>BSBK01007032.1:132500-787500 GCA_027943335.1 Chamaecyparis obtusa | reverse complement strand
ATACGAGGCCCACAAGATCACTACCCAATCGTGCTTAGTGCACCTTGGGGTCACTTGGGTCTAGCGTGGTTGCGAGCATTCCGATGACTCTATGGGTAGAAGAGGGTTGTCACTGGTGTTTACCTAGCCAACCAAACTTGATGAAGTAGATGGTTTGATGCTAGGTTGGATGGTTTGAAAGATACGTTGCTGAGCCACTTTCAACTGACCCTCACTACAAGTTTTGGCATCGACTAAGATCGCCTTTCCAAATGCAAACAAAGTTCAATCATCCAAAACTGAGATAGGTTATTGTAGATCTCAAAAACATGATCTTGTAGCACCTGATAGTTTGTCAATACCTCTCATGAGGTCCAAGATACAAGCCCCACAAGATCGCTACCCAATTGTGCTTAGTGCACCTTGGGGTCACTTGGGTCGAGCATGGTCACGAGCGTTCCGATGACTCTGTGGGTAGAATAGGGTTGTCACTAGTGTTTACCCAGCCAACCAAAGCTGATGGAGTAGATAGTTCAATGCCAAGTCAGATGGTTTGAAAGAAACACTACTGAGCCACTTTCAACTAACCCTCACTGCAAGTTTTGGCATCGACTGAGATCACCTTGCCAAATGCAAACAAAGTTGAATCACCCAAAACTAAGAGAGGTTATTGTAGATCTCAAAAACATGATCCCATAACACCTAATGGTTTTTTTAAACCTCTCATGAGGTATGAGATACAAGCCCTGCAAGATTGCTGCCCAATCATGCTTAGTGCACCTTGGGGTCACTTGGGTCAAGCATGGTCGCGAGTGTTCCGGTGACTCTGTGGGTAGAATGGGGTTGTCACTGGCATTTACCCAGCCAACTAGAGGTGATGGAGTAGATGGTTTGATGCTAGGTTGAATGGTTTGAAAGATACACTGCTGAGCCACTTTCAACTGACCCTCACTGCAAGTTTTGGCATCGACTGAGATCACCTTGCCAAATGCAAATGAAGTCGAATCACCAAAAATTGAGAGAGGTTATTATAGACCTCAAAAACATGATCCTATAGCACCTAATGGTTCATTGATACCTCTCACGAGGTCTAAGATACGAGCCCCACAAGATCGCTGCCCAATTGTGCTTAATGCACCTTGGGGTCACTTGGGTCGAGCGTGGTCGTGAGTAGTTTGGTGACTCTATGGGTAGAATAGGGTTGTCACTAGCATTTACCTGGCCAACTAGAATTGATGGAGTAGATGGTTTGATGCCAGGTTGGATGGTTTGAAAGATACGCTATTGAGCCACTTTCAACTAACCCTCACTGCAAGTTTTGGCATTGACTGAGATTGCCTTGCCAAATGCAAATGAAGTTGAATCACCCAAAATTGAGAGAGGTTATTGTAGACCTCAAAAACATAATCCTGTAGCACCTGATGGTTTGTTGATACCTCTCACTAATGCAGATGTAGCAATAAGAAAGTGGAGTGCCCTCCTCTTAGCTCCCACAACTCACCAACCAACTACAAAGGTTTAAGGGTATTCCCAAACTCTTATGATGGTGTAACACAACCAATTAAATGGACTTCTATCCCAATAAGCTCCCTTTGCAAAGTTATACACTCAATCAAACTTCAATGCCTTTTTGGCTTTAGGGACACTAGGCCTAAAACTAACTTATTGTTAGAACTCTTCACCAATGGACTTCCTGACCACTCCCAAGCATGTAGATGGTCCTCATATGACCTAAGGCCTCTCAAATAACCCTTGGTTTACTCCCATCACAACTACACCATAGCAAACTAGACCTACACACCAATTTCCTTGTAGCCTTCTCAACATAGGTTTTCTTTTCTAACTTTTTCACAACTAAGTATCTTGACACGATCAGGGAATTTTTAGACACCCATTTGGAAGTTATTTAAGATCCCAAAGTTTTTCCTTCCAAATCCACTCCAGCACCACCTAACACCCACCTTTGACACAGACCTAATTAGCCTAGTTAGGCTTGGTTTACAAAGCAAGTATGAGGTATAGGGTTCATTGAACTGATACAGGGCTTCAAATAATCTTCTCCAATTCCAAATGACTCAAAACCATCATTTCTTCACTCACTTATCTACTCTATACACTTCTTTACAATTTTCTCCTACATTCTAGACTGAATCCTCACAAAAATTCAGTCTAGGGCTTGATGCATGAGGGCCTTGCCCTTCGAGCCAATGCATGAGCCTTTGGAATCCATTAGAATATAGACCTACCTTTCATTTTCCAAATTCTTATGTAAAACCTATGATTAGAATGCAAGTTAGGCCGGCATTAGTGTTCAGGGTCCTAAAAAAGTTTATTTCCTGAACTATTTTGAGAAAAACTAAGATGACTTTAACCAATGAATCTAAATCTCTACTAAATCAATAGTAAGGTGAAATAACATGCAATTAAATATTTTCACATGCAAATCTCGACTCTGTAATCCCATACACGCCTGTACAAACCTAAGAAATGGCTCAAAAATAGTTTGTATTCCTCATTTATGGCACCAGTTTACAAAAATCAACTTCTTACCATTATGGTTCAAAGTGAAAAGCATATATAACCTTCAAAATGAAGTTATATCAATTGGAGAACCTACTTGACTCTTGGCTTTCCAATTCCAATCTCTCGAGCAACTTTTATTGCATTTTTGCAATTTTTTTGAACTCGATAGAGTTTATGATTTCTCTTTGAGATCAAAACTTATCAACATGATTTTTAAAGTAAATATAATCTAAAATTAACCTTTAAAACTCCATAAGCCTAACCTAGAAAATTATCACTAACTAGGTAAACCCTATGACCTAAGGTATCTTAGGCTTATAACATTGCCAAAAGATCCTTGATCATACATCAGGGTTTTCAAACCAAAATTAGGATGATCTATTTCGATCCATCCTATTTATTACAAACACAAAGAAATTCAAATTCCTATTAGTGGAGGGTGCCCTACACCACTCACGAGGTCTGAGATATGAGCCCTGCAAGATCGCTGCCTAATAGTGCTTAGTGCACCTTGGGGTCATTTGGGTCGAGCGTGGTCATGAGCATTCCGGTGACTCTGTGGGTAGAATGGGGTTGTCACTGGCATTTACCTAGCCAACCGGAGCCAATGGAGTAGATGGTTTGATGCCAGGTCAGATGGTTTGAAAGATATTCTGCTGAGCCACTTTCAACTGACCCTCACTGCAAGTTTTAGCATCGACTGAGATTGACTTGCCAAATGCAAAGGAAGTCAAATCGCCCAAAACTAAGAGAGGTTATTCTAGACCTTAGAAACATGATCCCATAGCACCTAATGGTTTTTCAATACCTCTCATGAGGTTTGAGATACAAGCCCTACAAGATCACTGTCGAATCGTGCTTAGTGCACCTTGGGGTCACTTGGGTCGAACGTGGTCACGAGCATTTCGGTGACTCTATGGGAAAAATGGGGTTGTCACTGGCATTTACCTAGCCAACTAGAGCTGATGGAGTAGACAATTCAATGCTAGGTCAGATGATTTGAAAGATACGCTGCTGAGCCACTTTCAACTGACCCTCACTACAAGTTTTGGCATCGACTAAGATCACCTTGCCAAATGCAAATGAAGTCGAATCACCCAAAACTGAGAGAGGTTATTGTAGACCTCAGAAACATAATCCCATACCACCTAATAGTTTGTTGATATCTATCACAAGGTCTGAGATATGAGCCATGGAAGATCGCTGCCCAATTGTGCTTAGTGCACCTTGGGGTCACTTGGGTCGAGCGTGGTCGCGAGCATTCCGGTGACTCTGTGGGTAGAACAGGGTTGTCACTAGTGTTTACTTAGCCAACTGAAGCTGATGGAGTAGATGGTTTGATGCCAAGTCAGATAGTTTGAAAGATACGTTGCTGAGCCACTTTCAACTGACCCTCACTGCAAGTTTTGGCATCGACTGAGATCACCTTGCCAAATGCAAATGAAGTCAAATCGCCCAAAATCAAGAGAGGTTATTGTAGACCTTAGAAACATGATCCTGTAGCACTTGATGGTTTTTCGATACCTCTCACGAGGTCCAAGAAATGAGCCCCACAAAATCACTGCCCAATCATGCTTAGTGCACCTTGGGGTCACTTGGGTCGAGCGTAGTCACAATCATTCCGGTGACTCTGTGGGCAAAATGGGGTTGTCACTAGCATTTAACCAGCCAACCAAAGTTGATGGAGTAGATGGTTCAATTCTAGGTCAGATGATTTGAAAGATACGTTGCTGAGCGACTTTCAACTGACCCTCACTGCAAGTTTTGGCATCAATAGAGATCATCTTGCCAAATGCAAATGAAGTCAAATCACCCAAAATTGAGAGAGGTTATTGTACACCTCAAAAACATGATCTTGTAGCACCTAATGGTTTGTTGATACCTCTCATGAGGTCCAAGATACGAGCCCTACAAGATCGCTACCAGTTTGAAAGATACGTTGCTAAGCCACTTTGAACTAACTGTTAGTGGTATGTTTGAAATTTGAACTGTGAAATTAATTATGATTAAGCTTGTGAAATTTGAACTATGGAGCTTATTATGTTTGAGGTTTAACTTTTATAGATTGTTTGAAATGATAAAAAATAATATCCTTAAAGCATTAGAAACAACAATCAAACATGTAAGAATTCAAACCATGCAAATGACATAAGTATATGACATGTAAGATCCCTTCTTGGCACTATTGGCCACCCATACATGATTTTGGTCATAAGTCCTTATGAAGAGTTTTAGGAAATTTAACTTTTAAATCAAATTGATTGTTACAAATTTCCATTATAGGCTTCAAAAGAGCTCAATTAACCATTAAGGATCCTTTTGACCTTCTATCTCTGATTGGATCCATGGTGACCATAGGCATTTTCATAGGTGCTCCTACACAAGTTAAAATCCACATACAAAACCAAGTTTATTGACTCAAAATACAATCTAAGAAAGGTCAAATTAATGTATTTAAATTAAGCTTAACGAACTTAGAAAATAATGCACTAAGTTAACTTATTACCTAGTCAAGTGTTCCTGAAGGGTCATCTATTTGCTTCAGGGTCTCCAATAGTGCTTCATGATTAGCAGTAGTAATAGTCAAAAATTATTTTGTCTTTGGTCTTCCTTGATGCTTTGACAACTTGAAATTTGTTGCTATAACAAGGTGTGAATACATGAGAATAGTTGTGTGCTTCTCATAGTCTTCAAATGCGGGAACTCCATTCTTTCTAATCATGTATGTTCACAGCCATGTTCCTGCAACAACAACTAAACCAGTAGGATATGTGAACCCGTCACCATCTGTCATCAGTTGTACAAGCTTTTGTTTACCTTGTACACAATGTGCTAACCAATAATCTGACCTCTCATCATTCCCCTATAGTGCAACCAATGCAAAAACATCTCCTGGCTTCAGAAGATTTGAAAGATGGTCATAGTCAACTGAAGTGTCCATGTCATCATTTCTTATAGAGAGTGTCAAAGATAAAGGAGTCAGATACTATGGAACCCATGTATCCACCCACTCACTTGACTCACAATGATCCCAATCATATTGAAAACACATGGGGCAAAAACAAGCCAACTCTTGTGTCTAAATGGTCCATGTACTACAATTGGAGCTTTGGAATGAATGCATTTTTGAAGAGTCTTTCACTGTTTGACAATCCAATCTATCTCCTATAGTTACCTCCTCAACCAACCAAAAGAATCTATGCACTGTAGAATCAAGAGTCCCCCCTTGTGACAATGCTAAAGTACACCAATCAACAATAGAATGAGCATCAAGAAGTAGAGCACCTAAAATCCTCAATTGCTCCTTAACTAGAGCTCTCTTCACACATGCACTTACTCCATCATGCTCCCCTTTCCCATGCCCTAACTCAAAAAACTCCAAATATGAGGTACACCTCTCTCCACATGCATTATACACAACCAATAAAACATTCTGGCATTCTTAAATTGACCGGTGTAATTATCCGACCAAATGAGATGCCTATCCATAGCAATACCATTTTCCTACAAGAAGTCAAAATAGTTATGGAAACAATGTTGAAAAAACTCATGAGAGTGAGACCTATCATCACTCATATAAAAATGGTACCCTCTGATTATCTTTCACTCATCATTTGTGCTATCAGGGGAATGTCTATATGTGATGTGTACAAAAATAGCAACCTGAATGGAATTGTAATATTGAGCTTGAGTCTCATTTTGGGGCTGCAATGTATAGTTCTCCACAAATTCTACAATAGATATAATAGTTCCAATGGGGAAAGTGTCCTTACATGTCCTAAATTGTTGATCCAACCATTGAGACCTATGACTATGCCTTGCATACTTGTAAAAAATATTTGTCTTGAAATCTGAGATAAAATCAGCAGCATTGTATTCTTTTGCAACTAACTCACATCTAGAGCCTTCACCTCCACTCTTCAATGTATATTTCACTATTTCATATACCTTTTTTTGGATGAGTGTCTTTCCAAAATTTTGTTCCAAACCCTCATGAAAACATGTTCTAAACTTGGACAATCTACCACATTCTGAGCACTTGGCATTTAAGCAATCTTTTTTTATAAAATAAACAACCATCATCTCTATGACATACAAATTGATCTAGCAAGTCTCTTGATGATTTGGGAAGACCACTTGCACCACAATCCTCTATCATTTCATTAGTATGAAAAGTAGAATGAACAGACTGTAATAATTCATGATGCATTGAAAACTCAACATGATATTTGCAACAACATGTATTTCGAATATTAAGGGGTACACAATAAAATGGCTTCACGGATTCAAAAGACCTTTGTGATATTTTCAATGTTGGATGTGTATCACAAAAATTTTTATACAACATTGTTTGACTTACCTCCACATAATGTTTAGGATGTGGAGTGCAGTCTCGATTGCCAACTCTCAACTTCATTATATCCTTCACATTTGGTGACACTCTTGAGTTAGCATCCCAAAATTGTTGAATTTCATCCTTGACAATATATGTTAGCTTCTTATCAAAACGTGGAAGTCTCCCACCTTAAGCCCATGTATCAATTTGAAGCAGATCATCAAGTCTTTCTCTTCTTGCAAGTGCTCTACCCAAAGTTTTATGGTCTATATTAAAGTCAACACAAGTTTGTGATGCAGTGCAAGGTAGGAGAATCCCCGATGGAGATGTCCTAGCCCCCAGAAAATAACCACATGATAGAATATAATAACAATACAGAGATATAGATCCACACAATGCCAATACTCAGAATAGAATCATCATATTTTCATCCAACATGCCCAGCTGTAAGGCCTTCTGGGTTACGGCCAAATACAATGCAATTAAAATAGAAAATCCATAAGATCTCACAAGATCCAAACCAAAACCCTAGCTAGCCTAGATCCACACACTGGTAGGAACCCCCAAGGAAGATCTAAACTTGTGCTCGCAAGCCCACCAAGCAATCTCCTTGTTTCCCAAGCCGCAGCTACTAGCTCTCCTCAAAACTCACTCCACATCCACCTCCTCTTCTCCCAAGTGGATGAATGAATGCCTCAAGACTTCCCCCACAACCCCTACTTATACCAATCTAAGCCATAGGTCGGCCCTGAACATAAATTAAATACAAATACCGAAATTAAATGCCACAAGTCGGCCAACAACAACAATTAAATTCCCAAAATAGATGTCTTAGTAAAATTGCGATATCTCCTAGCTCCGGATGAATTAGAACTTGTGCTTCGAACCGTAGGTAGAAATATAGGCCCTCTTCAATCTCTAAAATTTTCAGCCTCTAACTCTTTGTGGAAAATTACTTATACGGCCTGAAATAGGCACCAAAATCCCAAGCAAGGCCGAGCTCCCCTAGGCCATGCTGAGCAACCAAGATCATGCCAAGTTCCATTAAATACATCAAAACCAATTACCCAAGACCCAAGTGGGTTTATCCAATTCTACCAAACCCCTCACATATGAAAATAAGTCCACACAACTCCATAAAATCTCCCAAACATGCAGGATAGCCAACTACCCTGGGATGCTCCTGCATCAGTTTGTCTCATCAAACGAGCCTTTCTCAACTGATGACTTACTATGGAGGTTGTAATAGCCCTGTGAGCAACTCTCTTATCTTTTTCTCTGCTACTCTTCCCAATTCTATTGAGAGAATTGAAAAGATTCTTCACAATAATGGAATTTCTCTCCATTTTCTTGTTCACATGAATCTTCAATTTCACAAGCACAGGTCTCATCTTTTGCATCTTTAACAACTGCACAAAAATTTGACATTTCTCAACCAATGTCTTGTTTCAAAAAATTGATCATAAAGTCTTGAAGCCCACAACCTAATGGTTCTATGTGACCTCTTTCCTTCCCAATTATTCATAATGTTCTCCTCAATTTCAATTAACCATATAGGTGTTCTTGAAAGCCCCGAATTTGAAGATTGATTATCTTTATTGCAAGGGACTTCATTTCGCATATAATTTGTAGATGTATAATGTTCATGTGGTTCTTGTGCAACATTTTCATTCCCAAAGTCTACATTTTCAATCTCCATCTACGTATTTTCAAATTGAACATCCTCTTCACTTACATCTACATTTACGAGGTCACCTTTATTAATGTTTAACATACCTTCTCTCCTTCTTCGGTGATTTTCCTTATCTTTTTCCCTATATGCTTGAATTTCATCATCTGTTAGCTTCCTCTTGCATTTATCCTTTCGACGAGTGCTACTTGCCATGGTGAGACCACAAGTCAACAAAAATCAAAAAATGGGCCCCAAATCATGTTTTTTGTTTTGCAATGCGTGAAAAAAGTATAAAATCCTGTGATTGTCTCGTCTATGGGGACAGGGAATATTTTGGTCAAATATTATCTGGCAAAAATTAGGTATCTGATTCCATATCAGGTACCCGATATTCCTAGGCTAATGGAAGAAGGGTGGGAGCAAATGAAAAAAATTGAACTTTTACATATATTGATGTATATAATATATATATAGAAAAGAGGCATATGATATATATAATGTATATTATATATATACTAACACGTATATAATATATATATATATATATATATATATATATATATATATATATAATACATATACTAATATATTATATATAATATTACAAATTTTGGAGAATCTCTAGCAGAAATATGGAAATTATAATCTTCCTCCTAGAGCATACATTAATGAAGTTCTCGTGCCTTAGCAGAGGAAGCCAGCTGGATTGTTGAAGCTTATGGTACTACATACAGAAATGCGGTATGTATTTTTGGCCTAAATTTTTATCTCATTTCTTTTAGGTCTTTATAGGTGGTCGGTTAAATCTTTGCATTAAATGTTCCTTTTACAGGCATCCTAAACCCTACCTATGCAAAAATGGAGGCTTTGAAGAATAGTTCACTAGAGGCAGAGAGAGAGACTTCCTAGGGGTCATGAGGACATGCTAGGGATCCTAGTATGGACCCCTTAAGACATAATTGAGTGTTCCAATGTGTCAAAATGGGTCACGGGGACTCCGTAGGGGTCCTAACATGTGATAAGGCATACTACGACCCCTGGGGAGTCCCCGTGACCCCGTTTGACACATTGGAACACTCAAGTTCATCTTAAGGGGTCCTATGACACCTTAAGACACACTTGAGCATTCCAATGTGTCAAAAGGGGTCATGGATACTCCCTAGGCATCCTAACGCATGATAAGGGGTACTAGGACCCCTAGGGAGTCCCCATGATTCCTTTTGACACATTGGAACACTCAAGTGTGTCTTAAGGGGTCCTAAGACCCCTTAAGACACACTTGAGCATTTCAATGTGTCAAAAGGAGTCATGGGGACTCCTAGGGGTCCTAGTATGCCTTATCATGTGTTAGGACCCTTAGGGAGTCCCCATGACCCCTTTTGACACATTGGAAAGCTCAAGTGTGTCTTAAGGGGTCTTAGGACCCCTTAACACACACTTGAGCTTTCCAAAGTGTCAAAATAGGTCAGGGGGACTCCCTAGGGGTCCTTGTATGTCTTATGATGTGTTAGGACCCCTAGGGAGTCCCCATGACACCTTTTGACACATAGGAATGCTCAAGTGTGTCTTAAGGGGTCCGATGACACCTTAAGAGACACTTGAGCATTCCAATGTGTCAAAAGGGGTCATGGGGACTCCCTAGGGGTCCTAGTATGCCTTATCACATGTTAGGTTCCCGAGGGACTCCCCATGACCCCTTTTGACACATTGGAATGCTCAAGTGTGTCTTAAGAGGTCCTAAGACCCCTTCAGACACACTTGAGCATTCCAAAGTGTCAAAAGGGGTCATGGGGACTCCCTATGGGTTCTAGTACACCTTATCACGCATTAGGACCCCTAGGAAGTCCCCATGAACCCTTTTGAAACATTGGAATGCTCAAGTGTGTCTTAAGGGTTCTTAGGACCTCTTAAGACACACTTGAGCAATCCAATGTGTCAAAAGGGGTCATGAGGACTCCCTAGGGGTCCTAGTACACCTTATCACATGTTAGGACCCCTAAGGAGTCCCCATGACCCCTTTTGACACATTGGAATGCTCAAGTGTGTCTTAAGGGGTCGTACGACCCCTTCAGACACACTTGAGCATTCCAATGTGTCAAAATTTGTCATGGGGACTCCCTAGGGGTCCTAGTATGCCTTATCATGCGTTAGGACCCTGAAGGAGTCCCCATGACCCGTTTTGACACATTGGAATACTCAAGTGTGTCTTAAGGGGTCCTAAGACCCATTCGAATAGACTTGAGCATTACAATGTGTGAAAAGTGGTCAAGGGGACTCCCTAGGGGTCCTAATGCATGATAAGACCTACTAGGAACCCTAGGGAGTCCCCTTGACACAATTTCACACATTGAAATGCTCAAGTGTGTTTGAAGGTGTGCTAGGACCACTTAAGACACACTTGACCATTCCAATGTGTCAAAATGGGTCATGGGGACTCCCTAGGGGTATAAGGACCCCTTTGGACATAGTTGAGTGTTCCAAAGTGTCAAAATGGTTCATGGGGACTCCCTCAGGGTCCTAGCACACCTTATTAAGCATTAGGACCCATAGGGAGTCCCGGTGACCCCTTTTGACACATTGAAATGCTCAAGTGTGTCTTAAGGGGTCTTAGGACCTTTTAAGACACACTTGAGCATTCCAATGTGTCAAAAGGGGTCATGGGGACTCATGAGGGGTCCTAACATGTGATAAGGCATACTAGGACCTCTAGGGAGTCCCCATGACCCCTTTTGAAACATTAGAATGCTCAAGTGCATCTTAAGGGGTCGTAGGACCCCTTAAAACACACTAAAGTATTCCAATGTGTCAAAAGGGGTCATGGGGACTCCCTAGGGGTCTGAGTACACCTTATCATGCCTTAGGACCCCTAGGGAGAACCCATGACCCCTTTTGACATGTTGGAATGCTCAAGTATGTCTTAAGGGGTCCTAAGACCCCTTCGAACACACTTGAGCATTCCAATGTGTCAAAAGGGGTCATGGGGACTCCCTATGGGTCCTAGTATGCCTTATCAGGCATCAAGACCCCGAGGGAGTCCCCATGACCCCTTTTGACACATTGGAATGCTCAAGTGTGTCCAAAGGTGTCTTAGGACCCCTTAAGACACACTTGAGAATTCCAATGTGTCCAAAGGGGTCATGGGGACTTCCTATGGGTCCTAACGCATGATAAGGCATACTAGGACCCCTAGGGTGTCCCCATGAACCCTTTTGACAAATTGGAACACTCAAGTGTGTCTTCAAAGGTCCTAAGACCCCTTAAGACACACTTGAGCATTCTAATGTGTCAAAAGGGGTCATGGGGACATCCTAGGGGTCCTAACGTGTGATAAGGTGTACTAGGACCCCTAGGGAGTCCCCATGACCCCTTTTGAAACATTGGAATATTTAAGTGTTCTTAAGGGGTCTTAAGACCCCTTAAGACACACTGGAGCATTCCAATGTGTCAAAATGGGTCATGGGGAGTCCCTAGGGGTCCTAGTATGCCTTATCACACATTAGGACCCCTAGGAAGTCCCCATGACCCTTTTTGACACATTGGAATGCTCAAGTGTGTCTTAAAGGGTCTTAGGACCCTTTAAGACACACTTGAGTGTTCCAATGTGTGAAAAGGGGTCATGGGGACTCCCTAGAGGTCCTAGTATGCCTTATCACGTATTAGGACCCCTAGGGAGTCCCCATGACCCCTTTTAACACATTGGAATGCTCAAGTGTGTCTTAAGGTGTCGTAGGACACCTTAAGACACACTTGAGCATTCCAATGTGTTAAAATGGGTCATGGGGACTCCCTAGGGGTCCTAATGCATGATAAGGTGTACTAGGACACCTAGGGAGTTCCCATGACTCCTTCGGACACACTTGAGCGCTCCAAAGTGTCAAAAGTGGTCATGGGAACTCCTTAGGGGTCCTAGTACACCTTATCACATGTTACAACCCATATGAAGTCCCCATGACCCCTTTTGACATATTGGAATGCTCAAGTGTGTCCAAAGGTGTCTTAGGACCCCTTAAGACACACTTGAGCATTCCAATGTGTCAAAAGGGGTCATGGGGACCTCCTACAGGTCCTAACACATGATAAGGCATACTAGGACCCCTAGGGAGTCCCCATGAACCCTTTTGACACATTGGAATGCTCAAGTGTGTCTTAAGAGGCCCTAAGACCCCTTAAGACCCACTTGAGCATTCTAATGTGTCAAAATGGTTCATGGGGACTTCCTAGGGGTCCTAACTTGTGATAAGGCATACTAGGACCCCCAGGGAGTCCCCTTGACCCCTTTGGACACATTGGAACATTCAAGTGTGTCTTAAGGGGTCCTAAGACCCCTTAAGACACACTTGATTCATTGGAATGCTCAAGTTTGTCTTAAGGGGGCTTAGGACCTATTAAGACACACTTGAGCATTCCAATGTATCAATAGGGGTCATGGGGACTTCCTAGGGGTCTTAACATGTGATAAGGCATACTAGGACCCCTAGGGAGTCCCCTTGACCCCTTTTGACACATTGGAACATTCAAGTGTGTCTTAAGGGGTCCTAAGACCCCTTAAGACATACTTGATACATTGGAATGCTCAAGTTTGCTTTAAGGGGTCTTAGGACCTCTTAAGACACACTTGAGCATTCCAATGTGTCAAAAGGGGTCATGAGGACTCCCTAGGGGTCCTATTGCACCTTATCATGTGTTAGGACCCTGAGGGAGTCCCCATGACCCCTTTTGACACATTGGAACACTCAAGTGTGTCTCAAGGGGTCCTACGACCCCTTAAGACACACTTGAGTGTTCCAATGTGTCAAAATGGGTCACGAGGACTCCCTAGGTGTACTAGTATGCCTTATCATGTGTTAGGACCCCAAGGGAGTCCTCGTGACCCCTTTTGACACATTAGAATGCTCAAGTGTGTTCGAAGGGTTCGTAGGACCCCTTAAGACACACTTGAGCATTCCAATGTGTCAAAAGGGGTCATGAGGACTTCCTAGGGGTCCTAACACATGATAAGGCATACTAGGACCCCTAGGGAGTCCCCCTGACCCCTTTTGACACATTGGAATGCTCAAGTGTGTTCAAAGGTGTCCTAGGACCCCTTAAGACACACTTGAGCATTCCAATGTGTCAAAAGGGGTCATGGGGAATCCCTAGGGGTCCTAACACATGATAAGGCGTACCAGGACCCCTAGGGAGTCTCCATGACCCAAATAAGATGTTAGTGAATGACTTCTTGGTAATACTACTCTTCCACAATATCCAAATTTCAACCCTTTTATGGATCTATAGGCTCAATCATGAGCCCATAGAATTGGCCAAGAGAAAAATGTGATTGTATATCAACTAATTAAAAAATGTTCAGTGGAGGAGAAAATATCACGACGATCAAGAAGAAAATTGGCTATGGAAAATCTAGTTATGAATTCTATTAAGAATGAAAAAATTAAGGAATTGCATCAATCACAAACCATGAAAATAACCTTCTACAAGAAAGAACATTCAAGCTATAGAATTTATTAACTCTAGTTTTAAACATCTTATCAACATTCATAGAAGAGATTTCATTAGCATCCATGGAATAAATTTCATTAAAACTTCAAACAAAATCATCTAAAAAAATTCATTAACTTCAGGTGAAATCATTTAAGACAGACAAAAACAAAATCGTATTGCTCAGAAATGGGAGAGAGAAAATGAGATAAACCAAATTTATCAAATTCTTGCAATCTGCAGCTTCTCTCCAAGCGCAAAATGACAATCCATGGATCCAAAATTATGGTAAAAATTAAATTCTTTGAGTAAGTCATTAAAAAATGTGTAGAATACTATAACGCATGATGATTTATAGAGAATTTATGATGGACTATGCTGTGCAAAAGCCCACAATCCTTGCCATATCTCAGAGTACTAATGAGAAGCAATGGCGAAAGTCTCAGATAGAGGCAGCGCTGGCATTGAAGTGACAAGACATTCTTCATAATATTGGGGCAGCACCATTGAAATGACAAGGCTTTCCTCATAATGTCATGCCGCCGCTCCATCGAAACGATAAGGAAAATATTTGAAATTTAAGGATAAAAGCATATGAAATTCAGATTCAGAGAAAGTCTGACATTTTCAAGAGGTCAAGAAGTTGATTAACTTGAGCTTCAGAGGGAGCATATGATTCATTTAACTTGTGACAATCTAAATTGTATTGATTGAGAGGGAGTTCACTATTGAAGGTAAAACAATTATGAGATTATAGTAGTGGAAACTAGTGGACAGAATCACAGATGAGATTCACATGGATAGAATCTCTGCTTGAAGTAATTCATACATCTCAAGACTATAGTTCATTAAGATGAACATCATACTAGAGGTCCTTATTATCTTCCCTCAAGTCCAAGAGGGAGTGTTAATGTTATGGCCTTGAAAAAGATCAAAATGCATCCTATGCTAATCCGTAGCCTTATGGAAACCTAGTATGAGATATCAATTCTCTCAAGAAGAAAAGTATGAAGTCACATCCTGTAGTGACATTGAGCTGAGTATATAAAAAGGGTATGCCTCCACGAAAGAAGAAGAAAAAGGATATGCATCAGTGGATATGCGAGGATCTTGATTCAGAGGGAGTAGACCATGTTTTGTTGGCTCTCTAGTGATTGAGAAACTGTAGCAGATAATTATGATGAATTACCATGTGAGAAGGCTATGCTTCCATGTCAGAGGGAGAAGCTAGAAGATCAAACTAAGATGGCATCACAGGATCGTGGTCATATTAATTCAAAGGAAGTATACCATGTGAAGATAGTTTCTCACCAAGCCCCTTGCTAGGAAGAAGATTCTGTACTTCAGATAACCTTGGTATGTTGAGAACTAAAGCCTTAAATAAGTTCTCAGAATCAGTGATCCATCATTTTGTATCTTAATATGATTCTTGTCTATGATAGAAAAGTCTAAGGTGGAAGCCTTGGTTTTAACTCTCTGAGGAGAGTCAAGATGGATATCATATGTGTGACTTTATAGGTCCACTCATCCTGTGTTCATATTTAGAAGATGATGATTTTCTGAACATGAATACTTGTACTTAACATGAAAGGTGATGATCTTGACAATAGTTAACCAGGCTTCAAGATCGACTCCCGAAAGGGTTTGTCCTAGATAGGAGCCGGACATCTTGTTGCTTATGTTATTACTTGGTGTGTAATAATTGTTAAGATCGACTCTCGAAAGGGTTTGTCCCGAATAGGACCGGACATCTTAACGCTAAGATTATTACTGTGTAATAACTTGTCAAAGATCGACTCCCGAAAGGGTCTGTCCTGGATGTGCCGGATATCTTGATGTCTATCATGATCGACTCCTGAAAGGGTCTATCTCGGATGTGCTGGATATCATGATATGAAAAGATTCTACAAATTCTATTAAACTCTCTCTCAAGAGGGAGTGTTAAAGTATTGTTCGTTTGTGTTTAATAAATGATGAGACAATCATGATATGCATATAAATATAGATATATTTATATATATATACTATATAATATAATTGAAAAGTAAGTATATATTAATATGCACATGTGTGAACTTATATATATATATATATATATATATATATATATATATATATATATATATATATATATATATATATATATATATATATATATATATATATATATATATATATATATATATATATATATATATATATATATATATATATATATATATATATATAATACAAAGTATGAATAAACTATTGGTTAAGATATGTTAACTAATAGTTATGTAATGAAATGACATGACCATAAGTATATACGGTCATGTCTATTCATTACATGACTATTCAATATATACATATACCCTATTGTTATTGTAGAATCAATCAATAACGAAGGCAATTGTATTCTACAATCACAACGGCAATATCAAGCAATAGTAATCATTTAGATTCTTTCTATATACGATCCTTGTTTTTCAACAATCACTTCTTTAAATTTATTAATGTGGTCAGTTCTATGGCACCTGCATAATTTTTGGTACAACTGATCATTTTACCAAACCCTTCCCCGCTCTCCATAATCTTCAGCTGGTTCAAAGGTTCATCCGGATGTTCTTGTTTAACCTCCCAATGACTCTATTGAGCTGCCAGATTATCAACAGGTGTGGTACAATTGTTCGGTGACCATAATCTATTTTGAGAACCTTTGCAATTTAGCGTTCCGGTTGAAAAAGTAGGAAAGATACCATTTCACAACCACAGGCAGTGGAAATAGAGTGATTCTCTTTCCCTTTGCTTCTATAATCCACCTCCAGTGAACTATTCTTCAAAGCCTCCATTTCTGCATAGCTAGGGTTTTCAACACCTGTAAAAGGCACAACTATGCCCCTGTAGGGACTCATGGTCATGCTCAGAATCATATTAAATAATATTTAAAATGTAAAATGTATATTATATAATATTTAATATATAATATATAATCTAATATATAGTTTTTGATATTAACATATAATTAAATAATATTTAATGTAACATTTATATTATATAATATTTAATATATATAATATATAATCTAATATATAGTTTTTAATATTAATATATATTAAATAATATTTAATGTAAAATATATATTATATAACATTTAATATATAATTGATATTATATAATATTTTATATATATATATATATATATATATATATATATCTAATAGATATATATCTAATATATATCTAATATATATATGTTTATGAAGGATGGAGAAATGGGAGGGAGAAAGTGGAGGCAAAGTGAAAATTCAAAATTCTACATCATATTCGGGTAAATATCGGGTACCCGATTAGGCTTGGTATTGCTTTGTGCACCAAACCTACATGGTCAACTATTGGAATGTCTCAATTACGTGTTTTTCTCCTATTTCTCTGAGTTCCAGACTTTGACAATGTAGCTGACAACTTTTTTTCACCCAAACTTGATAAAACAAAAATGGTATCTTAAGGAGATTATCAGCTTTCTATCGATATAATTGTTGTCAAATTTTGAATTAGGTAAGTAATTATTAGTTATTTTTCAATTGAGCTACCTCTAAAGTGTTGATTTATATATTGATTGAAAAATGACTATAACTTTCAAATGGTATAACATTTTTTAAATCTAAAAAATGTGTCACATTCTATGCTTCACCTACTATAAGGAAACAAAAAAAAATTGAATTTTGTAAAGTTGTTGAATGAGTTAAGGTGGTCAGACACGGGATTTTTTTTATTCTAAAAATGTTGTAGTAGAAAATTCATAATTAATTATTTTTTTCAGAATAAAATTACAAAAAAATATATGTCACATCTGGGCATGAGTCTACTACTTATATATAAAATCTTATAATAAAATATTATCATTTGATTATGATTAAGGTGGTCAGACATACACCTACTTTTTTTTTTTTTGAAATTTTTGTAATGCTGCATTGAAATCTATACTTTTCACCAATCATACTAAATTTTTCTCAAAAAAGGCCTAGTAGTTTAGAAACTACATTCAATTTTCTACAGATTCTATTCTTACAACTTTTTGATATTAGGTTCATAGGTAGTTGAAATTTTCATGTCAAGTTGAGTAACCCTGATTTGCTGATTTTTCATTGCCACTTAAGGGCATAGTTTGGCCCCTCATGATCTTGCACATACCCTGTATCTTTGTAAAATACCTGGAACATCAAAAAGATGGCTAAGTGGCTGCCACCATGATTTTTATCTACTGAATATGGGAAAAAAACACACTTAAAAAAATCGAATACAAAACATGATTGGTCATTTCAGAGAGCATTCATGATCAAATAAAATGCAATGCCTTCTCTCGCACTCGATCAACTTTCACCCACTCATTTTCTCCCACTCCTTTTCTCTACAAATGAAATAAAAATGATTTGGCCATTTCAAAATAGTGAATCGATATCCTTGACCACAAGCACCAATAACATCAACTATTTTGATATGTGGGTACCCTAATGTTAGCAAGAGTTCTTTTATTAATAAGATTACTCTGCAAGCTTGAAGAAGTGATATATTTTGGCAAATGAAGAGTAGAAAGATGATGATATTCCTGAGACTGGGAAGACATCTTTCTAGAGTAGCCCTGGATCCTTCTACAATTGGGGTAGGATCCAGACCCAGGCTAAAAAGATGTCTTCCTTTCTATTGTGGAATTATCCCTTCTTTGGCCTACACTTATTCCTCTTCTCAAAAATGGTTATCTAGAAAATTTGGATACCATTTCTCATCCATGCACAAAATGTGCTAGTGATCATATAAAATTACTTTAGGCCTCCAATATTGATGAGATGTACAAGTGTAAAATTTTTTTGTGAGACTGGGATCAATTTGTGTAGTGTACATAAATGCAAGGTGGTGATTATTCTCGATGATTGATAGGTAGCTAGGACTAAAGATAAAATAGCTCAAGAGACCATCATAGGTTCTCTCTTTCTTCAGTCTATATTATTGATAGAATGTTTTACCTTTCATTAGCTCATCAAATTCGGGGATTTGAAAGAATTTAATAGAATGTTTTCATGACAATGTATATTATTTAAGTTGACGTTGCATGAATTTATCTACTTCAGGCACTTATAGAGTATGAGGATGGCAATAATGGCCATGCTTCTTTATCGCCATCCTCATACTCTACAAGTGCGCGAAGTAGATAAATTTGTACAACGTCAACTTAAATAATATACGTTGTCATGAAAATATTCTATTAAATTCTTTCAAATCCCCAGATTTGATGAGCTAATGAAAGGTAAAACATTCTATCAATAATATAGACCAAAGAAAGAGAGAACCTATGATGGTCTCTTGAGCTGTTTTATCTTTAATGTGCATATCCGTTGGTTTTTCAACACTTAATAATTAATTCTAATAGAAGTGCTATGCATTCGACAGATAAAATGTCAGAGAAAACTAATTTATGACAATAGTTTTGACAGTAATGCTATACGTTCGACATGGCACCTATTAGAGAAATGCTGAAGGACTTTCACTCTTCCAACAATCTAAGTGTCCCAAATAGTCAATTTTTGATAGAAATTCCAACATTAATGCCATATCTCCGACAGGTGTATCTGTCGGAATTAGGTGGAAACTTTTTCTATTCCAACAGTTATAATGTTAGAAAGGATATGTTTGCAACAGTTAGTTTTGATAGAGATTGTATATTCCAATAGGTCGTCGTGTCAAAATTTTGATGGAATAACCACAAAAAATGCCATAACAAAGCTATTTCCATGTGAAAGTTTTTGACGTGAGATGGTGTCGGTAAACTGATGGATAAGTCTTCTATCACAATTTCCTACGCAAAAATGGTGATGGACTCATCTATCAAAATCCTGACAAATTAGCATTGCAAATCTGACAAATGGCCGTTGGAATTTGACCTCAAATGTAGTAGTGAAATGGGCCCCACTTGTTCAAAACACTCCTTCTATCAATGCAATCTTGGTCTTTTCGAGCTTTCAGTCTTGCTTTAGTTTGTACATATCTCTTGGTTTGTTCCTACATTCCTATCAATGCTTAACATGTGGGGGAAATCAATGTCATATCCTATGGTCTCTAGTATACCTTAGATGAGTCATATCTAGTCAAGGTCCTTTGAATCTTTATCCTAGTCAGTTAGTCTATCTCCTCTCCAGAAAGGATTTTGCATCTACAACAACGCAATCAAACACAAACATCAACACAAAATGAAAACAATCTATGCTTCACATGCTTTTATCTCCTTGTATGCTTACTGATCCACATTGAGATTTTTTCATATTATGTTCCCTCAAGCTCTTCGATGATGTCCTTTATAGGATTTATAGAGTGATGACTAGGGGCATAATATTTTCTTTGCCTTCTGTTGGTATGTGAAAATCTAACTTGGAAATTCTGGATTGAAATGGTGTCTGACTGTAAAAGCCTCTATCTCAAGCTAGATGGCCATGCGTACCTCGACCATTGATACCTAAAAAATTCAAGGAAGTTTGATCTAATTATTTTCTTTTTGAGTACGTTCTTTCTCCTACTATGAAACATGATCTTACCTAAGGATGTGAATGATAAAGGGTCACTAAGGGTAATTCACATTGGATTTAGAATGATCTCTTGACTTCTTGATATGTTTGTAATGCAAGGCATATTTAGGTCATCACAATGTTTATGTTCTGATGCTTATACAAATTGGTATATCAAAATGGACATGATATTCAAGTCATCTTGGTGTTTATGCCTTGGTGCTTATATCTAATCCGACATTCCGAAAACAAAATCAATATTCATATGTCCATGGTTGTCTAGCCAGTGGGCATTGTATTGATTCTTGTGCATACAAATCGATATTCATATGTCTATGGTTTCATAACTAGTAGTCATTGTATTGATTTATCTGGTTACCTAAAAATTCAATGATGACAAATGACTGACACATGATCAATGACTAGGTCTTAGGTCTTAGGCTACATTTCATATTGCATGTTTCTTTGCATTTTGCATGTTGGAATGATCTCACAATGTTTGGATAAACTTCAAAGCTTAAATGATTCTTCAATCACCTAGCCAAATCTAACAAGAGCAGAAGTCTAACTCAAAGGTCTCTCATCAGAACTATAAGAAGCTACTCTCCTGGGTTAAACATCCTTTGACATAAGACTGAGTACCTATCTTCATCAATACCTGCAAAACATATCATGTGTATCATTGCATTTACATTTCATATCACAATCATCTATTACATTACATACATCTGCATAAGCATACATACATACATCTTTCCATAATCAAATACATATGCATAACATCCATACATGTGAAAGGAATCATTGCATTCCATAAATCCATACACACATTCTACACTACTCATAGCATTAGCATCACATGATATCATCATAAATCAAAACATGACAAGTACAAATGATGTCATAACCAAAATCTTGATCTCATATATATATCATAAATCTTGAACTAGTCAAGGGTGCACTACTAGCATAGTATACAAAAGAATGAGCTCAGGTGACCTATAGAAGTTAGAACAGTATCAAAAATATCAGAACAGGAAGATAGATTAGCTATTAGCCTGATCCTTTTCATCTGGTGGAGGTGAAGGTGGTGCATCGGGTATTGTGTCTACTCTGGGTGCCCTAGCTCCCACTGATGCTATCATATACTAAGAGTAAGTAGGAACTCTCTATGTAGCAAGAACAACAACATAATAGGTAGACACATAATAAGCAGCTCATGAGGTCTGATGAATCACCGATGTCTGTAATCTCTGCACCTCTACACAAAGCCCAGTCCGTTGTCTATCTACCTCTAGAAACCTCTCCTCCCATCGAGCACTACATACCTTTAGGTCCCTGGCCTATAATATGAGCTGTCTGATAGTCTCCTATGGAGTAAGGGGAACACTAGGATCAACATCGACTACTAGCATCTCAGTATCTGGGGCAGCCTGCTTAGTGGTCTTTGCTCTCTACACCTTACGGCATCTAACCTCAGCACCTAAATCAAAATTTGTGTCACCCTATAATGGATCAAGGCCATCACCACCAACAAACTGCTCTGCTGCAAGTACCTCATCATCTCTATCAACACCACCTAATGTACCACCATCACCCTTAGTCCATCTTTGTGCACCTACAGGTCTACCTATTGTAGAAGTAGTGGGACAAGGGGGCCTCATCTATCCAGTTGATCTTTGTGGAGGAGCCATAGCTCTAGGTCTCAGAGGTGTCGACTACAAAATAGGAACCTGTGCAGGTCTAGGACCCTATCTCATTGGTGCTCTAGTGACATCCATAGCCTCCTCCATGGAAGGTATCAGCTTTGTAGGATCAGAGAATCTGTGGAATAGATGTTTAGCAAGTCACACAATAAATCCATTTGTAAGTCCAGCATCAATCACCTGTGGTCTATACTCCCAATTCCTACCAGCAATAGCACTGTACTCCTATGAACACAAAGCATCAGAAAGCCTCATAGTCCATCCAAGTCCAAGCTCATGAGCTATCCGAGCATAGGTGGCATAATCCTCAAGGGCATCCTACACTCGTTCATACTGTCGCCACACCCTGGTGATAAGGAATCTCTCTAATGTGGAGGATGACCTCCTGATCAACACACGACTCTAAAAGAAGAAACTAAATTGCTCTCATGTAGTAGGCCAAGGCTCGATATCCACATATGGCCTCCATCAAACAAAATTCATATCATCGAGGCATCACCTCCAATACTTAGTATGGCCCATCCAAAACTATGTGAAATATCCAGCATATATATATATATATATATATATATATATATATATATATATATATATATATATATATATATATATATATATATATATATATATATATATATATATATATATATATATATATATATATATATATATATATATATATATATATATATATATATATGATAGGCTCTTGAGGCTGACGATGTGCCTAGCACATTGGTCTCAAAATTGGGATATGCTCCCACACCCAGATCTGTAAAACTAAAGCTCTAACTACAAAATATTTGCTCTCCTGATACACTACCTCGTGCATCTCAGAGAACATGTGGGCCAATAAGCACTGACCCTAAGCCAAATCAGAGGGAGTCCATCAGACGTGCAACCATCAGGGCTCAGCCCATCAATAGACCATTCTACTGACTATCAGACATGATAATCCCTCCTATCGTCCTGACAATAATACACTCCAGCCGATGCGTCTGTCCATAACACTATACTAAGGTCTCCCAGGAAATAGAGGCTATCATTTGGGTATCATCTCCAAAGAGACGTTTGAAATCTAATAGACCTGAGTTCCCTAAACTCACATACTCTAGACATCACCCTGCATGAAAAGGAATGTGTAGTATATGGTACACATCCTCAGGGGTCCCAGTAATCTTCCCAGTCGGTAAATGGAAGGTCTGAGTCTCTAAATGAAATTGCTCAATCAAAGCAGTCAAAATTATGTGATATACCCTAATTTGAGGTAAATGAATAAGATACTCAAAGCTGCAGGAAGCAAGGTGAACCCTCATAGGGTCAGGGAGTGATACACATAGTCTCTGAGTGGCTGGATGTGAGATGCATACATGAACATCTGGATATATGACCTACACAACATAAAAACAAGGGATCCTATTAGTAATTTGATTATAGAACAGGTTACAAGTACAAGAATTAGACAGTTTTCTATTTTAGAAGGTAGGTTAAAAGGTCAGCAATCAGGCTAAAAGATCAAAAAATTCAAAAAATTGACCTAGCAATGAGGTTTAGGCTCACTATTTTTCATATGACACTTCAGACTGGCATGGAAACTCGTGCGAGTTTCTACATCATACCATATGACAAAGAATAGTGACACGAAACTGTATACCTCATCGTACAAGTTATGAGGGACCTGATGAAATGTCGTACGACTCTTGGGTCCCTCTCATACAAGTCTTGGGGGTTATTGAAATGATAATCTACCTACAGTTGAAAAGTCATATGAGTCCTTGAGTGGAGTCATACGAGTTTCTAGGCATTCAAAAATTCAAAATTGAAAAATGTATGAAAACATGCTAAAAATGCTATAAACATAAAAAAATTGAAATTTTGGCAAAGAACAGAAGTCCACCTACTGGATGTCCATACTAACAGGGTCTCTAGTGTCTCCAGCTATTCTCAAAATGATGTGAACTCATAGATACCTTTGGTTTTTCCATTTTCTTGCTTAGAGGGCTCCACAAAGTTTTGAAAGTCAAAGGTGAATAATGAAATGAAAATGACCCTTCTGGCCTTTATATAGCTTTTGACCTAAGTTTCAAAAGAGCTCTGTTTTTCATGAAAATTGCACCCCTAGCTAATTTCAACATTCTGAATCCATTTTCGGGATCAAAATCAAAATCTAAGATCATTTACTATGTCAAAATTGTGATTTAAAACTTTTAGACCCAGGACGGTCGACTGCTTGCATAATCAACCTTCTAAACATTATAGAAATCCAGAAATCAACTTAATCGATTACCTTACATCAAACTACTAAAATTTCAACTTGGTTAACTATGGTCAACTCATGGTTTAACCTAGTCAAACTTGGTCTTTAGGACCTCCAAATGATACAGAACGCATTCTTGAACGTGTATAACCACTTCTCAAATCAATTAACATGCTTCTAAACTATAATTATGACTTTTCTTGTCAGATTTCAATTTTAATCCTAAAGGGCCCATGGTATTGCACATCATTCAAGTCTATAAATCAAATATTTCTCTTTCAGTGATCAAGACAACAATCACATCTAGTTTCTGACTCATAAAAAAGTCCTCATCACTTGGGGAAAATCTATCATCGCTTGGGGCATATCAAATTCATTGAGATCCATATCAATTTGATATCCTAATCTATCTTGTAAACTGTATTAGCTTTTCGTAACCATTAGTTCAATGGTGTTATTTCCTTCATTCTTTGTAATTGATGGGTTTAGGATGTGATACCAATATGATTCATATAAGGACAATCAGGTCTGGATTCGCTCACTCACTTCTTCGTAATCATAAGGTTCAAAATCAGGTGTTTTGGCACTTTTTCATAATCACCAGTTCATTGTTGATATAGCTAGCATCATTTCAACTCCTGGTCATCCTGGGCATGCGTCAACATCTTTTTCCAATCTTTCAATTGGTTTCTATCTCAAAATCAATTAATCTTTCAAATCAATTTTAAAATCTTTATCATACACAAACTATCTTTGAACCACTATGCTTCACATAGTGATTCAAAGAGGGGCAAAATGTAATACCCCAAAAATGTGCTATAGGTTCATTAACCTTCTATATCATCAACTCAAATGAAATTGACATCGAAGTCCTAACCTAAGGCACATCTGAACATCATCGAATCCTAATTGATTTTATCTAAATTCTGCATCAGGGAATATTTGTAGAAATATTCCTAATTATCTTAATTATCTTTAATTTAATAATTATTTGGCGATAAATCATATTTATCCTATAGTTTGATTAATTGAATATTCTGAATATTTAATTAATTAGATTTAATTCTGTCACTTAATTATTTAGTTGAATTTAATTACATTTATTCCAAAATTGTATTATTTAATTATTGACAATAAATCAAAAATCTTATGACTAATTGATTAAATTCTAGTTTAATTAATTAATGTCAATTGTCAAGTTTAATGATATAGTTTTTAAATAAAAGTTTGATTTAATAATTGACTAACCCACCCATAAATCAATTATTTTAAATTCAAAAATCAGTTAAGTTGAAGATAAATCACTTTATTTATTTAATTAATTCATAATTAATTATGCACATTCAAAGAGCGGTTAAACTTTGAATCAGAAAATCAATTCTATTTATTCTAAAATTAAACTCAACTCTCTTTTGAGTTGAAAGTTGATCTCAACTTCTGATTCAAGTTAAAAAATTGTTCTTGCATGATTTTGCATGATTATGTGAGTTGATCTGATTCTAATTCCTTGTTAACTCAAAAATCAACTTGAGTTCATCAAGAGTGATTTATGTCTTTGCTCATGCACCCTCAAAGCCCTAGATTTCTATAAAAACAAGGCTCAGCTCTTCATAATTCATCTCAAAAAAATTTGTGCCAAATCATCGGTCCATAATCTTTGAATTTGGACAATCACGCTGGCAAATTGACATCTGAAGAATTGAAGCTTTTGGTGAATCAACAACTTTTCTGAGATCGATCTTGTTTTCAATTCATTTTAGTTTCATTTCATATCATTGTTAGATTAATTTTCCATATCAATTTCATCTTAGATTCTAGTTTCATATTAGATTCATATCATTCTTATTGCATAAGAAAATACTAAAAATCTAGATTAATTTGCATCAATAGTTTCATCCATTCTTTCACATTCAAATCCTTCATTTAGGTGTCGTCAAGGTCACTGATCTCGGTCTAATCTGAGAATTACATACTTGCACCTACTAGAAGGCATTAAATCACCTGGTTAGCTTAGTTTCCATTTCATTGCATGATTTTGATTTTTTCTAACCTCTAATGTTTTACTGAAGTGTTGTGTCCACAACTAGGTACAAAATTCACACACACAATGGGTGGAGGTTGATTCTCTAGTGGAATTTGATATCGTGGCACCTCCACGGGACCATTTGCTGATGCAGGAAGGAATTTTTTATTAGCTTGTATAGGCATGTAATCCTAAGAATCAGGAGGTGGAAACTTGAAATCATCAAATACTAATGCCTGGTCGCATCTGGGAGCAAGCACTAACTCATAGCCTATAGGTGGAGGATTTTCAAGTGCAGTAGTGTTTCTTACTTCTCCTTTGAATATATCAGTTGCTCTTTGAAACTCTTGGCATTGTAACTTAGAATGTTGATTAGTCTCATGCAGTTTGCACCATCCAGATAATGCTACTTCTGCTAGGAAAAATTTATCCTCAAGTCAGCTTTCAGAAGCTGGTGGATTGTCCAATGGTGAAGGAAGTCCGCCATTGTTTGGATTTGTATTCCATGATCTCTTATGGTATCCTTGATTATTGTTTTGATATTCGGAATTACTTTCTTGATAACCTTGATTATTGTTTCAATATCCTTGATTGTTATCTTGATGATTCTCATGGTGAGCTAGAGGATTTCTCTAATACCCTCAGTTATTTCCTTGATGTGACTGATAATTTCTTTGAGAATTTTGTAATTGATTATTCCAATTTTTGAGGTAAGTAACCTCAGTAGATAACTTCTTGACTTATTCTATTAAGTCTTTCATTTTGTCTCGTTCTTCCTGAGTCCTTATGGAAGTGGTTGCATTCTAAAGATAGATCAATTGTGCGGGTGCTACGTGAGATATCGGAGCTCCTAGATGTGGCACAAGCTGATTAGGAGTAGGAACATAATTGAAAGGAGCATAGTTCAACATCCCTTGATTCAATGTATTGGCATTACCAAAGTAAGCAGGTGCTCCAACAGTGGTTGTTGGTGACTATAAACTAATCTTCTCAGCCTCAACATATGCTTGGATTAAATTGGTGGGGTCCAGATGGCTCTTCTGGAAGAACATGGAAGTGAAACAATCCAAGGCTGCATAGTAAATAGGCCTTGCAGCATCATCATTTATGCAGAAAGGATCATGCAGCCGAGAGTAGGCCTTCTGAAATCTATTGTTGAATGCCCCAATAGGTTCACATTCTTGTCTTCTTCTCTCAATGAATGGCCTATATAATTCATCAAGGGTGATAGGCAATCTGAACTTCTCCAAGAATGCATCCTTCAACTCTTGCCATGTTTGGATTGAATTCATGGGTAATTAATATACCAATAAAATGCTTCTTCCCCTAGTGAATATGGGAACAATTGACATGCCACATCTTCATCTTGAATGTTTCTATTTTGTAGAGCATCTTCAAAAATCTTCACATGTTCATCAACAGTGTGGTTGACATCATTCACAAAGAACTTAGAGCATAAATGCTCAGGATTCTTTGGCATATTATTGTAAGCAGAAAATGTTGCAAGAGGTGATGCATTCTGTGGTTGCTATTGTTGTGCCATTATTAGAATTTGTTGTTGGCTAGTTGGAGGTACAATGGCTTGTATAGGTATCTGTACTATCAATTGTTGAATTTATGTACCCCCTTGTTGAAATCCTTGAGTGGTCTCTTGTGCCTGACATTATTGAGGTGGAGTTTGAAATTGTCTTGCAAGATCAGCTACACTTGGTGAGTTCTAACTTGTAGATGCTTCTTTCTTGCCTCACCTAGGCTTTGGATCAAAATTTAGTTCTTCTATTTCTTTTTCTCTTGGAGTGGATCTCAAGATTCTTCAATGCACCTCAGGCGAGAATGAATTAATGTGCTCTAGTATGTGAAATCTACTTTAATTCCTTCTTACAGGTGCTAGAGGCTATTGATTCCTCTAAATGACCAATGCTCTTTGAATAGCTACTTAATTTCTTTGAGCCTTCTCTTCTTCTTCTTCTAACACAAAGCTCACTTGCATATATTTAGTTGCACTTCTCTTAACTTTCTAGGCGAGTGAGTTCAATCCTGTGATGATGTCTTCTTGGTTGTCTCCAAATCCAAGATTTGGTTGTAAAATTGGTACAATGTGTCTATGTAGAAGCACGATATCAATTTCATGACATGAAAAATTATGTCTTGTTGTGTAGGCCCTCCTTCTAGCACTAGTTTTTGTTGATGGCATGATGATGGAGGGTTTGCACATCACCAATGCTCAGATTTTCTAACTTGTTCCAAAAATGAATTTCAATTCGCCCTCCTTCTAGCGCCAATTTCTATTGATGGTGCGATGATGGAGGGTTTGTGTACCACCAATGAGCCGACTTTATATGTTTCTTCTAAAATGAATTTCAATTCTGCCCTCCTTCTAGTGCTAGTTTCTATTGATGGCATGATGATGGAGAGTTTGCACTTCACCAATGCGCAGATTTTCTAACTTGTTCCAAAAATGAATTTCAATTCACCCTGCTTCTAGCCCCAATTTCTATTGATGGCACGATGATGGAGGGTTTGTGTACCAGCAATGAGCTGACTTTCTATGTTGCTTCTGGAATGAATTTTGATTCTACCCTCCTTCTAGCACTATTTTTTGTTGATGGGTGTTTTATGACTCACCAAATAGTAGAACAAAATACCAAGATATATTATCCTCTCTTGAACAAAGTATTGTGTATGCTAAGATTGCAGAAAGATCATATGATGACTCCAAGGTTCCACGACTTGTGGATATGCTCGGTGTTGATGTGATATTTTGATGATCATAAGGGGCCTTATATTTTCAATCCTCTATGTCATGATGAATATGGCTACTTATCAAAAGATTTTCAATTAAGTACTATTCTTGGGGTTTTCACCGGATATGCAGAAATGAAAAGGGTTTAGGGTTCAGAGATCTTAATCTAATCCTAAGAGTAATGATAGCCAAGGAAAGTATGTTGATGGATGATTTCTTTAATTTACCAAGCCTCGCTTCGCCAAGTCAAGCTACAACTACACGTAGACCGGTGCAATATTCAAAGGTTTGTGCGAATAATCAGATTTAGTCACATGGATAGGGGTTTAGGCTAACTTTGCACAATGCTTTAGAATCACTAAAACGTCAAAAGTATGAACCAAAGAAACTCATCAAAACATCTTCATATTATCCAAAACATTCATCACACTTTATCTATTAAACGTAATCTAATTGAGAGAATAATGAAACCAAGCAAGCATTAAGACACATCAAATAATCACCACACTTTAATGAAAATTTTATTGTCTCAATAGCTCATAAGGAACAATCTCAAAATTCCCTCCCTTACAAATGAGAAGAAGAGGCTTTATATAGGTCCTTGAAAACAATAAAAGGCTCGGATGAAAATAATAACCGATGGCCCAGATTTTGCCACCTCATCCCTAATTAGGGTTAGGGCACAGAAAAGGAATCTACAACAATGCAAAAAGAATCCACTACCATAGTGGGTAATAAATTCCCACCATGCATGCTCTTTCAGGAAGAGAATGGGGTGAAATGAATGCCCAATATGCATACCCACTATGCATTAAATGCACAATTTTCCTTGAATGGATTATTCTTGATACCCTTCCTCAAATGCATTGACCTTGACTTGAAGAATCTTTGACTAACCGATGAAGATGATTGAGTGCCATGTTAGCTTTCTATGATTTAGGGAATATTTTTAATTTCATCATTTTGTAACTAAGTTTCACTTTGATTACTTCTTCTAAAGATATCTTCCTTTGATCACTTCCTTCCATGTACTTGCTTGAGACTTCATCTTTTGTAAATGGATCGAACTCCTTCATTGATGATTCTTCCAATTTGGATTTTCTTCACATGGAAATTCCTTGGTCATGTTCTTGGACTTTGAGAAGGAATTTCAAGATGTGACATTCTTCTCTTTGTATATTTGCACTTGAATTGTGATCTTTGAACATTGGATGCCTTGAATTTGGTCACTTGGATTGTGGTATCTTCAACACTACAACTGGAGACCTGGAACTTGAATGTCATCCTTGATCATGCGGGACTTGAATCCTTCCTCTTGAAAAATGAAATAATCAACATAAGAATCACATAAAAATTCTATCGTATTTTCTCCTTGAAACTTTCCCCTTCTTAAAAATAAAATAAAATCCTCTCTAACATTCTCATGCCTTTTCTCTAATTCTTCAAACTCTTCACAAATCGATCTCTCTCTAGAAAGACATTTTATCTCTCCAAAAATTCTCCTTCACTCTCTTCAAAACTCCACACCTTCCTCTTTCATGTTTTAAATTCACTTTGTCATGCTTTGGGAATTTTAAGATTTTTTGAATTTTTTACAATTCTCCAAAATTTAGATGATTTGGAATTTCAATTTTTTAAATTTTCAAAGATATTGGAAAATTTTCTATTTTTGATTTCACAATTTTTCAATTTCCATGAATCTCTCGAGCTCTTCAACGTTTTCCAAAATTTTCAATTTCCAAGAGTTTAAGAATTTTCAAGATTTTAAATTTTCAAAATCTTCCAAGATTTTCCATGCTTCGTAATTTTGCCTCGATGATCTATTTGTGACTTCCTTGGAAATGTATTTCATTCTTCACATCCTCCATGACTGGGGGTGGCTACTGTACTCCGAGCGCACTTTTTGAGGATTTTATCTTTTTGAAAACTCTGGGACTGGGTCCATTTAGCACTTCGAGCGCATATTATGCTGAGTGAAGGATTTTTTACTTTTGGATTTTCCTTGACCGGGCCAGAATTGCACAATGAGCATGTTTTGCATTGAGTTGGGGATTTTTGCAAGTGTCACATTCCGTGAATGGCTCCATTTTGTGCTACAAGTGCACTTTAACACAAGTTGGGGATGTTTTCTTTTTTTAACAATCCATCACTATTTTTGTTTTGCGTTGTGAGAACGTATTGCATGGAGTCAAGGATTTTTATTGTCTCTACATTCTGCAACTATCTCTGAAATGCACCCTGGGTGCATTATGAAATGGGTCAACAATTTTTATTTCAATATTTTTCGTGAGAGTCTCCGCCTTGCACTCGGAGCACATATTACCTTCACATGTGAACCCTCCACTTTTCAACATTCCATGAACTATAAGAAATTGCGCTTAGAGTGCACTTGGAAGGAGGTCGAGGATTACTAATTTTGCTGACTGCCATCCATCTCTGTTAACTCGCACCTGAATCCCTTAGGTTGCCACCGTGGACACAGAACTATTGTTTCACTTGCTTTGACATGTTTCAAGCTTCCTTTGGAATTTCCTCCCTCTTCTCACCATTTACTACAATATGCATGACTTAAGGGCTATGAATGAACTTCTCCTTTGATCTGTGTATGATGTGCTGGGGTGTGATTGAATAAATTTGGGAGGGCCTTGTGTTAAAAAAAAATGGCAGAGCATTCTTTCTGTTGGAATCTCCCCCAATCATTCTATCTCATCATTTTGTTTCCTCCTCATCTGGATAAAGAGGGGACATAGAGTTGCAACTTAGAGCCTACTGAGACTGAATAGGGGCCAAGTGGGAGAAGGAAAAATAGGGGTCCCATTGTAGATGGGTGGTGTGGTGATTCAATCACAATATGTCTAAGTAATAATTAGAAAAGAACTATAAATTTACAAGCTTCAAGATATGTGCTAATTCAAGGAGATAATGATGGTATCCTCTTATTCTATCTAGACACCTATCAGGCTAAGTCAGTTATGAAAGAGTTACATGATGGGGTATGCGGCAGTCACTTTTTAGTTAAGACAACAACCCATAAGATATTGAAAGTGGGGTATTATTGGCCCCATGTATTTAAGGATTGTTATGAATATGTCAAAAGGTGTGAATCTTGTGAGAAGTTGTCCAGGAAACTGAAATACAATGGTGCTTTACCCCTTATTCCTTTACAGACTGAGGAACCTTTCAAAATGTCAGGAATTGACTTTATTGGGGAAACAAAAAATGTTTCAAGTGGAGGTCACAAGTGGATATTGGTTGTAACAGACTACTTTACAAAATGGGTTGAAGCTATACCTACAAGACAAGCTACAAGCAAAGTGGCCATCAAGTTCTTGACAAAAACCATACTTACAAGATTTGGAGTACCTTACAAGATTATTTGTGATAATGGATGTGTTTTAGATCTAAAGAATTTTCAAAATTTTGTGAAAACTATGGCATCAACCTATCATACTCATCCCCGTATCATTCACAAGGGAATGGTCAAGAAGAATCAAGCAATAAGTGTTAGGAATAAGGTGTCTCAACCTTGGATAATTCCTATTCTTATTATTTGTTTTGTAAAATGTATTTCTTGCAAATAATGTTGATGTGTTAGCATCTTGAATTGTGTGTAAGGAGATCATGGCTAAAATGGTTATGATGAATTCCTATGACACATAAGAGCTATGTTAGGAAGATTCAATGATAGGTGAAGACATGTGGCAACTGATAAATTTGAGTACTGTACACTCTTCCCCAATTGTGGGGTTCCTATTTTCTCGGAGAATGGTAAAACCCTAATACGGTTATCTTTGGGAGTAGCCCTAAAAAGTGAAGTGCATGATATAAGCTTTTTTAGGGTTGTGAAGAGAGATGATGCGAGTGTACTATTGGAACATTTTATGCTGCCATGATTTGTCTTCAAGGGTTTAGAAATCTTCTGAAAGAACTTGCATTGCAAGTGTATTGTAAGCTGTAATAGTTTTGATCAATACATTGTGTAGGTTTTGGAGTGCTGGGGTTTTTACCGAAAGGTTTCCCCAGGGTATATCATTGTGTCATTCTCTATTTTTTTGTATGTATGGTATGTGGTTGCAATATCTTTGTTAAAGTAGTTAATGAATCTAAAATTGTAAGGATTTAAAAGAATTTGTACAATACTCCCCTATAGAGATTAGCGTAGGAAGCTATTTCCGCACCTGAGTTTCCTTACAATAAGAATATAGTAAAGATGATTAGAAGAATGTTGAGAAATAATAAGAAGGAATGGGATTCAAAGCTAGGTCTAGCTTTGTGGGTGGACATGGTAACAGTGAAAATATCTACAGGTTTTACTCCTTATGAATTGGTTTATGGAAAACAAGCAAGGTTTCCATTAAACAATCTCCTGCCAGTTTACAGATTCATCTGGGAAGAAGAGCTTGAGGATGTAAATTTTATGGAAGACATGTTGAGCTAGTTATTAGAGCTAGATGAAATGAGAAGAATAGAACAAGAAAGGAATCTTCATCAACAACAACAAATTAAAACCCTTCATGACAAGAAAGCATTAGATAGGCCTTTCAGAGAAGGTGAGTGGGTACTAAAATGGAATGCAAAAGACCAAGATAAAGGAAAACATGGTAAGTTTGAGGCATTATGCCTAGGACTATACATGGTTGTTTCAAAGGTAGGTGAGAATTCATATTATTTACAGGATACTAATGAAGTTATTCAGGAGTTCCCAACTCATGGTCAGTATTTAAAACCTTTTTTCTTGTAAAACAAGAAGTATTCTCTAACTTGTATATTATTTTATTTGTTTTATTGTATTTAAGCATCATGATTCTTTTCTTACTATGGTCTACTTTTCCAGAGATAACTGGACTCTCGCTATATCCAGGCATGAACATGGATAACTTTAAGAAAGCCCCTTTTTGGAAAACATGTAAATCATACATTATTTTAGGGGGGAATTTTTTTTAATGCAGGTGAATATTTTTTCAAATCCATGATTTTTCATAGTTTGTATTGGCAATTTTTTTCCCGCCGAATGAAAATTTCATAAATTGCTAGCGAATAATTTTCTTTTGAGGTAAATAATTATAATATATGAGGCAAATAATTTTCTTTTGAAGTAAAAATTTATAATATTTGAGGCGAATAATTTTATTATGAAGTAAAAAATTATAATATATGAGGCGAATGATATTCTTGTGAAGGGTAACAAAATTAGTGTATTGGTGAATTTTATGTACCATTTGAAAATTTATTTATTTTATTGGCTAATCATTCATTAATTATGGAAAAAAATATATTTTGTTGGTGATTTTCAAAAGATGGGAAATATTTTGTTATAATACCTTAGACTAACATACCTAACATACATACATTAAATATATTAATTGAGACCATCCGATGATCCGAGATCAATGGCTAAAGTTTAATTTCAGCCCCAATTTCTTGAAGGAAACAGAGTTGTAGAGGAAGTCACCAGAATGTTGACATGTATCAAATAAGGGCTACTTGTTTGCAGACTATAGTGTACACATGTTGGTATCAATATTCATGGTTCTATTACTATAGTACAACTTGTAACCTCTTAACTTGGTAAGCAAGAAATGCCTTGTTAGTGACAAGCAACATTCTTGTACTTGTCACGCAGAGTAGACATGTGCCACTTCCAAAATTCCAAATTTGTATAGACACTATAACCAATATCTGACATTTTTTGCATTTATGGGAAAGATTTACTGCTAGTCACCAGATATGAAAGATTAAGTCCAAAATTTTATTTTCTCACACGCATGTATTTAGGGGAAAGATTTACATGAAAGATTTAGAGGCATGCTAAGGATAATGGATTTAATACCATTAAAGATAGAATAATTTATTGCTAAGTAACGATCAAGAATTTAAGGGCTATTTATAGACGATCTAGCTTCATTATTCATTGATTTGTCTTTGGCCTTTGCTAGATAATTTATTTGTTTAGGGTCTGTAGTCTGCACTCTACAAATAATTTGTTTTTAATTTTTCTAAAGTTTTACTATTTTAGATGGACACTCCAATTAGGCTTGTATGCACATCTGAGGAGGCCCAGAAGACCTTTCTGGGTTCATTTTCTGATGAAACCATAGAATGTATTTGTAAGGAGGGTGCGCCTTTCATAATAGAGGCTGTGAAAATGGTGTTGGGCTGAGAGTTTCTGAACAATGAAGATAGGCACTGGGTCAACACAGACATCACATCCCATTTTTTGGCATCTCTTCTCGACCTTGGAGGAGAGAAGGTGGACATGTTAATGCTATCGAGGAGGGTTTTTAAAGAAGAATTCCAGGGGGACAATGTTAATGTTGTCGTGTTCACAAAAATAGGGGTTGGGATCCCTTGGGAAAGTGAAATACCCAAGCTTCTCCTCCCTGGCCAAAATGTGGCCATGCAACCTTTTCTTTTGGTCCTGAATGTTGGGCAGTATAAGCGCCATAGGAAATGGGCCCTAATTGCTAGGGATTTTCTCTGAAAGTGGTTTATGCTTGACGAAGAGGAGGCTCAGGTGGGGCAATTCAGGTGGCTTGATGAATTCTCACAGTTTATCCTCTCTGGAGAATTCTACACAGACAAAGCCGAAGGGGAAAATCAGTAGTGGACTACTAGTCTACTAGTGGTTTTTAAATTTTTTTTGATAAAAACATACCTCATAGTCGTTTATGGTTTTTTTTGGTTTATAGTAGGTTTATTTTTGTAGTATTGTACTAGAAGTGGACTACTAGTCTACTAGTGGTTTTTTTTGATAAAAACATACCTCATTTTTTAGTTTTTTTGTTTATGGTAGGTTTCTCTTTGTTCTGGAAGTGGAACTAGACAATGTTTATGTAATTATAATTTTATGAAAAGAAAACAATGAAAATTTCACAAGCTTTAGCTCATTTCAATTCGTACAAAAAATGGTTCTTAGACTTCTCTGTCACTGTGATTGCAATATTTTAATTAGTTGCACTTGCTTTATGATTTATCTGCGTATTAGACATGTATGATGTATCACAGTTGTACAATGTAGACAGTTATAGTTAATAAAAGAAATGTCTTATCAGTTATCACTGAGTACTGATATTAAGTTTGTGTAAATTTACCTGTCAAAATTCACACACTTGTACATTTAATATGAAAGACTTATAGAATTTTGAAGGACAAATCGATTAATAAGGTTAGAGAAATAATTTATGGTATTCTAATTATAATGTATGAGAATTATATGTGAATCTATGATTATAATTATCAACGTTAAAGTTATAATCAATAAAAAATATCATTTTAACTTTAAGAATACTATATAATCAATTTGACAGACAAATGAATTAATAAGGCTAGAGAAAGAATTTATTGTTTTCTAATTATAAGGTATGATAATTATATGTGATTATAATTATCAATGTTAAAGTTATAATCAATAAAAAATATCATTTTAACATTAAGTGTACTATATAATCAATAAAAACTATTACTTTAACTCATGTTTGGGAGACTTAGCGAGTCAGTGACCACAAAAATCTCATTAGCTCTAAACACTAACCTTACCTTCGGCCTCTGAAATTTATTAGAATGTAATATTATTAAAAAAATAGTGCATTTTGAATTTGATTGGCCAAAATTGTTACTACTCAATTAAATAACTTTAAATGTTATTAACTTATTATCCATTATTAATTAATATTTATAAAAGAAAAAATAACATTATAACATTTAACAATGTCCATTGCGAATAACTACCATTGGATGAACATAGATCGACGATGTAAGATGGACTTTGGGATGAAAGGGAAAAGTAACCCCATCTCTTCAAACCCATTCCAGAATCATGACACGTGTCACTAAACACGTAACACATTCCACTCATAGTCTACTCTCGCATGGTCCTACCAAAAATGCCATTTGATGATGAAGTGACACATCTGACTCGTGAGGTAAGTCAGCCGTCAAGTGAGTTAATGGGACCCACAGGGCCCGAGGCCACCACAGGCACATGACCCCATTATGACCATTGGATTATTGTAGATCAATGACCGAAGTTATATTTCAGCATGAAAGGGAAAAGCAGCCCCATCTCTTCAAACCCATTCCAAAATCATGAGACATGTCACTAAATATGTAACACAGAGTCTACTCTCGCATGGTCCTACCAAAAATGCCATTTGATGACGACGTGACACGTTTGACTCGTGAGGTGAGTCAGCCATTAGGTGAGTTAATGAGACCCACAAGGGCCTATGGTCACCATAGGCACATGATGCCATTATGACTATTAGAATATTATAGATCAATGAAAGAAGCTGTATTTCAGGATGAAAGGGAAAAGCAACCCCATATTTTCAAATTCATTCCAAAATTGTGACACGTGTCACTAAAAATGTAACATGTTCCACTCGCAGTCTCACATAGTCCTCCCAACAATTCCATTTGATGATGATGTGACCGGTGACATGTCTGACTTGTGAGGTGAGTTAGCTCGAGCTGTTAGGTGAGTGGTGATGGCTATAAATTGTACAATTTTGGAACTTTAAAATTAAGTTTCACTTTCTAGTTTCGAATCTAATTTTTTATTTATAACTATAAGTAGTTTGTAGATTTAGAAAGGGTTTACGGATTCTAAATTTCTAGGTTGAGGAAAGCAACAAAGTCTCTTAGTAGTCAGCTTTGTTCCCAGTGACCAGTCATAGACTTATAGTTTGCAAAAATTGAAACTAACAGGTAAGTGTAACTACTAAAATCTTGAACATCTACATCCCACATTTTAAATTTTTCAATGTCTTGATTTACAACTTTACTGTTTATATTATATACAAAAAATTATTTTGTTAGGGTTTAATTTTGAATCACCCCTGTAAATTGTAGGCTTGTTGTTGTGCATAAATATTTGAATTTTCCTACGAGTAAATAGTGATACCACTTACCAACTTACCACAATGGGAAAAACAAATATCAAGAATAAGACTACAAGTAAAAGGCCAAGTCAGATACTGGAATTCCACAATCTGCTTAAAACACCAGGTTTCACTGATTTATTCCATGATATTTATGATCCTGTTATTCATGGAAATAAGGGAATAATGGAAATTAGATTTGCACTTGAAAACAAGTGGAACGATCCAAATAAGGCTTCAATTTTTTTTTCATTTAACCCCGTGATAAATGCAACAGAAAATAAAATTGGATCGTGGGTTGTTGGGTTGGCACACATGGCATTGCCTCAAGTATTCCCTTGCCTAGAAATAGTCATGGTCTGTGCTGAAAATTATGATGAAAATAGAAAAGCAGTTGTGAATAAAAATACTCAGGAGGAAATTTTATCCATAACCAAGAGTAAGTTTTCTAGTTTGTTGAACCTAGGGTTTCAACAACAAAACTCAAATGTGCACATTGACCTAGGAAAACTAGCAGAGGATTATGAAAAGTTAGATGTAACACAGAGAGATTCTTATATAAGAGGAATAACAAATGGTTATAGTCTGAGTCCAGATTAAAAGCTTCCTTGTGATTATGATATTTTTGTGCCATGGGCACAGGATAGTATTTCCTTGCTAGCATTTTTTTGGGGATTAGATAGTAACAAGCAAGTGGGTGCCAGCATTCTTGAAGTGCTTTTTCATATTCATTTTGAAAAAGAACCAGTAAAATATTTTTTTATTGAGCACATTGTTCGTTGCATGAAAGATCAATTACTAATGATTCAAAGAGGTTCAAAAAAGATATTTAGATTCACAACCTACTTGTGCTATCTTCTCTTGGCAAAGCATCGTGTAGTATTTTAGACAAGCAAGCTTTGCAGTCAGGGCCAAAATCCAATATATGAGTGGACACCTCAGATAAGGATGATTGATAACAGAAGGAACTACAACAATTTTGTAGACTTCTTTTTGGCACCAATGTACCATAAAATTATAGGCACTCTGATGCCTAGAATGCCTGTTACTTGTAGAAATTGCATTCAACTAGGAAGTCAATTACAATTGGCTGACTAGTACTTAATGGAAGAGTACATTGTGTTAAGGTTTTACGGTTCAGTGGTAGAACCCTACAAACTTCTAATACATGTAATAGATAGGGTATTTTCATTGGAATATGTATGGTAGATGGAGAGCATAGATGTAATCTTTAATGGTCGGCAAAAGAAAATGATATTTCCTTCCTTGCCTTTCTCACTTGGAGGGTTCACATTTGAGAGAAGAGGATTCAAAGTGGCACAAGCCTTTTTTTCAAATTTTCGCTTTGATGTTGATAGTCTCTAGCAGTATGATCCAATCAACATAATTGGAACAATGCTTAGAGAGAATGGGAACTCTACAAGAAAATGTCAAATTGAATGTATGTCATTGATTGAAAAATTTAAAAACATGGAGTCCTGGGATGAGGTCAGAAAAGAGATGGAGAAATATGCTGCTGAAAATAATATGTCAATACAGGAATTGTCATCACAAATAATGGCATTGCACAAATAGAAAGGAAAAGTGCAGGCCATGAGTATGAAATCATCCAATTTCTACTAGAAAGCTTCTCAACCATCTACAATATCTATTCCAAAAGAGCTAATGAATGAATGTATTGATGATAATTTGATTCGAACCAAAATTTTTAAGTTTTGGGAAATGAGGAAGAATCTCAGTGAGCCAAAGACCTCTGCAGATCTTTATGACATGGAAGAGGATACAATGTTTAATGAATTATGGAATAAGGAGCATCCAGCTGAAGCATATCATGACAATGAGGATGACCAGGACTAGGATTCTGTGAATCCCAAATCTAGTGTGAATCCCACATCCAGTAAAGTATATTCAATTAATAGAGGATTTGATGCATCCAAAAAAGATCTATATACCAAAGGGGCAGATATTATAGAAAAAATGGGCTACCAAGGTTTTGGTGGTTTGGGTCCTAGTGGACAAGGGGTTTGGTCTGCACCTGACCTAGCAGCTCCACCAAAACATGGTGATAAACTAGGCCTTGGGCTTGGAGTTCAATCATCAAAATCATCAACTATGTCAATTCCATTTGTTCCAAGCACTAAGATTCAATCTGAATCAATTTCCACTCCCACAATTGTGGATACCATGGGTACAACTACAACTAGTGGTTTGAAAAGGACATTAAAGATAAACATGAAAAAAATTGTTCCTAGAGATCAAGGCACTGTAAAGAAGCAAAAGGTTTTGAAAAGTATTGGTACAACAATGCCAATGGTGACTGTGACTCCAACAATTGCCCAACCTTTAGGACAAAACCCTCAGGCTCAGAACAGTCCAAAAACTCCACTTGTAATGGGTCAAGGTGTTGGTATTCCTCATGGTGTAATTAGTAGCACCATAGGCAACATAGGTGGAAGATCCTACATCAGTGCAAGTGCTATTTCTCCATTCAAACATTCAATTGTGTCACAAAACCTTGATTTTTGTTACAATGATTTTTTAACTAACTATGAACAATCAAAAAATAGGAATAGACAACATAGTAAGACAATGAAGATGGAAGTAGTTGTTGTAGCTCGTGATGCAAAACCTGCAACAAACATGCTATTTCCCTCATATGACCCAAATAAAGATATGATGGAATTCATTGTTGTTATGCCCCCAGCTAGAGATAACAATCCACTAGAGAGTCAATTAGATCCATCTTAATTTCAAGTTAGCACCCTCCAAATGGATTTATCCAAAATTAAAAATGTGGACAAGATAAATGTGTCCAAAATGACCAACCAAGTGGTCTACAGTTCAATGATGAAGTTGGAGAGAGAGAAAGGAAAAATTCAGGGCATAGTAGATAAGTTAAAGGAAGACCTAGAAAATGTAAAGGTAAATGATAAAGTAGCAGAAAATAGGTGCAAAGAATTAGAGAGAAGGATAAAAAATTCATCCTCTAAAGAAGCAATTGGACAGCAAGAACATATGGACGCAGAACTGAAAACTCTGAGGGAAAAATTGGAACAGAGAAAACAAAAACTTGAGAATGAAAAAGCCTCTTCATTAAGTTTCTACAAAAACTTGGAGAGTGCAAGAAAGGCAACCAATAACTTAAAGAAAGAATTGGAGAATGAGAGGGTAAAAACAAAAGAGTGGGAAGAGAAACAAAAGAGTGGGAAGAGAAAGTAGAGAAAGTAAGAAAATATAGTGAACACCAATTATCATAAATGAGAGAAGACGTAAAGAAGGAAAATAATACAATTAAAAATTATGAAAACAAATTGAATGACCATGTAAATAATACAGTCAAGCAAATAAAAAAATTCTTCTAGGGCCAAATAAAGATGTCTTCTGATAGGTTGTGTGATTGGTTTCAACTGAATGAAACTCTTACATATATTTTTGGGAAGCTGAAAGAGCACATTGAGAAGAACAAAAGTTTTTATCAGAGATAGAGAACTGCAAAGCATATTATGCAAGAAATCAACAAAAGTAGTGATAGGCATTTGGTAAGAAAGGGAATTCAAGACTGCATTGGTGCAATAATAAAGGCGAACTCTGTCTTTCAAAAATGTCAGAAACTAACAAAAGTAGAAGAAAATGTTCCCTTATTCAGGCCAAAGATTGCCAAGATGAATAGTAAAACAATCAAATTGATATCTCTTGGTTTTCCAAGTCCTGGTCCTGATTACTCATCAATGAATTTTGTTGGAAGAGAAGCTTACAAAAAAAAGTTGGAGGACATAGTGATGTCTGATTTAGGCAACCTTCCTCAGGACATAGCTTATGAAGGCATTGCAAAGTGCATCAAAACATTCACAAATTTGAATGTAGTAATGGAAGGAACATTTCTTTCAACTCACTCTTCCAAGTATGGATGGCTGATGAGGTTGCAGGTCATGTACTATAACATGAAATATTTTTCGCTTCCAACTGACGAATAATGGAGCATACTAAAGAAACTGACAGAATCATCTTGATCTCATTAATCATAGTATGTGAAAGGACTTTCAATTTCAATCATCTCTATATCTTTAGTATATATATTTGATATTATCCTAAATACTAGAGTCTAGAATTGAGTTTAAAGTAACAAGTTTGAACTTTGTTTTGTGAACAAGATGAATGTTGCAGTCTTGCAGATGCTATTGCCAATGCTAATTTACTAAATCAGCCTGTCAAAAGCATAAATGTACAACTAAAGTTGTAGAGATGTTGTAGACTTGTAGTTGTCTTACTGATTTAGATTTTGAGACTTCTCACTTCACATTAGGCAAATTGACTTGAAGCTGTTGTTTCTCCCTTGTTTCTATAAAAGGGAATTCAGGGTCATTGGCTTAGGGTAGAGAAATTGAAATTGGGCAATGTGCCAAATTGCCAATGGGTATTGAGTCATTGACTTTTGTAAACATAATCACAGAGTTGTGTTCTTACTAGTATTAATGAATGAATTGTTACATTGTATCATATTTTTAATTAAATTAATGAGAATTAGTATTTCTAACTCTAAGAATTCTAACATATGAATTGCTATGTTGTCAAAAAAATAATGAAAAATCTACAAGAATTGTACCATATGATCTAAATAATGCAAATGAAAACCATTATTAATTGTGGAATTGAATCTTGATGACATTACCAACCACATTCATGTTTTTGACATTGGAATATGCTATTATGCATGATTGATGATGAGATATAGAAACTGATAGTAGACTTCAGGGAAAAGCTTAATAAATACCTAGGACCTGCTACTTCTACAATGATTCAACTTCAAGATGCCACATCATATCATCATTGAGATTGTTGGATTCAGTGCCATCAACTTCATAGCTTCCTTGGTTCTTTGATATGTTTTCTTCACTTTGCATACCATTGCTTAATTGATGTTCACCACTAGCAGTACCAATACCAGTACATGAGTCAATGACATCATTGTCTCTGGCATCCCCACTCCCAGTCCCACTTTGGTTTGAAATGTTTCCCAACCCTCTTCTCTAACATTTCTTCCTCCACAATTTCAATTCCCTTTCGTAAGGAAAAGTATTGACTTCATACGTGGATGTATAGAGCCTCAAGCAATTTTCTAGATTCTTGTATAGTTTTTTTCTTAGCTTTGACTTTAGGAATCCCAAAGCACTAAAAATTATCTCATCCTCCACCAACCCCAATATCATGGTCAGACATAAATCAGCAAGCTTGAAATATTCTGATATTGAATCAGTCAACAATTCACTCTTAGCTAGATTTTTCCAAAGCCTTGATACTGATCCATCTTCACGAGGGTTCTGCATAATATTATATTGTTCCCTCATTGTCAGTGAAAAATGACCTGATTTCTCTCTCAAGTGATTTCCATCTAAAATTCCATTTAGAGTTACTCCATTTAACTCTTTCATTTTGCAGAAATGATCTATCAAAGTTAGTAGCCTAGTTTTAAAATCTTTCAAATTGTTCATAATCCAATATCGAGGAAACAAAATAGCCATGGATTCAAGTAGTTTGATTGGAGGGAATCTTTCTCTAATCTATGAGGAAAGATCATAGGCAATGTGCTTCACAAAAGCTGTTACAGACTCAACAATCTTGGTAAAGTCTTCCCTTTTAATACTTGATACTCACCAAGTCCTGGTGTTCTTTCCTAGTTCCTCAGACTCGATCTTGGCAAAGTAGTGCATTGTTATCTCAACTCCGTGAACTTCTACACATAACTCCCCGTTTGAAATAATTTTTAAAAAGTTATCAAGATTGTCCACATCTGTGATTTTTAGCCAGCTAGCAAATTTTACATCATCGACACATAATTGATAGAGACTATCAAGCACCACGTATGTCAATTTACGCCGCAAATCATATTCTGCAATATACATAGCTCTTTACTGGGCCTTTTTCATTAAATTTATCATTTCCTCAAGCATGGGGAGAGTACCTACTAATCTTAACAATGTCTCTACATTAGTTAACATTGCCAGTAGCACAGGAAATTTTAGTTTCCCTTCTATGTCATGACTTGAGTTCATTAGACCAAGCAATGATTGATATTCTGAAAAAACTCGATGTGCTAGTCCATCCTAAGAGATCCATCTGGTATCGTTATCCTTACGAAGCTTGTTCCTATTGGTTAGTCCTTTGGCAAAGTGTTGAAATTCCCTCAATAATTTTAGACTTCGACAGAAGTATTGGTAGAGCTCTTTGATTAAAGCTTCAATTTTTTTGTACTGGAGCATGCTTGCTGACAAATCCAAAAGCTAGATTCATTTTGTGGGCCATGCAATAAATGGGAGTAATGTAGGGTGCACAAGAAGATTGTATCTTTGTGCAAAGACCACCCTTGTGGCCTTGCATTACTGAAGCTCCATCTACTCCAACACACACCATCTTTTTGGCAATGGTCATGTCATTTATACCTCCATATTCAATTAGAGAACTCTTTACTAGTTCAAATAAATTTTCTGCTATCGCATTAGCCCCCATTTTATCAACAGTTAGTAGATGAGGTTGGTGAAAAAAATTCTATATAGTATAAACATGCATGCATACCCAGGAAGTATTGTCTACTACTGTAACCTCATCTAAAGACAATGCAATAAAATTTGACTCTTTAATTTTTTCCTTCAAATCCTCTTTTTCAACCTCGGCAAGACAACTTGCCCATTCCCATCCACTGTTTACTGACCAGTGACTGTTAGGATAGTTACAAAATTTTAGAAAGTGTAATAAAGTGCTCAATGATGGGTAGTCTATCATAGGACGCCCTCTGCTCAAAATATTAAACACAACACTTAACTAAACAACTTTTCCCATTAGTTCTACTTCCAATGCTTTTCCAAAACAAGCTTCAATAGAGCCTTTAACTTCACTAGGCTTCATCTTTATATTATGCTGAAATTCATATAATTATGCATTCTTAACATGCTGAGATTCCTCCTTTGTTTTACATCTTATCATTGATTTTTGAACTCCATCTATGGTTTTCTTTTTGTAAACTTTACCCATATGCTTCCCTATGGTGTCAATTTTTAGCTACAACCTCTTTTCCTTCTTATTTATCTAGCTACAAATCTTACATCTGCATTCTACCGAAGGCTCCCCTTCAATTAGATTATCCACTAGTTCAATGCATGGATACTTTGACACCCATTCTACTTTAAAATTTCTTGACAGATCCCACATTCTATCATTCTTTGATTTGTACTTTCTTTTCTTCCCTGCAACATCATCTTCTCTGAGATTCTCAGTCTCATCCAAGTCGATTATATCATTATGGCTACTCTAGGTATTTAACTAAAAATCTTCCTCAAGTTCATCATGATTTGAGATATCAGGTTCGCTGAATTCTTCAATATGTTGTGTAGGTTCAGCCTAAGGTTGTGAATCTTGAAAATCTTTTTGTGATGAAGTAGCTTCCCAATTTTGGCCAGAAACATTTCCAACACCATGACCAAAGTACGATGATAAGGTTCTAGATTTTTTTGGCCTCTCTTGGCCTTCCCTAGGCCCATATGTCAAAGCCTTACCCTTATTCTTGTTCGACATCTCGATTCTTCAACGAAATAAAGGCTACCAGCCTACCAGTGAAAAAAAAATGTTTACTTGTAGTTGTTGAAGAAGTGACAAATGACAATAGAACTATAATATACAATGTTTACATAGTCATAGAATAATAATCACTTACCTTTGCCTCAAATTCAATTGCAGTCACGACTCACCAAAGTAGTCAAGCCTCAATAGTTTGAGCTTCGCTATTGATCAAATTGAACCGATCAAAATTGTGTACAATAACACTAATGTATGAATGTATTTATACAAAAAAAATTTGGTGAATTGGGTGGGAAGTATTAGGTCGGTGCCCAAATATTTGGCAAAGTCCGCTTAATTATAACATGTCTTGTGTTATTTCCTAGGTGATTATGAGTCGTCCAATACCATAATTGATTAATAAAGGTGGCGAAAACCCATTGGTTTGAGACATGCATCTATAAAATGGCTGCCAAAGTTGGGGCCGCCTAAATATGTATATATATATATATATATATGTATATATATATATATATATATATATATATATATATATATATCTATGTATGTATGTATGTATGTATGTATGTATGTATGTATGTATGTATGTATGTATATACATATGCATATACATATACATACATACATACATACATACATACATACATACATACATACATACATACATAGATATATATATATATATATATATATATATATATAAAACTATTGGCAAATATAGGCCGTCCATTTGGGGCTGCCTAGAAATTATAGGCGAATGATAAAAATATATCGTGCCCAAAACGTATATGTCATTGGCGATAATGTGAAAGAAATGGACAAAAATTAATAAACCGCTGAGCGATGGACCCGTGCATTGGACCCAATTTTAATAAATGCGGGGCAATAGGGTCACTCCCATATGGAAAAAAAATTGCCAAATCGCGGGTTGCCGACAGGTGATATTTGCCAATTGGTGAATAATCGCCACTAAAGTTTTCATTGAACATGAATGCACGTCCCCAATAAGAGCCATTGTTGACACCTAAAATTCAGGTTCTAAATACACAAAGCATCAGGGAAGTATGATCTTCAATTTCATTTTTATGTAATTTCCCTATCTAAGAAAAAAAATTAAAATGAATAAAAAGGCATAAATACTTGTTATTTTATGTTCAAGTAATAGGTTGTTAGTTATTTTATTTCAATAAATTTAATGCATATGTATTGTGAAATAAAATAATTATAAAAAATAATAAATAAAAAGGTGGCGAGAGGGAGTTGAATACTCGACCTCTCAAGACAACCTTTTTCCTACCTACCTACCCTCCTACCCTCTAACCAATTAGTCTATTATTATTGTTCAAGAGGATTTAGGGGAGAAACTAATTTATTTACTTTTCCATGTGCAGGTGAAAAATCAATACAATTTCTTACACATGGAGTATTTCTTTCTTGAAATAGTTTTCAATTCAATAATGAAATATTCTTTTCCTACGTATTATTTATTTTATCGATTTTAGGAAAAAAGAGTGTGGAGAGGGAGTTGAACACTCGACTTCTTAACCCACCCTTTCTTCCTATCCTAACTACCTGACCTACCCTAACCGATTGTACTATGTTATTCCTTGAGAGTATGGGTAGAGATAAACGGTTAAATGTTAAAGTGTTTTATTTCCTTTTAATAATTTAGAAATGAATTATTAGGAGAATAAATGTATTGTTTTTCTCTTGTATGTGTGTTTCAAAGAGATTTTACATTTCACGAGATTATTATTTTTACTAATGTGAATGTTTTTAGGTTTCATTTTAGTCTACCCTAAAAACATTAAAGTGAAAAATGTAATATGGTAAATTATGTTGGTAAAGATTACTATGTTCATTAGGGTTGAAATAAATTTCAATTTGCATAAATCTTTAAATACTTAAATTTAATCTTGTGATTTTACCCTATTGTAATTTTAATTTTAAAAATCAAATTATTAGGGTAAGATGGGCATGAATTATTATTTTATTTTATTTGATTTTAACTTATTCATTTTAGGAAATACTAATTAATTGATTTGAAGTGTATGCTTTTATTTTATCTTTCACCTTCATTTCAATGTATGCATATTAGGGTTTTTGTTTGGAATGTGAAATTATTTTATTGCAAGAACTCTATGCATTTTTATAAAAGGGTTGTAAGACTAATTTATATATTAGAAATATTTATAGCATTAGGGCTATTATTTTGCAACAAAACTAATACTTGCCCTAAGTGAATTATTTTGAAATATTAAGATATTAAGGTGAATGCTCCCCTTTTTTAGGGCTAGTTGTAAAACTTTTATACCCTAATGCTTTAGGAATTTTTCTATATGTAAATTTATATTATTTTATGTTTGTTTAAGGATATTTTCTAAAATGAATGCATTGTGGTTAATGTATTAAATTTTTAATTTAAAATATTAAATTATATTATTTTTATTAATATTAATCATAGATAGCATTTCTTTATGTTTTGATAAATAAAGTAAAATACCTATGATTAATTATTTAACTTTATTGGTATTTTTTTTAAATTTATCCAATGCATTTGTGTAAGTTATGTCATTTTTGATATATTATTAATTAATAATTAAATAATCTTAAATTAAGATCATATTGATAGTTTGAAGCATTATTAATTATAATGATTTTAATTTTACAATTTTATTGAAAGATTATTTAACTTTGAATATTTGTGTGCAAGAATTAGATATGCAGATCATTATGCACATACTTGAAGATTATAACAAATCAAGTTTGTCATACATGAATATTTTTCCCTAAAAACCATTTATATGGTTAATGTATAATTTTTAAGGTTAATTTTAGGGATTAGGTTTTTGTGAAAGGGCATGTCTTTTCACACGAAACCTTTGATCAGTATACTTATATTGAAACATTTGTAAACCAAAAGGATTACTACACACAATTGGGACAATACCTCCTAAACTACAGATTTGGACCTAATATTCAATTTTTCAAATGCTCATGTCAGATAAGCTATTTTATACCTTTTGAGGTTATATATCTTTTATTTTCAATTATTTTTTCAGATACTCTGGTAACAAGCTGTTCTAGTGTGTTATTTTCCTTGATTTATTTGTTCAAAGTTAATTTATGCAATTCAAATAGCAGTTGTATGGTATGAGAACCTACTGTTGTTCTTTTCAGCCTCTTAATTTGGGTTAAAATCAATAGGATTAATTGTATGAACTATTTTGAATTGTGATTCAATCGAAGCCTGTAGGACGATAGTCTTTCTTTATAGGAGTAAGTTCTCTTAAAACTGTCTCCAACTATACGTAGGATTGGAAATATATGACTGTATGCCCAAAATTGTATTAAGACACTAATCTCATTTCATTTGAAATTGTTATTTGGTTATTTTTGTAGTTTACATTATAATTCTAATTTCTTCTTTATAAAGCATTCAATTAGGTTTTAATAGTAGTATAATCTTAGTTTAGATTTCATACTTAATATAGTTATTGAGGAGATAGTATTGTTTTCCTCCAAGGATTGTTTACCACTTTGGAAGGAATGTTTGTCTGTGCATATTTTTGTGCAACATAGGGCATTTGTGACTTCAGGCCTACCAGCCTTGGCTCAATCAAGCTAGAATTGTAGAGGCCCTTAGTTGGCCTCAAAATGGTCCAGCATTTTTTAGCACCAACAACCCTAATAATAAGGCCCCAAATGTTATCAATATTATCCATTTCAACATAGTCCTTCTTACCTTCAGTAATTGTTATATAAATTAGATTATTGGAATAAGTCTCTATATCATTATTCTTTATGAATATACGTTATCTATAAGTATTAATATCTTGCAAGGGATAACCATTCTCTGTTGAGGCTATTTTGGTTGTATTTAGAATAATATGGACATACTTACCTAATATATATTCATTAAAATATTTTGTGTGGAAGTTTAAATACAATTTAATATATGTCTAATAATAATAATATTTAGAGAAAAATATTTTTGATTATTTGTAATATAAAATAGATTATTGGACTGAGTATCTATATCATTCTTCTTTATTCAAATATTACGCACATGCTTACATAACATATATTCATAAAAATATGCATCCAAATACTTAGAATGTTGCTCGACAATGCTTGAATGGTGATAAAAATAACTAAGTATACCCTTAATGGTGAGAGTGGGAGCGGGAGTGGGAGGTTTTTTGAATTCAGTGATAGGCAGGAATCCTAGTCTATAGGCTATGGGATCCTCACAGGATGCTCATATGGATGGATTCCTTGCAGGTCAGAACTCTATAGATCCAAAAAGAAAAAGGAAGGGGTCCCACATGACAAATAGAAAGACCCTGGAAAAGTGGGGGAAGGGATTTCTGGCGCTCTTCCTAGTCCAGCCTCAAATAAAGGGACCCAGCCACATGACTAGGAAAGGAATTCTTTGAATCATCAGTGGTCAACACTATTTGGGGTAAAGCCCATAGGCAAGTCATCCTTCCCTATTATTAAGGACTTATCTGATAAGGAAAGAGGTAAATATGCTATTGACATTCCTGATGAGTTGGTTGACCATAATATTGCTACCATGGCTCTGATTGTGGTGGGTAAATTTGTTGAGTTGAGGCAAAACATTGATATTGTCATGGTTTTTTGTAAAAAAATATGGGACTTGAAGGGTCAAGTCCAAATCACTATAATGGCGAAAGGCTTTCTGTCTTTTGAGTTTTCCTACCAGGAGGATCTAGCCAAAATCTTATGTGTTGGAACTTGGTCCATAGGGAAAGTGACTTTGGTGCTATGGTCCCCCAAACTGGACCTAAATGATTCCTTCTTTTTTCAAGCCCCAGTGTGAGTTAGATTACCAGAACTTCCCTTGGAATTCTAGTATGCAGATGTTTTCGATGGAATAGAAAATTCCTTTGGAACCCTTCTCTTGATAGACCCACTTACAGTGGCAAGGATATACCTCACCTACTCCAGGATCTATATAGGGGTGGAAGAAGGAAAAGATATGCTAGAGACCATAGAGATACACTCAAAACTAGGTAAAAGAGTGCAGAAACTATATTATGAAAGTGTGCCTTTTGCCTATTTTCATTGCAAGAAAGCAGGATACTATGCCAAATCATGTCATGTGTTCTTGGGTTTGGAAAAAGAAAAGGAAAGCACAAAATGCCCTAATAAAAGCCAAAAAACCACGGATCGAGAACCGAAATGTCCAACAAGGGAGAAAAACACTAAGCCCAAAGGGGGCCTTGTGGCTAATGCCCAAAGAGTGTGGAATAAAAAGGATTCAACAGACGTGAGCCTAGAAACAAACATAAACCAAGAGGGTATTGCAAACAATAACAATAAAGACTCTGGAGAGATCCTCCGACCTCAAAAATAATGTTTAGAGGATAGGGGGGAGTTTCTTCCCCTGGATGGGATAGAAATTTTTTTGGAAGTTAATTTCCTACAAGATGTCTTGGGAGAGGTCAATGTTAAGGAAGATGAATTAGCTGAAGGATCAGATTCTTGTCCAGGGATGGCCCCCCTCTCCTTTGTCTCGGACTCCATTGAACCTTCTTTGGAAGAAGGGTACTCTAGTCCTAAGCAAAATAAGCAATGAGGCATCCCCTCAAAGGAATCCAACCCTTGCTCTGAGAGAGAATATTTTGGACAAGTATTAAAGATGGAAGAACTGCTAAAATCAGCCTCCCCAAGGAAGCTCACTAAAATGGAAGAGTTGTTTGGGAAATATAAAGAAGGAGAGGAGGGAGATTGGACTAAGGTCTAGAAAAAGAAGAAAATGAATAGTCAGGATCCTTCTCTGATCTTCCAAGTAGCAACCAAAAGTAGAAATAAAGCCGATGTAGGGGCCAAATCAAAAACTCTAGGGAGAAAGAAAGCTAGCTAGGTTCAACAAGAAGAAGCTAACAAGAACATAGCAGATGGAACCCAAAAGACCATCCAGGAAGTCTGTACTTCTAAAAAGAGATCAAATTCATCTCTTGGAATATTCGTGGGCTAAACAGCTCACATAAGCAGGATATTATAAGGAACTTGTGGAGGCTTGATGACTATGTGGAATTCCTTTCAACTTAAGCCTGAAGCCATTCAGGAAGAAGGTAATCTACTTCTCATGAATTTTACTAGGATAAAGGATAATGAATGATGGTATATTTTGAATATATATGCTCCTAATTCAAAAAAAGGTAGAACATCTTTTTGGGAGAAAATCAAAACCATTTATTTTGGTTGTAATCTTACCAAGGGGATTATCATGAGGGATTTCAATACCCCCCTCAAAGAAGACGAAAAATAGGGAGGTATTTCCCCCGATTTGGAAAGTAGGCAAGATCTCATGGACTTCATCAATGACCAAGACCTCTTAGATGTGGACCTCCAAGGTGCTAGCACTAGTACAAAAACAACAATATATGAGTAAATAAACTACTAAAATTTGTAGATAAATGACTAATTTTGATCACATGACCATTAGTAGTCTATTGTCGGTCATTTATCCCATGACCAAATTTATGAGTAAACTATTTTAGTCATTGATTTGGTCATTTATTTAGTCATTTATTTAGTCATTTATTTGGTCATTAATTTAGTCATTTATTTGGTCATCTATTTGGTCATTGATTTAGTCATTTATTTATTCATATGTTTAGTCATATATTTAGTCATTCATTTAGTCATATATTTAGTCCTTAATTTAGTCATATTAGAGCATGATGGAATCGAACCACCATCCTCCCACTTGTAAAGCAAGTGCTCTTCCACTGAGCTAGTACCATTTAAAGAACAAGAGACACATTGAGCTCCTGTCTAGAGCATATGTTGTTTGAAGAGGTTTAAAAGTTGAAGGTTTTGGTCATGTCAGTTTAAAGTATCACAAAGTATGAGTTATATTACCGAAATTCCATAATAGAAAAAAGAAGAAGAAGAAGAAGAATATCGCACTTATGTCAATTCCAAGTCATCAATTTAGGCATATTGAATAACATGAATGAATCAAAAATATCTATAATGATGTCTGAATTTAATAATGCTTTTGACTCAATTTAATATTATATGAGAAAATAATGATCAAACCTCACTGACATGTACTATTTCATTCATGCATTTACTATAAATTGTGAAATATAACATTCAATCTAGCAAGAAATATGAAGAAATCAAATAATAAAATTATAGATTAACCCATTCCAAACCATAATATCAAACACCAATTCTCCTTGCAAAAATACTAGAATGTGTATAAGAGAGGAAGAATAAAAATAACCAAATTAACTATTGCCATTCTTCGCAATCTAAGCATCAAAGGCACATCAAGAACAACACATTTAAAATATGCACAAGTTGCACCTCTTTTAATAGATCAATTACCACAACCAAAAAAGTATTTTCCATGTGTTGGACCTAGTTTCTTAATCATGCATTTATTACTCATCACCCCACAAAAACAAAGTGTCATTGTTTATGTTTCTTCATTTGTTTCTCTTAGAAGTAGCCCATTACCCAATCATATGACATGTATGAAATAATAGCTACATTACAGTCACCCTCAACCAATCTGCATATACCTGGGAATGAAATTGTGCATCAATATGAGAATGCACACGAGTTCATTTCTACCACTAACACTACATTTACTTCCTAAAAAATTTAGTACAAAGAAGCAATTAAATTATAAATAAATAGCACCAAATGTTGCACACTAGAAACTCTTTCATGAACTTGGTAAACAACACATAAACATAGAGCTTAGATATAATGAGACTAGTACCTGTAACTTCTGCTACAATCAAGTATTTGATGCATAGGGATCACTTACTTCAGGTAAAAATGACATAAAAGTATTTCAAAATTCAAACATAGGAAATGTTAAAATAAAAGAGTAAAGAAATTATTCACCAGTAATTTTAGAAAATCCCATTAGCTATAGCAGGCTTAGATGAACATCTATAATTTGATGCAATTATGTAGATGGAAGAATGTATTTTAACTATTATGACCAATCCAACAGTTATCTTTAGTACATGGAGTAAGCTTTGAGTCTATTTTTTATTTCTTGAATATAAAATGCATGAACACAGTAAGTAATAGAAATCTGATGGTGCACACAATCAGTGTGATAAATTTTGCTAGAAGGGCATAATTTTTCATCTAGTTCTTTTTTCTATTCAAAAATTTATAGTTTCATTAATTAGTCAAAACAAAATCTGGTACTTCACTTATTTGAGCAATGAACTTTATGACAATTAGAAATGTTGTAAATGACATGAAGAGAAAGATTTTACCAAGAGTAACATGGCATTTGATAAACAATCCATGCATTTCTCTAATCATCAAACCCAATCAGTCTTGCAGCATTACATTTCTCCAAAAGAACTATTGATCGTTTGAAAAAAAATTCCTTGGTAACATAGACATCCTCCAATAGCAATTTAATTAATCTTTTTTTATTTAATCTTGAAATCTTTGTTTCTATATTACTATTAGCATAAGAAAGGAGCTCCTACCGAGACAACAACCTTACACTATTTTAGACATCAACAGATGAATACAAGGATTTGATATAAGAAAAGAACTAAAAATAATCATTAGAAGCAATCTTTTTCTCTAGTTATAGTTGGCTAATAGATCAAAGAGAATGGCAGTATTAGGCAATTATGACTGATGATTGCTTCAGCTAAAGTGAAGAAGATAATTTGGTGCTTGGTAAAGTATGGGGAGGTCAAATCATCATAACTCCACCACCACGGGTTTCAAGAAAAGCCCCCATTCTACATTTGCAAATTTTGTAGTCCTTAAATACATGGATAGTCACGTTACAGATTAAATAAAATCTCGGGTCATTCAAGATTACAATGGAAATAAATACCAAGGAGAGACATGAATTAGTATTAAATACATCTTGAAGGTTAGAAAATTTATATTATGATTAATATGTGGTTATCTACAGACGTTATAGTTTAAGAAAGAAAATTCTACTCTGTATTTATAGCATGGAGCTGCTTTGACACAGATTTAAGGAAGAGATCAAGGCTAGAATTTGTTTCATTTTCTTCTCCCCTGGCTGTTGCTAAGACCAACAATCTGGTGTGGTATCACTGGTTGTTGAGGTAAGCAAAATAAGCTCTATTTGTTTGATCTACTTCAAATAAAATTCTCTCTATTTGCATCATATTCAAATCTCAATGAATATGTACATGATGCACATGATATCTAAAATTCTCTATTTGCATCCATATTCAAAGCTCAATGAGTACACCATGTATAGAATTTATTTATGCTTATCGCAGCATTGTGACACACATTCATTTCATGTTAGGATTGAGAAAAATATGATGTAGAAACCCATATGCATTTCATATTTGTATTGAGAAAACAATGGTGTAGAAACCCATATGCATTTCATGTCAGCTTTGAGAATCCTAACATATAGAGACCTGCATGGAGTTTTCTTCTTTGTATGGGTAGTGATCCTAGTTTTCTTGCAAGAAATCTTTTATTATGAACAATAGATGCTATCTCAACTCTTATCTATTTTTTCTGACCTTTGAGAGGTAAGAAAATACTCTGTTTTCAGAGATATTGCAGTCTTCCAGGTCAGTTTACCTATTTTTTTATCTACCATTTGGACAATGTGTCACATTCCATTCCTGAATTCCATTTTCTCTGTCCTCTCTTTGGAGCATGTCCTAAAATAGCTTGTAGCTCATTTGTTTATATTTTCCAATGAGGATCCTCTAACAAAGATTAAGTTCTTGGTTACCCACTTGCCTAAACTAAGTTTTTCTATGTCCGTCTTTACTCAACCTTTGTTGGGTTTTACTTCCAATGAACTTGGCTGGAGTTTAGTTACCTTTGTACCCTACTGGCTAGATATTGGATGGTATCTATCACATTCAAATTTTTTCATGATAATGCATCGATTTACTCACCAACTCAAAATGAGTATATTTGTATTTTTTCAAGAATGACCCACAGACTAGATTCAATCCTTGGTTACTAATATGTTATTGAGTCTTTAATTAAACTTAATTTTTTGTGACTTCAATGTCTTTGCTTCTCTAGATTTCATCTCATAGGGATAATAAGCGTATTAAGAATATTTGTCATTTCCCATCGGAAGTTCAAGTCTTTCCTCCACCTCTAACTCAACCTAAGTTTTTAGCTACCAAACTGAGTAATGATAAGTCCATCTCTTGTCAATGTTTTTAGCTTTGTATGACATTGGTAAGTATTCTTGAATGTAGAACCTTTAGTCTTTCATATGAATTACCATAAGGGTATTTCCACATGGTCACTGTAAAACATGATTCCCCGTGTTGTATTACAATATGTTGTAGGGCACGAAGATAATGAAGTTATTGAGCTTTCAAATGAAGTGCAAAGAATTCTTGGAGGCATTGACAATTTGACCTTATCTAAGATATAGAATTTTACAACAACTCAATGTGCTACCTATTTCTAACACTAACACAAACAACAACTTTTTTCACCTGACTACACAAATTTTGAGGGAATAAAGTGGGAAAGGTTCTAGGATGAATGGATCCTCATATTCAAGATTTGGGGCAGGGAACATACCATAGTTTCATTCTTTGATAGTTTTAATTGTAGAGGGTTTACATTTATTGACTTTAGTGCCAATGTTGGATGAGAGACACAATTATTTTATTGAGTAGAATTAATATTCAGCTTGAAAATAGAACCAAAAACTTCTACTTATTAGGTTGTTATGTATGGGTTTGGACCCCTGAACATTTAGAATTAGAAACATAGTAGATGGGCAATTACATTGAAATTGCATTTACAATTTGGAAGAGAAACAAGTTTTTTACACTTGAATGTTACTTTCCAAGGTTGTTTCAAGATTCTATGTAATTGATCAATGTGATTGTTCAACATGTTAGATTTATAAAATATTGTTACATAGAATACTATTGCAGTACTTATAATTAATTTACTTATTGATGTAGGGGCATTCTTGGTTGAGGCAGGGGCATTCTTGGTCCTCGGTAAAACTGCATAGGAGGTGTGTATTTTGGTCGATGTTACTTAGTTGCAGCTTTGACCGATGGTCTCAGTCATTGAAGGAAGCTCGGTCACTGAAGGAACTCGGTAATCTCTGGCACTAGGTGAAAGTGTTACTCGGTCATGCTTGTGGTGCCCGATGATGCTTGGCTTGCTTGGTTATTTCACTATTGCTTGGTAGTTCTGGTTTACTGACTTGAGTTCTGTGTGATTTGTTGGGCCGACTTGGTGCATTTATTATTGGTAGCTGTTGTTACAGGCCGACATGTTGTATTAAGTGTTTTTAAGGCTATTTTGAGCGGACTTGTATTGCATTTAATAATTGTTTGGGGGGAGTTAATTGTTTCATCCAACCGACTTGTGGCTAATGATTAGTATTTAAGGGGTGTTTGGGTAGATGTTTTAGGCAATTCTTGGTAGCATCAATTTGGAGGTGCTACTGAAGCTAGAGTTGGTGAAGTTGTGGAAAAGATCTTGTATAATCTTGTAGATCAGATTCTTATCTGATAGTTTGTTGTAAGAAGAGCTACTGGTTTGCACACTTGGGAACAAGGAGATTGCTTGGAGGCTTGTGAGCTCAAGTTCAGATCTGCCTTAGGGTTTCCATCAGTTGCTGATTTGTCTCAAAACTGAACTAGCTAAGTGTTGTAATTGGATCCTGGGATCTTGCAGATTGTTTATGATTGTAATTGGCCCTAACTCGGAAGGCCTTACAACCAGGCATGTTAAAGGAAATTAATTTGAAACAATTGTTGTTTACTTGTGTTGTTGTGTTTTCCATTCTGTAATTATAAAGCTACAAGGTTTGGACTATCCTTAATTGGATCCACCATCTCTTGGTCTGTGTCACTTATCCAAGAGATTGAAATTGTGTATGGGAATAATGGGACCATAAGCCCTAACATTAAATGGGGAGGTAAAATGCCTAATAAGCTTAAATGGGGAGGTAAAATGCCTAATAAGCTTACATACAGAAATATGATTTTTCCTTTGAAACATCAAATATTTGATGATTATCTTAACCAATGTTTGGGTCCTTCAGTAAACGTAAAACTACCTCTACTCTTGTACTATATAATAATCATGTCATTGACTAATATTTTTTAAATATTGAATGAAGAAAATTAATTACAGAATCAAGCTACCAAGCAACCCAAACAAGCAAAACATACAAAAACATCTAGGTAGAAGTAGGAGCTACTGGCAGCACCAAATAGAATAAGCCAAAAGTGGAAGCCATATAATTGACAAAAAAGAGAAGGGATGGTGGGGACAAAGCAAAAGTATAAAAAAAAGGGTAGCAAAAGTGAATGGATTAAAAAATAGCAGGTACAAAAACAAATCCTACTCTATGGAAACCATATGAGAATACAATATGTTTTCTTTCTCCAAGTTTTGTTGTGTCCTCATTGCTAATCTACTCTGGTGTGAGTTGTTACTCATTAGGCCTCTATTAACTTCCATATGATCTTTTCTCTAGCATGTATTGATATTTCCTCTCAGGCTATCATAATTTGTGTCCTTATAACTCGTATAGCTCCATTATATGCATAATAATGTTCCATTGTTAATTATGTTAAAGCCAATTCAATTATCTATCTATTTTACTATGATCTTTGTGTACTTATTTTGACTTCCAGCACAACTAGATCTTGTTGGTTTTCCTTTTTTGTTTTACCAACTTTTTGTTCAAGGTTGGGAGAGAAAATGATGTAGGTGTATAACCTCAGGATCATGCACGGAGTGCTAAATCAGAAGAGGGAAAACCATGACATCATTCATTCCAGAAGACCTACCAGTTGTGTTCAAAAGCACCTTAATAGAGTAACATATTTTTTCCTTGGTTAGAAGACTACAATCGAATCTCCTTTTTCAGACACAATTTTAGTTTTGTACAAAAAAAAACCAATTGCAAACACAACACAATTTCAATTTTGTACAAAAAAATTCACTTGCAAACACAACAAAGGGCAGAATAAAATGGTTAGAAATGCATACAACCCGTATATAGCCATTCCTAGGCCATGTCTAGGTATACAATTGTTTTTTTGACAATATGATATTGAATCTCATTCCTACCCAACTTTACATATAATTGGATAATAAAATTCCTAATCAGATGGACCGGATAACCTTCATCTCTAATGAGATGTTGCAGTCAAATAGAATCACAACTTCATTCAAGCTCTCCAAGAAACACATAAAATATAATCAATACCAGGAAAACACAGAGATAAAGGGAGAGAGACTCACAATACTTGTATTTTTTATGAGGAATCCCTCACATCATAGTTTGAAAATCCACAATGTCAAATGCAAAGAAGAATTGTCTATTTTGTTTGGTTGATTTAGATAGAGTGGTCTAAGGTGGTTTTCTTGAGGGAAAGCATGCAGAACTTTCCAGAGCATTGTAGTGGAGTGGGAGTCCTTGATAGCCCAAAACCTAGGAAAAGCTTCTTGCTGGATATGAACAAGCATTCATGTAGCTAGAAAATGTGGGAGCAGACACCTGGTGCATTGAGAAACAAACATGCAAGTGCCAAAACAAGAAAGCACGTAGGCAAGGAGGGCGAGGTTTGTTTGGCGCTAGGAAAATTTGTGCCATTGGTGGTAGCAGGCAGGAAGAATAGTTGGATGGAAATATTCCAGTGTTTGTAGGGCTAAAAGTCCACACAAATAGCACCTATAGTCTTAATTAACTATGATTGATTTCTAAAATCATACATTATCATTCCCCATTTTTTATTACTTAGACAACAAACAACGACTTCCAAGTCTCTTTGAAATTGATATAAAGGGGATAATATGCTACTGAGAATAATTTATTTGGCCAAGCAGGTGTCAAATTTTGGTTAAAACAAAACTATCAACCAAAGAAAGAAACTTTAGTATTACAGTGTGCCACTGAGTTGACTAGATCGCCAAGAGTAGGTAATGATGAAATTCCTTCATCAATGTCATCCATGGGACAAGAAGATTCTTCCTCACTTAGATCACTGGATAAATATGGGATTGCGGAAGTTGTGGCATAGGGTACCCCTAAGTTGGCACTTCAACTACAACCTATTGTTTAGTTGAAGTCATGCCTGAAGAGGCCAGATCAATTTGGCATTGATAGTGGTAAAGAAACTAATCGAGTTACATTTCTGTTAGGTAGAGATGAACCCAATATTGTACCAAAGACTTCCATGGAGGAACCTTTTCAAATAGAAAATGTATGCCTACCTTTTGGTACATCCCTTCCCATTGAGAGTAGCGGAATTGTCAATCCACCCATTGAGAATAAGGCAACAGAATCTGATCATCCAAATATATCACATCAGATGTTGTGCCTTTCGATGAAATGCAATGATATAGTAACTAATATTGGTCACTCGTTGGGATACATGCCATATTGCCCTCTCTGAGCTGATAAGGTTGTTACCTTTATCTCATTGTCAATTCTTCAAGAGTTTTTTTCTTCTTGAAATTTTCTCATATTCTTCTTCTTATATTTTTCTAGTGAAAGAATTGATTTTGTTCCTTCTCACTACATTATTTTTTGCCAAAAACCTAGCATGAAGATCTTGTTAAGGCGCTAATAGGTCAAAGGAGTCAAAATGATTCAAAAGACTCAAGGAAGGGAAAATTGAATTGAATATGTCATAATTAGTCCATTTCAAGATGTTAAAGGTGTTTGTAAGTGTTAAGATCAAGAGAGGTAACAATATGTCAAAAAATTATCAAAATTTAAAAATTTGCAATATTGCAACTTTGTAAAAATGCAAGAAAAGTTGCAAGGTCTTGTGTCCATTAGTATTAGATAGTTATAATTGTCAAAAGGAGTTGAAAGGGGTCTATAATTTCATGAATGCTCGAAATGAGGAAAGTGGTGGTCAGTTTGGAGAAGGATTTGCAAGAACATTCAAGGCAACTCCATAACTGTCATAATTTTGCAAAGATCTGCAACTGCTGCAGAGCCATTTAGCCTCAAAAAGTGATGTAATTTCATTATTATTTTGATTTTCAATGATATACCAATGAATATAGTTTCATATGAACCCATTATTTTACATATTCATGAAGTTTTTGAAAAGTTATGTTAGTTTCTCTTAAAACTGTTAAAAACCTTAATGAGAGTTACCAGTTTTTGGAAAAAGACCATAGCTTTCATTTTAACCATTGGATCTTTGTATAAATTAGGGAAAATGTTGTTAACTAATCCATATAAGAACTGACCGGAGTGATTGGATAAATACAAGTGTCCAAAAAGTTATTCATGATTGTTTGGCTGCCATGGTAAAATGGCTTATCAAGGGAAATACACGCGAGCAGTAAGTTTCTTTGTTTTCAACATTAGAAATGAGATGGTTTGTGTTGATAAAGAATGAAATAAGGTGATAAAAACATGTTAGGTCATGATCCAATCCTATTTCATATTTAATGCTATCAAATGTGTGTTTTTTAGTGGATTTGTGAATGATTTCAAAATTTTGATTCATGCAAATAGTTAACTGTGTCAATGGTGACAATTTAGTAAAGATAGCCATTTGTTTTGATTCTTGGTTAGCATTTGTAAATGAGATATATTTTGATTGAAAAAAACTTCAATATTCCTTCAAAGACATGTTGGGATAGTTCATAAGAGTTTGAGGTTTAAGTTAGTGCATGCAATGAACTGTCAACAAAATGATAGTCAGATCCATATCCAGTTCACTATTGTTCTAAATTACTATTGATCAGGAATCCATTAAGTGTTGATGTTTTGTAAATAGTAGTGTTCAATGATCTAAGAAGTCTGATTGAACATTGAAGGGTATTGTATAAGATATTGTTTGTGTGATTAGTCTTGATGATTGTGATACCATATAAGTATTGCTTGATTGAATGAAGGTTGTGATCAGATCACTAAATTGAATAGTGACAGTAAGAGAAGAGATTTATTTGCTTGATAAGGACAATGAGCTGGATTCTAACCTATATAATAGGGTACATGATCATGGTATGATGGAAATGGATCTTGAAAATAGACTAAAGTATTTTGTGTGCAGGAAGACACATTGATTGTGATTAGAAATAGAGTTCTTGAAGGATGAGGACAAATGGACATTGGGTGGAGATAAGATATGTTACTAATTGAGTGTTTGAGTTACTTTGGTAAAATATGTTTGATGGATCAATTGGCCTTAAACAAAATGTTGTTTTGGTTCATAAGATGATGAACTTGTAATGAACCTTGAAGGGTTAAGTTTGTTAGATGTTTCAAACCCATCCATTGGGTGTACCTAGAAGGACTATGCATTGATTATTACCTCAAATATGTTGATAAATGTATGAAGAATGATTGCATCAGCAGGATCCTAGGAGAATTGAATATTTTTCCATGATGCTCTACATTAATAAAGCACTTTAATGAAAACATGAGAGAAAACTAAGAAAAAATACTGCTTTGGGATAGATGAGGTCACTCGTTTCATTGTCATAAGATACTTCCATAATCTATAAGGTTGGTACTAATTTCATTTTCATGAAATAATTATGTTGTAATTATAGAACCCATAATGTGTTTTATTATTTCTATGGAATAATTTAGATCTTTCACAAGTTAAGATTCAGTTATGTGAAAATTTTGAATTCAAATTTTGGGATTTTTGAATTCTTGACTGTGCATTTTGGATTTTTTTTTTTTTCTTTCAGATTGATATTCTAGACACTTACCTTCTAATAAACCTTCCCCTGATTTTTCTTTCAATATTCTATTCTTTCATATGCAGAACTTTTGTGCTCTGCATTATAACTATGGTGGGTGGTGGTTTGTTTGGTGGATGGGCACTTATAGCATGGTGGTTTCTAAAGCATCCCTTTTTCATTGTCAATCAAACAGAGTTAAACATCTGAAAAAATCTTTCATGCATTTACACTAAAATTAGGTTTTGTTTGGTATAAACATATGATGTATTTTATCTTGCAACATCATATGTTGTTTAATCTTGTGATGCCTATGGTTAATGTATGGTAAAACAAGAGTCTATTTATTTACAATCTTTGAATGTCTAAAAATGATCTCCTTAAACTAAAACTGGGAATATCTTTTGGAAAACCATGATTTTCCCTTTCAATATTGAAAATGTTCCATGTCTACGTGTGGAATCAAAAAAATAATTTAGAATAAAATAAGAAAGAGTAGAAAGAAAATATGACATAATCACTTTGGCCAAGACAACTTTCATAATAGTAGTTTTACAAAATCCTAACAAGATCCTATAGAAACACCCAACATCGTAGTCTTACTGCACTTAGAGTATTTAAACCTTAAGAAAAAATATGCATTACATTAGCTCATATGAAAATCTTTGCAAAGTACTATTAGTTCAAAATAGTATTCCTCGAGGAATAAGATTTGAATAGAATATGTATAATTGCCTATAAAATACATTTTATTCATAATATAAATGTATCCTCAGAAAATGGAAGCACTTCCATTTAGGACTCATTTAGCCCTCCGAGTAGGTGGTTTGGGCTCATGTTAGATGCTTTCATGGGAGCTTTGGCTTGGATCATGGTTTTCTCCCTATTCTGCCCTTTTCTCCACCTCTTTCCTGCCTATTTTTGGCATGCTGACCAAAAACACTAAGAGTCTTGACCTCGGGGTCAAGATAGACCTTCTTGGTCAAGGTCAACCTTGACCTTGACCTAGGTTAGACTCAACCTTGACCCTAACCTTGGGTCTAGATTTCAGATTCTAGAAGTTTTTGAATGTCGCATTTCAGAAAGTTTTATTTCCCACTTTCGGGTCGGCTGTTTTAGATTTCAAAATAGTAAAATATTAAATTATATTTAATCTAGGTCCATTTCTAGGGGTTAAGGTTTAAATAGGAATTTAATTCTCCTATTTTAGCCTCTCTAGAAGTTTTTTCCTTAGACTAGTATAAAAGGAGGCCTTCCTCTCTCATTTCATAAATCAATCATCAAGAAATCGATCCATTATCATCTCCTTTTTCATATCTCTCCAGTGCAATCAAGTGTGAGCTACATCAATCAAGCACCCCATCCTTCAAGAAAGAATTTTCAAGTAAGCATTCAAGTTCTCCATTCAAGATCAAGGATTCAAGCATTCAAGCCTTTGGAGAGATTTGGTTCAAGCATTCAAGATTCATCATTTCAAACTCTAGATCTATCCATCATGGTGGTGTGATCTTCCTTCAAGATCCTTTGTTCATCTTCAAGATCTATTCATTCTCCCTTCAAGGTGGATTCCAAGCATACAATCATGGAGGTTTTGATTTACATTTGTTAGTGTTGAGTCCAAGCTTTCATATCAATATACTTGTTTACATTCCAAATACAATTGCGTATCTATTGAATAGCATAGCTTTGTTGTTAGATCTACTTCTACTACTTGCTAGCAATCTCTATTTCAATTCTATTTTAAAGGTTGATTCCAAACTGGGGTTTGACTAAGGCAAACCCCTCATCCAAATTAAAAAAAAACCCTTTTTCTTGTAGTTACAGGTGTGGGACAATGAATTGCAGTTTAGATTTGAGTAACCTTTTCGGCGAACTTATGGGATCCATGAACAAAATTTCTGTTGGAACAGTGCAAGTCAACATCGACTTTTTGGGGTAAGATTGTGCCTAGGGTAAGATCTTACCCCTTTTTTGGGTCAAGGTCGACCTTTCTTAGAAAGACAGAAGGTTTCTGAGTTTTATCTATTTCTATATTTCTAGGCCAGATCCGGTTGCAGAATTTCCTGAAACTGAACAGAGACACCAAAAAATAGTGATTTTTGAATCTGCCCCTTTTCAAGATAAGTATTTATGTTCTATTTAGTTTTGTATGTCCACAACATTTTCCATTCCTAAACATCACACACACAACACAAAACATAGATATAAAAATATATCACAAATATATTTTTATATCTTACATTTTGGTGAACCTGCGATAGACAACTCTTTCTTTTTGGTGTTATATGCTTTGCTTTCTTTCCTCAAGATTAGATTTCTTTTATGTTGTATCATTTTAAAATTCAAAAAAACAAAAAAACTATTTATTCTACAAAATACAAAAATATTTCTTGCTTCATTTACTATGAAGATCCTTAAGATAACACACATAAGTTGCTATATACTTATGATGTTTATGAGAGTATAATCCATTTCATTATGTTTTTCACTCTTCATGTTTCACTTGCATATGCTATTGTAAGATTGTCTAATACTATTCTTCCTACTTTCAAAACTTTCATTAAAGATTTATGTTGCAGACTTATTACTCTTTTGGATTGTGTGAAGAATTTGGTAGATAATACACCATCTCCTAATTTTCCTAATCTTAATCCTATCATCCCTAATCTAGTTCCTAATCTTCCTAATCCTAATCTAATTCCTAATATTCCTAATATGCCTAATTTTCCATATATTATTCCTAGTTCTTCCCTTATGTATGATGAGGTTCAAACTATGGTTCAAGACGTAGATGTGCAAGAATTTTTGGATTTAACTTCCCCTTCTTATCCAATCCAAGATGATATTAAAGGGAAGAGAAAAACAACTTCTAAACCTATTATTCCACCTTATACAACCTCTACTCATGAACATGATAAGCAATCACCTCTTATAGAAGCTTTACTTGATATGTACTCTGCATGATACATTATGATGACTAAACAAGGTTATAAAGGTTTAGGGGTTGGTGTTAATGAGCATGGTATTAAATATCCAATTCATATATCCCCTAAACAAGATATGTGTGGTGTTGGTTGTTTGCAATCTCAATTCAAGGTGGTTGATTTTGATCGTCATCCTCCTCTTCATGTTCTTCTCCCTACACCTACCTTAGATTACCCTAATACTCCTCAAGATGTAGCTAAGAAGGTGTATGTTCAGTTAATGAATTCCAAGAAAGAAATCTTTAAACCTATGTCAAAAGATTCTCTATCCAAGTACAAATGTCCTTCTCATTATAGTAATACACATTTACTTGCTGATTGTGTGCATTTCAAGTTATATGTTAGAGAAAGATCTTCTTTAGGAATTATATCCCACTCTTGTGCAGTTTTACAATTCCTTCATAACTTTGATAGGGAACATCCCCTTGATTTTTCCATAATATAGATCTTTTATCCTCTTGTCTCATGACTGGAGGGCAAGAGGCATTTAATATAGTCTTTTAGGATCCATTAGGCTCTTAACATATATTTTGTCTTGAGCTTAATCAATATTCTTTCTATCTTTTCTCCCTATGGTTTTGTATTATGTTTATAATCATCCATATATTCTATTCTCTTATTTCAAGATATCTTTTCGAAAGACTCTTTTGAAAAGGTATCCCTTTCTCTCATCCTTGGGGGCAAGGTTCTTACTTCTTTCTCTTGGTCTAGGGATCCTCTTTCCTTAGCTTAGTGGCATTTGTTTATCTTGCAACATTATTTCATTATACTGATTGAGGTTTTGGCTATGGATATCATTTTATGTGAGAGGTTATCCTAGGTCATCACCTCTTCTTTATTCTACAAATTATGTGCTTTATAAATTCCTCCTCTAGCTGTAGGGTTAGAGTTTGATTCCTTTGTTCAAAGATTCCTCTTCCTCTTGATTATAGGGAGCTAGATGATCAAGAATCTTTGTTTCTCTTTAAAGATGATATTTTATCTAAAGAACTCCTCTATGGTGGGGTCTTGTTGATAAGATCTCTTTCTTTGAGGATCCTTTTCCATTAGTGACATATCCTTTTCATGATTATCTATGCTCTTGGATGTAAGGATCAATACCCTTCGCTTAGAATATAGTGTACATTATTGTTAAACGGGATATCTCCTTACTTGATGAAGTAGGTATCCTCTTTTCTTCCTTATCATGTCTAGTAGACAACCATGATAAGGATGGGGGAATATATAGGGTTTCCCTTATGTTATAGCTTACAATTTACAATATGCTAAATCCTCTAAAGGTAATGCACATAAGTTGCTAAATCCTGAAGAGACACATTTTCATTTTCAGTATGCTAAATCCTCCGAAGGTAACACACATAAGTTGCTAAATCTTGAAGAGACACATATTTTTCAAATTTTCAATATACTAAATCCTCCTAATGTAACACACATAAGTTGCTAAATCCTGAAGAGACACGCATGTTTTAATTTTTCAATATGCTAAATCCTCAGAAGGTAACACGCATAAGTTGCTAAATCCTGAAGAGACATGCATGTTTCAATTTTTCAATATGCTAAATCCTCAGAAGGTAACACACATAAGTTGCTAAATCCTGAAGAGACACACATTTTATATTCATAGTGATGAAAGAATATGGATCTATGGGTATTCCAAAAGCCATTAGAAGACACAAAATAGTTTCAAGGCACATTTTTTGGGTGAACTATTAGGTTTTGCTACATGTTGGGCTCTCTCTCCTTGGTGATTTGTAGTAAGGTGGGCATCTTACTAGACGAGGTAAGCACTATCTCTTTTATCTCTTTTCACTTTCATGCTAGTAGGATTAAATCATGAAGCTATGTTATTTACAGTGTTTCTCTTGTCTTTCTTATGTAATCATTTATGCTTTTATGATAGCTTTCCAAATATAATATTAGTATACGAAGCATTTCTTAGCAGGTTTCCTTTGCTAGTTGATTTGGGTTTGTTTTTGTACTAACCCCTCTTTTTGTGTCTTTTAGTTTTCTCTTTGTTTTCAAACCCTTGTGAGTGTATGTTGAGTTAGAATCCTTAGCTTGGGGGCTTGTGTCTCTAACTAAGTGTTATCCTATTTCATTACGAATCCACTTAGATCTTTCTTCTCCTTTACCAAGAGTTTGTATTGAATCCATACTCTTGCTAAAGTGGGGGATAAATGTATCATCAAAAAATGGAAGCACTTCTATTTAGGACTGGTTTATCCATCCGAGTAGGTGGTTTTGGGTCATGTCAGATGCTTTCATGGGATCTCTAGCTTGGATCATGGTTTTCTCCCTATTTTTCCCTTTCCTCCACCTCTTTCCAACCTCTTTTTGGCATCCTGACCTGAAACCTTGAGATTCTTGACCTCAGGGTCAAGGTCAACCTTATGGGTCAAGGTTGACCTTGACCTTGACCTAGGTTAGAGTCGACCTTGACCCTAACACTAGGTCCAGATTTCAAATTCTAGAAGTTTTCAGATGTCAGATTTCAAAAAGTTTTATTACCTACTTTCGAGTCAGTTGTTTCAGATTTTAGAAAGGTAAACTCTTAAATTATATTTAATCTAGGTCCATCTCTAGGGGTTAAGGTTTGGGAATTTGATTCTCCTATGTCGACCTCTCTATAATTTCATTCCCTAGACTATTATAAAATGAGGCCTTCCTCTCTCATTCCATAAATCAATCATCAAGTAATCAATCCATTATCATCTCCTTTTTCATATCTCTCAAATGCAATCAAGTGTGAGCTACATCAATGAAGCACCCCATCCTTCAAGCAATTATTTTCAAGGAAGCACTCAAGTTCTCCATTGAAGATCAAGAATTCAAGCATTCAAGAGTCATCATTCAAACCCTAGATCTATCCATCATGGTGGTGTGATCTTCCTTCAAGATCCTTTGTTCATCTTCAAGATCTATTAATTCTCCCTTCAAGGTGGATTCCAAGCATAAAATCATGGAGGTTTTGATTTAAATTTGTTAGTGTTGAGTCCAAGATTTCATATCAATATACTTGTTTACATTCCAAATACAATTGTGTATCTATTGAATATCATAGCTCTTCATTGTTAGATATACTTCTACTACTTTCTAGCATTCTCTATTTCAATTCTATGTTAATTGTTGATTTCAAATTGGGGTTTGACTAAGGCAAACCGCTCATCCAAATTAAAAAACCCTTTTTCTTGTAGGTATAGATGAGGGATAGTGAATTGCAGTTTAGATGTGAGTACCCTTTTTGGCAAACTTTTAGGATTCACAAACAGAATTTTCATCAAAATAGTGCAGGTCAAGGTCAAATTTTTGGGGTAAGATTGTGCCCCAGGGTTAGCTCTTACCCCTATTTTGGGTCAAGGTAGAACTTTCTCATAAAGACAGAAGGTTTCTAGGCTTTATCTATTTCTATATTTCAAGGCCAGATGTGGTTGTAGAATTTCTTGAAACTGAACACAAACACTAGAAAATAGTGATTTTTGAATCTGCCCCTTTTCAAGATAAGTATTTATGTTCTATTTAGTTTTGTATGTCCACAAAATTTTCCATTCCAAAACATCACACATACAAGACAAAACATAGATATAAAAATATATCATAGATATATTTTTATATCTTACAATAAAAAATTACCTTTATTGAATAGAATGAAACATTTTTAGGATCAAATGAGGAATGACTTTATAAACCTATGACATTGGCTTCTGTTGGAACCCCTACTGAACCTAGATCAGTTGGGGAAGGGTTCAGGAGGGCATATGTATAACTCAGACATATCTAAGATGAATGGCCAAGCTCAAGGTCACTCCCTAGCTAAGTTGCCAGCTTAGGTAATGATAAGGTACAGATCACTCAAGGTTTGAAGTACATGTTGGAATCATTTTCCATTGCACCAAAAGCTCAAACTTTCAATGCCTGATACAAATGCTAGATTTAACCCGATCCACGGGAGGTGGTTAAGCCATGTCATGAATCTCCAAGGAGGTGCTGACCACCAAGTCAACAATCTCCCCCTTAGCACCAACTGATCCTTCAGAACCCACTGAAGGGAGACTCTAACCCATGACCCAAGGCTCTGATAGCAATTGTTGGAATCATTTGCCATTGCACCAAAAGCTTGAACTTTCAATGCCCGATACAAATGCCAGAATTAACCCAATTCACAGGAGGTGGTTAAGCCATGTCACAAATCTCCAAGGAGGTGCTGACCACCAAGTCAACAATACAATGATACAATATTTTTCTTCTACTGAGTTTGGTATAGGAAAAGACAAGACAATTGAGAATAGCTATCCTAGGATCTTAAGAGACTTTCTTAGTCTAAAGTAGCTCAGAAGAATTGATATAGTAAGGTAGAAAGAAGGAAGAACTTATTTAGATAGTTATAAGAGATGGAATTTGAATGTGATAGGATTTTGTTGAGTTATTTGTATCTATATATGCTCTGCCTTGATTAATAAAGAGTGTGAGGACCTTACAATGTTTCTTCTATTTCTAATTTTCTCCTCAATTAGACCCTTGGATTGATTAAATGACAATGAACTAAGATTGAAGAAAACAAGAAAGTTTACAATGGATATATATTGTGGTGTATGCTAATACAAAACTTTGATTAAAGCTGCTTTGGATTCTGATATATTTTGTTCATTAATGACTCCCAATTCTGTCATTTTCTTGTAACAATCATTTCCTTCATAGGTACACTCTCCTACACCATATACTGAAACCCCTCCATGAGCCTTAGCACTGTTGTTTACCCATGACACTAGGTTTTAGAGACCTACATTTTCTTCTTTGGAACAAATAAACTATGATATTTTAATGATAAATGTTTATTTATTTATTTATTGAATTATATATTAATTTGTCATTTCTAAATTCAAATTTCTTACAGATAATTAGCTTGAGTGTGGAATGACTGGATGTATTAATTAACATGTTTCTTGTCTTATTTTTCTTCTTTATCAACCTTTTAAGGACTAATTATTTTTTTCAATAATAGTCTCTCCCCAACTAACAAACTTAAATGGTATTTTACATAACATAGAATGGCTGGAGAAGTAAGTCATCTAGAAGCTGTCTAGAGATATGTGGAATTTTTTTTCTAGGGAAGCACAAGAAAGTCAAAGGTATGCAGAGCTAGCTAAGATATCAACCCTAATGATACTGATTATGTTGCTCATTTTCTACTTGTTGAGTAACATTTTTTTTTCTTTATATAAAAAGATTAATATTGCACATTTAAGAAAGAGCCATTGGAAAAAGTTTCACCCCAAAATCCTCTAAGACATAGCTTGGCCAAAAAATCTAATACAAGACAAAGCTACTGAGCAAAAAAATTAAGTTACTGGTAAAATGTAAATCATGACCATCTGACTTTCCCCAAATGGTGCAAGGTTTGGGTTGTCAAGAATAGGCTACCAACCAACAATCCCACACTCTTCATTTTCTTCTTTAGAAAGGTTATGAGTGCCACAAACAAGAGAAATGACCATAGTAAGGTGAGGAAATTTTCTAGAATCCATCCATTTAAAGGCTCCAATATAGTCACAAGGCTTAGAAGAGGCCAAACGCAAGCAAGATCATTGAGATTAACCACATCAGTCCACTACCTGCCTCTTCTTGGATAGAATTAGGAAGCATCTAATTGAGAGTCATGTCCACTGAAGGCCTCAGTGGTATTTTGGAAACTATACACAAGACATTGCTCCAATAATCCAAGAGCACTTGTAAATTGGCCACTTCAAGTGCAACTTTATTTACTTGCACCTGAATATGAATGTGAACAATGTAACAGAACATAAGCCTTAGTATAAAGTAAGAGGTGAATATCAATAGAACAACTAGAGAAAAAGGGGGAAATAAAAAGTTGCCCCCAATGCAAATCCTACCATTAAAACATGACAAATTTATGTGAACTTGGAGGAAATTCTAGCCAATCTCCCAAAAGAATAATTACCATGAAAAATGTTTAGGTCTAGAAGAAATCATGATTCCAATTCCAAGCAGCTTAGAGCCTAGGAAAATAGCAAAATAGGTCACTGAAAGTCTTAGCATTAAAATTAGGGTACCATTTCAAAACTTGAAGACAATAACCCTAAAAAACTAGTGGTTTATCAAATATAGTAGTTTGTTTTTAATTTTTACATTATTGCATTCAACCATGAAAAAATTTTCCTCAAGAGAAACCCTAAAAGACTAGTGGTTTATCAAATATAGTAGTTTATTTTTTATTTTTACATTATTACATTCAACCATGAAAAATTTACCCTCAAGAGAAATGGTACTTACCTAGTCTCGAAGAAGATCATCCCACTATTTCATTAATTCCTATCTTTACAAAATGGGTCCACACCACATTGCTAAAATCCCCAAACTTTCAAATTTCTTTCTAACTAGATTGATGATGTTTGGACTAATCTCCAATGTTATTTATTGAGAATTTCATGGCTCTTTGTTAGGTCTTCTACTGATTTTTCATCAATAACTTTAGAAATCCCTAGAGTTAGGGCTTGAATCCCATATACAAAATTTTTAATTCCATTTTTCAAATTCCCTTGATGTCGTTATTTGGACTGTGATATATCCTATAAATTGCTTTGTTATTTTCCCAGATAAATATGGTTTGCTCCTATAGAAAATGAAGGTACAAAGGATGGAAGTGTTAGAAATAGGAAATACTGAGAGGGGGGGGTGAATCAATATTTCACAAATTTTTTCTTTTTCCCAATTATGGATATAACAGATTACTTTAGTGCATACAAAGATTATCAAGCTGATTAACAAACATAGCAGTAAATAGAAAGAACTCATAACACATGATATGTTCTCGAGGAAACCCTGGCCAAGGGAAAACCCTGGTGGGGATGGTACCCACAAAGATCACTAATTAAAAGTATCTTTTTAGGGATATTGGACCTTGTTAGGAGTCAATTTATAATATATAGTAGATCTATCCTGGTTAAAGGACTTTAGGCCTTGTTAGAAGCCTTAACCCTGTTAGGAGTTAGATTACAAAACCTGATCACCAACTGAGCTCACTGCCCAAACAGGTAATACAAAATGTGTCTGACTGTAATATAGTACTACTTACAACTTTTCATCAATAGTCTTTGCTTCTATCACAATATACAACTATCGCAAGTTATATTTTCTTTCTTTTTACATATATCATCTATTTTGTCATTACATTTCAAGTATGCCTAATATATGAGTTATTAGAGCTAATAACTTTACATGGTCGGCTTCCAAAATATTTATCCAAGAGTAAACATCTAGGATGTCATCCCTTCATAATGTTAAGTCATTATTTTGACAAGCAAAAATAATCCCTTAACTCTTTCGCTAATACTGTCTCCAAAACTGTTATGTCTGCAAAAACTATCTTCGGTAAACTTTGAATAACTTTGTCCATACTGCTCCAAACTTTATGCACATTGAGATGGGGTATCCTCATACTCTGTAGAAGCTTCAGTTAACTACATAAACAAAAATATTGGTCCAGTGGACTTCACCAACTAAATCTTCATCGGGTGCTCTGTCAAGATCACTATATCCATACTTAGACAATTTCTTCCTTCAACTTGCCATACTTGCATTCCAAATTCTGCACTCTTAATAGAGATCATATGTTTCCATAATGACAACATCTATGCATCCACATTAGCCAAATTGCCAATAGGAAGTGATATTACCCATAACTTCCTTGGGGTATTCATGTGGATTATTGTTGGAAATTCCTTCAAATGCTTCATGAGTTGGGAATAAACATGCACTGTAGATGCATAATCAACACCATAGTGGAACCTAAGTAGGATAGGACTATTTGCATTAGATTGTCGAAAGACCTTAATTCAAAAGACTCTGAATTCTTTCTCTTTGGGAAATCCCGCATCCATCTCATCTTCTACAATCTACACCCAAAAAATAGAGGGAAAACCTAAGGTCATGGGAAATAAAAACTAAAATATGCTAAAATTTCCTCCAAAGTGCATGTTGGACCATTTTGACACTAATAGAAACATATAAACATAATTTTTATGAATGAATGTCAAGGGATAAAATGTGAGTCCTCACCCTAGACCCATCATAACCTTTTCATTATCAATATGATAGACCTAGTAATTGACCTAAGGTTTAAATGAATTAATATGATTTTATCTTTTTGACAGGAATTTGATTACAATAGATGATGAGACTTAATATTTTTCTGTTTCTTTCCATACACAGGATGTTGACTGTCGACCTTATGATATATTATAACTAACATTAAGATAAATGATTTAGATGAATACTTGGGTGTTGCAATTTGGGTATATATATGTTGTTATGAGTTGATTAGGAAAATGATTAATCACAATTTGAATTGATTGTTGGGATGTGAAATTTTTTGAAGGTTGAAGGTTAGGTGATGAAATATATTGATGGATTTCAAGACATTATTATGAGAATTACTTGTTGATATGGTTACTTGATTGTATGCCATACAAATGATTTTAGAATTGACAAAATTAATGCTTACATAAATTGGATTAAACTACATCACGAATTATATAGATCTGGATTGATTAGTGTGACATATGAGTTAGCGAGATTATGTTCTGTTGATTCAATTTACATTTGTTCATTTGAAAGTAATGATTAAAGTGACGATTAAAATTATGATGAAGGATTATAGAGACTAAAAGAATGTACCTCATGTGATAGATAATTTAATGTTAATGTTGATTCTGCATTTTGGATTTTGATGACTATACTTCTTGAGGTTACTGATGTTTAAATTGAGTGTGCAGGAATCATGGCCATGAAATTTTTCAGAGAATCATGACTACCCCCATGTGAATCCTGTAAAGCCAAGGTTGTGTCTATTGAAGAGACAAAACCTTGTTGTAATGTATTTTCCTTCATATAGTGTATGGTGTGTATTTTATCTTCATTTGCATTCATTTGGATTGTGAGATTTACAAGTGGACTTGCTAAGTGTGTTGTGATGTATTATGTAGTGCCAATTGGCACACTTGTTGTAAAATGATGTATCATGGCATGTCCACTTGGAAATCTTGAGGACCCACCTTTCCCACTAGGTACCTAGCTCTATTCCCCATAAGGACCACTTGGTTTGTGAGCCCAAGGTGGAGTCACATCCATTGAAATTTGTATGTAATCTTAACTAGGGTTTTTGAGGGGTTATATGGCCACCTAGGGTTGAGTTTAACCTATTTTTTACTAGGCCACTTCATATACCTATGGGTTAGGGGAGTTTTTGACCATAGGATACCATATTTAGGACTTAGGAAGCCTCCAAAAAGTTACTTATCCAAGATGGCCGAACATCATAATGGGAAGCATGCCCTTGGGAAGATCACTTTCATTGGGAGGATAAACCTTGTCTACTTTCCATGCCACTATCCTTTAAAGAACCTTTGTTTTAGTAATGTGTGAGGGTTTGGGAAGAGTGACCAATAGGAGCTCACACTTCTTCCAAGGATTGGAAGAATGGGAGGATTTTGAATATAGAGGGGAAATTACAGAGATTTCATCTTAATCACCCACTCTCTAATTTTAGAGACTACTAAGGGATTTAGGAGAAGAGGAAGGAAAGACAAAAGGGAAGTTCTCTACTTCAGTTTTCATTTTCCATAACTTCTAATGCAAGGTTGGTAGTTCTCAAGCTTTATACTTCTCTTTTATGGTGTCTTGCTTATGGCTCCCATGAAAGATTGAAGAAAGATAGTTCTTGTTTATGCTGTATAATGTATGTTCTTACCAGTATGTTGATTTTTTAGTATGATGTGTTGTTATGTGAAGTAAAAATTCTGCATGAATTTTCTTGTCCTTTTTTGTGTTGTTTAAGGGATTCTTGTTCAAGGCCTCACTCACCCTAGGGAGGGAAGAGTGGCCTTGTGGGTAAAGGGATTTTGACATCCTTCTTGGTGTAGATTCTCTCTCCTTGGGAGAGAGGGTTGTACCATGGATTATGGGGTCCATGGTAGGCTAGTAGTATTGATATGCTTGGGGGTCATAAGGGTTTTCTTGGGGGTCATAATGGTTTTGGCCATGTTTGGCTATTTTGAGTTGGGGTGTGAAGAGGAGTTATGTTGCTTTTGTATGTAAGTATTGTTACCTTGTTGAAGGCTTGCATTTTCATCTCTAGCCTTGTCTCCCATTGGCTACTTGGTCCACCTTCACCCTTAGGAAGCTTTGTTTCAAGCTCCTTGTGTTAGCCATGGGAGGGTGTAAATATATGTGTGTGTTGTGTTTTGGATGTGTCTCATTTGGTTTCTTTCATACTTGGGGTAGCATTGGTTCTCCTAGCTCGGGGGTGGCCTTTTAAAAGCCTAGGCTGGGAGGTGAGCTTCCCATGGCCATCCTACAAAGCTTTATTTTGTAGGTTTTGCTTGAGCATGAAAGAATGAAGTTGCAGATTTGAAATTGAAAGATAAAAAAAATTAAAGGACTAATTTAGGTGTGACAAGCCTAAAGGAATTTGTTCTATTCAAAGTATATTTTCATAATCTTGTGAATGTATGAAGACAAAGTTGTAAATAAAGGTTGATTTTATCCTCTTGTGTGAAGGAACCAACATTAGGTGCATTTCAATTTATTTCTTATCAAGAATAGATTTTCCATTTTATGTAAAATTCCTACAGTTATAAAGGAAATATGTTGAAAATTATTGAAGCCATTGTGTTGTAAAAGAAAGCTATGTTAACAGACAATATATGACATGGAAATATAAGAAGGTTTAAATTTATTATGCATTTTGACAAATTTTTGTGTTTCAAAATAAGATGAAATGTAAGACAAAACTATAGTAGAAAAATTTTCCTTATAAGCAAATGTTAAATGTTGGTTTAGGTTAGATTTGATTTTAATGAAGTATTATTATTTTCCTTATGTTAGAAGTGTATGTTGGTTTATAAAAGAAATAAAACATGTTACTTCTAAAGGTATTCCTATTTGTTATAGGCATCTGGTTTTAATTAGAGTAATTGTGTTGTGTTCTGCCTAGTAATGGAAATTCTGGGCATGACATAAAATTTCTAATTTTATTGTTTATATAATTTTATAATATATAACGTTATTATCTATAATATTTAAAATTTTAAATCTTTTATACAATTTATAATTCTATGGTTTTTTAATTTTATGATTTTATGTGAAATAAAGTCAACACCTATTAATTTTGGTGAACTAGTATTTGTCATGACTCATGTAGTTAAATTTTGTTTTCATAAAAAATTGCATAAGGCCGAAGCATATAGTTGATACATATACCTTTCATAATTTGATATAATCATATATGTCCATTCATGGAAAATGAAATCATAGATGAATCACAAGATAGTAGAAAAGGTTGAGGTAAAAATCTAATTCACAGATGAAAAATACAAGACGCAGTTTTTTATGTCCACCTTTAATACAAAAAATAATATTACAAGGAAGAACCAACACACTTAAATCTATAGTTCATTAAATCATTTCAATGTTGTTGATTTAAATGAGGTAGAAACAAAAATGAAGACTTAAGGGGGTATGCTTATTTGATAGACTAGATTTATATCCAAATCAAACCCTAGCTTAATTGCTTCTATCCCCTCCTCTTCACCACACTTGATCTTGTTTAGATGGGGTTTCCAACTGGAAGCTTTGGCCCCTGTGCCTCCTTTTCCTCATCCCCCTCTCCTCTGTCACCTTGGCCTTCAAGTGCATTAGATCTGTAGCAAATGCCTACATTAGGAACATTTTTGCCTCTTCCTAGACCACTCATGTTTTTCTCTCTTTGGTTTGGTTTATGAATTTCAAGTGACACAATTTTCATGAGAACAAAGATTGATTGAGTCAGAATGGTTTGAAATGTTAAAAATTTGGGGGCAAATATTGCCCATGTGGTGTACGAGCACCTAGGTTCTTGGCCAACCTAGCTCCTAAAAACCTAGTTTTGGCTTGTAGTGACTCTAGCCAAGTCATTATCCTTTAAGGACTTTTGGTTTTATTTTTTAGTTAGTGAGTATATTAGTAGTCCAATAAGGTTCTTAAGTAGTTGGTTTAAGTCCTAGTGATGGTCTCTTTAGACTAGGTGAAGACCCAAAGCATATGGCTCGTATGCCATTGGGATTTGGAAATCAATCAAAGGTGTATTTCAATTGTGAAAAGGAATTAAATGAGTGTAATTAAGTGGAAAAAGGGTCCTAGAAGGCTGGGAATAGTTTAGAGAGTCTTTTTAGACCTCATGACTCAACCTTGACAAAGTTGTCAAGCAAAATGTAAAAGTTGTCATGACAACATTTAGTCTAAGGTCTGTCCGAGCCTAGGAGTTAGTTATAGGTCTAATAATGACCAAGATAGGGTGACTAAGCCTATTTATGGCTTCATTTTGTTGAGACCAAAGGTTGGAAGTAAGTTTTTTTGGAGTACTTTTATTAGATTTCATGATTGTCATGATTGTACCTGCAGGGTTTTGAATATAGAGCTTAGTTATCCTATCTCATGGATTGAACCAGAGAAAGAGAATTGCATGTATTATTTATTTATGTTTTTATAATTGGATTCAAGCTTTCTTTTAGGTCTTTAATTTTCTTTGAAGCTTTACAGTTTAATTTCTCCTCTGAGACTAGCTTGCTAGATTGTTCAGAGTGGAGACAATAAACATGGCTCTAACTTAGGTTGCCATGGTTGGATTTGTATGGCCACCTAGAATATGTTAGACCATTGTGTATACTATGTAAATATGCATTCTAGAGGTTTTATTTTCAGGAGAAATGTTTTTAAGAGCAAGCCCTAGGCGAGCAAGAGCTAGCCTGACTAGGAGACTTATCTTGATCAAGTGAAAGGGAGAGTGCTCCGTGATTGGGAAAGCCAATCCAACACCTAGAAAGTGTTGTAAATTTGGCTAAAGTGAGTACATAGATGTTGTCATTATGGAAAAATATGATCCACATGAACATCACACAGGTCTGAGAGCAAGTATAGCAAAGCGCATTGCAAATTTGTCTAAGTGTAAGACAATGTTTTCACTAGTGCAGCAGGATACAGTTTTTGTTTGCAACATTGACTAGAGTAAGTTCAGTTCTTGTGCACTTGGACATAGACTCTATGATGGATAATGATGACCCATCTAAGAATGCAAGTCAGTACAACATGTATAAAATTAGTTATGATAGTTTTACCAAAGACAATGTTAAGCCGACAGGACAGAATATGAAGGCAGAATTGGTAAAGAGTTAAGGGATTATTTTGTTTATCAAAATAATGACTTAACAATATAAAGAGATGACATCCTAGATGTTAAATCTTGGATAAAGATATATGGAAGCTGACCATGTAAAGTTATTATCTTTAATAACTTGTATATATGTAATATGTAATTGCAAGAAGAAGAGATATGAAGATATTGTAATGATATGATGCGAATGTAAGAGAAGTGAAAAGATATTGATGCAAGAAGAATAAGGTTATATACCTTAATCCATTTTTTGTAATAATTATACATTGTACATTACTTTTTTGGGCAGTGGGCTCATCTGGTAATCAGATTTTGTATTGACAACTCTTAACAGGGTTGAGGCTTCTAACAAGGCCTATAGTCCCTTAATTAGGACTGATACACTATATGCTTGTAATAGACTCCTAACAGGGTCAACATCCTTAACAGGATACTTTTGATTAGTGGATCTTTGTGGGTACCATCCCCACTAGGGTTTTCACTTGGCTAGGGTTTCCTTGAGAACATATCATGTGTTATGAGTTCTTTATTTCCATTACTATTCATATTGTTTAGCTTCTTATGTTATGCATGTATAAATTTAATTTGTTATATCCATAATTGGGAAAAAGATGAAGTTTGTAGAATACTAATTCACCCCCCCCCTCTCAGTATTCCCTATTTTTAACAATTGGTATCAGAGCTTAGTTACTCGGAGAAGAATCATTCAAGGAAAGCCTAGCAGCTTGAGTAAGATCTCTATGGATATGGATCAACTACAGAAAAATCTTGAAGAAGCTCTTGAACAAATTGACATGCTTACTAATGAAAGAAACACTCTAAAAAGGAAATATGATGATGCAAAGAACCTTATTGAGAAACTAAAAAACAAGGTAGAAGATCTAAAATCTGAAAAGGAATCCAAAATTCTTTTTGAAGATTGTGATGACAATTTAGAAAAAGAAAATGTGATCCTTAAGCATGAACTGAAGATAGAAATTTTGAAGCTAAACAAATTCAGCCTTAATATTTTCTTGGGCCCAGCCTCTCTGACACCATCTCAATCTAACAGTGGGTGTATGTTCTTATAGAGTGTGTCAGAGGCATGTGATCTTAAGATAGTCATTGATCCTCCATTATGATGTATCTTTTCAATAGAGTGGGTCCACTGCCATGTTGGCACAGTTGGCATTCTCTCATTGGTTGGTGTGTTGCTGAGAGGGATCCTGTCAGTGGGGCCTGTAGTGAAGCTTTTTCAATCTATGGTCGATGCATGATCTTAAGGAATATTCTTCTGCTTTGAGATCATGCACCATCCATCGATTTCAAATTTGACCTCGACGTGTCAGTGGGACCTGACATCTGCAAAAGATCTACAGTTGGTGTAAGTTCTCATGAAAGTTGTCAGAGCCATGAGATCTTATGCCAGCCATTGATTTTACTTTTCTCAAATGGCTGATGAGGGCGGGTCCTCTGACAGGTGGTGCTGACTTGCATTTTTTTGATTGGTTAAGCTAGAAGGTGACTTGGACTTGTCAGTGGGTCTGAATCTTTCAAAGGGGGCTAATAGTGTGGCAAGATCATGTGAGGACCGTTTGATTTAAAGGTTATACTTTATGGGTCCTATCTGCTACGTAGAGTTGACCTGCAAGATTTTTATTAGCTGTAGTGTGCTAAGTAGGCTGAAGACTTTTCAAAAGGGTTCATGACTATCATGAGATTAAATGTAGGCCACTCGATCTATCGGGAAATGAACATAATCGACGGTCAAGTTTCAAACTTTGTCAGGGTAGCCATTGTATTTCAAATTCAAACTTCTTAGAGGGTTTTTTATGATAGAAAGGACTAAAATTTATTATTTAAGCAGCTAGATATGGTAGAGTTGGTTTTGTCAACTATTGTAGTGTGGTCCAACATGTTCCATGATTGTTTATATGGGTCTGTACTATGCTCTTTGTGCTCAAGACATGTTGCAGGTGGCTGAGCAGGTTGACAAACTTGGCATTTTTGTGGTTCTCAGTACCTTCTCAGTGATATTGTCATGATTGAGGATCACTCTGGGATCTGTCTTCTCCTGGTTGCCTGGGTTTGTTCCCCTGTAATAAATTTGTGACTGTTTCTAGTTAGTTTGGTGGGTGAAACCCTAACCCTAGTCATATGTAGCTTGTTGCATCCTATTTTGGGATTTCAAGGTGACTAGGGGGTATATATTATGGTTTTTTAAATTTTGTTGATGGTATTATACTGAATAAGGAGAGCTTGGTTTTGAGGGTTTGCTTCCTAGCATTTTGTGGTTTGACAATGTATTGATTCTGCAAATTTTAATGAGAACACATTTGGATTCCAATTTCATATTTGTGTATGTCTTCTTGTTTTGTCCTTGAGCTCATATATGTTAATTTCACAAAGTGGGTTAGCATATGGTAAACAAAGAGTATTTTGAGATTATCTTTAAGTTCCTAACAAAGTTAGGATTAAAGTCTTTGAGGTAGTTTCAGTGAGTTCATGGCTAGATAAGGATTTGATGTCCTGATATGTGAGTGAGAGGAGTAATAGGCAAAGCACTTATTCTGAGTTCAAGTGTGTTTGAGTTAAGGTTTTAGTTGATATATGTTATTAAGTGACTCTTTTCCCTAGGATAAGGCACTAATCTATTCTTTGGAAGTAGTCCATCATCATTAATCACACACATATATAAATGATGAAATCTTTAATCAATTAGTAAGGGGTATAAATGTCTATTAGTTAGTGATTCCTTTCAAGAAGTGAATCAAGGGTAAACCTGCCTGAGCATCTTGGCTCAAAGTGAAGGAGGATCTCTTTGATCCTTGTTAATTGACCCTTTTACTTGTAGACTTTGGAGTGGTGATAGAGTCAGTGAAATTAAGTTTTTAATCATAGTGTAAACCTACAAGTTGAAACCAAAAGGACAACTAGCAAAATGGTGACTCTGCTGTGGAGAACAACAATGAAGAACTACATCTATTAGAATCTCTAGTTGTGGTTATATTGTAAAGTCAAAATCTTATTGACCAAATTGATTTACCCATCCGAGTTACCAACAAAATGGTGACTCTACTAGGGAGAGTCTATAGATAAAAGTTTTCAAAGTACATACTCTTTTTTTCCTATTGTATTTAGTTAAAGATTTCCCACTTTGGTGCGTGGAAACTCAAAGGTTAGAACCAGTGTTATAGACTGTAAATCAAGGACAAAAGAAGGAATACTAGGTCCTTTGTCAAGAAAAATCTAGAGATTGCTTTGGAGCAATTGCCTAGATAGGAAAAGAAGAGTTGGATTAGAAGAAATGGTGAGTTGACTAGTGATCCCATAAGAGAACAAAGAAATACTAGAAGTAGAGCACCACTTGTATCCTCTCATGAGGATGATTCACAACACAAGATTTTTAGATCAGATAGTGGCTGCTCTGAAGATAAATTTTATGATACCCCAGAGGCAGTATTTCAAGATAAGGGTTCATTACCTGTAAGTCAGGATGAAGAAGCTAGAGAAATGGGTTTTAAAACTAATTTAGATCTTGATGAAGATATGTTCATAAGGGAACCCATGAGACCAAGGCAGGTCCATTTCCCATATCAAAGTCTCACTGATATGGATGTGTCATCAGGCTCTGATGATATTATGATAGACCCACATGATTTGAATGCACTAAGATTATAGTTGGTGGAGCAAGATGCCATACATAAGAGGTTACAGAAGGAGAGAGAAGCTAAAAAGGTGAATGTTCTAATAGAAAGAGAGTCTCTTCTAAGAAAGATTAATGAAAAGAAGGAGAGAAACAAGATGCTTGCTTCTCCTCCTAAAAATTTGCAACATGATGTCTTTGGTGATCTTGATGCTTTGAGGAGTGAGTAGGAGCACTTGCTGCAAGATCATGAATTTGATAAAGAGGGCCCTGTGGTTAGACAGGTTCATTATGCTCCCCTCCCTAAAGATAAGGGTGGGCATGAGATCACTAGGCCTGTTGTTGCAGTTGGTGAAAAAGGAAAGCAAAAGATCATGGGACATCAAGCAAGAAAATCATTGACAATACCAAGGGTCCCACAACCTAATTCAAATAAAGATAGAGAGATGGAGAGAAGAAGAAAAGAAGATGAGGACCTTGCAAGAGAATTAGAAAGAGCTGAAGTTGAAGCCTCCATTGCAGAAAAAAAAAGAAAGATCCAATTCTTGAAGGCTTCATCTGTCAATGCTCTTGGCCCATCTAATACTGAACTAGGTATGCCATCTATGACTACTACTATTCCTCATAGTAATGCCACTACTAGTTCATTTCCTTCTTCATCTGCTAAGATAAAGATTGATCCTAGGCAGCAGTTAAATGCACAAGTAGATGGAAATGTAAATGTAAATGTTGATCCTAGGGTTAACACTAGTTCAAGTTTTCAAAGAAGACCTATGCAATTAGAAGGCTATAGGAAAATTAATTTTGATGGAATAACTGGCTACCCGAATGCTTTTCCAACTGATATAAGAGATAAGATACCTAAGTTTGCTGGTAATAATGCTATTAGTTGTGAAGAACACCTTAGGCAATTTGTTGATATATTGAATGATTATGAGGTTGAGCATGAGGATGTAGTCATGAAATTATTTGTTCAATCCCTGATGGAAGATGCTAGAGATTGGTTCAAGAGACTCCCTGACCAATGTATTGACACTTGGGATTCTTTTGAGAGGTGTTTCAAGGAGCAATATGGTGACAGGCCTAATGCTAGTTTCATGTTAAATGAGTTCAACACCATAAGGAAGAATCAAAATGAGTCTGCCGCTGAATTTAATATGAGATTTCAGAAGGGTATGCATAATTTGTTCCAAGTTATGCGGTTAGATGACTATGTTTGTTTAACCACATACTTCAATGCATTTTATGGAAAAATGGGATACTTGTTGAGGGATAAGAAACCAAGAACTCTTAGGGATGCTTTTAGGATTGCTATTAATATTGAAAACAATATGAAGATATCAGGAAAATTGGGTGGGAAAAGAGATGATCCAAAGTTGTTTGGAGAAAAAAGGTATAAAAAGGATAATGCAAGAAGTGTTGGAAACAAGAAACAGGAAGAAGATAAATTAGACAAGGTGTTGAATGCATTGAAGGATTTAAAAGCACCTACCAATAGAGTTAACAATGTTCCTGCCAATGAAAAGCCTCAGTTCAACAATAATTTCAGTAGGCAGAATAGATTGCAAAATTATCCCTACAACACCCAATGGAAGGATGGCAAGCCTATTGTCCCTGCTGTAAGAAATAATAATGATAGAGTTGTCCCTGATCCTTTAAAAAAATATTCTATAAATGTTATAGAGGACACACCATGGTGTGTTTCCTGCCAGTCCCCTCATTCTGCAGAGCATTGTGTGGTTGCACAATCCATGTCAGCATATCAGGATGATGGTAATGATGAGGGATTAGATCAGGATGAAAGTCATGATGATATTGGATGCAATATGACAACTTCATATTTTGGATATGAAGATGATTCTGATATTGGTGAAGAAGTAGATGTATGCTGAAAGAGACATAATCAGGCACTTTTCCATCAGGAGGTTTTTTTTGATAATGATGACATTGATGAAAAGACATGTAACATGATCTCTTCCTCTGAGCCAGTAAATTTAAGAAGACCTTCAAGGGAAGAGATGGATAGAATTACTACAAAAATGATTGCTCAAGTGCAAACTAGAGGCATGGTGGCAAGAGATACAAATGGGAAAGCTATAGGAATGTTCATAAGAACACCAACTCTGGAGAACCAAGTGAAAGCAAATCAAAAAATGATCATATGGTAAGGTTCAAGAATGTAAAAGGTAAGAGATGGGAACCTAAGGGAGTTGGAGTTGAAAAAACTTCTAATGAGATAGAGAAGCCAGTTAACACAATGGCTAAAGATGAAAAGATGAAAGTCACCAATACAACTAATGTATCAGATAAGCAAAAGGATACTAAAGCATTGCAGATTGAGATTCCTCACTCTGCTCCTGTTGATATGTTAGCTGTATTGTCTCAAATAACTATTAAGGTTCCATTGTCAAAATTGTTGAGGATCCCTAAATATAAGGATAGGGCTATTGCATGGGTAGATAATGTTCATAACAATGATGTTGCATGCAATGAATCTCAAGCTAAAGTTTTGAAAAGAGTAGAGGCTCAGGGATTGGAATCTCAAATTCCACCTATATACTTGGATAGTTCTATCAATGCCAGCCTTGGGAACATAGATCCATTCTTTTTGAGTGTCCTTGTAAATGGAATGAAATTGAGGAACTACATGATTGATTCAGGTGCCTCAAATACTATCATGCATTTCAAAATCATGGAGAAGTTGGGCCTTAAAGTTGATACAGTTCAAGGCAGATGTTGTGCAATGGATCAAAGAGAGGTACCAGTCATTGGCACTATAAATGCAATGCCTTATAGATTGGTAGCCTATCTAGAGAAAGAATTGACCATGAGTGTTTTGGTAGTAGACATACCTCCTCATTATGGGATGTTGTTATGTAGAAGATGGAGTGCTATCATGGGTGGAAGTTTACAATGTGACTTGTCTTATGCAAGTTTCAAGATTGATGACCAGTTTGTCAAGATTGATCGAGAGCCAAGGGTATGCCACATGATTGAAAGGAATATTGACAATGAGACTACATGCTTTTTGGATATTGACATCAATGATTTTAGGGTAGAGATCCCTGCAATTGAGAAGGAGCCTGTATTGCCATCTATTGCTAAACAGGTGGGTTCTATGTCTATGAGGGGTGATTTTTGGGTGATGTACTTTGATGGTGCCAGTTGCAAGGATGGTGCAGGGGCAGGTATTTTTCTCATCTCTCCTGATGGAAATGCTTACAAGTTCTCTTTCACATAGAGTTTCTTTTGTACCAATAATATAGCAAAATATGAAGCATTGTTGTTAGGATTGAGGTTGGTACAAAAGCATGGAATTAAATGCATAAAGGTTATTGGGGATTCTGAATTGGTGGTGTCCCAAGTCAGGTCAGTGTATGCTTCCAAGAATAAGAGGTTGAAACAATATAGGAATGTTGTGTGGGATTTGATTGAATGTTTTGATGCCTTCAATATTGAATGGAAGGATAGAAGTAATAATAAAATGGCTGATTTTTTAGCCAATATAGCAATCAATCCCACTGATATTACTTTTTTTGGTCCCTCTAAAGTTGAAATTCAGACTAGGCCAAGTATACCAGACAATGTTGAGAATTGACAAGTCTTTGAGGATGACCATGATATTTTGAAATTTATGAGTTGTGAAGATCAGTATCATGGTCAAGAATTAGATTGTTTAGCTCTGATTGAGACTATAGAAGGAAAGGAGGTTGTCTTTGGCAATGATGTTATTCAACTTAGAACTAACAAGGTTCTTAAGGGACTTGTTGTTCTTGAGACTATGTTTGATAACCAAGATAGAGTTCAGAAGGATATTAAAAAGGAAGATCACATGGATTTAGAAGAGATAAATCTTGGAACATAAGAAATAGGTAAGAAGGTGTACATTGGTAGGGATATATCTCATAAAATAAAGAAATCTTTGATTGAATTATTAAGAAAATTCAGGCATGTTTTTGCATGGTCATATGATGACTTGAAGGTTTATAGAGAAGACTTGTTTCAATATATCATTCCTTTGAAAGAAGATGCTAAACCTTTTAGGCAAAAACAAAGGCCTATAAATCCTACTTTGGTACCTAAGATGTAAAAAGAATTAATGGAATTGAGTGATGTTGGCATTATCAAACCCATTAGGCATTCTTCTTGGGTGTCAAATCTTGTCCCTGTCAGAAAGAAAAATGGTGACATTAGACTTTGTGTAGACTTCAAGAATTTGAACATCAGCTCATTAAAGGATAACTACTGTTTGCCCAATATGGAAGCTATGTTGCAGAGAGTGACCGGATTAGAATTGATGTCTATGATAGATGGTTTCTCTAGTTACAATTAGGTAATTGTAAAAGAATCAGAACAATTCAAGACAACTTTCACAACACCTTGGGGGACATATGTTTATGTGAGAATGCCTTTTGGTCTCACAAATGCTGGTGCAACTTTTTAGAGGGAAATGGACATTACCTTTGTAGATTTTATTGATGATTTCCTTGTTGTTTATCAAGATGATTTAACTGCCTATTCCAAGAAGGAAGAAGACCATTGTACTCATTTAGAAAAAATATTTGTGAGGGCTTTGGAATATGGAATTTCATTAAACCCAAGGAAATGTGCATTTGGTGTCACTAAAGGTAAGTTGCTTGGCCACTTGGTTGGCAAGAAAGGAGTTAGAATTGATCTTGAAAGGGTGGCAGCCATTGATAAGATTCAAAGACCAAAGAATGTTAAAGGAATTCAGTCTTTCTTTGGTCAGGTCAATTTCTTGAGAAGATTTGTAGCAAACTTTGCTGAGGTCACTAGACCTATATCCAAGATGTTAAAGAAAGGATCTGCTATTACATGGGAAGGTGAGCCTAATGAAGCTTTCAAGAATATCAAGAAACCTATTAAAGATGCACCTATGCTTAAGGCATCTGATTATAGTATCCCAATGCATATATTTTCTTTTGCATCTTTTCATACTATTGCTGCAATGTTGTTGCAGAAAAATAAGGTTATGAGTAGCCTATTTCATTTTTCAATAAATCTTTGCAGGCTACTGAATTGAAATATGACATCAATGAAAAACAAGCATATGCATTGGTCAAGGCTATAAAATCTTTTAGATGTTATTTGATGGGAGCAATTATGATTGCCTTTGTGCCAAGTGCAACAATCAAGGATATTTTCTCACAGTAAGAGGTGTCTGGGAGAAGATGCAGATGGATCAATAGGATCCAAGAATTCAACATTGATATCCAAATTACCAAATTGGTTAGAGGACAAGGATTGGAAAAATTGATGGCTCAATCCAATCTTGATGCAAATCACATAAATCAAGCTGTGATTGATTATACTTGTGATATGGATGATTGTATTTGGTATCAGGATATCATCTATTACTTGAGAAATATGAATTGTCTAGTAGACATGGATGACAATAAGAAGAGGACATTGAAGTTACATGCCATTAGGTATGTAATTGTGAAATGTAAATTATATAGAAAGAATTTATATTGCATGCTTTTGAAATCTGTGGATGAGAATCAAGCTAACAAGTTGTTAAAAGAAATGCATGAGGGAGTTTGTCGAGGGCATTATATGGGTAAAACTACTGCTCATAAGATCTTAAGAGCAGGGTTCTAGTGGCCTACAATCTTCAAGGATGTAGAGCAGTTGGTAAGGAGATGTGATGCTTGTCAAAGGTTCTTTGGTAAGCTTAAATTTTTAGGTAATATGCCCTTAAGGCCAGTAGAAGTGCAAGCTCATTTCCAACAATGGGGAATAGATTTCATAGGTGAAATACCAAATAGGTCCATTAGGGGACATTCTCAGATACTAGTTCCTACTGATTACTTCACTAAGTGGGTAGAGGCTATCCCTATAAGAAATGCAACTAGTAAGGTGGTCCTTGATTTTCTATTGAACAATATTGTTACAAGGTTTGGTTTCCCTAAGAGGATAGTTAGTGACAATGCAATGTGCTTCAGGTTTGTTGAATACAAGGAATTCTGCCAAGGTCTAGGAATTTAGAGGTCAAATTCCTCACCTTATCATCCACAAGGAAATGGACAGGCAGAATCATCTAATAAGAGCCTGATTAAAATCCTAAAGAGGATTTTTGAAAAAAATAAAAAGGCATGGAATTCAAAATTGCCATTAGCCTTGTGGGATGATAGGGTGACTGTGAAGAAGGCAATTGGTTGTGCACCATTTGACCTAGTATATGGAATACATGCAAGAATGCCTCAGAATAATTTATTGGAAATGTACAAGTTTGTTCAGTTATATGATGATGACATAGATGATGAAATGCAGTTGAGAATTGAGGACCTCATTAGGCTGGATGAAACTAGAAGAGAATCAGCTTCAAAAAATGCCAAATTGCAGTTACAGGTTAAGAATTTGTATGACAAGAAAACTGTTTAAAGAAGGTTTGAACCTGGTGATTTGGTACTAATTTGGAATGCCAGATTAGAAGATAAAGGAAAACATGGTAAATTTGATCCAATCTAGTTAGGGCCATATTTGATTCATGAAAAATGGGGCCAAGATTCATACATTATAAAAGAGTTAAATGGTGATATTCAAGAATTGCCAGTTCATGGACAATTCTTGAAGAGGTACTTCAATTGAAGGTATCATTTCTTTCCATGAACAGTAGTTAGGTATGTACATTCTATAAATTTTGTAAAGTTGCTTGCCCCTCTCTTGTTTTGTCTTGGTCTATAGGGTTTTGGTCCCGTTGCTCTCTGTTGTCAATTTTTTCTAGTGGGATGGTCTGCTTTAACCAGTGATTTTAGATCCTTACTATGCCTACAGGCGGCATACATCCCTAGACAGAGCCACTGTTATCATTCAAAAAAAATTTCATGGCTTCTGGTCTTTCCCTTTGGTCTCTGCAATGTTTTTCATGTCTCTGACCTCAAGCCCTAGTTCAAAATTTAAAAATCTAGCCGTTGCATGAAAAACCTTTTAATTTACCCTAGCCCTGTTCTATTTTAATGTTACTTTTTTGGGCCACTTAAATTTCCTAAGTCTACTACCCGGTGGGTTTAATATTTTCCTAAGTCCTAGTGTTAATTTTTCCTAATGTTTTCAGCCTTAATATTTTCCCGGGCCTAGCCTCTGTGACACCATCTCAATCTAATGGTGGGCATATGTTCTTATAGAGTGTGTTAGAGGCATGTGATCTTAAGATGACCATCGATCCTTCTTTATGATGTATCTTTTCAACAAAGTGGGTCCACTTCCATGTTGGCAAAGTTGGCATTCTCTCATTGGTCAATGTGTTGCTGAGAGGGATCTTGTTAGTGGGGCCTATAGTGAAGCCTGTTCAATCTATGGTCGATGCATGATCTTAAGGAATATTCTTCCCCTTTGAGATCATGTGCCATCTATCAATTTTGAATCTGACTTGGATGTGTCAGTGGGACCTAGTTGCTAGCATGTCTATTAGTGGGACCTAACATCTGCAGAAGATCTATGGTTGGTGTAAGTTCTCATGAAAGTTGTCAGAGCCATGAGATCTTACACCAGCCATCAATTTTACTTTTCTCAAATGGTTGATGACGGTGGGTCCTCTAATAGGTGGTGATAACTTGTGTTGTTCTAATTGGTTAAGCTGGAAGGTGACTTGGACTTGTTAGTGGGCCTAAATCTTTCAAAGGGGGCTGACAGTGTGGTAGGATCATGTGACAACCGTTTGATTTAAAGGTTATACTTTGTGGGTCCTATCTGCTATGTAGAGCTGAGGTGCAAGATTTTTATTGGCTGGGGTGTGCTGACTAGGTCAAAGACTTTTCAAAAGTGTTCGCAACTATCATGAGATAAAATGTAGGCCACCCGATCTACCGGGAAATGAACAGAATCGACGGTCGCCTTTTAAACTTTGTCGGGCTAGTCGTTGTATTTTAAATTCAAACTTCTTAGAGGGTTTTCCATGATAGAAAGGACTAAAATTTATTTCTTAAGCAGCCAGATATGGTAGAGTTGGTTTTGCTGACTATTGTAGTATGGTCCAAGGTGTTCCATGATCATTTGTAGGGGTGTGTACTATGCTCTTTGTGCTTGAGGTGTGTTGCAGGTGGCCGAGCAGGTTGACAAATTTGGCATTTTTGTGGTTCTCAATACCTTCTTAGTGATATTGTCATGATTGAGGATCACTCTGGGATCTATCTTCTCCTGGTTGCCTGGGTTTCTTCCCCTGTAATAAATTTGTGACTATTTCTAGTTAGTCTAGTGGGTGAAACCATAACCCTAGTAATCTGTAGCTTATTGCATCCTATTTTGGGATTTCAAGGTGACTAGGGGGTATATATTGTGGTTTTTTTAATTTTGTAGGGGTTCCAAAACTTTCTTTTTGGTCCCTGGTTGTTGATGGTATTATACTAAACAAGGAGAGCTTGGATTTCAAGGTTTGGTTCCTAGCATTTTGTGGTTTGACAATGTATTGAATCTGCAAATTTTAATGAGAACACATTTGGATTCCAATTTCATATTTGTGTATGTCTTCTTGTTTTTTTCTTGAGCTCATATATGTTAATTTCACAAAGTGGGTTAGCATATGGTAAACAAAGAGTATTTTGAGATTATCTTTAAGTTCCTAACAAAGTTAGGATTAAATTCTTTGAGGTAGTTTTAGTGAGTTAATGGCTAGATAAGGATTTGATGTCCTGATATGTGAGTGAGAGGAGTACTAGGAAAAGCACTTATTCTGAGTTCAAGTGTGTTTGAGTTAAGGTTTTAGTTGATATATGTTATTAAGTGACTCTTTGCCCTAGGATAAGGCACTGATCTATTCTTTAGAAGTAGTCCATCATCATCAATCACACACACATATATAAATGATGAAATCTTTAATCAATTAGTAAGGGGTATAAATGTCTGTTAGTTAGTGATTCCTTTCAAGAAGTGAATCAAGGGTAAACCTGCCTGAGCATCTTGGCTCAAAGTGTAGGAGGATCTCCTTGATCCTTGTTAATTGGCCCTTTTACTTGCAGACTTTGGAGTGGTGATAGAGTCAGTGACATTAAGTTGTCAATCATAGTGTAAAGCTGCAAGTTGAAACCAAAAGGACAACCAACAAATGGAATTGTTTGTCAGATATGTAACAACTTACAGCAAGGTTTTGCAGAATGAACAATGAAGTTTTTCATCCTAACCCTAACCCTAGAAATCAAGCAAGAAGAAATGAAGATGTAGGTAATAGATAGAAAGTTTGATGTAGTAATGCAGATGAAGTGCAATTTGTTAAAGACATAGATCAAGGAAACATATTCAACATTGAAGGTAATTAGAAAGGTGAAGTATCAAGTGGTAAGAATGAATCCTTACCTGACCTAACTCAAAGCACTTAATTTATGATAATTACAGTAGATTAGGAACTTAGAATTAGTGTAGAAGTTGATTTTCAATGAATTAAGTCTTGCGTAGTTAATGTAAGGTAGTTTATGATGTACTAATGCTATGGTTAAGAGCGCAAAAGAAAATATTATGTTTTGCGAGATCGCAAGAAGTTTTAAGTTTTGTAGGATAATAGAAACAACTTTTTGGAAAGAAGCCACAAAAGAATTGAATGCGATGTCAGATCTAAGTGAGATTGAAGTATTAAAAGGTTATGGTCGATGATATCTGATTATCAAAGAGAATTGAAGTGTTTAGGAGAGAAAAAAATAGAGATTGGAAGCATTTTGTAGTGATTTGGTGAAAGATTTGAGTGCTGAATCTATGAAAGCCCTAAAATCACGAACTTGAGGTATTTATCTTGACAAATATTTGAATCGGTATAAGGAATTTAAGGTAGTCATGGATGTATCCTTAATTCATAATATCAGAGATAAGAATAGACCTAGAATGTAAAGGGAACCAGTAGAACCCTTGGAAGAAGATGATCCTAGGTTAGCATTATCATCCATACTAGACAAAGTTTTGCATTTAGAAAATGTGAGACGTTATCTTGGATGCAAGTTAGAAACTGTCAGTGATAGTGATTTTACCAATGAACATTTATAATCAGGATATGTCATTAAAACAAGGATATGAACATTTGAAAGATAATGAGATTGTTCAGTATGCTTTGAAGTATGAGTTTGACAATGAAGAATGCACTAAGATTATTCTAAGCAGTATTCACAATGGGAAGTTTTGGCTAGAGGATAGAGTGATAGACATTACAGCTAACTTGATTCATGAAGTCACAAGTTTATCTAAAGTTGGTGCTATTCCTTTAAATGAGAAAAATATGAGAAAAATAGTCATAGAAAATAAAGGTTTATCCTACAGTGGTAGAGGAATTGTGATTAGCAAGATCAAACAACATGATGTTAGATATTTATGCAAGTACCTAACAACTAAGTTTTGTGCAAATTATAGAGAAGATGATATGGCAGCTAGAATGGTGCATATTGCCTATTTAATGTATGTTGACAAAGTACTAGTTGATATGTGTGAAATTATAAGAATTCAACTGTTTGAAAACTTGAAGAAAATAAAGAAATCTAAGTATGCACAATTTAGATTTTCATCCTTAATTACATACATGTTTTTCCACTCATTGAGAAGATTTCCATACACCATTGCACATGATTGGAATGATGGACAAACTGCTATGGAAAGGATAAATATAGTATATTTGAGATATGTTATTGACAAAGTAAATGAGAGTGCTATGTTAGTAGTGAAGACATTTCAGAACATGGTAACTAGCAAATCAAGAATTCCACAGTCACTTGTGAAGAAGTATAAGAATGATATATGTTTTATGGTTAACACTGACTTTACCTATATTGAAGTAGTGAAACCTAGAATTGAGTTCATAGACCCTCTTGGCTATGAGATATCTAAGGCTGAAATAGAAGAATATGTTGGCAAATTACTTAAAAGTAAATTGTACACTTAGTGTAGCAGATTTGGAACTTTTGAAGAGAACTTCAACTTGGCAAAAGCTATAATTGAAGAGAAGCAATCTAAGAAGAGAGTTGACAGCACTATTAGGAGAATATTGAAAGATACAGGAATGTCAGAACAATAATTCTTAATAGAAAAATAGACAACATTAGCAATCAGGGATATTGGATAGAAAGAAGTCTCGATTGTACCACCCTTGTCATCCAGTGTAGTATAGAAAGAACCTACACAAGTCAAGGTGAAAGTTGAGGAAGCAGAAAAGGAACAAGTAACAACTAGATCCATTTCCTCCACAGCTAGCAAAAGAATGAAAGAAATTGCTACTAGACTAGGAAAGAGACATAAGACTTTAGTTCAACCAATACAAAGAGAAATTGCAGAAATAAAAAATGATGACACTAGAGTTAAGAAGAAAGCTTGGAAACCTAAAGTTGAAAAGCTTAATGAGTAGATTATTGAAAATGGAGACTTTACTAGAATGAACAAATACTACCATCTTTATGATTATTCAAATAGACTTAATTTGCAGAATTCTATTGTGAAGCATATGATTTTGGCAAACAAGAAATTTGATTCTATTCAAGGTCAAATACCTAATGAGTTGTACACCAAACTGTTAAATAGAAAGTAGAGAGCAATTGAAGAAGACACCAATATCAAAAAGAATCTTGTGAAGAAGCTTTGTGATGTGAGAGATGATGAACACTTGGAGAAGATATTGAAGGCCTTAAGCATCTATTTGAGAACCAAAAGGAGAACCATTTTTATTATGGGAGGTAGATATGAAGAAGTTAATTTAGATAGAAAGCAGGCAATAATCAAGGTCATGGCAGAAAATGTTGGAGAGCCATCAGTTGCAGTAGAGCAAGCAGTTGAAGTTGAACAAGAGGATATTCCTTCTCCTCTAGCTATTAACATTGAAGATGAAACTATGAATATAGAAGGTACTAAGGTCACCTTGGATACTGATGACAATGTATTCAAGAACTTAGCAAACATTGTTGATAATTCGGCTCTTGATGAACCAGATAGAACTAAAAAAGTAGAGTAGACTCAATCTATCAATGAAGAACCTAAGAAGACTAAGATTCAAGAACCCATTCCTACCATAGAAGACATCAGTCTTACTCCTGAGATTGGAAAGAAGAAAGTAATTGGATCTTTGTTTGAAGATTTAGGAAAGGAAGTTGATGATGATGATCAGTTGGAACTTATCACTTCTTTGAATAAAATCATTGGCAAGAACAAGAAAGTGAAATATCTTGAAGGGAGTCTAAAGGACCTTATTGAGAAGTTACAAAGCATTTTAACTACAAAAATCACAGAGGTAGACCCTTTGGAGAAAGCTAAGAAGGTAATGAGCACTTTTGGCAATGAATTCACTGACCTATTTGATATTGCAAAAGTGAGAGCTCAAGAAGCTTATGAAGCTAAAATGCTTTTGAACATAAGTCAGAATATCAGGAATGATATTAGCAATCTTGATATTTGTATCAAGAACTTGAGGAAACATTTGGAGATAGGAAAATCATTGTACATACAGTGTACAAAACCAAAGATTTTGACAGCAGAAGAGGAACAAAAGATCAAGTTGAAGGAAGCTAAGATTTAGAATGAATGTAACCTTCTTTCTAGACCTAATGTGAAGTTATGTGATGCTGAAAAGAAATTTTGGACACTTTATGATGAAATAAGAATATTGCAAGATGAGAGGAAAAAAAAAATGAGGAGACTCACTCTTTTGAGAGAACACATCTCTATGAAGTTGAGTATCATTGAAGAACAGTTAGAAGAATGTCTTACAACTAAGACATCCTTTTAGAAATTCAAATTTGATAACCTCCAAGCTTGTCAAATAGTAGCTTATGGATTGAGCACATTACTCAATGTGGCAGATTCCATCAAGAATTCATGGGAAAAGGAGATAGAAGCTATGAAAGCTGATTTTGCAGATTGTGTTGCAAGCCTATCAGCTTTGCAATAAGAAAATGAAGGTATAATCTTTTTTTGGGATACAATTTTGTAACCCTCCCTACCTTATTTTGTCATTGTTGTCAAAGGGGGAGAGATATTAGAGTAGAAAATTGATATATTTGATAAGGATTGATACTCTTAGGGGGAGCATTATATTAGAGTTTATATTTTGAGGAGTTATAAGGATAGTATACATATTCTATACTATGGCCACAATTTTGATACAATTTTGAGATTTTGACTTGTACACTTAGCCAATTTTCTCATATGTTGCCACCAATGACAAAGGGGGAGATTGTTGGCAATTTGGCTGAAGTGATTACATATATGTTGTCATTATGGCAACATATGATCCACATGAAGATCACACAGGTCTGAGAGCAAGTATAGCAGAGTGCATTGCAAATTTGTTTAAGTGTAAGATAGTGTTTTCACTAGTGCACCGGGATATAGTTTTTGTTTGCGACGTTGACTGGAGTAAGTTCAGTGCTTGCGCACTTGAACATAGACTCTATGATGACTAATGATGACCCATCTCAGAGTGAAAGTTGGTATGACATGTACAGAATTAGTTATTATAGTTTTACCAAAGATAGTGTTAAGCCGACAAGTTTGAATATGAAGGCAGAATTGGTAAAGAGTTAAGGGATTATTTTGTTTATCAAAATAATGACTTAACAATATAAAGAGATGACATCCTAGATGTTAACTCTTGGATAAAGATATATGGAAGCCAAAAATGTAAAGTTATTATCTTTAATAACTTGTATATATGTAATATGTAATTGCAAGAAGAAGAGATATGAAGATATTGTAATGATATGTTGCAAATGTAAGAGCAACGAAAAGATATTGATGCAAGCAGCATAAGGTTATATACCTTAATCCATTTTTTGTAATAAGTATACATTGTACATTACTTGTTTGGGTAGTGGACTCATCTGGTAATCAGATTTTGTATTGACAACTCCCAACAAGGTTGAGGCTTCTAACAAGGCCTATAGTCCCTTAATAAGGACTGATACACTATATGCTTGTAATAGACTCCTAACAGGGTCAACATCCTTAACATGATACTTTTGATTAGTGGATCTTTGTGGGTACTGTTACCCTAATTTTTCATGTCCCATGTAAAATTTGGCTAGTTCCCATCTCAAGGTTTGCATTTTTATCCTTCCAAGTGCTCTGCAAAATTTCATGACTTTATCTACTTTCCTCTGGTCTCTGTAACTATTTCTAGGTCCTTGGCTAGGTGAAAAGTCCTTTAAAAATTCATAAAACTAGCCATTGCAAGCATAAAACCCTAAGTGACCCTAGCCTTCATTCTATTTTTGAGTTACTTTATCAGCCACTTAAAATCCTTAAATACCCATGTGTGCTTTAATTCTATTGGCTGGTCACCAGTTCTCTAAGTCTTCCGACGGTTACCCCTTTTCTTTTGGCAAACTGGCGACTGTAGTGACTCTCTTAGTTGCTTAATGTTTGGCGATTAAGTCTCAGTGGTCAGTGACTTAGTGAATGGTTTTCTTTTCCTTTAGTTGTGTGATCGCTTAATGTCTGATGGTCATTTTATGTGAGGGTCCTAGTCAGGAAGATCCAACAGTTGTCGTGAGTTTGTAAAGGATTCTTCTGACACTTGTGATCTTGCGATAGTCGTGGATCTCCCCTTTTGTGAAGCATTGTAGTGTGTTAGTGGGTCTGATGCCATGTTTTCCTATGTGGAAGCTTGTCATTGGTCAGTTGGTGATGATTTGGAGGTTCGTGAGAGTGGGCCTAGAGGACTGTGTAGCTTTTAATCCAATGATTGGCGCACGATCTCATGATTTGTGTCAAAGCCATGAGATTACGCACCGACCGTCAATCTTGATATGTTATTAGAGCTTTGTTTGGTGGGTACTCATTTTATGATGTGCTCACATTTGATTGGTCCACATAACGACAACTAGAATTTTGTTAGTGGGGTCATGTCAAGGTCTCTGCTAGGATGTCAGAGGGATGAAAATCTATGGTTGGCATACCTTTGCATAGCCCTTTTCTAATGCATGCAATCTTATGCTAGCCGTTAGATTTGCCAAATGTTCAACTTTGTCAGGTGGGTCCAGTGCTAGGTCAGGATGACATGCTATCTTCTCATTGGTCAAAGTAAATAGAAAGTCTATGGAACCGTGTTGCTAGGTGTGTTGATGTGCTTGAATTTAATTGGTTGCCAAGTGTTGACGGAGATTTCTAGGCGGGTCCATTTGTCAGAAGAGGTTCTGGCTTAAATAGATCAATGGTTGGCACATAATCTGAAAGAATATTTAGGGGCCATGAGATCATGCACCCGCCATTATATTGGAATCTTAGTTTGAGTGGGTCCATTGTCAGAGCTTGCCGAGGTGTATGGATACAAAGCAGTCAAGGGAAAATAAAAGATTGCCAAGTGGTGAATGGGCTCGGGATTAGAAAGTACTCTATGAATCAGTGACTAAAGAGCTTCTTAGGTTCACTAGACTTAACCAGGGTCAACTAAAGGTTTGAAAAACTCTACAACTGAAGGAAAGGTAACCCGAGGTGGACTTGGGGTTAATCCTGTAGACGAATAGTTCTTGGGTAAATAAGAGGATCTAATGGTCACATTTTAAAAGAAGATTGAGGTTTAAACATCGGCTGTCGATAGAAGAAAAGTCTAGCACCACCTAGTTAGGCATTAATATTTAAATTTTAAATATTTCTCTGCAGGGTTTTTGCAAGGTTTTGATCCAATGGTCGGTTGCAACAAAATGGGTAGCTAAAAATTTATGTTTCAAGGATGATTACAGTTGAGGAAGATGATGATAGGGGTTTGGGTGACTATCTTTGATCATTTCTTGTTTTCTGAGAGTACCAAATCAGTGCATTCATGGCGAGACTTTGTGCAAAGAGGTAGATGAGTCCGGGTTGCTTCTTTGCAGGCTGATTATGAGGTACAGGGGAGGGGCACTCAAAGAGTATCTGATCAGCTATGATGTTGGAGGGAATTATTTATGATCATACTTGACTGAACTAGGGTTTATCATTATTAAAAATTCTCTAACCCTAGTTAGATTTTTGACCCTTGCTTGTGTGCAAGGAAGGATGTATATATTGTATTTTTGGAGCTTTTGAGCTCAAAGTTGGACAATTGTAAAAGAAATTCACTTTTCTTAAGAGTTATCTATGGCATTTTCTCTGCCCTCTAGCTTCTATAGTTGTAAATCTTTCATTGATGATTTAGACATTATAGAGGTATTTTGTGACAATCCTTCATGTCCCTAGGCTTCCTTGTCTAAATTATCTCTTATTGAATCAAAGTGTATGATGTTTTTAGTGATATATTAGGGTTCCTGATCCCTCTTACTTGTTGCAATTATGTGTGCTACTATGTTTGATCTAATTTAGATGTTTTTGTGGGTATACTTCAGCCCCCTAATAGTCTTGTCTCATTCCTACACCGAGTTCCAGAAGTGAATGTTTGTTTGCAAGTCATTGGTTGTGTCTTATGTTCAGGCCTTGCTATGAAACACTTATGCAAACCTATTTAGTAAGTTGTGACCTACTAGACCTAAGCCTTTCATTGATTCCTTTCCTCTATACTAAGATCCAAACCCTAATTTTAGTGTATCACCTAGTAGGTAGTTTTCTTTCAGTCATTTCCCTTTCCAAGCATTCCTTCTATCCCTTTCCCTCAAAGATTTACTTTGCATGTCTAGAAGAAAATTAAGGTGATTATCCAAGAGGAACCAACCTAGAACCTAGAGGTCTCATCTCAGTTAGCATAGGTCCCACACCTAGAGATGATTCCCATGTTATACTAGGTTATCAAGACTACAAGAGCTTGAAACAAGGGTGAAAACTTAGTGTATAACAATTCTAGCACATCCGGTGGGACTACACAAGAAGTTCATTATTGAACATTATGTTGTCTTTGATATACAAGTTGCATAATATAGACTTTTAGAAGTTATTTCTATCAAGTATATCTAGCGACTCCACTAGTTTCAAAGATTTAGGCCAATCTTGTTTAAGGTTTATGAGAAAGATTGAGACTAGAAACTCAAATCCCACCAAATTTTTAGAGATTCCCTCAAGAAGAAGTCACAAAGGCAAGTGAACTAAAAGAAAATCCCCTACAAGGAGAGTTCAATCAACACCTCCTGATACTTCAGAAGGGAGACCTTTTCCCTTTCATTCCAGGAGAAGAGGCAGGTCTCTAACCAGGGATCTAGAAGAAGATTCAAATCTAGCACCAAATACAGCTCATATAGTTGTCAATCTTTAGATTCAAACTCCTGCAATGGCTAGGCCATTTACCTTTGCACCTTTCAACCAAGGGAGTCCATTAGCATTTTCTCAACATCATGATGTGCCCTTGGGGCACTAAAGAGTATACTTGATTTCATTGGTGAAGGGCAGACAACTAGTTTTGAAGACATAAGAGATGTGACCACCATCTGCAACATAGACAACATAACTCAAGAGGATGTGGCCACAAAATTATTAGCAGCCTCTTTAAAAGGTAAGGCTCTTGAATGGTTTAGAACTCTAACTGTTGGTTCCATTACTTCATGGGCTGAATTAGGGGATGCATTAAGTAAAATTTTTGAGGATAAATCAGATAACTTGTCTCTAGTTGAGCAGTTAACAACTATTAAGAGAGACCCTCAAGAGCAAATGATAGACTACAATAGTAGATTCCTCAAAACATGAAATAGAATTTGAGTTTTAGTAAGACCATTAGCTAACCATGCTTTCCTTTATTACTTACAAAGCTTGAACAATCAAATTTTTTTCATGATCCAGTCTATGGGTGGTACTTCCTTACCCCAAGCCTTTGACATAGCTGTCAAGGCTGAAAATTGTGAGATCCAAGCAGGGATGATTGCTAGAAGGCCTCCAATGCCCATTTTTCCTAGCCTTCAGTGCATTGCACCTGCACAAGTACCCCCATTTACCCCTATTCCCACCATATTGGCACCTCGGGCCAGTAGCAGTGGTTAAGAGCTAACAACTAGTTTCTCTCAAGAGCTGCAAGAAATAAAGAATACCCAACAAAGCAGTCAGCAAGAAATGGAAAACTTGTTGCAAACCTTGACTAAAGAGGTCACAAATCTAAAGAAACAAGGTCAAGGAATCAGACCACCATTTCAGCCACAAGGCCAAAGTCCTAATCGACAATATCAAAGTCAAGGACAACCTTATCAACAAAATAGGCCACCATACCAAGGAGGCTATCAAGGACAAAGACAAAGTTTTAATCAGAGACCATTCCAACCATATAACCCTGTACCTCTCAATTCTGCAAATCCAGTGAGGGATATGGTTCCCAGTCAAAAAAATGTGGCTGTGGATAATGAATGGTGTTTTCCTTGTAATCAGCCTCACAACTAGGCTACATGTTCAAATGGATGGATGAACCAAGCTCTAATGGTTCAAAATTCCTCACAAGCTCAATCAGAGGCTTCATCCAGTGGGTCAATTCCTCAACAAGAGTCACAAGAGAATGAGACTGCCCTTTTCAATTGGGAGCAACTAGACTTCAAAGGAGTCAATGATGAGGTTGCTTTTTTTTCCTATACAAGAGCAAAGAGAAGAGCTCAAGACATGGAAAGAGCAGATTCTGGTACTAAGGCCACTACATCAGCATAGCCACTATAACAAGATACTCCCATCATACAAAAGGAGGCTCCTATCATTACAAGAAAAGAAGGCCCATAGTCTAAAGAAGTGGAGACCATCATAGTAAAGGCACAACAAAGAGTACACACCATGACACCATTTAATATTGTAGACAACATGAAGAAGGTGAATGTCACCATGTCCATGTGGGACTCTTTGGCTCTTCCAGGACAACCTGAAATTTTGAAGAAGGCCATGACAGAAGTGACAACTCCTCAACCTACCAAAAAATTTGCAAAGCCACTGTTGGTTAACACTGATCAAGAAAAGGAGGTTCCAAGTAGCAACTCCAAAGGAAATGCCACACAAGGTAGGAACTCAAAGCCACCTCCCTTTTATGTATCTTTAATCATTGGAAAATATTTAGTGCATAATTGTATGGTAGATAGTGGAGATACTAGCACTATAATGCCCAAGAAAGTAGCTAACCAATAGGACTAAATATGAGCCCTTCCAAAAGAAGGTTAAACAACTTGATGGATCCTTAGTCAATACTATAGGTGTGGCCAAGGATACCAGTCTAATCCTGCATGCTAGTACTAATTTCTCTATCCTCCTTGATATATATATATCATAGATCTCCCTGCTTTATTTGCTATATGTCTTTCAAGGGAGTTTACAGCCAAGATAGGAAGCTACCTATCTTCTAATTGGTCTCACATCTTATTTCATACAAGGTATGGGACCAAGGTCACCATTAAGTCAAAACCATTGGTAGCACACCATATAGAGCCATATGTGTCCAATGCCATCAATGTAAATTGCCCTATATTTGATAACAGTGACTTCCAAACCATTAGTGAAGCAAGCACAAAGATAGAAAGTATCATTGATATTTTTCTAGATGAAAGAGCTTTAGAGGCCCAAGAAAGTCTTGTTTGGGATTTTGGTTTGGGAAGTTATTTGATACAAGAGAGTGATGCTATAGAGCCAACCCTCCTCAAAGAAGACATTGATTCAAAGGATCAAAATAATCAGGTTTGGGAGCTATTTTTTGATGGAGCTAGAAGTAGACATGGTTCTAGTGATGGTGCTATGTTAGTGTCCCCAAAGGGAGAAAGGTATTATACTACCTTTAGATTTGGTTTCTCCTACACTAGCAATACTACATAATATGAAAGTCTAGTTAATGGACTAGAGTTGGCTAGAAAAAGAGGGCTTAAGGGCTTAAAAGTTTATGGTGATAGTGAGTTAGTTGTCAGCCAAGTAAGAGGGATAAGTGAAACCAAGAATGACACCTTGACAGCATACAAACATAGAGTTGGGATGAAATTGAAGATTTTTGTGCTTTCAATATTACTGCTATCCCTAGGAAGCTAAATCAAAATGCAAAGAGGTTAGTTGCTGTTGGATCTCAATATGATATTCCAAATAGTGTTTGAAAAAAAAAAGATCAACAACATATCAAAGTGATTATCAAACCTTCTATTCCTGATAATGATGTTAATTAGCAGGTGTTTGACAATGATGAACAAATTCTACAATTCTTGTTTGAAGGTGTTTTTTTAGAATACAATCAAGATAGGCTATCACAAAACTATGGTGATCAAGTGATACAACTCAAGTCTAATAAGATGCCAAGAGGTCTTGTTACCTTGGAGAATGTCTTCAACAAGGATGATGAAGTCAAGAGAAATAAAGTTGTCCTAGTAATCCAACAAGAACATTGTGTTGAACTAGAGTTGGAACTAGGTAAGAGCTTACAATTTGGAAGAGTGAACACTAAATCGGAGAAGCAAGCTTATACCCAATTATTCAAAGAATTCAGTGATTTTTTTGCATGGTAGTATGAAGACCTCAAGGGCTTTGATCTTGCCCTTGCTTAGCACACTATTGAATTAGAACCTAATGCCAAACCAGTGAGGTAGAAGCAAAGGCCTGTTAATCCCAAACTTGAGCCACTTATGCATAAGGAAGTGTTCAAACTAATAGAAGGTGGTATCATCTACCCCATTAAGCATACTAGTTAGGTTTCCAACCTTGTTCCTGTTAGGAAGAAGAATGGGGAGCTGAGGTTATGTGTTAACTTTAGGGATCTTAACAGGGCCTCTCTAAAGGATTGCCATCCATTACCTTCAATGGAACAAATTCTACAATGTGTCTTTGGATCTGAGAGATTTTCATTATTGGATGGCTATTCAGGATACAATCAGACCTTAGTGAATGAAGAGGATCAATACAAGACTACATTTACAACCAAGTGGGGAACCATGGCTTATCAAAAGATGCCCTTTGGTTTTTCAAATGTAGGTGCTACATTTCAAAAGGCAATGGATATGGCCTTTAAGAACCTAATGTACAAGTTTGTGCTAGTCTACTTAGATGACATAACTATTTATTCAAAACATGTAGTAGATCACATCAAGCATTTGAGGAAGATCTTTGAAAGGTGTAGAGAATTTGGGATATCTCTTAATCCCAAGAAATGTGTGTTTGTATTTCAAGTAGGAAAATTGTTGGGATATGTAGTATCCAAAGAAGGAATTACAGTGGATCCTAAAAGAATTGTAGCTATCCTAGAGCTACCCCTACCACATCACAAGAAAAGTCTCCAATCTTTCATAGGAAAGATTAATTTTGTTAGGAGGTTCTTGCCTAACATTGCAGATTTACTCAAGCCTTTGATAGCCATGTTGAAGAAGAGTTTAGCTTTTAGTCAGACCAAAGAAGGGAGAGTCAATTTCCAAGCTATCAAAGAGGCCTTAATAGAAGCTCCTGCTCTCCTAAACCCAAATTTTAGTAAGGATTTTATCCTTTATGCTTATGGGGGTCATGATGCTATATCTGCAATACTGACTCAACAAAATTCAGATGGATTGGAGTAGTTTATTGCTTTCTTTAGCAAAGGTTTAGAGGAGTATGAATAGAGATACTCTTTTGTAGAGAAACATGTACTTGCTATGGTGAAGAGCCTTAAAAATTTCAGATATTTGTTGACCCATAGCAAGGTACATTTAAAAGTTACTCATCCAAGTGTCAAAGAGTTTTTTCTTTCCAAAGACCTAAATGAGAAAAGAGCTAGTTGGATCACCAAGGTGATGGAATATGACATAGATATTCAAACTACCAAGTTGGTTAGAGGAAGAGGTCTTTGCAAGCATTTGGTAGAGGATGAAAGTTCAAAGAAATTAGAGCAAATAGATGCATCTCTAATCGTGCATTCTATAGAAGAGTAAGCTAATGCAACAAGCTGGTTGCCTAATATGATCAATTATTTGAAGATAGGACAATGTCCTCCAAGTTTGGATTCAGCAAAAAGAAGATATTATAGATTGCAATATGTTCCTTTTGTGCTGATAGATGAAATTCTTTTCAGAAAGGATCACAGTGGTGTCCTTTTAAGATGTATAGATTCATAAAAGATAGTTGATGTCCTATTTGAGTTTCATGATGGACCTTCTGGAGGTCATTTCTCTCCTAGGACTACTGCTTTTAAAATCATGAGGTCTAGATACTATTGGCCATCTATCTTTAAGGATAGCCATGATTATGTGAGGAAATGCATCAAGTGTGCCATGTTTGTAGGAAAAGAAAGGCTTGCAGCCTTACCCCTACAACCAATCAGAACAAAGCAACCTTTCATGAAGTGGGGTATAGTTTTCATTGGTATGATTAATCCTCCATCTAGTGAAGGACATAAATGGATAATCACTACAATAGACTATTTTACTAGGTGGACAGAAGCAATTGCATGAAAAGAGGCCAATGAGAGTGTTGTCTTAAGTTTTTATGATGACATAGTTCATAGATTTGGCATTCCAGATTCAATAATTTTAGATAATGCATTGGCATTCATAGGCCTCAAAGTCTCAAAGTGGGTAGTCAAGAATGACATCTATCTAAATACCAGTTCTAATTATTAGCCTCAAGGCAATGGCTTGGCAAAATCAACAAACAAGAATTTGATTAGGATAATCAAGAAGAATCTGCAAGACAATCAAAGGGATTGGCACACTAATCTAAAGTCTGCCTTATGGTTAGATAGAATTACCCCAAAGAATATTATTGGTAATTCTCCTTATATGCTAGTGTATGGAAAAGAGGCTAAGTTTTCCATTACAACCAAATTTCCATATCTGGACTTGGCTACTCAGTATGTCCTATTTGAAGAGTAGGATCCCTTGTAGATCAGATATGCTCAGTTGATGGAGTTGGAATAACTTAGAGACAAATCAATGCAGGATATGGAGTTCCATCAGATTCAAACAAAGAAAAGTTTTGATAAGAGAGCTAGGGTTAGAAATTTTAAGGTTGGGGATGTAGTCCTCAAGTGGGATGAGTTCAAAGCCAAGCTTGGAAGACATACAAAATTTGATTCATTTTGGGGTGGACCATTTGTTATAATAGAGTGTAGGGGATCTAATGATTTCTAGCTATCAAATCTTGAAGGGGTTCCCTTGCCTATCTTAGTGAATGGTTTCCACTTGAAGCCCTGCTTTGAGGTTAATCCCTCTGTAATTCTTGTAAATATGTGTTTTTTCTTTCTTTCCCTACTTTCTAGATTAGTTTCCTACTTTTTAAGAAGTCCTCATGTAGGTTTTCCCTACTATTTTAGTTCTGCCTCTTTGAGAGAATTTTTTAGTTTTGATGACCCCATGCCCAATGGATTGTGTCAAGGCCACTAGTTTTCAGTGTCTAGCAGGCTGACATCCAGTAGAAATTGCCAAAATGTTACCCTAATTTTTCATGTCCCATGTAAAATTTGGCCAATTCCCATCTCAAGGTCTGCATTTTTATCCTTCCAAGTGCTTTGCAAAATTTCATGACTTTATCTACTTTCCTCTGGTCTCTACAACTATTTCTAGGTCCCTGGCTAGGTGAAAAGTCCTATAAAAATTCATTAAACTAGCCGTTGCAGGCATTAAACCCTAAGTGACCCTAGCCTTCATTATATTTTTGAGTTACTTTATCAGCCACTTAAAATCCTTAAATACCCATGTGCGCTTTAATTCTATTGGCTAGTCGCCTGTTCCCTAAGTCCTCCGGCAGTTACCCCTTTTCTTTCGGCGAACTGGCGACTATAGTGACTCTCTTAGTCACTTAATGTTTGGTGGTTAAGTCTTAGTAGTTAGTGACTTAGCGAACAATTTTATTTTCTTTTAGTCATGTGATCGCTTAATGTCTGATGGTCATTTTATACGAGGGTCCTAGTTAGGAAGATCTGACGGTTGTCGTGAGTTTGTGAAGGATTCTTCTAACACTTGCGATCTTGCAATAGCCGTTGATCTCCCCTTTTGTGAAGTGTTGCAGTGTGTCAGTGGGTCTGATGTAACATTTTCCTATGTGGAATCTTGTCATTGGTCAATTGGTGATGATTTGGAGGTTCGTCAGAGTAGGCCCAGAGGACTATGTAGCTTTTAATCCAATGATTGGTGCATGATCTCATGATTTGTGTCAGAGCCATGAGATTATGCATCGACTGTCGATCTTGATTTGTTATTAGAGTTTTGTTCGGTCGGTCCTCATTTTTTGATGTGCTCATGTTTGATTGGTCCACATAGTGACAACTAGAATTTTGTCAGTGGGGCCATGTCAGGGTCACTGCAGGGATGTCAGAGGGATGAAAATCTACAGCTGGCATACCTTCACATAGCCCTTTTCTGATGCATGCAATCTTACACCGGCCGTCAGATTTGCCAAATGTTCAACTTTGTTAGGTGGGTCCAGTGCTAGGTCAGGATGAGATGCCATCTTCTATTTGGTCAAAGTAAAGAGAAAGTCTATGGGACAACATTGCCAGGTGTGCTGATGTGCTCGAATTTAATTGGTTGCCAAGTGCTGATGGAGATTTTTAGGTGGGTCCATTTGTTAGAATGGGTTTCAGCTTAAATAGATCAACAACTAGTGCATAATCTAAAAGAATATTCAGGGGCCATGAGATCATGTGCCCACCATTAGATTGGAATCTTAGTTTGAGTGGGTCTGTTGTCAGAGCTTGCTGAGGTGTATGCCTACAGAGCAGTCAAGGGTGAATAAAAGATTGCCAAGTGGTGAATGGGCCCAAGATTAGAAAGTACTCCATGAATCAGTGACTAAAGAGCTTCTCAGGTTTGCTAGACTTAACCGGGGTCAACTAAAGTTTTGAATGACTCTACGACTAAAGGGAAAAGTAACTCGAGGTGGACTTGGGGTTAATCCTTCAGACGAACGGTTCCTGGGTAAATAAGAGGATCTAACAGTCATGTTTTAAAAGAAGACTGAGGTTTAAAAATCGGTCATCGATAGAAGAAAAGTCTGGTGCCACCTGGTTAGGCATTAATATTTAAATTTTAAATATTTCTCTATAGGGTTTTTGCTAGGTTTTGATCCAATGGTCGATTGCGATAAAATGGGTAGCTAAAAATTTATGTTTTAAGGATGATTGTAGTTGGGGAAGATGATGACAGGGGTCTAGGTGGCCATCTTTGGTCATTTCTTATTTTCTGAGAGTACCAAATCAATGCATTCATGGTGAGACTTTGTGCAAAGAGGTAGATGAGTCCGAGTTGCTTGTCTGCAGGTTGATTATGAGGTACAAGGGAGGGGCACTCAAAGAGTATCTAATTAGCTATGATGTTGTAGGGAATTATTTATGATCAGACTTGATAGAACTAGGGTTTATCATTATTAAAAATTCTCTAACCCTAGTTAGATTTTTGACCCTTGCCTGTGTGCAATGAAGGATGTATATATTGTATTTTTGGAGCTTTTGAGCTCAGAGTTGGACAATTGTAAAAGAAATTCACTTTTCTTAAGAGTTATCTGTGGCATTTTCTCTACCCTCTGGCTTCTATAGTTGTAAATCTTTCATTGATGATTTAGATATTGCAGAGGTATTTTGTGACAATCCTTCATGTCCCTATGCTTCCTTGTCTAAATTATATCTTATTGAATCAAAGCGTATGATGTTTTTAGTGATATCTTAGGGTTCCTAATCCATGTTACTTTTTGAAATTATGTATGTTACTATGTTTGATCTGATTTAGATGTTTTTGTGGGTATACTTCAGCCCCCTAATAGTCTTCTCTCATTCCTACACCGAATTGCAGAAGTGAATGTCTGTTTGCAGGTCATTGGTTGTGTCTTATGTTTAGGCCCTCCTATGAAACACTTATGTAAACCTATTTAGTAAGTTGTGACCTACTAGACCTAAGCCTTTCATTGATTCCTTTCCTCTATACTGAGATCCAAACCCTAATTTCGGTGGATCACCTAGTAGGTAGTTTTCTTTCAGTCATTTCCCTTTCCAAGCATTCTTTCTATCCCTTTCCCTCAAAGATTTACTTTGCATGTCTAGAAGGAAATTAAGGTGATTATCCAAGAGGAACCAGCCTAGAACCTAGAGGTCTCATCTCAGTTAGCATAGGTCCCACACCTGGAGATGATTCCCATGTTATACTAGGTTATCAATACTAGGAGAGCTTGAAACGAGGGTGCAAGCTTAGTGTATAACAGGTACCATCCCCACTGGGGTTTTCCCTTGGCCAAGGTTTCCTCAAGAACATATCATGTGTTATGAGTTCTTTATTTCCATTGCTATGCATATTGTTTAGCTTCTTATGTTATGCATGTATAAAGTTAATTTGTTATATCCATAATTGGGCAAAAGATAAAGTTTGTAGAATACTGAATCACCCCTCCCTCTTAGTATTCCCTATTTCTAATAGAAAGTGTTCTATAATGTTCAAAGACTCTATCATATGAAGGAGATCTCAAGAAAAATTTGGCAAATGGTGGAATGAGAAAACCCTCACTGAGAACCAGTGAGGCCTAATCGGGCCTAAAAACAAGGCTATAAGTTAGGAAGGGGTTGTATGGAGGATTTGGAGGTTTAAGGGTTTCATAATCCTTTGTATCCTCAAAAAGGTTGTCTCAAAATATGATTCTTTTCACCACTTGTGTGGACAAATGCAGAGTTAAGCCCTGCTTTGTGTGTTGGAAGACCTACAAGGCCTAGTAGCCTAATTAGCCTAACATTTGGAGATCAGGTAGTATAAGGAAGGTACTACAAGGTAGAGAACCAAAAATTGAGACAAATAGAGACAAAAAGAGTCCTCTCCCATATTTATCACCTAGAAACAAGAAGTTGGAGTAAGGGATGAATTCCTTAGTTGAATTCATTAAATGAGTTGTGGGGACTAGAAGGAATTTGAAACCTTGGTAGTGAGATCTTGTGGAGTAGAGGAGATTAGGAAGAATCACTTAGTTTGAAGGGTCTTAGGATCCCCAAGATAGGTCAAGATAAGACCTAGAGAAGTCGTATAGGAAGTAGGGCTATTGGAAGGAAGATCTCCCTATCAAATTAGTATCAGAGACATTGAAAGGCTTAGGTAAAGGTGTATGTCAGAATGAAGTTAATCCATTGGAGATAACACAATGGTGACCAATGTTGAATTGGCCAGAGAAGTGGTGGACCAAAAAGAAATAAATAGGCTCCTAGAGGAGACTGTGGAGGCTTTGAAAGATAAGCTTGAGCTAGTGGTAGAGGCTGCTAGAAAAATGAAAGAAAAGATGGATGTAGAAGATGACAAGGGCAAGGCACTTGCTGATGAAGATTATGTTCTTGAACTTGGTCCACCTATCCAAGAAGAACCCTTCCTAAAAGCCATAAGGGCATTGGGAGGCAAATCATTAGAAGTGATACCCCTATTTACTACCAAGATGGATTCAAAGCTAGTGATGTAGTGGATTGAAGGGATGGAGAATCATTTTGAATGTGAAGGTGTCTTAGAGGCACAAAGAGTGAAGGTATAAAAATCAAGGCTAAGGGGACCAACCCTAAAATGGTGGAAGTTCCTTCAAGAAGAGAGGGAAAGAGAAGGGAAGAGACCCATTGCAAGTTGGAAAGCTATGGTTACAAAGATCAAGGAGAATTACATGCCAGAGGATCATGAGATCTAAATGCACAAGAAAAGGAAAAATCTCAAGAAAAAAGAGATGGATGTGACTTCTTACACCGAGGAGTTTCAAAAACTCTGTTTGAGGTCTAAAGTTCAAGAAGATCAAATTATTCAAGTTGCTAGATACTTGAGTGGTTTGAGATGGAGTATCTAAGAAGAAATAAGTCTTTGGAGTCCTACAACTATCCACAAGTGCTTTCAATTATCACTAAAGGTAGAAGAAAAGAACAAAAGAAATAAGACTCCACCACCAAAGGTAGAGGTAGAGGAAGAGATTCTAGAGGACATAGAGGTGGCTATGGTGGTAGGAGCAATGAACCTAGAAATTAGGGAGACTCCAAGTTGGTGGAACAAATAAGTGAACCAAGTACAAGAGGAAGTTATGGCAGAGGTAGAGGGTTTCAATGTGGTAGAGGTAGATCGAGTGGCTTCAACAAGGGATCACACTTTGGAAACATGAAGTGTTACAATTATGGACATCTAGGCCATCCTACATATAGATGTCCAGATAAGGCCTCTAGTTCTCAAGAAAAAAATAAGATAGCATATTCTCAAGAGGAATAAATTAGTGTGAAGTCACCTGAAGTGAACTTGGATTCAAAACATGGAGAGAACCTCATGTTTAGCAAAGTTATACTCAAGGAACCTGTTAAAGAAGAACCTAAACATAGGAGGGCTTTTTTTAGGATCAAGTGCAAGATCCTTGGTAAAGTTTGCAAAGTCATCATTGATTTAGGCTCAACTGATAACATAATATCAGAGGAGGTAGTCCAAAAGCTCAAACTTGAGAGGATACCTCATACTCACCCTTACAAAGTGACTTGGTTGATTAAGGGGTAGAATGTTCTTGTGAATGAACAAGCATGTGTAGATTTCATTATTGGTGGCTACCAAGATAAGATGTTATGTGACATCCTACCAATGGATGCTTGCCATTTTCTTCTAGGAAGGCCATGGCAATATGACCGGGATGTTTTTTACCATGGAAAGAGAAATGTGTATAACTTCAAGAAGGATGAAATGACTTATAAAATTTAGTCACTTGTTGAGGAAGGAGCTACAAGTTCAATTGATCCTAATGTACTCTTGATGAGTGGGAATGAGTTCTTGCATGAACTCAATGAAGAAGAAGGAGTGGGACTAGCTATAGTCTCGTAACCCAAGGAGGAGACCAAGGTACTACACACTACATTGCCCAAAGAAGTGAAAAAATGATTGAATTAGTTTAAGGATATCATAAGTGATGGGACACCAGCCAATCTCCCTCCTTAAAGAGCAACCAGTCATCAAATTGACTTTATACCTAGAGCATCCTTACCTAACAAGGCAACATACAAAGTGACCTCAAACCAAAACAAGGACATAGAAAGGAAGATCCAAGAACTTCTTGATTAAGGGTTTATAAGGAAAAGCATTAGTCCATGTGTTGTCCCTATAGTTTTGGCACCAAAGAAGGGAGGTAAGTGGAGGTTATGTACTAGTTCTATGGCAATAAATAGGATTACCATTAGATATAGGTTTCCTATCCCTAGAATAGAAGACCTTATGGATTATCTTGGGGGGTCTAAATACTTTTCTAAAATTGACCTTAAAAGTGGGTATCACCAAATTAGGATGAAGGAAGGGGATGAATGGAAGTCAGCCTTCAAAACTAATGAGGGCTTTTATGAATGGTTAGTTATGCCCGTTGGGCTTACAAATGCACCTAGTACCTTCATGAGGTTAATGAATGAGGTCCTATAAGACTATATTGGTAGGTTTGTTGTGGTGTACCTAGATGACATTCTCATCTTTATTAAGACCAAGGAGGAACACATGCAATACCTAGAAGTTCTCCTAAGAAGATTACATGAGGAGAAGTTAGCCATCAACCTATAGAAGAGTGAGTTCCTTAAACAAGAACTGGTGCACCTAGGTTTTGTGGTGTCTAAAGGTGACCTAAAGATGGATCCAAGAAAAGTGGAAGCCATAGTGAGTTGGCACACTCCTAAAATAGGGACTGAAGTGAGGAGCTTCCATGGCTTATCTCAGTTTTATAGAAATTTCATAAGAGGATTCAGTCAGATATGTGCACCTATGCTCAACACTATCAAAGGTGGAGTTAAAACCAAGTTTGTGTGGAGCAAGGCATCTCAAGAGGGATTTGAGAAATTGAAGGAAAGAGTAGCAACTCATCCTATTTTTTTATTACCAAGCTTTGACAAGTTGTTCATTGTTGAATGTGATGCAAGTAATATAGCAGTGGGAGAAGTCTTGAATCAAGAAGGGAGACCGGTTTTATTTTTTAGTGAAATGATAAATGAGGCTAAATCAAAGTATTCCTCATATGATTTAGAGCTATATGGATTGGTTCAATCACTTAAAAAATGGAGGGACTACCTATTTCCCAAGGAGTTTTTAGTCTATACATAGTGATATACACTAAGTTTGCACTCTTGTTTCAAGCTTTCATAGTCTTGATAACCTAGTATAACATGGGAATCATCTCTAGGATGTGGGACCTATGCTAATTGAGATGAGACCACTAGGTTCAAGGCTAGTTCCTCTTGGATAATCACCTTAATTTACTTCTAGACATGAAAAGTAAACTTTGGAGCGAAAGGGATAGAAGGAATGCTTGGAAAGGGAAATGAGGTGATACACCGAAATGAAGGGTTTGGATCTCAGTATAGAGGATGAAATTAATTAAAAACTTAGGTCTAGGAGATCACAATTGACTAAATAGACCTACATAAATATTTCATAGAAGGGTCTGCAATAGAAAGAGGATATTTAGGGAAAGAGAGAAACCTTCACAGACAATAGCATTCCTAAGTGTTTAGACACAATCTACAACCTATAGACAAACGTTCACCTCTACAACTTGGTATAGGAATGAGACAAGATTGCTAGGGGGTTGTAGTATACCCACAAAAGTGTTCACATCAAATAACCCACAATAATACACAACAATTGCAGAAAGAGAGGGATCAGGAACCCTAAGGCATCATTCAAAACATACATATACTTAAACTCAATAAGAGGTAATTTAGACAAGGAAGCATAGGGACATGAAGAATTGTCACAAAATACCTCTGTAATATTTCAATTATCAATGAAAGATTTACAACTATATAAGCCAGAGGGTAGAAATGATACCACAGATGACCCTTAAGAAAAGTGAAATTCTTCTACAATTGTCCAACTCTAAGCACTAAGGCTCTAAAAAAGAACTATATACACCTCCTACTTGGCACATAGGCCAGAGTCAAAAACCTAACTAAGGTTACAGATTTACAACAGAATAACAAACCCTGAATCAATCAAGTCTGATCATAAATGTTACTTCTGCAAATATCTCAACAGATTAGATATTCATCTTTGTGTGCCCATCCTTATACTAAAATCAACCTACAGACAAGAAACCTTAGTTCACCAACCTTCCTGCAACTTGGCCTTGCCATGAAGGCTCTAAATCTAATCATACTTCCCTGGGAATAGTACTATTTAAAAGCTGGTGCCAAGTCTTTCTAGCATCTCCTAGCATGAAAATGTGGCACAGTACCCTACAATGCTAGCCAATAGTCATCTCCATCACCATCTCAACCATAATAATCTTGAGAATTTAATTCCTAAGCTAACCGATGTCGTGCACGGTCGAAAAGAGCAAAACCTTAGCAAAACTTTCGCAGGAATTTTGAATTTAAATGCTAATAGCTAGCAGGTCTGAAATTAAAACACAACTGCCAATCTCATGCATTTCCCGATAGATGAATGGCCATGATACGCTGAGAAAAAAACTTAAAATCCCCATCTGACAAGTCAAAACCATCGTGGAAGTCAACAACCAATCAAAAGTGAGCAAATCAACATCTCTAACAACCACGAACCCACTGCAACTAAGATTCCAATCTAATGGCAGGTGCATGATCTCACGGCCCTCAAATATTCCTTTCAATCATGAACTAGCCATAGATCCCATTAGAATTGGGACCCCACTGACACATGGGTCCACCTACAAATCCTCATCAGCTCACGACAACTAATCATATTTGAGCAAGTCAGCAACACGCGACACTGGCCCCACCTGACATTCATCCTTACTTCAGCCAATAGGAAAATGACATATCACCCTGACCTAGCCTTGGACCCACTGACAGGACTTGAACACTTGGTAGAACGAATGGCAGGCACATGATCACATGTGTTAGAAAACCTCTTCACAAAGATATGCCAGCCGTCGATCTTCATCCTTCTGACATCCCTACAGAGACTCTGACACGGCCCCACTGAAAAATCCTTGAAGTTTTCATTTGGCCAACCAATAATGAATGAGCACATCAAAAATTGAGGACCCACCTAACAAAGCCTAGAGATAAAGTAAGATCAATGTTAGGCACATGATCTCATGTGTTAGAAAAGCTCCTTCAGTTCATGCACCAGCAATTAGATCATCATCAACCAAAAACCATCGGGCCCACGCTGACATGGCATTAGATCACAAGTCTTTAACCAATCAAGGGTGTACAACTTAGATAGCGTGGCCGAACCCACTTGTAAATGCACTCTACAGATAGGAAGATCAATGGTCATCACAAGATCTCATGGAATCTTCTGAGGCCATGAGATCATGCGACAACTGTTAGATGAAGAATCTTGATTTTAGCTGCTAAGCAGAGACTGCCAACTCAAAAGGTAACCGTTCACGGGATCGCTAAATGTTAGAGCCTTGACCGGTGGGAATTGGAGATTTGGTGACTAAAGGAATTAAAATGCACATGCATTTTGGGGATTTAAGTAGCCGATAAAGTAACAAAGAATTATAACAGGGCTTAGGTTTTTTGAGGGTTTGGCCTATAATGGCTAGTTTTATGAATTTTTAAGGACTTTTCACCTAGCCAGGGACCTAGAAATAGTTGCAGAGACCAGGGGAAAGTAGATAAAGCTATGAAATTTTTTGGAGTTCCTCATAGGACTAAGGAGATGAAGGTCTGACATAAAAAACCAAGGCCAAATTTGAAAGGAAGGAAAATTAGGGCAACATTTTGGTGATTTTTGCTAGATGTTAGCCTGCTAGACATTGGATCAATGGCCTCAATGCAATCCATTGGGCATGGGGTCACTACAGGAACACAAAACATCAATAGGGAGATAAAGCTAGAACCAGCGAGACAAACTTGTGCACATGCACTTCTTGAAAAGAAGGAAACTAACCTAGAAAATAGGGAAACAAAGTAGAAAACATATTTACAGAATTTATAGAGAGGGATTAACCTCAAAGCATGGCTTTAGGTGGAATCCATTTACTAAGATAGGAAAGGGAACTCCTTCAAGATTTGATAGTTAGAAAGCATTAGATCCCTTGCACTCTATTATAACAAATGGTCCACCCCAAAATGAATCAAATTTGGTATGTTTTCTAGGCTTGGATCTGAACTCATCCCACTTGAGGACTACATCTCCAACCTTGAAATTTATGATCCTAGCTCTTTTATCAAAGCTTTTCTTTGTTTGGATCTGATGGAATTCCATATCTTTCATAGATTTATCTCTGAATTCTTCTAATTCCATGAGCTGAGCATGTCTGATCTGTAAGGGATCTTCTTCTTCAAATAGAGCATATTGAGTGGCCAAGTCCAAAGCTAGTAATTTAGTTGAAATGAACAACCTAGCCTCTCTACCATACACTAGCACATAAGGAGAATTTCTAATGATCTTCTTTGGGGTGATCCTGACTAACCATAATGTAGACCTGAGTTTAGTATGCCAATCCATTTTGTTGTCTTGCAGAGTCTTCTTGATTATCCTAATCAAATTCTTGTTTTTTGATTCTGCTAAGCCATTGTCCCGAGGGTAGTAATTTGAGCTGGTATTCAGATAGATGCTATTCTTGATTGCCCACTCTGAGACTTTGAGGCCTATGAAAGCTAATGCATTATTTGACATTATGGAGTCTAGAGTGCCAAATATGTGAATTATATCATCATAAAAACTTAAGACAACACTCTCATTGGCTTCTTTTAATGCAATTTCTTTTGTCCACCTAGTGAAATAATCTGTTGTAGTAATTATTCATTTATGGCCTACACTAGATGGAGAATTGATCATGCCAATAAAGTCTATGCCTCACTTCATGAAAGGTTGCTCTATTTTGACTGGCTATAGGGGCAAGGCTACAAGCCTTTCTTTTCTTGCAAACATGGCACACTTGATGCATTTCCTCACATACTCATGACTATCGTTGAAGATAGATGGCCAATAGTATCCAACCCTCATGATTTTAAAAGTAGTAGTCCTAGGAGAAAAGTGACCTCTAGAAGGTCCATCATGAAACTCAAATAGAACATCAACTATCTTTTCTGAATCAATGCATCTCAAAAGGGAACCATTGTGATCCTTTCTAAAAAGAACTTCATCTATTAGCACAAAAGGAACAGATTGCAATCTATAATACCTCCTTTTTGCTGAATCCAAACCTGTAGGACATTGTCCTGTCTTCAAATAATTGATCATATTAGGCAGCCAACTTGTTGCCTTGGCTTTTTATTCTATAGAATGCACCACTAGAGATGCATCCATTTGCTCTAATTTTTTTGAACTCTCATCTGATGCCAAATGCTCACAAAGACCTCTTCCTCTAACCAACTTGGTAGTTTGAATATCTATGTCATATTCCATCACCTTGGTGATCCAACTAGCTCTTTTCTCATTTAGGTCCTTGGGAAGAAAAAATTCTTTGACACTTGGATGAGTAACCTTCAAGTGTACCTTGCTATGGGTCAACAAATATCTAAAATTTTTAAGGCTCTTTACCATAGCAAGTACATGTTTCTCTATAAAAGAGTATCTCTATTCCTACTCTTCTAAACCTTTGCTAAAGAAAGTAATGGGCTATTCCAATCCATCTAAATTTTCTTGAGTCAGCATTGTAGATATAGCATCATGAACCCCATAAGAATAAAGGATAAAATCCTTACTAAAATTTGGGTTTAGGAGAGTAGGGGATTCTGTTAAGGCCTCTTTGATAGCTTGGAAATTGACTTTCTCTTCTTTGGTGCAACTAAAAGCTGAACTCTTCTTTAACATGGTTGTCAAAGGCTTTAGTAAATCTACAATGTTAGGCAAGAACCTCCTAACAAAGTTAATCTTTCCTATGAAAGATTGGAGACTTTTCTTATGATGTGGTAGGGGTAGCTCTAGGATACCTGCAATTCTCTTAGGATCCACTATAATTCCTTCCTTGGATACTACATATCCCAACAATTTTCCTTCATGAACTACAAACACACATTTCTTGGGATTAAGAGATATCCCAAATTCTCTACACCTTTGAAAAATCTTCCTGAAATGTTTGATGTGATCTACTACATGTTTTGCATAGATAGTTATGTCATCCAAGTAGACCAACACAAACTTGTACATGAGACTTTTAAAGGCCATATCCATTTCCTTTTGAAATGTAGCACCTGCATTTGACAAACCAAAGGGCATCTTTTGATAAGCCATAGTTCCCCACTTGGTTGTAAATGCAGTCTTGTATTGATCCTCTTCATTAACCAGGATCTGATTGTATCTTGAATAGCCATCCAATAATGAAAATCTCTCAGATCCAGAGACACATTGTAAGATTTTTTCCATAGAGGGCAATGGATGGCGGTCTTTTAAAGAGGCCCTGTTAAGATCCCTGAAGTCAACACATAACCTCAATTCCTCATTCTTCTTCCTAATAGGAACAAGGTTGGAAACCCAACTAGTATGCTTAACGGGGTAGATGATACCACTTTCTATCAATTTGAGTACTTCCTTATGCATAAGTGGCTCAAGCTTAGGATTAACAGGCCTTTGTTTTTGCCTCACTGGTTTGGCATTAGGTTCTAATTCAATAGTGTGTTGAGAAAGGGATGGATTAAAACCTTTGAGGTCTTCATACTACCATGAAAACAAATCATTGAATTCTTTGAATAACTAAGTGTAAGCTTTCTTTTCCAACTCAGTGTTTACCTTCCCAAATTTTAAGCTCCCACCTGGTTCCAACTCTAATTCAACACAATGTTATTGTTGAACTACTAGGCTAGCTTTGTTTTTCTTAACTTCATCATCCTCGTTGAAGATAGTCTCTAAGGTAACAAGACCTCTAGGCATCTTGTTAGACTTAAGTTGTATCACTTGATCACCATAGCTCTGTGATATCCTATCTTGATTATGCTTTGAAAAAACATCTTCTTCAAACAAGAACTGCAAAATTTGTTCATCATTGTCAAAAACCCACCAATTGATATCATTAATAGAGATTGAAGGTCTGAAAATCACCTTGATATGTTGTTGATCTACCTCTTTTGAAATGCTGTTTGGAATATAATACTGAGATCCAACAGCAGCTAACCTATTTGCATTTTGATTTAGTTTCCTAGGGATAGAAACAATATTGGAAGCACAAAAATCTTCAATTGCATCAAAAACTCTATGCTTGTATGCTTTCAAAGTGTCATTCTTGGTTGCACTTATCCCTCTTACTTAGCTGACAACTAATTCACTATCACCATAAACTTTTAAGGCCTTAAGCCCTCTTTTTCTAGCCCACTCTATTCCATTGACTAGACTTTCATACTTTGCAGTATTGCTAGTGCAGGAGAAACTAAATCTAAAGGTAGTATAATATCTTTCTCCTTTTGGGGACACTAACATAGCATCACCACTAGAACCATGTCTACTTCTAGCTCCATCAAAAAATAGTTCCCAAACCTGATTGCTCTGATCCTCTGAATTAGTGTTTTCTTTGAAAAGGCTTGGATTTATGGATCCACCTTCTTGTATCAAATAACTTCCCAAACCAAAATCCCAAACAAGATTTTCTTGGGCCTCTAAAGCTCTTTCATCTAGAAGAATATCAGGGATACTCTCTATCTTTGTGCTTGCTTCACTAATGGTTTGGAAGTCACTGTCATCAAATATAGGGTAGTTTACATTGATGGTATTGGACACATATGGTTCTATATGGTGTGCTGCCAATGGTTCTAACTTGATGGTAACCTTGGTCCCATTCCTTGTATGAAATAGCATATGAGACCAGTCAGAAGATAGGTAGCCTCCAATCTTGGCTGTAAACTCCCTTGACAAACATATGGAAAACAATGCAGGGAGATCTATGATATATATATCGAGGAGGATGGAAAAATTAGGACTAGCATGAAGGATCAGACTGGTATTCTTGGCCACACCTATAGTATTGACTGAGGATTCATCAAGTTGGGTAACCTTCTTTTGGAAGGGTTCATAATTGAGTCCTAATTGGTGAGCTACCTTTTTGGGCATTACAGTGCTAGTAGCTCCACTATCCACCATACAATTATGCACTAAAGATTTTCCAATAATTAGAGATACATAAAAGGGAGGTGGCTTTGAATTCCTACCTTGTGTGGCATTGCCTTTGGAGTTGCTACTTGGGGCCTCCTTTTCTTGATTAGTGTTAACCAACACTGGCTTTGTAGCTTTTTTTGCAGGTTGAGGATTTGTCACTTGTATCATGGCCTTCTTCAAAATTTTAGGCTATCTTGGAAGAGCCAAAGAGTCCCATATGGACATGGTGACATTCACCTTCTTCATGTTGTCTAAAATATTAAAAGATGTCATAGTGTGTACTCTTTGTTGTGTCTTTACTATGATGGGCTCCATCTCTTTGAGAGTCTGACCCTCCTTGCTTGTGATGACCAGAACCTCCTTAGTTGTGATGGGATTAGCTTGCTGTAGCAGTTCTACAGATGTAGTGGCTTTGGAATTGGAATCTTCTCTTTCCACATCTTGAGCTCTTCTTTTTGCTCTTATATAGGCAACAAAAGAAACTTCATCATTGATTGCATTGAAGTCTGGTTGCTCCCAATTAAAGAGAGCAGTCTCATGCTCTTGTGATTCTTGCTGAGGCACTGATACACTTTATGAAACCTCTAATTAAGCTTGGGAGGCATTGTTGAACCATTAGAGCTTGGTTCATCCATCCATTTGAATATGTAGCCTGATTGTGAGGCTGATTACAAGGAAAACACCATTCATGATCCATAGCCACATTATTTTGACTAGGAACCATATCCCTCACTAGATTTGAAGAATTTAGAGGTGCAGGATTATATGGCTGGAATGGTCTTTGGTTAAAACTTTGTCTTTTTCCTTGATAGCCTCCTTGGAATGGTGGCCTATTTTGCTGATAAGGCTATCCTTGATTTTGATATTGTTGATTAGAACCTTGGCCTTGTGGCTGAAATGGTGGTCTGATTCCTTGACCTTGCTTCTTTAGATTTGTAACCTCTTTAGTCAAGGTTTGCAACAAGTTTGTCATTTCTTGTTGACTGCTCTATTGGCTATTCTTTATTTCTTGTAGCTCTTGAGAGAAACTAGTTGTTAGCTCTTGACCACTAGTAATAGCTTGAGGTGCTAATATGGTGGGAATAGGGGTAAATGGGGGGTACTTGGGTAGGTACAATGGGTTGAAGGCTAGGAAAGATGGGCATTGGAGGCCTTCTAGCAATCAAGCCTGCTTTGATTAAATAATTTTTAGCCCTGACAGCTATGTCAAATGCTTGGGGTAAGGAAGTACCACCCATAGATTGGATCATAATAGAAATTTGACCATTCAAGCTTTACAAGTAGTAAAGGAAAGCATGGTCAGCTGATGGTCTTATAGAAACTGGAATTCTATTCCATGTTTTGAGGGATCTACTATTGTAATCTGTCATTTGTTCTTGAGGGTCTCTTTTAATGGTTGTCAATTGCTCTACCAGAGACAAGTTATCTTATTTATCCTCAAAATGTTTACTTAATGCATCCCCTAACTCATCCCATGAAGTAATAGAACCAACAGTTAGAGTTCTAAACCATTCAAGAGCCTTACCTTTTAGAGAGGCTGCTAATAATTTTGTGGCCACATCCTCTTGAGTAATATTGTGTATGTTGTAGATGGTGGTCACATCTCTTATGTGTTCAAAAGCAATAGTCTGCCCTTCACCTATGAAATTAGGTATACTCTTTAGTGCCACCAAGGGCACATCATGATGTTGAGAAAAGGCTAATGGACTCCCTTGGTTGAAAGGTGCAAAAGAAAACTACCTAGCCATTGTAGGAGTTGGAATTTGAAGATTAACAACTATGTGAGTTGTATTTACTACTAGATTTGAATCTTCCTCTAGATCTCTGGTTAGAGATGTTCCTCTTCTTCTGGAATGAAAGGGAAAAGGTCTCCTTTCTGAGGTATTAGGAGGTGTAGACTGAACTCTCCTTGTAGGGGATGTTCTTTGAGTTGACCTACCCTTGTAACTTCCTTTTGAGGGAAACTCTAAAAATTCAATAGGCTTTGAGCTCCTAGTCTCAATCTTTCTCATAAACCTTCAACAAGTTAGCCCTGATCCCTAAAATTAGTGGAGTCCCTAGATATACTTGGTACAACAACCTCTAAAGGTCTGTATTATGTAATTTGTATATCAGAGATAACATAATCTTCAAACAATAACTTCTTTTATAGTAGTCCCACCGGGCATGCCAGAATTGTTATACACTAAGTTTGAACCCTTGTTTCAAGCTCTCATAGTCTTGATAACCTAGTATAACATGGGAATCATCTCCAGGTTGTGGGACCTATGCTAACTAAGATGAGACCTCTAGGTTCTAGGCTGGTAGCTCTTGAATAATCACCTTAATTTGCTTCTAGACATGAAAAGTAAACTTTGGAGGGAAAGGGATAGAAGGAATGCTTGGAAAGGGAAATGACTAAAAGCAAACTACCTACTAGGTGATACACCGAAATGAAGGGTTTGGATCTTAGTATAGAGGATGAAATTAATGAACAACTTAGGTCTAGGAGATCACAACTCACTAAATAGGCCTACATAAATATTTCATAGAAGGGTTTGCAATAAAAAGAGGGTATTAAAGGAAAGAGAGAAACCTTCACAAACAATAGCATTCCTAAGTGTTTAGACACAATCTACAACCTGCAGACAAACATTCACCTCTACAACTCGGTATAGGAATGAGACAAGATTGCTAGGGGGTAGTAGTATACCCACAAAAGTGTTCACATCAAATCACCCACAATAATACACAACAATTGCACAGAGAGAGAGGGATCAGGAACCCTAAGGTATCATTCAAAACATACATATACTTCAACTCAATAAGAGGTAATTCAGACAAGGAAGCATAGGGACATGAAGAATTGTCACAAAATACCTCTGTAATATTTCAATTATCAATGAAAGATTTACAATTGTATAAGCTAGAGGGTAGAAATGATACCATAGATGACCCTTAAGAAAAGTGAAATTCTTCTACAATTGTCCAACTCTAAGCACCAAGGCTCCAAAAAATAACTATATACACGTCCTACTTGGCACATAGGCCGGAGTCAAAAACCTAACTAGGGTTACAGATTTACAACAGAATAACAAACCCTAAATCAATCAAGTCTGATCATAAATGTTACTTCTACAAATATCTCAATTGATTAGATATTCATCTTTACATGCCCATCCCTATACTAAAATCAACCTGTGGACAAGCAACCTTAGTTCACCAACCTTCTTGCAACTCAGCCTTGCCATGAAGGTTCTAAATCTGATCATACTTCCCTAGGAATAGTACCGTTTAAAAGCTGGTGCCAACTCTTTCTAGCATCTCCTGGCATGAAAATGTGGCACAATACCTTGCAATGCTAACCAAAAGTCATCTCCATCACCCTCTCAACCATAACCATCTTGAGAATTTAATTCTTGAGCTAACTGACGTCGTGCATGGCCAAAAAGAGAAAAACCTTAGCAAAACTTTCGCAGGAATGTTGAATTTAAATGCTAACAGCTAGCAGGTCTAAAATTTAAACACAACCACCAATCTCATGCATTTACTGATAGATGAATGGCCATGATACACTGAGAAAAAAACTTAAAATCCCCATCTGACAAGTCAAAACCATCGTGGAAGTCAACAACCAATCGAAAGTGAGCAAATCAGCATCTCTGACAACCACAGACCCACTGCAACTAAGATTCCAATCTAATGGTGGGCACATGATCTCATGGCCCTCAAATATTGCTTCTGATCATGTGCCAGCCATAGATCCTATTAGAACTAGGACTCGACTAACACATGGGTCCACCTGCAAATCCTCATCAGCTCATGGCAACCAATCATATTTGAGCAAGTCAGTAGCATGCGACAGTGGCCCCACTCGACATTCATCCTTATGTTGGCCAATAGGAAAATGACATATCACCCTGACCTAGCCTTGGACCCACTGATAGGACTTGAACACTTGGTAGATCAAATGGTTAGTGCATGATCACATGTGTCAGAAAACCTCTTCACAAAGATATGCCAACTGTCGATCTTCATTCTTCTGACATCCCTGCAGAGACTCTGACACGACCCCACTAACAAATCCAAGCTACCGTCTGGCCAACCAATAATGAATGAGCACATCAAAAACTAAGGACCCACCTGACAAAGCCCAGAGATAAAGTAAGATCAACGGTGAGCGCATGATCTCATGTGTCAGAAAAGCTCATTCAAATCATGCACCAACCGTTAGATCATCCTTGACTAACAACCGCTAGGCCCGCACTAACATGGCATCAGATCACAAGTCTTTAACCAATCAAAGGTGTACAGCTCAGACAACGTGGCTAGACCCACTTGTAAATGCACTCTGCAGATAAGAAGATCAATAGTTGTCGTAAGATCTCATGGAATCTTTTGAGGCCATGAGATCATACGACAATCATCAGATGAAGAATCTTGATTTTAGCTGCTAAGCAGAGACCGCCAACTCAAAAGGTAACCATTCATGGGATCACTAAATGTTAGAGCCTTGACCACTGGGAATCAGAGATTTGGCGACTGAAGGAATTAAAATGCACATGCATTTTGGGGATTTAAGTGGTTGATAAAGTAATAAAGAATTATAACAGGGCTTAGGGTTTTTGAGGGTTTGGCCTATAACGGCTAGTTTTATGAATTTTTTAAGGACTTTTCACCTAGCCAGGGACCTAGAAATAGTTGCAGAGACCAAGGGAAAGTAGATAAAGCTATGAATTTTTTTGGAGTTCCTTGCAGGATTGAGGAGACTAAGTTCTGACATAAAAAACCAAGGCCAAATTTGAATGGAAGGAAAATTAGGGCAACACATAGATTCACCTAGTCCAATAGGAGAGTAGGAAGGGAGTGCATTCAAGTCTGGTTGGATCATGCGTTGATCACAGTTGACTGGCTGAAGCTTTATAATTATAACCTATTGACCTTGGTGAGGATTGGCTTAGATAACTCTCCCATTTCTCTTTCTCTTGATCAGATTTCTAATAAAAGGAGCTTCCCCTTCAGATTTGAAAAGAGGTGGACCACTCATCCCAACCCAAAAAACAAAATTAAAGACTGGTGGAATATAGATGTTAAGGGTATGACCATGTTCAGGGTGGCTAAAAAACTTAGAAACATAAAATTGAATATCAAACATTGGAATAAGGAATAATTTGGTAATATCTTCTCCTCTAAAGACAAGGCTATCTATGACCTAAACCTCATTCAAGAAGAAATCCAAAGAGAGGGATATGATGAGATCGGATTGCTCAAAGAGAAAACTATGTTATCTGAGTATCATAATATAAAAGGGAAGGAGGATATATTCTAGAAGCAAAGATCAAGGTCCATCTAGTTAAGGGAATGAGATCAAAACACTTGGTTCTTCCACCTATCTACTTTGAAACATAGAGCAACGAACATAATAAGTTGTATCAAGAAGGGAGACCAAATATTGTAGGAGGAAAAGGACATATCTAAGGAAGCTATGGCTTTCTTCTCTTCTCTCCTATCCAAAGATCATGAGCTGTTGGAGGGGGATCAAGAAACTCTCCTAAACAAAATTCATAAAATCATCTCTAAAGATAAAAAAAAGTCCTATGTTCTATCCCAGATTTGCTTGAAGTTAAGAAAGCTCTAGATTCTCTTCCTAGTGATAAAGCCACTGGTCCTGATGGCTTCCTAGTGTTTTTCTTTCATCTTTTTGGGGATGTGGTGAAATTTTATGTGGTCAAAGTGGTGAAATAATTCTTTGGTTCTAAGAACCTCCTCAAAGAACTAAATGCAAATTTTCTAGTGCTCATTCCTAAGACCTGGAGGGCGGAATCGATGGACCTTTTTAGACCCATTAGTCTATGCAACTCCTTCTTCAAGATTATCTCTAGAGTTATTACCTCCAAAATTCTCAAGGTGCTTCCTTATATTATAGCTTCTTAGTAGTCTAGTTTCATGCCAAGAAAGAAAAATTATTGATTCCATTATGGTGGTCCATGAAGTGATTCATTCCTTAGATTCTATAAAAAGTGAAGGTTTCCTTCTAAAGCTTGAATTGTCCAAGGCTTATGACCATGTTAATTGGAAGTTCCCTCTCAGGGTTCTTAGAGCCTTTGGTTTCAATTTAAACACATGTAAGATTATTCATCAAATCACTTCCACTCCCTCTTTGGCAATTTTTGTCAATGGTTCCCCTTCAGCCTTTTTCAAACCCTCCAGGGGTTTGAGACAAGGGGACCCCCTTTCCTGCATTCTCTTTATTATTCTTGTTGAATTCCTTGGGAGACTCATTACCGCCACTAGGAGATCTAGCACTTTGAAAGGTATCAAACCATCTTTTGGTTCCTATGTCTTCTCCCTCCAACAGTTCGTTGATGATACTATTTTAGGTGGTGAGGCCTCAGTGGGTGAAGCCAAAGTGGTGAAGTATTTTCTTAATTCCTACACTATGGCTACTAGCCAGTCCATTAATTGGAATAAAAGATCTATATTATTTATTAACACTCCCAAGGAGAAACAAAGGAGAATTGCTGATATCTTGGGATGCAGCATGAACTCTTTTCCTACCAATTACCTGGGTCTATCTTTAGGCATTAAACCCCCAGAAGCCTTCTGGAAAAAAATAATTGATAGATTCAATAGGAAGCTGGCTGGATGGAAAGGGGTCACTCTAAGTTAGGTAGGAAAAAGATAGTTGGTTAAATCTACTCTACAAAATCTCCCTACCTATGTGTTAAGTCTCTTTCCTAATCCAGCCAAAGCTGTGGAGGTTATGGAAAGAATTTAGAGAAGATTTCTCTAGTCAAGGACTGAATCACAAGAGACTCCCTCTTATTGCTTGGGACAAAGTCTGTCATCCAAAGAGAGCTAGTGGGTTACGGATAAGGAGGATCATAGCTTTCAATAAAGCTCTCCAAGCTAAACAAATATGGCACATCTTCAATTGCAAAGGGGAATGACGTGACACTTTTGAAGATAAGTATATTACTAACAACTCCATAAATCATTTCTTTGGTGCTAATGATATTCTGAAAGGATCTTATATTTGGAATGGCTTTCTCAATGCAAAGGATATTGCTAAATCTAAGGCTAAATGGAAAATTGGGAATGGTCAGTCTATCAAATTTTGGAATAACAACTAGCTTTAGATGGGACCCTTGAGGGACTATGAGCCTTTCAACATCTAGATGGAGGAGTGCATCCAAAATTATGGTTCCCAAGTTTGTAACTACAGAGTGGACAATGCTTGGGTGGACCTTTCCTTTGTTTCTTGGGACGTCAGTCCTCTTATGGTTTTCTTTAATGTGTTCTCTTTGTCCCATTCTTAGGATGTGTTAATTTGGGAAGGTTCTCCCAATGGAATCTTCTCAATGACCTCTTCCTATTCTTTTTAGTTATATTAGGAATTCACTCCTATTTGGGCTAAAGCCTTGTTCCCTAGCCTTACCCACAAAATCAACATCTTCTTCTGGCTTTTGCTTAAGAATTGCATTTTGATGGTTGATAATCTTATAAAGAGAGGTTTCCAGGTCCCTAATAGGTGTATTTTATGTAGATGCCAAGCCAAATCTATGGACCACATGTTTATCCATTGCACCTATGTTAGCAAAATATGGTCATTTCTCCTTTCTTCTCTAGATTTATCCTAGTGCTTTCCACTATCTTTTCAAGACCTTTTTACCCAATGAGCCCTTCCCTTTAAAAATAATGATTCTCACAAATTCTTCTCTTGGATTCTCCCACATCTCTATTGGGGAGTGTGGAAATAATGCATAATTTCATCTTCCATGATTGCTGTGCTCCTCCTAAAATAATCTTTGAAAAGATCCACTTTGCTTTAAAATAAAACTTTATTTTCTATGGTGGCTCTAACACTTTTGTGTGAAATGATCAGACTATTGTCCCTAAAAAGAGTATAGAGAAAAGAAAAAATTGCACTTGGAGTTGTCCCCTGGAAGGTTGGTTTTAATGTTTTTGGGCTTGTGGCTATCACCTTCACTCTCAGATCTCAAACAAACCACTTTTTTGAAGAAAATGTTGTCCTCCAAGTTACAAAACTTTCCTATGACATAGGTGTCAAAAATCTCTGGCTCAAAGGAGATTCCAAGAACATCATAAATTGTTTAAATTCAGACCACTCCCCTTCATGGACAATATCAAATATGATAGAAGAAATGTGTTCTCTTTTAAATTCTTTTGAAAAGGTATACATATCCCATGTGTACAGGGAAGCCAACCAAGTCGCTAACTGGTTTTCCAACTTGGCTATCAAAAAGGACCCAATGATAAGATGGCAACACGGTGGAGATTTCCCACATGAGGTGAAGGATTTAGTTGAGAGGGATAGATATCAAGGAAACAATGGAATCATTAATGAAAATAATGAAATTTAATGTGGTTTATTGGATGTGCCATTCTATAAATGGTAAGTAACAAAATAATAGGAAGGACAATAACTATGCATCCCTCTCGCACACTTTTTGGGTATTCATTCCCAAGATTAACATCAATATTTTAAGGCAATAAAGAAGAAATCTTTGGATCACCTTGGTGAAAAAGAATCAGAACAAAAACTATCTATTAAACTAGAGTGTTGTCCAAATCCAACTCTGCATGATGGGAGGAGAAAGATATAGAAGGGAGCCCATGAATGATAGTGGGAAATGGAGGAGACACACCAATGTCTAGAATGCTCTAAAAAAAGGGGAAATCTCAACTTTCATAGAAATGTTACATGGAATAAAGCTAGCGGTTAAAAAGATGTTTATGAAGAGATGGAATGAAGGTTATGTGGTGATAGAAGGAAATAATTTCACTATCACTAAGGAGGTCATCTTGAACATCACCAGGATCCTCATTCTGGGAAAGAAATTTTATAAGGATTGTAAAATATCTGAATCTGTCGTTAATCATTTTTTGAGAGATGAGGACAAGAAGAATTAAAGCCATCACCAAAGTGGGAACACACTATCAACCTGAAGGAATAAAAATGTTATGGATATTTTTACTCAGAGATCTCATCTCTTATGTGATGCTAGACACTAGGTTTGATAGGATAAGGACCTACCACTTCATGTTGCTGAATCATCTCACACATAGTATGAAGGTATTCATACCATTCTACTTTTATGCTTCTATAAATGAAAATATTAATGGTTATAGGGACAAGAATATAGCTAACCCTTCTTTACATGAGGGATTGTTACTTTTAATTTATTAATACTTCAAAGCCCAAACCCTGCGGAAGGAAATCGATGTCAATAAGGAAAGAGAATATCTCTGGTTTGGACTATGTCTCCTCAGACTTTGAAGATAGCATGGGTTTACAATCAGAGGACCAAGAGTAAGTAGAGACCAAAAATAGAAATAGGGCTCATCTTCTAAGAAGAGAACTTTGAGTTCGGTCAAAAAAGAAAAACCCCACAAAAAATTGGCAAGAAGGGAGATTTCCTTAGAAGAGAAATATAATGACAATGTGGAAGGGATGAACACTGATGAAGAGGAGGAAATTTCTAGTGGAGAGGAAAAGAAGAATAGGGATCATGTTACAAGGAAAAAATCAATTTAAGGGGGGATTTCTTAGGCTGACTATTAGTGGATTTGGCTATCAGTGATTGAAATGGATGTTCCTAATGACTACCAGGATGACCCCTCAACACAGTCCCCAAATCCCCACGAGTCTTCAACTGATAAGGACCAGACCAAAGAGGAGTATCACAAGAATGACTCAGGCAAGGGGAAAAGAGTTTGGCATAACTTCAATATGAACATTGTGAAGATTTGGCTAATTAGGGAAGGTGTGAATCCCAACATTCTTGAGGACGAGGATGGTAGGATTCAGAAAGAGGAATTGATTAATCCAATTCTGGTCTTCCTTAGTGACAACACTAGAGAAATGGAGCTAAACCTACTCAATAATGCTAAGAATAGTATGTTGGATTAGTTCAGGTCTATTAAATGGCTCTATCATGAACTGGGGGACCTCAAGGACAAAATACATGGCACCGACAGCAACAAGGATCACAAAGCTACTGAGGATTTCCATCGACTAGATTCTAGGGTTAACAAGATGGAGTAAAAGATGAAGAGCCTTGATGAATACCTCAAAGGAATAACAGAGTAGAGCTTCAACATCTTGAAGGATTTAAATGAGCACATCAAGCTCCTCATCGAAAAAATGGAAGAAAATCTAGATCAGAAAGAAGTGCAGATAATAAAAGAGGAAAAAAGGAGAAGCCAAATGAAGGCCCAAGAAAGAGAACACGAGCCATATCCAAGAAGAACAAGGATGAAGAAGACTCCAATGATATCCATAAGCTCAAGGAGGCTGCTGAGAAGATGAAGCTTCTTGAGACTAACATGGCCACAATGCTCAAGAATGTCTCCTAACCTTTCTTTCTGGTCCTTTTTTACCTATCTCTATTTTTTTTTGTGTTCTATTTTTGTGGTGGTAGTACTCTCGGCCCTGCCAGTGGTCTGTTTCATTTTTTAGTTAAGGGTATGTGTGGGACATGGTATGCCAAAAAGTGGTGATGTGAAAAAAACCTATTCACTCATCCAAAAGTGCACAAATGCATATGTTGACTTTTTAGTAGCCCTAGGTGTCAGTACACCAGGCCAAGCCAAAAGCCAAAGCAAAAGGCTTAATTAGATATCCTATATTATTGGATATCTGATAATATCCTATATCTAATATTTGCCAATAAATATAAATTTTTATACCCTAGCCGCATTCAACATTTTCACTATCAAAATGTGAACATGGCTAGGGCTTTCAGATATCCAGTTTGAAATCCCCTATCTGATTTTTCTTTAATCCAAGGTAAGTCAAATCTTCAAATTTTTAGTTTGTTTTTTAATAGAAATTTATAGTTTTTTATATAAAAATTAGGGTTTAAATGAGTTTTTTTATTGTTTTCTAAAATTCATTGTAATTATCTATTTGTTTTTTTTTAACTGTAATTAGACATGGAATTAGAAAACCCTCCTAGTGATCCCACAAACAATCCAGAACCACCTCCCAATAATCCCCCACTTCCAGAAGATGTATTTGTCACAAACCCTTACCATTTAGAGGATCTAATAGGAGATAATCTAAATGAACTTAGAGGATTTCAAACCACCTATGCCAATATCCCCACATTGTGCCCCATGTTTATGACATTGAAATCAATTATTGAAAATGTGGAGAAACTTATAGAGTAACATAGTGATGCACTTCTTTGGCATGATTCCATGCATGCCTAGTTTGACGATGGGCTTGACTATGATCAAGTCATGAACCTAAACATAACAAAACATGACATAACTAATCTTTTTGTGGATCCTAAAACTGGTCTAAAAGTGGACCCTAAAAAAACCAAGATTTCAATTAAATGGTGCACAAATAGTGCAATACGTGACAACTTTTGGGACCGCTGGTGGATAGTTTTTGATAATCTACCTCACAACAATTTGGATGTCCCATTTTAATTTATTAAAAAAATTTATGCTAAATTTGTGCTTGGTCACAAGGTCAATTATTGGAGTATGAGACCAAACCAGGGTGTAGGTTTAGGTGCTCTTCAGGATAGGCCATGGGTACAATGGGTGAAATCCCACACATATGTCACCCCTCCTGAGATTTCACCACCTCCCATAGTGCAACATCCTAACATTATTGCTGAGGCTGGCTCATAGATTATTTGAGCCATTCACACCTTGAGTGATCTACTGGTTACATAGAGCACATCATTGTTGCCTCCTCATACCGATGCTTCTAGCCCTTCCACATCCTCTATGAGCTCACATGTTTGTGTGCCCCACACTTTCATTATGTGCAAGAATATGTGCTTAGGTCCCCTGAATGATAGTGATGCATATAATTACATCTTCAAGGTGGACGATTCTACATAGCACACTATAGGCATTGAAGCACCTCGTGAAGATGTGCATCAGGGGCATACAACACCATGGACTCTTACTATTATGGTAAGGGTAAAAAGTTCACATTTTACATTGTATTTAAATTTTATCGTTCGTATTTTTAGTAGAATTTTCTTATAATAACTTCCCACTTATTTGTTTTATGTGTTACATTTATGTTCAGTTGATGATAGAGGAGATGGCAGAGGTGGAGGGGTCCATACTTTTGACCATATCATTTGGCCTTGATAGCTCCATGGTACATGTTTTTAATGTACTATTTTGTTTCCTTAAACTATTATAATAGTATATGTACATTATTTTCTAATTTTTACGATCATCTTATTACATATTCATGTTGGTGTCACTAGTTGCCACCACCGGGCAATCTAAGGGGGTGCAGGTGTCTAGAATCAACAAGGGAAAGGTAATTAAGTAATTTAGTTTGTTTATGCATACATGTATACTTGTTAGTTGTGTGTACTCATTTTTAATTTACATGGTTTTGTTAGGAATGAATGATAAATATATCCTATAGGGGAGTATTCACAACCATTCTGTAGTAGTTGTTGCATTCATGACTATGATTATCATTGATGTCAACATAGTGGTCTACTGAAGATTAGCAGAGAAGCAGACAGTGTTTGAGTTAGCGCACTTGGGATATTGAAGATGAAGCTATGTGGAGTTGAGAACTTACTCTATAATTTTCTATAAGATCATGGTTAAGAGTGCATACATAAATTCATTTATTCATGACAATTATGAGGAAATCAGTGGAAGCAGTATTCAGGCAGTGTTCCTGAGTAGCGTTTTGTGGAAATCGGATGATATCTCCTAATCAAGATTGAATTTGATCATGAAAAGTTATGAAGTAGTTGAAGACATGATGTTATTGATGTGGATGTGAGCATAAGATCTGAGGTTGCACTACTAAAGAATTATCTTAATTGGAAGCTAACAATTTTGTGTAATTTTTGTGTAACGTGTAGAAAATTTTATTTTTTAATTTGTATGCTGACTCATTTGTAATTACTTGAGTGTGGTATAAAGGAAGGAATTTTTTCCTTGTTGTAAAAAGATATAGTGAGAATGTGGAATTGAATTTGAAAGTAAATTGTAGAATTCTGCAATACTTGTTGGAAGAGGATATGTGAAATATAAAGATCTAGTATTGAGATCTGATGAAGCAGTTGGTACGGTTTGGCACATTTAGAGGAGTATTGAATTGTTGAGATCAATAATATTTTTGTACTATTCTATTGAGTAATATAAAGATCATTTGGATAGTGGGTTCAGTGATCTTCCCTTGAAGCTGTTTGGGTAGTGGGTCCTTCTGTCTTCTATAACTCCTAACAAAGTTAGAAACTTTTAATAGGGATTCAAAGTCTCCTAACATGGACTTATATGTATTGAATGTATTTCATAAGACTCCTAACAGATTTCATCCTCTCACAAGAAACTTTCATATTAGTACATCTTTTGTGGGCATCATTCCCACCGGGGTTTACTCTTTGATCAAGAGGTTCCCTAGTCAACATATATTGTGTCATTGTGTATGAATATCTTTCTATGGTTGTTGATTACATTGCTTACATGGTTAAATTTTGTTAATGTTGATAAAGGTTGTATTTATCTGATAACTGATTCACCCCCCCCCCTCTTAGTTATCTTGGTGGACTTTAATTTCTAACAATTGGTATCAGAGCAGTAGGTCCTTGAAGGAAAATTTTAACAACTTAAGGAGATCCATGGCGAATCATTTCAGGAAAGAAAGCCCTAAGTTTGATGGAGTAAATTTTGATAGCTGGAAAGAAAAGATGAAGACACACTTACTTTGTTTAGGACTAGGTTATTGGTTAATCACAAAGAATCATAAGACTATCATTGATGAGGAAATAGATCTATTCATGTGTAACATACTTGCCAGAGAAGCACTCTTGCCAGCCCTTCCAGAAAATGAGCACAATTAGGTAAAATATTTGAAGACATCTTATGAAATTTGGTCAGCTTTACAATCTACTTTTGAAGGTGATGAACATGCTAAGAAAGTTAGACTACATAATTGGATATGTGCATTTGAAGATATAAGAATGATGGAAGATGAATCTATTAGAAGCTATATTGGTAGAATGTCAGAGATTATTGTAGGTATAAAATCTTATGGAGGAACCAAGATAGAGAATGAAGTGATATGGAAAATTCTAAGAACATTGACTCGCACATTTAAGCAAACAACATAGATGATTCAACAAGTTATACCTTGTACTATGAACTTTACTAGAGAAACTCTTCTTGGAAGATTGGAAGTAGCAGAGATGAACTTGAGGCTATTAGGAGATTTACCTATAATGGAGACAACATTCAGTGCTCTTAGTGTTTGTCCTACTTTTTCAAGAAGCATTAGTGTAAGAGGAGACTATGCTAGCAGCAACAGATCTAGAAATGAAGAAGACAAGAAGATTGAAGAAGGTATTGCCTTGCTTGTGAAAAGAGAACCAAATGGTAAGAAAAATTTTAAATGTTGGACTTGTCAAGAATTTGGTCATTTTGCATCTAAATGTCCTAAGAGAGTTAAGAAGTATAGATAGAAATTTACACCTAGAAGATCTAAAGAATGTTACTATGCAAATGATGAAGAACTTGAAACTAGTTTAGAGAAATCTTTGAGTGAAAGTGAAACCGAGAATGATGATATAGGATTTGTAGCAATTAAAGAAGAAAATCCTGAAATAGAAATTAAGGAAGAGAAAGCTTTAGTTTCTCAAGTGGAAAAGAAAGATGATTGGATTATAGATAGTGGTTTTTCACGTCATATGTCTAGAGACATGAAAAAGTTCATAAAGTTTAACAATTATGATGGAGGAATTGTTAGAGTTGGAAACAATGCACCTTGTTTGATTAAAGGTATAGGATCTATTACTCTTGATGGAAGGACTAATACTGATGATGTTTACTTTGTGGATGGTTTGAATCATAATCTTTTGAGTGTTGGATAGATATTTGATAAGGGATATCAAGTTTGGTTTACTATGAAAACTTGTGTAATCAAATACAAGGATGGTAATTTGATTGGTACTGGATCTAGAACTAGAGGTAATGTATTTTAGTTGAATCCTACTGAGATGACATGCTTGATTACTAAGATTGATGATAGTTGGTCATGGCACAAAAGATTTTGTCATATAAAATTTGATAACATTGTGAAAGTAAGTACTACACTTGCAGTAAGAGATTTTCCTAAAATTGTGAAGCCTACTAACATGATTTGCAAGGAATGTGTGAAGGCTAAATAGAAGAGAAGCTCATTTCCCAGCAAGAAGTTTACAACAAAAGAGAAGTTGGAAATTGTTCATATATATTTGAGTGGTCCCACAAGGACTAGAGGATTCTATGGAGAAAGGTATTTTATGATTCTTGTTGATGATTTTACAAGAATGATATGGATTGCATTTCTTAAAGAAAAATCTAGAGCATTTGATAAGTTTAGGATTGTTAAGAACAAAGTTGAAAATGAATCTGGAATGAAAATTAAATGTCTAAGATTAGATAGAGGTGGAGAATTTACTTCAAAAGAATTTAACAATTTTTGTGAAGTGAATGGTATTAAGAGATAATTTTTAGGCCCTAGAACACCTAAACAAAATGGTATTGCAGAAAGAAGAAACAGATTAGTGACTGAAGCAACAAGAGCTATGTTATTTGAGAATGACTTTGTGAAGATATTCTGGAGAGAAGCAATGAACACAAAAATGTATACAATGAATAGAGTACAAATTAGAGAAGACACAGACAAGACACCCTATGAACTATGGTTTGGACATGCACCATCAGTTAAGTATTTTAGAAATTTTGGAAGCAAATGTTATATTAAGAGAGATGATGACATTGGAAATTTTGATCCTAGAAGTGATGAAGGTATATTTCTTGGATATTAGTTGAAGAGAAAAGATTATAGATGTTACAAAAAAAGAACTAAGACTATTGTTGAGAGCGCAAATGTTAAATTTGATGAAAAGTTAAAAATTTAGGAAAGAATGCTTGATTATGAATCAGATGAAGGAACTCATCCTAGACCTAATCTAGAGAATATTGAATTATTCTATGAAACTAACAGTGATTTGTTGAATGAAAGCCACAGTGAAGGAACCATTGAAGAACCTACATTAGAAACAAGTACTGGGATAGTGACACCTAACAAGAATCTATCAAGGAATCATCCTTTTGGTCATATTATTGGAAGCATAGACATAGGAGTTTTGACATGAAATAAGGTACAAGAATAGTTGTGTTTAATTTCTCAAATTGAACCTAAATCTACTAAGGAAGCCTGTGAAGATGAACATTAGATTAAAGCTATGACGGAAGAACAAGATCAGATTGAAAAGAACAAGATATGGGAATTGGTCCAAAGGCCTAAAGATAAGAATGTTATAGGAACAAAATGGGTATTTAGAAACAAGATGAATCAACAAGGAGAATTTGTAAGGAAAAAAGAAATATTGGTATGTAAAGGATACTCACATCAAGAAGGAATTGACTATGAAGAAACTTTTTCACTAGTAGCAAGAATTGAAGCAGTAAGAATGTTTTTTGCTTATGCAACTTACAAGAAATTCAAAGTGTATCAGATGGATGTGAAGTCAGCATTTTTGAATGGAGAATTGGAAGAAGAAGTCTACATTGAGAAGCCTAAAGGTTTTCCCTTAACTAAAGAAGGAGATATGGTATGTAAACTAAAGAAAGCTTTATATGGACTGAAATAAGCACCTAGAACTTGGTATGCTAGATTGGATAAGTATTTGATAAAATTGGGATTTGTAAAACGAATAGCTGATAGCAACTTATACACAAAATAAATTGAAAATGGTTTGTCAGTTATTGTTATTTTTTTTTATGATATTATCTTTGGAGGAGAAGATGAAGCCAGTGATAAATTTGCAGATGAAATGAAGACTAAATTTGAAATGAGTATGATTGGTGAGATGAAATATTTTTTAGTATTGCAGATAACATAGAACAATGATGCTATCTTTGTAATTTAGACAAAGTACTTTGAATGATTCATTGAAGAGATTTGGAATGGAGAACTGTAAACCAGTTGGAACACCTATGGTAACTGGACACAAGTTATCTAGCATAGATGAGACTCCTACAGTGGAACATTAAAAGTACAAATCTATGTTTGGAGGATTGCAATATCTAACACATACAAGACTTGATATATCACATGCAATTGAAATTGTAGCAAGATTTCAAGCTGAACCTAGAGAATCACATTATGCAGTAGTAAAGAGGATACTGAGGTACTTAAGAGGCACAATTGAGTATGGACTATGGTATGAAAAATGTGATGATTTTTCCCTATGTGCATATATAGATGCTATTTGGGGAGGTAGTGTTGATGAAAAAAAGAGAACCAACGATGGAGAATTTTTCCTTGGAGGAAGATTAGTTTCTTGGCTAAGAAAGACATAGAACTATATCTCACAGAGCATAGTAGATGGAGAGTATGTAGCAGTAGTAAACAATTGTAATCAGATAATTTGGATGAAGAAAATGTTGAAGGATATTGGAATAAAATTTGTTGAGCCTGTTGTTATACATTGTGATTACACCAGCAAACTTAGTATGTCTAAGAACCCTATGTTACATTCTAAGATGAAGCATATAGAGATAAAGTATCATTTAGTGAGAGAAAGTTGCAGAGAAAGAAGTCAAACTTGAGTATATAAGCACAAAGGAGCAGATTGCAGATATATTTACAAAACCTTTGCTTAAGGATACATTTGAGTATCTGAGAGGTATGCTTGGGGTTATGCCCCAACCTACTTTTGAGAAGTGATGCAGATTGTTGCATCTATCTAGTGGTATATGAGCCCTATCTTTCTTCTAGACTAGATGGTGGTACTTCCTCTATGGGGGAGTATGTGTAACTGAGATGAGTCATGAGGACTCTAGTGAATGTATTTTGTAAATAGTGCTTTTTGACATTGAAGTTGCTATTAACATAATGATGAAACATCTATCATTGATGTCAATGGGGGAGAAGTATTCATGAAAAATCATCTATTGCAGGGAACTGAATGGGAAAACAAAGCAAGATTTGATTGATGAAGAGGATTCAAAAGCATTTTCAGAGCAACAGTGTTGCAATGTTGGTATTCATGGAACTTGGATATTTTTTCATCTATGTTGCCATCAATGAAAATGGGGGAGATTGTTAGGAATGAATGCTGAATATATCCTATGGGAGAGTATTTGCAACCATTTTATAGCAGTTGTTGCATTCATGATTGTGATTGTCATTGATGTCAACATAGTGATTTATTGAAGATTAGCAGAGAAGAAGACAATGTTTGAGTTAGCGCACTTGGGATATTGAAGATGAAGTTATGTGGAGTTGAGGAATTACTCTATGATGTTCTATAATATTTTGGTTAAGAGTGTGTACAAAAATTCATTTATTCATGAAAGTTATGAGGAAATAAGTAGAAGCAGTATTTAGGCAATGGTCCTTGTGTGCTAAAATGTTGTCACACTTCTATGAATCCTTACATGCAAGAAAACTCAAGAATGAGCCCTCACAAATCGATCCATAGCTCTCTATGCATAGAGTTGCAAGATTTATAAAATTGCTCTTAGCTAGAGCTATAAACTCATGACCTTGCTAGTCAACCACACAATGAGAGATTCCAAATGAATGCAATGCTATGCAAATCTATATGAGAATGCAAATTAATCTTATGAGAATGAAGATGCAATTAAGCTTTGAAAATGGAAATGAAAGAGTTACAAACCCTCTAATTAAACTATGTGAGATTAATCTAAAACATGAAAGGAAATGATACCATGATGATGCAACTATGATGCAAGCTAGGATGTGATGTAGATGCAAGATGAATGCCAATGATGCTCCAAATCTTCAAAACTTGATGCAAGAATATCTCCAAAAGCTTCAATGACTTAGAAATCCTGTAGCATAATAATTCAAGTATGTATTGTGTGTGCAAATGAGGAAGAGAGCTCTTCTTTTATAGGAAGTGAAAAACAATGGACCATGGAGATTAAGAGGCAAAAGACTTAATCAACGATGGAGAAAAAAAGAAGCTTGATCCTTGTGCACAAATATCCTCCAATAAGAAAATTAGAAGCATTTACTTTATGTCCATGTGAGACAAAAAGTGTTTTTCTTTTATTTTTTATTTTATTTTTCTTTATAAATAAGAATTAAATGCTTTATTTGTGAAACAAGGATAAGAAGAAAAGTGGAGATTTTTTATTTAAATAAAAGGGGAGGAAATTCCTTTTAATTAAATAAAGGCTTAGGATAAAGTGATTTTATTATTTAATTAAAAGAGATTTTAAATTAATTAAAAGAGAGCATGTTCTCTTAATTAAATAAAATTGTTATTTTTATTTCTTTTCTCTTTTAAATTAAATAAGGCTCAAACCTTAGGAAATATTGAATTGATTATGATTTGATCAAGGAAATTGATATATTTGAAAAATGTTGATTTTTAAAAATATTGATTCAGGGATTTGATAAATTGCAGAAATGGGGCCCAAAGTCTAGGTGACCATTTTAGGGTGCATACAGTCTTGAGTAGTGGTTTGTGGAAATCAGATGATATCTCCTAATCAGGATTGAATCAGATCATGCACAATTATGAAGTAGTTGAAGACATGATGTTAGTGACATGGACATGAGCGCAAGATCTAAGGTCACACTAGTGAATAATTATCTTAATTGGAAGCTGATAGTTTTGTGTAATTTTTGTGTAATGTGTGGAAACTTTTATTTTGTAATTTGTATGCCAACTCATTTTTAATTACTTGAGTGTGGTATAAAGGAAGGAATTTTTTCCTCCTTATAAAAATATATAGTAAGAATGTGGAATTGAATGTGAAAGTGAATTGTAGAATTGTGCAATACTTGTTGGAAGAGGATATGCGAAGTATAGATATCTAGTATTGAGATTTGATGAAGTAGTTGGTGCAGTTTGGCACATTCAAAGGAGTATTGAATTGTTGAGATCAATAATATTTTGGTATTATTCTATTGATTAATACACCGATCATTTGGATAGTGGGTTCAATGATCTTCCCTTGAAGCTGTTTGGGCAGTGGACTCAAAAAGACTTGAAACAGTCTTCCTAGACCTTCCAAAACACAAGATTTTCAAACTCTTAAATTCCCACCAGTCATCAAGCTCCCAAATCAATAAACCCTTCTTTCTAGGGTCAATAGCCTATGGTTTTAAGGAAAATACCCTTACTTGTAACTCTCAAGCCCTATAAAGGTCCTAAACCCTACCAATACATCTCTATAGACATCTTCAATCATAATATGCCATCTCCCTTCATCGGGTATTCCACAACCAATACTGGTGCTTTCAAATGCACCCTTTCATTGTATGTTTACCAAGCCTATCTCTACCTCTTCTCCCCTTCTTCCACTTTCCCTACATTCAACAAATAATATACAAGGAAGTATACATGTTTATACCTCTTCCACCAAGTTACAGTTGCCACAGGGGTGGGAGGGTCACTACATAAGGCTGGCTACAAACTTAGATTCTGACTGTGTCTACAATGCCAATCCTATCCTCGACATCAATCAATTCTAATATCTTAATGATATTCCAAAAAATGAAATAGTGACATAAACTTGTAAAAAAATACAAGACAATGTTCCTATATCACAACCAAGCTAAGATCACATTATATTTATTCTAATCAATTCACAATTGCCTAGTGTATGTGACTGAATGTGACCTCTAAATCAGACACAACACAACATGGTCATTATTCACTTGATAGAATTTGAGAGAGAGTATGAAGAACTCAATCCAAATTTCATGGTGAGGTGACCTATTGCCTCCTATGTGAATGGGGTGTTTGAATACTCTCAGAATGAGAGCCAACAGTAGCGAGACCAATTCAACAATGGAGGATTTCCAAGAAGCAATAAAGATGAGCAAGATGAAATTAATCTAAAATGAAGTGCAATTTAATCTAAGAATGAGGATGCAATTAATCTAAGAGCTTGAAAATAAAGATGAGATGCAACTTAGTCTAAGAACTTCAAACAAAAATGATATTAAAATAAGAACAAATAAGCAAATTTAGTCTAAAATGTGATGCAAAGATTATACTAATAATGAGATATTAATCTAATAAATGCAATAAAAAGTTTTGAAAACAATGAGATATGAGACTAAAAAATGCTATAGTGTAGATTCTCTCAAAAATTGCTCTCTCTTGAATGAGAAAAAGAGGTTCATTAAATAGACCAAGCCAGAAGAGGAATGAAGAGTTTCTTGATTCGAAACGGTGGACTCTTCATTCCTAATTGAGACAAAAATACAATGAATTATTTAATTAAAAGAATGGAATTTGCCACATGTGGGAGGTGACCTTTTGAGTAATTTGAATTATTAAATTCAAATAAAGAGGTGTCCATTCAATTAACTAAATATTTATTAATTCCTTTCAAGGGTAATTAGCCAAAGGGGTAGATTTTAATTTAATTCAAAGTGCTTAGGACTTTACAATTAAATTAATGTATCATAGAGATAATTTAGCTAATAAAGTCAAAGCTACTTAGGAATTAATATTAATATTTTATTATTGCAATTTATGGTCTTTGCAATTGACATCAAGTCAAATTAAGTCAAGTAGGAGAGAGAAAATTGCCTAGTGGACTAGGACTTTGAAGATATGAAATTGAAGAAATGCACCAAAATTGATTGATATTTAATAGGTGCCAATTTTGGGGTATTACATTTTCCCCTCTTTGAATTGATGTGCGAATAGCACGTTGATTCAAAGAATAGTTTGAAGTGACAGATGATGAGAATTTCCAAAGTCTAAGTTAGATTGCGAAGACAACGGTCTTAGAAAAGAACTGGAATCGGGGTTAGATTGCCCCAATACGAATTGATGAAGATGTAGATTTAGGACTATCTCCAAATCAGGGTTAGATTGTCCCAATATGAAGCTTAGTCCTCCGAGACCTAGGTTAGATTTCCTAGATAATGATCTAAAAGAGATTTCGAGAGTCATCTCCAGAATGAAGCTCGACTCCCAGGAATCAGGGTTAGATTGCCCCAATACCCAAAAGATTTCAAGAACCATCTCCAGAATGAATAGTGATCCTTGAGGATCTGAGTTAGATTGCTCAGATACCTAAGAGATAGATGATAAGATAACAAGATGTGAGGCACCAAGATGCCCCTAGCGATGAGAACTAATGATTCAAATCAGACTGATTCAAGAATAGATTCAACAAGATTCAAATGATGTAATCATCTTGCCCCCTCGGGAGTGAAATTGAAAGATGACATGTCAGAAGGATGATAAACAACAAGAGATTGCAAAGCAAAAGCAATTAGACTAGATTCGCGAAGCTACAGAAGTGAATCAGAGCAAAGCAGAGGTCCTGTTGACCAAGTTTGACTAGGGTTGACTTGATGAAAAGAAGCAAAGATTTGAGAACATGATGCAAAGATGAGGATCTGGTAGGAAGATGACACCAAAAGGTTGACTGCACAAGCATTCGATCCAGAAGGAGTCCAATATTTAAAACGTGATTTTGAGCCACTTAGAGATGTCAAATTTTGATTTCGATCCTGAAAAAGGATGCAACCAAGATGAGATTGGGACAAAAGATGAGAACCTTTGATGAGCAGATCCAAAACAAAGCAATCAAGAGAGCAACAAGAAAGCACTCCAAATGCAAGCCTAGGATGAAAGATGCAAGTCTAAATGCAGGCCTAGGATGAACAAATGCAATCCTCCGAACTTGGCTGTTGGACTCATCATATTTATCATCATTGAGTTTGTTTAAGCATGGAACAATCGCAAGATGCCATACAATTCTCCCCAACATGAGAATATGAATATGACATAAGTCTTAAATTTGTCAGAATGAGGTGTAAGCATTAAGGCACAAGAAGCTAGAATGACCTGAACACCTATTCCTTTTAATTTAGCAAGTTAACATAAGCATCAAAGCACATTTTCTAGAATGACCTGAATGTCTCGTGCGAACAAACACACCAAACACATGAGAGATCTTTCTTTTGCCAAAGATTTCTCGCAATGACCCTTACATTCACTCAACAGGGCAAGCATTTACAATTTCACTAGTAGCAGAAAGAAGTCACTCAAAAGACAAGGAGAAGAACCAACCTCACCAAAGTGTTCATATAAAAGGAGTCAAGGTACGCATGGCCATCCAATATGAGATGAAGGCTCTTACAGACATACACCCCTCTTATATGAATTCTTTGGATCATTGGAACTAAACCAACAAGTAGAAAGCAAACAAAAAGGAAAGCAAACAAACAAGCACTCAAAGAAAACAAAGCTCAACATGCCTCAAAGGAACACACATTTAGTTTTAGTTTCAGTTCAAGTTCATGTTCAAGCAGATTGAAGACAATTCAGAAAGATAACATTCAAAGTCTCAATGAGATAATGATACTAGGCAAACGTAGTGAGAATCACTGGTGATTGATATAAGGGAGAAATCTTGAAGAAAAGAGATCGAACGAAAGCTAGGTATTTGTAGGCAGGCATAGTGGGAACCACTGGTGACCAATGCTCAAAAGAGTTTCCAAAAGCGATAGGACAATGCCCCCTAGACCAGGCAGGTGCCCCCAAGTGTGAACCAGTTCCAATCCATGAAGAGTCGAGCAAAATCTCAAAGACACTGAAAGCAAGGCATGAGCTAGCAAACCAAAGCAGGAAACAAACTAAAGCAGGAAAGGAAGGAAACTAAAGCAGGAAACTAAGAGCCAAGTGACACTGAGATGAGATGTAGCTTCGGGAAACAAGAGGTGCCTATTTACCAGGTTTTCACCATCTTAGCAGAGATTCTATTTTTGCTACCATGACACCTGTTTACCAGGTTTTCATCAATGGAACATTTTTCTCTTTTTCAATTTTTTTGTACTTTTCTCTTTTTTCCCGCATTCCTATTTTCAATAAGTCAGTTTGTACACCAATTAGAAAAAATGTCTGTATCCTATCAATGGTTAACACTTGGGGGCAATCAATGTCATATCCTATGGTCTCCAGTATACCTCAGACGAGTCATATCTAGTCAGAGTCCTTTTGAAGCTACATTCAAGTCAGTCAGTCAGTCTCCTCTCCAAAAAGGATTTTGCATCTACAACAATGCAATCAAACATAAAAAACAAATTAAAAAAAATATATGTTTCACATGTTTTTATCTCCTTGTATGCTTACTGATTCACATTGAGATTTCTGCATGTTTTGTTCCCTCGAGCTCTTCAATGATGTCCTTTATTGAATTTAGAGAGTGATGACTGGGGGCAAAATCTTTTCCTTGTCTTTTGATTATATGTGAAAGACTAACAACTTTGGAAATTCTAGATTGATATGGTGTCCATCTGTAAGAGCCTCCATCTTGAATTGGATGGTCATGAGTACCTCGACTATTGGTACCTAGAAAATTCAAGGAACTTTGATCTAATTATTGTCTTTTTGAGTATGTTCTTTCTCCTACTATGAAACACGATCTTACCTAAGGATGTGAATGATAAAGGGTCACTACAGGTAATTCACATTGGATTTAGAATGATCTCTCGACTTCTTGATGTGTTTGCACCACAAGGCATATTTATGTCATCACGATGTCTATGTTTTGATGCTTATATCAATTGCTATATCAAAATGGACATGATATTCAGGTCATCTTGGACTTTGTGCCTTGTTGCTTATATCTAATTCGACATTCTAAAAACAAAATCAATATTCATATGTCCATGGTTGTCTAGCTAGTGGGCATTGTATTGGCTTTGGCGCAAAAATCAATATTCATAGTTTCATAGTTTCCTAGCTAGTGGATGTTTTATTGATTTATCTAGTTACCTAATAAAAATTCAGTGATGAAAATGATCGACACATGATCAGTGACTAGGTCCTAGGTCTTAGGTTTGCATCTCATTTTGTACTTTGCATTATTGCATTTATCTCACAATTGCCCAAATCAGCTTGACACTCAAACAATTCTTCAAAACTATGCTAAACACATCATAAGGGTTGAGTCTTGCATGAAGGTCTTCTTAACAGATCACCAAGCAAGCACCCCTGGCTAATTTTGACATTCTAAACCCACTTTTAGGATCAAAATCAAAATTTGTGATTATTTATCTTATCAAGATAGCGATTTCAAATTTTCAGACCCGGGACGGCCGAGTGCTTGCATAATCAACTTTCAATCATCATAGAAACCCATAATTCAAATTAATTGATTATCTTACATCAAACTATTTAAAAATTTAACTTGGTCAACCATGGTCACTTCATGGTTAAACCTAGTCAAACTTGGTCTCTAGGACCTCCAAACGATGCAGAATGCATTCTCGAACGTATATAACCACTTCTCAAATCACTTAACATGCTTCTAAACTATAATGCTGACTTTTCTTGTCAAATTTTGATTTTCATCTTGAAGGGGGCATGGTATTGCACATCAATCAAATCTATAAATCAAATCTACCTTTTCTCAGTAATCAAGACAACAACCACGTCTAGTTGCTGACTCATCTAAAGACCTTATCACTTGGGGAAAATCTATCATCGCTTGGGGCATATCAGATTCATCAAGATCCATATCAATCTGGTATCCTAATCAATCTTGTAAATTGTATTAGCTTTTTGTAACCATCGGTTCATTAGTGTTATTTCCTTGGTTCTTCGTAACTGAAGGGTTTAGATGTGATACCAATATGATTCCTTTGACGATCAGGTCTAGAATTAGGTCACTCACTTCTTCATAATCATAAGGTTCAGAATCAAGCATTTTGATACTTTTTCATAATCATTAGTTCATCATTTCTATAGTTGACATCATCATGATTCTTGATCAACCAGGACCTGAATCAACTTTTCCAAATCTTTCAATCAGTTTCTATCTCAGAATTGGTTCATCTCTCAAATCAAGTTCTATATCAAACACAGATTATTCTTTGAACCACTACGCTTCGCACAAAGATTCAAAGAGGGGAAAAATGTAATACCCCAAAAATGGGCTATAGGTTCATTAACCTCCTACGTCAAAAAATTGAATGAAATTGAAATTGAAGTCCTCACCTAAGGCACATTTGCATATCGAAATCCTAATTTATTATCCTAATTCTGCATCAGGGAATATTCCTTGAAATATTCCTAAATATCTCAATTATCTTTAATTTAATGATTATTTGGTGATAAATCTTATTTATCCTAAATTTGATTAATTGAATATTCTGAATATTTGACTAATTAGATTTAATTCTGCCACTTAATTATTTAATTGAATTTAATTACATTTATTCCTAAATTATATTATTTAATTCTAACAATAAATCAAAAATGTTATGACTAGTTGATTAAATTCCTATTTAATTAATTAATGTCAATTGTCAAATTTAATGATATATTTTTCAAATAAAAGTTTGATTAAAATAATTGATTAACCCATAAATCAATTATTCTTAAATTTAAAATCTGTTAAGTCGAGAATAAATCACTTTATTTATTTAATTAATTCATAATTATCTATGCACACTCAAAGAGTAATTAAACTTTGAATCAAAAAATCAATTCAAGTTGTTATAAATTTAAACTCAACTCTCTTTTGAGTGGAACACTGATCTCAACTTCTAATTCGAGTTAAAAAGTTGTTCTTGCATGATTTTGCATGATTATGTGAGTTGATCTAATTCTGATTTCTTGTTGACTCAAAAATAAACCTGAGTTCATCAAGAGTGATTTATGGATTTTCTCCATGTACCCTCAAGCCCTGGATTTCTATAAAATCAAGGCTTCAGCTCTTCTAAAAAGTTCCACGAAATTACATCCTCACTCTGGCAAATTTGTGACTGAAGAATCCATCTTTGGTGAATCCAAGCTATTGTGATATTTTCATTCATTTGTTTTGAGCATTCATAGCATTTAGTATATTATTCTTAGATTAATTTGCATATCATATCAATTTCATCTAGATTAGTTTCATATCAAGTTTTTCATCTTATTGCATAGAAAATACAAAAATATAGATTAATTTGCATTCATTCTACATTCATCTTTTGCATCCAAATCCTTCATTTAGATGTTGCATTTCCATTGATCTCGGTCTAATATGAGAATACCATACTCGCACCTACTAGAATGTAGTAAATCACCTGGTTAGCTTAGTTTCTATTTCATTGCAGATTTTTTATTTTTGCTAAGCTCTAATGTTTTACTGAAATGTTGTGTCCATAGTGTTAGGGATTTTTCTTAAGGGTCAAACTTGGCAATGGCATGTGCTAAATTATCAGTTAAAAGATCTCCAAGTTTGCAAGAAAAGCCTAGATGATGAGGATTGGATAAGATCCTCCTTCTGCTTCAAGTTCCACAAGACTCAGGCGGGTATCGCCTACAAATAGGTTACTATCTTTCAAGTAAGCTATGGATCAGTGGATTATGTCTTCATTGTCTTGCTACTGAGTTTCTCAAACATATATTTATGGGAGATGATCCTGAAAATAGCTGAGAATAACTTGTTGCAGAATGTGAGTAATGAAACTACTAGTATGATAACATGAACAATGGCATAAGGGTGATGAACCCTTCTTCTTTTTATGAGTAGAACTCAAGGAAGGCTAACCTTTGATTCACTCTTCAAGGAATCAACAATTATGGACTATGGAACATTAGGGATAGTCCTATCTCTTTGGTGCATGAACATGGAATGAAAATATACTGGTAATGATAAATTTCATGCTTGATGAGTGAAAGATGTTTGAATAACAGAGATCAGACCAGTGCCTAATCCTTTGGGCAAAAGAATCTAACATAAATCAATAGAGGGATTTATAGGACATACAGTGGCATGCCTTAAAAACCACATACAATTTAGATAGGATGCCTTACAAACTATCTTCTCAATCTAAATTTGCTAACATCAAGATCTCCACAGATGTGTTCATTCCCTAAAATTGCACATGAGGATTTAATCCTTTCCTTGAAAGAAACTCATGCAACAATTAGATAGCTACCTTACAACTAGGATGTTCTATATGCCTTACAAATAGAAACACACAAGAATAAACACAAAGCAAAGAGACAATAATAGAACCAAGGTAGAAATTATATTGTATTTCATGAAAGTGTATCAATACATACAAGGAAACTCTTCACTCAAAAACTTAGGATAAATAATCTGCTCTACAAAGCTTGTATTTTTAGCATTCAACCATCAAGAATATGGAACCAAAAAATAGAATCCCCTAGATTGCCAAAAAATGGAACCAGGAACCAAAAGATTGGAAAACCACAAAGCTAGGAAACCCAAAAAATCTTGGAACCCTTTACAAAATCAAAACTCTTACCATTTATACCACTAGCTATCATGGAATCCTAAAATAATTCAAGATGCAACAAGATTTAGATAGCTAGGGTTAGGGTTTCACCCACTAAACCAACTAAAACCAATCATAAATTAATTCCAGGGGAGAAAACCAAGCAACTTGAACAATCAGACCCAAAATTGATCTTCATCAAATGAAAATCTCCTAATTTGTACCGAAGATCACACAAACACCATTCTTATCAATCTAATTGTACAACTACAACATGCCTTGAGAAATACTTGTGTTCATTTCTTGATGGTATAGCCATCTGCAATTAATCATCAAACCCTCTAGACCACTCTGCAATAGTCATTAAAAGCATTCCTACCAAATCTTGTCACTAAAACATTCAATTTCCAATCCTTCTATCACTAAGAAATGATTTAAAAATTCAAAATCTAGTGGTAAAGATTAGTCAACAAATTTTAAAACATGGCTATTGATTATATCTCTTCCTGCTAGATCGGGTCGTTCACAAAACTCCTTCAACAGTTGACAAAACCCTTTTTAAAAAAAATGCTTTCTAGATCACTAAAGCCTCGAACCAATGAAAATAGAGCACATCAGTGATGAATCAGCATGTGGTCCCACTATCCTTGGCTAAACCTTAACCCTTTTGACTATTTGGTGAATGCACAAAAACCTTTATTCGCCATTTTGCAAGACATTTTAGAGCTTCACTACTTTATTTGGAGACTTAGCGAATACATTCATTTGCCTATTCACGAGAAGAATTATAACTTCACCAAATTACTTTTTGAATGAGTGAACATAGAAGACTTTATCAGTGCCACCAAACATTTTGTTTGAGTCACCAAAAAACTTTAATAACCCTGGGCCCACCTGAAATTTGCCACATGACAACACACCATTCGTCATCTCTGCCCAGTCATCTCTTACATAGGACCCACTTGCTTAAAATAAGATCAACAGCTGTCTGAAGTTTGCATAGAGCTAAAAGACTCCATGAGAACATTAGACAACTGTTAGATCGATCCTTCAATACCACTCTATAGATTCTCTGACATAGGGTCCTCTGACAAAAGCCGACTCAGCACTTCGTGGACCAATGAGAAAATGCCAACTGCGCACACCTGGCAGTGGACCCACTGTATGAAAAGGTTACGTCACAAAGGATAATGAACGGTTGTCATAAGTTCACAAGAATTTGACACACCCCCTTGTGAACTTATGCTATCTGTTAGATTAAGATGCTGTTAGAGCCAGGCCCAGGAAAGAAATAAGGCTGGAAACATTAGAAAAAATTAAAGCACTAGACTTAGGAAAATTAAAGCTGACAGACATAGGAAATACTTCATTGGGTGCATGGAAACTTAGGGAAAATGAAGACCGCAAGGTGAAAATATTTAACACACATTCCTTTATCATATTTTAAGTGGCCCAAAAAGTAACATAAAATTTGAACCAGGCTAGGGCACACTTAGGGTTTTTCTACCCAAACGGCTAGAATATGAATTTTTGCCTAGGGTTTTAGCTAGAAACATGGAAAAACAATTGCAGAGACCAGAGGAAAAAGAAAATGACCATGAAAAATTGTAGGTGCCAATAGTGGCTCTATCTGAGGATTTTGAAATGCAAGTTTAAACAAGAACCACAAGACTCTGGGATGCATTCCAAAAACTGCACTATCCTAAAACAAGGAAGGAAACACACAACCTGAAGGGAAACAAACCTGTACAGAATGTACAAAATATTTACACATGCATGAGAATCATAAACTTAACTAAAGAAGGGCTTCAAGAATTTCCCATGCACTAGCAATTCAAAAAATTCACCATTCATGTTCCTCAACAAGTAGGAGTCCTTCCCATAATAGTCATGGATCACAAAAGGACCAAGCCACGGTGATTCAAATTTTTTGTGCTTCCCTTTATCTTCTACTCTCACATTCCATTGAAACACAAAATCATCAGCTTTGAATTTCCTGGTAGTTTCTCTCTTGTCAAATAGGTACTTCATCTTCTATTGCAACTTGATATTATTCTTTTGACTTTCTTTTCTCTGTTTATCTAACTCTGTTAGCTGCATAATTCTATTCTCCATTGGCCCTGTGGCATCCAATTCTTCATCCTAAATAAACTGATAAACTAGAATTCGATTGTTTGTAGGTAGCCTTGACTGCAAACCATCTAATTCATATGATCTAAAACACATTGCATTATCTATGATCAACTTCATAGGGACACCAAATCTAGTCAAAATATTGTCAAGTAAGAAATCAATCATGACTTTACTTGTTGCCCCTTTTGTAGGAATGGCCTCTATCCATTTTGTGAAGTAGTCAGTTGCAACAAGTATATAATTATGTCCCCCACTAGACTTCTTAGCAAACTCACCTATGAAATCCATGCCCCACATAGCAAATTGTGCTTCAGCAGCTATTGGGTTCAATGACAGTGCTCCTGAGTACTTTAATTTTGAAGGAAACCTCTGACAAGCTTCACATTTCCTAACATACTAGAATGAATCTTTAAACAAAGTAGGCTAGAAATAACCTTCCCTTAAGATCTTGTGGGCAGTAGTCTTTGCTAAATAATGACCTCCACAAACACTAGCATGCATTTCATTTAAAACCTTCTCTGCCTGATATCTGTCAAGACAAAACAGTAAGACCCCATCTCTATTTTTCCAATACAAGTCCCCTTGTATCGATGTATACTTCTGAGCTTGCAATTTCAAGGACCTCTTTTGGTTATCTATCATATGCTCTAGGCATCTAGAATTCTTTATGAAATATACAATATCAGCATATTCTAGTTGCAATTTAATACTTGTAATTGTCATACCTGGAGTTCCTTCATTATTAACTTGGACTAAGTCCATAGTTTCTTTAGTCATCAATTTTTCTAGGCCTTGTCCTCTTACCAACTTAGTAATGTGAATTTCCAAATTGAATTCTTGGATTCTAGTAATCCACTTGCATCTCTTACCAGTAACTTCAGATTGAGTAAAGACATCCTTAACTACTGCATGTGGGACATATGCAATAACCTTTGCACAAACCAGATAAGGCCCGAAAGACTTTACTACTTTTACCAGTGCATATGCTTGCTTCTCCATCATCTCATTATTTAACTCAGTAGCCTACAAGGATTTACTAAAAAATGCAATTGGATGTTCAAAACCCTCACTGTCCTTTTGCAATAAAATAGCAACAATAGTGTGAAATGATGCAAAAGAAAATAATGAAAAAGGCTTGGTATAGTCAGGAGACCTAAGCACAGGTGCTCATTGGACCACATCTTTAATCTTCTCAAATGCATCTTGGGTTTCCATAGTCCATTGAAACTTCACATCCTTTTCCAACAACTTTACTATGGGTTTGACAATTTCAACAAAATTTGCAATGAATCTTCTAACAAAATTGATCTTTCCTTAAAATGACTACACACCCTTGAGATTTTTCAGTGTAGACACTTTCCTGATGGCTTCAACTCTCTTTGGATGAATTCTTAATCCATCTTTTGATACAATGTGTCCTAGCAACTTTCCCTCTTTGACTACAAAATTACATTTTTTAGGATTCAGGGACACATCGTACTCCAGAGCTTTGACAAAAATATTTTCTAGGTGTGAACAATGGTCATGAGCCTTCTTGGAATAAGCAATTAGGTCATCTTGATATACAACCATAAATAGGTCTATGTACCCTTTGAAAGCAACATCCATGGCTCTTTGAAAAGTTTCTCCAGCATTTTTGAGACCAAATGGCATTCTGACATATACATAAGTTCCCTAAGGTGTTGTGAATGTAGTTTTGAATTGTTTAGATTCTTTCACCAGCACCTAGTTATATCTAGAGAAGCCATCCATCATAGTAAATAATTCACAACCAATGACCTTATGCAACATTGCCTCCATGTTACGCAGTGAATAATTTTCCTTCAATGATGCAACATTCAAATTCCTGAAGTCCACACACAATCTAATGTCACTATTCTTCTTTCTAACTAGGACTAAATTAGATACCTAAGTTCAATGCCTTATAGGTTGAATTATTCCTACATCACTCAACTTGACTAGCTCCTACTGCATCTTAGGAGCCAACAATGGGTTAATGGGCCTTTGCTTCTGTCTGAATGGTTTGACATCTTTCTTTAATGGGATTTCATGTTGGAAAAGGTCATCTCTATAGGCCTCTAGATCATCATAGGACCATGCAAACACATGCTTGTACCTTCTCAATAACTTTATCAAATTATATTTCATTTGAGGGGCTAATCCTTTTCCAATATAGACTATTTGAGGTGCATTATGTGACCCCAAATTCACTTCCTCTAGATCTTCTGTATTGGCATCACTTATTTTTGACATATGATCATTTTGTCTACTATAAAATTCTTTTAACTCAGTTAATCCCCTAGGGATATTATTTGAACTCAACTGGATCACTTCATTTCCCATGACCATGTCCTTACCTTCAATTTCCTCAACCAAAGTGTTGCAGTCTATAGGTTGATCCTCATATAGGTCAAGACATTGAATGAATTTCAGAATGTCATGACATCTTCAAAGACCTGCCAATTGTAAATGTTGTCTACAACAACTGGTCTACTTTTTACTTCAAGAATTGATACTCTAAACAAAGTTGAATCATCCCTTTTTAGAGCAACATTGGCCAAAAAATCAGCCATTATATTACTTGATCTTTCTACCTAACATATATTGAAAGCATCAAACATTTCAACCTGATCCCATATTACATTTTTATACAATTTCAATCTATCATTCTTGACAGCATATTTGGATCGAACTTGTGCCACCACAAGCACAGAATCACCAAAAACCTTTAAGCATTTTATCCCATGTTTGATAGCAATATTCAATCCCAAAGACAATGCTTCATATTTAGTAGTATTATTTGTGCATTGAAAAGTCAATGAGAATGAATACTTAAAAGTAGTACCTGATGGAGATATGAATAGGGCTCCAGCTCTTGAGCCTTCTTTTGAGCATGCTCCATCAAAATACATCTGCCATAGTCCATCTTATTGTTTCTTTAATTTTGCAACCAATGGATCTATCTCTTCCACTGGTGGGATAGTCTCTTCTAATTTGAAATTCTCCATGTCAACATCCACACAACAATTTAAATGATCATCATTTATTTCAATCATATGTGGAGTTCTACTTTCTCTGGATACTTTCACATTGTCCCCAACAATATTGAAAGTTACAAAGGACAAATCACACTAGATACTACCTCCCATTTGAGCACTCCACTTCCTTGACAGTAACATCCCATAATGAGGGGGAATATCAACCACCAGAACACTCATTGTTAGCAACTTGTCAGGGAAGACTATCAAACTGTAAGGAAGTTCTTTTATAGTACCAATAACAAGGACCTCTCTTGAATCCATAGCCTGACATCTTCCATGAGGTGTGTCTACTTTCAGCCCCAAGGATCTCATTATTTCTGTAGGCATAATAGTATTAGAGGCTCTTGAATCAATCATACAATTTCTTAACAACTTTCCATTTACTATTAGGGACAAAAAGAAAGGATCAACAGTTCCTATCACAGCATTAGTAGCATTAGTGTCCAAATAAATTTGAGGGATCTCAAAGATAATATCCCCACATTGGTTCTCATTTGAATCACTTCCTGCAGTAGCCATTTGTTAGAATGTAAAGACCACAAAGATAACTGAGAAGGGGGGGGTGAATCAGTTATCTAATAATTAAACCATTTATCATCATTAACTTCAGTATCAACTTCAATAGATTTAAACCATATAATTAATGCAGTAACCAACCATAGAAGGATAATCATACACAATGACACAATAACACAAGATATGTTAACTAGGGAACCTCTTATTCAAAGAGTAAACCTTGGTGGGAATGATGCCCACAAAATGATGTACTAATATGAAAGTTCCTTGTTAGAGGATGGACCCTGTTAGGAGTCTTATGAAATACATTCAGTACATATGAATCTCTATTAGGAGATCTTGAATCCTTGTTAAAAGATTCTAACCCTGTTAGGAGTTATGGAAGACATAAGGACCCACTACCCAAACAGCTTCAAGGCAAGATCTCTGAACTCACTATCCAACAGATCTTAGGATTATTCAAAAGAATAATATGAAATATGTTACCTCCTTCACATTGTGCCAAAACTACACTCTCTACTACACAAGATCACAAATCTAGATCTTTGTACTTTGCAAGTCTTCCTTCATCACTGAATTAGCTCTTTTTCTTCACTTCATGCATACATTCGCATCACAAATTTCATAATTTCATCTCACAACTATTAAAATCCTCATATAACAAGGAAAAAATTCCTTCCTTTATACCACACTCAAATAATTACAAATGAGTCGGCATGCAAATACAAAATAATAATTTCAACATGCTACATCAAAATTACATAAAACTATCGGCTTCCAAATACAATAACTTTCCAATCATGTGACCTCAAAGTTTTCACTATGAACCATGTCATCACCAATGAGTCTCAAAATTCCCTTTAACTGCATAGAATCAGACTCCATCCTGGTTAGGAGATATCCTCCGATTACCAAAAACTGCTACACAGGAATACTGCCAGAATACTACTTCCACCAAAATGCTTATAACTTTTATGAATAAATGAATTTCTTTTTGCGCTCTTAACCACAGGCTAATAACACACCAAATAACATACCATCAACTATGCATAACTCAATCTTCAATATAACATGTGCGCAAAACAAAACTATGCCTTCTTCTCTGCTAAACTCCAGAATATCACAGTGTTGACATCAATGACAATCATAGTCATGAATGCAACAACCACTACTATAGAATGACTACCAAAGGCTTCAGCATTCATTCCTAACAATCTCCCCCATTGGAATTGATGGCAACATAGATGAAAAACATCCAATGTTCCAAAAATCCAATCACTGCTGCTCAACTGCACTACTACTCATCATCAATCAAATCTTGCTTTGTTATCCTATTCAATCTCTCCAACAAATGTAGTTCCTCAATTTTTCCTCAATTTTTTTTTATGATTCTCTCCCCCATTGACATCAATGATAGAAATTCTATCACTATGTCAAACAATAGTTCAATGTCAAAAGACACTATTCAAAAAATACATTCGCAAGAGTCCTCAATGACTCAACTCAGATACACATACCTCCCCATAGAGGAAGTACCAACATCCAAGCCAAAAAATAGATAGGGCCATAAACCACTGGACGGATACGACCAACTACATCATTACTCAAAAGTAGGTTGGGGCATAACCCCAAGCATACCTCTTAGATACTCAAATGTATGCTTAGGCAAAGGTTTAGTAAATATATCTACTATCTACTCTTTTGTGCTTATGTACTCTAGTTTGACTTCTTTTTCTGCAACTTTCTCTCTTACAACACGATACTTGATCTCTATATGCTTTGTTTTAGAATGTAAAACTGGCTTCTTAGACATACTAACTATACTTGTATTGTCACAATATATGACAAGAGGCTCATCAAACTTGATTCCATTGTCCATCAACATCTGCTTCATCCAAATTATCTAATTACAATTGTTTGCTACTGCTACATATTCTTCTTCTGCTGTACTCTATGAGATACAATTCTACTTTTTTCTCAACCAAGAAACTAATCTTCCTCCAAGAAAAAAGGGTCTACCACTGGTGCTTTTCTTATCATCAACGTTGCCTCCCCAATCAGCATCAGTATATGCACATAGGGTAAAATCATCAAAATTTTCATACCACAGTCCATAGTCCATTGTGTCTCTAAGATATCTCAATATCCTTTTTACTGGTGCATAATGTGACTCTCTAGGTTCAGCTTGAAATCTTGCTACCATCCCAACTGAATGTTGTATATCTGGTCTAGTGTGTGTCAAGTACTGCAATCCACCAATCATAGATCTATATTTCTTTTGCTCAACTTGTGGTGTCTCATCTTTACTAGATATTTTATGTCCTATAACCATAGGTGTTCCAACTAGTTTACAATTCTCCATACCAAATCTTTTCAAAAAATCATTCAAGTACTTTTTCTAACTTATAAAGATACCATCTTTGTTTGGTGTTATTTGTAATCCCAAAAAGTATTTCATTTCTCCAATCATACTCATTTCAAATTCTATCTTCATTTCATTAGCAAATTTGTCACTAGCTTCATCTTCTCCTCCAAAAATAATGTCATCAACAAAAATAACCAAAACTAAAAATCCATTCTCAATTTATTTTGTGTATAAGTTACTATCAGCTGTTCCTTTTGTAAATCTCAATTTTAACAAATACTTATCTAATCTAGCATACCAAGTTCTAGGTGCTTGCTTTAGTCCATACAATGTTTTCTTTAGTTTACATACCATGTCTCCTTCTTGAGTCAAAGGAAAACCTTCAGGCTTCTCAATGTAGACTTCTTCCTCTAATTCACCTTTTAGAAATGCTGATTTTACATCCATTTGATACACTTTGAATTTCTTAAATGTTGCATAAGCCAAAAATATTCTTACCACTTCAAGTCTTTCCATAGGGGAAAAAGTCTCTTCATAGTCAATTCCTTCTTGCTGTGAGTATCCCTTACATACCAATCTTGCTTTGTTTCTAATTACTTCTCCTTGTTCATTCATCTTGTTCTTGAATACCCATTTAGTTCCAATCACATTTTTTTCTTTAGGTCTAGGGACCAATTCCCATGTCTTGTTCTTTTCAATTTGATCCAATTCTTTTTTCATAGCTTTAATCCAATGTTCATCTTCACAAGCTTCATTAGTAGACTTAGGTTCAATTTGAGAAATCAAACATAAATGTACCTTCTTTCTAGTCATAACTCCTCTGTCCAAACTTCCAATAACTTGCTCAACAGGATGATGTCTTGATATATACCTGTTAGGTGTCATAGTCACTGATCTTTCTTCAACTGTAGATTCTTCTCTATTTTCTTCAGCATGACTTTCATTCAACAATTCATTGTCAGTCTCAAAAAATTGTTCAGTAGTTTCAATGTTAGGCTGAGGGTTAGTTCCTTCATCAGATTCATAATCAAGCATTCTTTCCTAAATTTTAAACTTCTCATCAACTTTTACATTTTCACTTTCAACAATAGTTTTAGTTCTCTTATTGTAACATCTATATGCTTTGCTTTTCAAAGAATATCCAAGAAAAATTCCTTCATCGCTTCTAGGATCAAACTTTCCTATATCATCATCTCTCTTAATATAACATTTGCTTCCAAAAATTCTAAAATACTTAACTGAGGGTGCATGTCCAAAGCACAATTCATAAGGTGTCTTGTCTATGTCTGCTCTGATTTGTACTCTGTTCATTGTATATACTATTGTATTCACTACTTCTCTCCAAAATGTCTTTGTCAAATCACCTTCAAATAACATAGCTCTAGCTGCTTCAGTTACTGATCTATTCCTTCTTTCTACAATACCATTTTGTTCAAGTGTTCTAGGGGCTGATAACTATCTCTTAATACCATTCACTTCACAAAAGGTGTTAAACTCTTTAGATGTAAATTATCCACCTCTATCGGATCTCAAACATTTAATCCTCATTCCTGATTCATTCTCAACTTTATTCTTCATGACCTTAAACTTATCAAATGCTTCAGATTTTTCTTTCAAAAATGCAATCCACATCATTCTTGTAAAATCATCAACAATAATCATAAAATACCTTTCTCCATAGAATCCTCTAGTCCTAGTAGGACCGCTCAAGTCTGTATGAACAATCTCCAACTTTTCTGTAGATGTGAACTTCTTGCTAGGAAATGAACTCCTTTTCTACTTAGCCATCACACATTCCTTGCAAATCATGTTAGTAGGCTTCATAATCTTAGGTAAGTCTCTTATTGCAAGTGTAGAACTTACTTTCACAATATTATCAAAGTTTATATGACAAAACCTTCTATGTCATAACCAACTATCATCAATCTTAGTCATCAAGCATGTCATCTTAGTAGGGTTCAACTGAAATACATTACCTCTGGTTCTAGATCCAGTTCCAATTAGATTTCCATTTTAATCCTTAATCACACAAGTTTTCTCAGTAAACCAAACTTGATATCCTTTATCCACTAACTATCCAACACTCAAAATATTATGTTTCAATCCATCAACAAAGTAAACATCATCAGTATTAATCTTTCCATCAAGAGTAATAGATCCTATACCTTTAATCAAACGAGGTGCATTGTTACCAACTCTAACAACTCCTCCATCATAATTGTTAAACTTTATGAATTTTCCTTTATCACCAGTCATATGATGTGAACAACCACTGTCTATAATCCAATCAGCTTTCTTTTCAACTTGGGAAACTAAAGCTTTTTCTTCTTTAATATCATATTCAAAATTTTCTTCCTTAATTGCTACAAATCCTATGTCATCAAAGTTATCATTATCACTGTCACTCAAATGTCTTTCAATTCATGCTTCAATTTCTTCATCATTTGCATAATAACATTCTTTAGATCTTCTAGGCTTAAAATTGTTTCTATACTTCTTAACTCTCTTAGGACATTTAGATGCAAAATGACCATATTATTGACATGTCCAACATTTAAAGATTTTCTTACCATTTGGTTCTCTTTTCACAAGCAAGGCAATACCTTCTTCAATCTTCTTATCTTCATCAGATTTGGATCTGCTACTACTGGCATAATCTCCATTCACACTTGTACTTCTAGACAAAGTAGGTCTGATGCTAAGAGCACTGAATGCTATCTCCACTCTAGGTAGTTCTCTTGATAATCCCAAATTCATCTTTGCTTCTTCCAATCTTCCAAGAAGAGTCTCTCTTGAAAATTTTGGTGTACAAGGTATCACTTGTTCAATCATTTGTGTAGTCTACCTGAATACCAGTGTCAATGTTCTCAAAATTTTCCATATTACTTCATTCTTTGTCTTTTCACCTCCACAAGACTTTATTCCTGCAACAATTTCTGACATCCTACCAATATAGCTTCTAACATATTCATCTTCCATCATTCTTATGTCTTCAAATGCACAAATCCAATTATGTAACCTAGCTTTCTTTGCATGTTCATCACCTTCAAAAGTAGAATGTAAAGCTTTCCAAATATCATGAGATTTAGTTAAACCTTTTACCTAATCATATTCATTCTCCAGAAGTGTTGAATAAAGTGCTTCTCTTGCAAGTATGTTACACATAAATAGATATACCTCATCTTTAGAACTTGTTTCAAGATTGTCTTCTTCAATTATAGTCCTTTCATTCTTTGTAATCAACCAATAACCTGGTCGCAAACACAAGAGATGTGTCTTCATCTTTTCTTTCTAGCTGTCAAAATTTACTCCATCAAACTTAGGGCTTTCTTTCCTAAAATTTTCCATAGATCTCCTTAAGTTGTTAAACTTCTCTTTCAAGGACCTGCCGCTTTGATACCAATTATTAGAAAGTAAAGACCACCAAGATAACTGAGAGGGGGGGGTGAATCAATTATCTGATAATTAAACCATTTATCATCATTAACTTCAGTATCAACTTCAATAGCTTTAAACCATATAATTAATGTAGTAACCAACCATAGAAGGATAATCATACACAATGACACAATAACACAAGATATGTTAACTAGGGAACCTCTTGATTAAAGAGTAAACCCTGGTGGGAGTAATGCCCACAAAATGATGTACTAATATGAAAGTTCCTTGTTAGAGGATGGACCCTATTAGGAGTCTTATGAAATACATTTAGTACATATGAATCTTTGTTAGGAGATTTTGAATCCTTGTTAAAAGATTCTAACCCTGTTAGGAGTTATGGAAGATAGAAGGACCCACTTCCCATACAGCTTCAAGGCAAGATCTTTGAACTCACTGTCCAATAGATCTTAGGATTATTCAAAAGAATAATATGAAATATGTTACCTCCTTCACGATGTGCCAAAATGACACTCTTTGGTACACAATATCACAAATCCAGATCTCTGTACTTCGCAAGTCTTCCTTCATCACTGAATTAGCTCTTTTCTTCACTTCATGCATACATTTGCATCACAAATTTCATAATTTCATATGAAAACTATTAAAATCATCATATAACAAGGAAAAAATTCCTTCCTTTATACCACACTCAAATAATTACAAATGAGTTGGCATGCAAATACAAAATAATAATTTCAACACGCTACATCAAAATTACATAAAACTATCGGCTTCCAAATACAATAACTTTCCAATCGTGTGACTTCAAAGTTTTCACTATGAACCACATCATCACCAATGAGTCTCAAACTTCCCTTTAACTACATAGAATTAGATTCCATCCTGGTTAGGAGATATCCTCTGATTACCAAAAACCGCTACACAGGAATACTACCAGAATACTACTTCCACCAAAATGCTTATAACTTTTATGAATAAATGAATTTCTTTTTGTGCTCTTAACCATAGGATAATAACACACCAAAGAACATACCATCAATTGTGCATAACTCAATCTACAAAATAACATGTGTGCAAAACAAAACTGTGCCTGCTTCTCTGCTAAACTCCAGAATATCACATTGTTGACATCAATGACAATCATAGTCATGAATGCAACAACCACTGCTACAAAATGACTACCAAAGGCTTCAACATTCATTCCTAACACCATTCCATCAGTCTTGGTGGAACCTTGGGCATCAGAAAGAAAATCTCCTTTCACCCAACTCAAAACCTTCACTTTATGCTCCTCTATCCTCATCATTTCTAATAAGGGGACCTTGACAGTGATTTGTGACAACAATTTGCTCATGTCAATGGGAACATACTTGGGGTCAACTACATCTTGCTTAGTGCTAGTAGCCTCCTCATCTTCTTCTTGTGTAACCAGATTAGGCCTATCTTTGCTTTGACCTTTTTCTTTCTTTTGCAAAGGAGATATAGTGTCTACAAGGGGTTTAGCTTTTACCTTGTAAGCCACAATTGGCTTTGTGAAGGTAACATTTTTCTTCAACTTGGTTTTGTCAATAGTTTCTACAACCTTCTACTTATTTTGGGCTTTTTTTTCATCCTTTTCTATTTTCTTGATGAAAATTGCAACAGGCCTACCACTTGGACTACCTACCACCCTATTTCTCAATTTATAATTGCTTTTAACTTGAGACACCATGTCTGCTATAATTTGTGCAATTTCTTCATCAGAAGGTCTCCTCAACACTACTAGTTCATCATGTTTTAAAGTGTTGTACTAGATTTCATCCAAGTGATCATCTTCCTCATCAGAAAACACTTGCTGATGATAAATCTCATTACTGACTTGGGAACTACCAGCATCTTGGTTTTCATCTCCATTTGAAGAATCTAACTCATCATACATGTATGAAGAAGTCATACCACACCCTTGATCATCATAAGTATCATCATTTTTATTTCCTTGATCTCCATCTGTAGAAACACTTTGAGCAATAGTATAGTAATAGGGATCATGAGGTGATTGGTAAACAATACGCCATGGAACATCATCATTTATATTCACTGTATTTCTATGCAAGGGGTCAGGGGTCTTGTCACCTGGTTTATCCTTCCTTTTAGGGAGCACTGGCTTCCCATCTTTCCACTGTGTTGTAGGGATAGTTTTGCATTCTTGGTAACTTGTTAAAGTTATTGAAAGCTATCCTATCATTTCCTTGCACTCTAATATTTCTTGCCTCACCAGGCTTTAAATCCTTTATTGCTTTCAAGATTTTCTTCAAACTATCATCATCTTTTGGCTTTGCATCAAGTTTCCCTAACTCCCTTCTATTTGAGACTGAAGGTTGACAATCTTCTCTCCTTCCCAACTTCCCTGATATCCTTCTATTGATCTCTAAATTAATAGCCAATTTGTAAGCCTTAGTGAGATTCCTAGGGTTCTTATCTCTCAAAAGATATCCCATTTTTGAATCAAAAGCATTCAAGTATGTAACAAGACACACTTTGTCATCCAATCTGATAAACTGTAACAATTTATGCATGGCCTTCTGAAATCTGACATTGAACTCAATAACACCTTCATTTGAATTTTTCTTGATGTTGTTAAACTCATTAAGCATGAAGCCTTCATTGGTTTTATCACCATACTGTTCCTTGAAATAACATTTGAACTATTCCCATGAACATATGCTAGCATGAGGAAAATTTCTAAACCAATCTCTAGCATCTTCAGTCAAAGACTGAACAAAAAGCCTCATGATCACATCATAAGGCTCAATATTGTAGTCATCTATTACATCAATGAAACTCTTCAAATGTTCTTCACATGAAACTGCATTACTTCCAGTGAATTTTGGGAGCTTCTTCCTAATTTCATCAAGGATTGGATTTGGGTAACTAGAAATTTCCATAAACACCAATTGTTTATGCCTCTCATGAATGGGACCTCCTTGAGATGGACCACCACCTAAAGATGTGGATGTGTGAATATTAGAAACATTAGGAGTCTTAGGTATACCTAAAGTGTTGGCAGTATTGAACACATTTTCTCCTTGTGCTTGAGTAGTGGAAAGGGTATTACTAGGTCCAGAAGATTTCTTAAGGAAATCAATCTTCCTTTTCATCTCAGTAGTAGTGGCTTCAAGCTCTGCCTTTTCCAACTCTTTGGCCAACAATTCTTGTTTTCTTTTTGCTTCTTCCAAGTCAGCCTCTAATCTTGTTGCTTCATCTAAAGGCTTCTTTGCATGATTTGGTTCATTTATTGAAACTCCTATAACCTTTTATTTACCTTTGTCCCTAGGATTTCTCACTTCATAAACTTGCTAGACAATAGGCTGATCTTTTGCTTGTTTTGTCACATGATCTTGATTCATGGCCTCAAGATCCAATAATTGTTTCTTCAATTGCTCTTCTCTAATCATATCATGTCTAATATTTTCTGTAGGAACCCTCCATTTCCCTCATCTTGGTAAGAATGCTCTAGTAAGCACCACTGTTATTTCTTGCAAAACTCTCTGTAGATTTTATGTGAAGTTATTAGATATCTTGACTGTAGTTCATCAACTTAACTAGAATAGATTTCATCTTCAAATGAATTCATGGAATATGTTAATTTAAGATATAGTTTTGAAGTAATATTACCTTTAGTTAACTATTGTGGTATTAGAACATGAAGGTGTAAACCTATGCTTACATGATAGAATTAATATTACTCTAAGATGCTTGGAAATTCCATCAAAAATTATAATAAGGAGCTTATATGGATTAAAATATTGCCCTAATGAATAATTATGGTTAAGCTAGGAAATGATGTACAAATGAAACTCTTATTTCACTTTCATATAATTATGGATTTAATAGTTAATTCAATTTGTTCAAAGTTTATTATTGTAGAATTGGAACATCCTGACAAATCAGATTAGACAATTAATTGCTATGAACTAGAGGTGAAACTGCAATGAATGGTTAGGTTACTTAATCTTGAGTTAAAATGAGAAGTTTGAAATAGCATGGGTAACTATTTTACCATAGTCCCTAGTATACCCTCAGGTAGGATTAATAATGAAGGGTTGATAATTATATGACTTTAACTTTAGGTCACAATGTTTATTCAAAATTAAATCTTACTTTTGGGAATTGAGAAGATTATAATTTCTTGATAGAATAAGATTGGCTCAATAAAAAAATTAGTGATGATTTCATAGATTGGAATTTTGGATTAATTTTAAATTGAAGCATTTGAAATCTAGTATCATGAGAGAATTGATGGATTCCTTAGAGGATAACTCGTTACCTAACTTGAAAGTGTATTGATAAACTGAAAGTTAAGTTTTAATTGTATTTTGATCATGCTCTGATTATTATGGGAATACTGATAATTACATTGAGTGTGTAGGACTAAAACCATGGAAAGGGGAAATCAAGCTATTCTTTGTGTGCCTCCCATGACACCAAATTTGTGTCCTAAAGGGGGATTAGGCCTATTGTGATGTGTCTTATTTTTGAAAAGAAAGGGGGTTATGTGTATATTTAATTTTGTCATTTCCTTGTTTAATTGTGGACCTTGCCAAGTAAGATAGTGATGTGTTTTGGAGTTGTCTATGACACTTGTAATGTGAATTTAGTTGCTTTTTAAATTTATTTGGTAATAAGGAAGTTGTCACCATCCAACTCTAGTACAAATTGGTCTTCCCCATACCTCTACCTTGGTTAGGACACACATGGAAAGTCACATCTCCTTAAATCTCGAATTTCACTTTTAGGTGGGGTTTTGAGGGGTCAAATTGACCCCTAGGGAGTTGTTTTTCACAAAAATAGTAGGCCCATGGTTTATACCTATGGGTAAGGGTCCTTTTAACCATAGGACACCCTAGAGCCACCTTGGGAAGCCCTCCAAAAGTGGGCTTTTGTCAAATGACGAAAATAAAAAAATCACATGTGAAACTTCATGAGTCAAAAAGTTTCCAACTCTCTTCCCCATGCACCTTTTTGTAGTACCACCTTAGGAAAGTTGTAAGATTTTGGGAAGGTCACCCAATGGGAAGCTGACAACTCTCCCAAGGGCATGGGAGAGTGTGAGAAGCCTATTTTAGTGGCAAACTTGAATGGAGTTGCCCAATCACCCACTCTCCAACTTTGGAGACAATCTAGGAGTTTGGAGAAAGTTAGAGAAGAAAAAGGGAAGACTCACTTCATCTATTGGCCATAACTTCAGGTGAAGGTATGAGCACCTCAACCTCCATTAATAGAGTTTATGCATTTCATGAGTTCATATGAGTAGGAAGGTATTTCAGTTTGTATATGTGTGTTGTGAGTTGTTGTTATGCTTTGTGTAAGTCCTTGATTTCATTCATAAGAGTATTGGGCAAAGTGTTTTGAATCTCTTATGTTGTAGTGATAAATGTGTATGTTATGTGAGCTAGTGATGAGACATGGTTGTTTTTTCTTGTAGTTCTTATTTCCTTCTTGTTGAGTGGGTCTTAGTAGATCCTTGTTTGTGAATGGCCATGTAAGAAAAGTTTTCATTGTAAATCCTTGTGTGAAGGCAAGAATGATGTATATGTTGTGGTTTCATGAAGTAATGTGATGTGTGCAATATTTGAGGGTCATATGAGTGTTCTTTGTTGGCTTGTTTGCCCCTTGCTCGGGGGTTGGCTAGGACCTACGAGGTCTCATGATGCCATATGGTAGGGAGGAGAGTATTCCATGGAAGAGTTGTTTTGTTTCTTTACAGGTTTTTCAAGATATCTTGGTTGGACCAGGCCAGGGCTATGAAAGAATGTAGTGTTTGAGAATCCCCTCAATGTGGTATTGGGTGTAAAGTGTACCTTGTAAAATATAATATAAGTCTTGTTTCATCTATTTCTTCTTATAAAATCTTGTAAGATAGAGTCTTCTTGTAAATTTTTGTAGTGCGTGTAAGAAGTGATATGCTTCCAAGTTGTAATTAAAAAAAAAAAAATGCTTATTGATGTATCTCTTTTATTGTAGCCGTAACTTGTAGGAAGATTAATGTACTTTATTTATTTATTTTTCTTTGTGATAATCTATCTTTACCTGTGCTTGTATTGCTATTGTAAAATGTGTTTAGAAGAATTCATAGTAAGTTATACACTTTTAACACACAAATATATATATTAATATTTTTAAAAAAAAAATTAGCTGTGTTTTTGCCTAAGGAAATCTGGGCATGACATTCTGGTATCAGAGCATAGGTTTTAGCTCTAGGACCTTGTCAAGAAATCTGTTATAGCATGCTTTTGTATTCTGAATATTGAAATTTATTTATTTTTGTAAGTTTCCTAGAATAATTTTCTATTCATCCTAATAGTTGAGAAATATAGTTATTAGTATATTATTTACTTTATTCTTTTGAAATGCAGAAATTTTTAACCAGTAAACAATTTCTACATAGTGCTACATAAATTTTGAATTTATAGCGCAAATACTATTGCAAAAAAGTGTTCAATAATATTTGGACTATTATTAGAAAGAAACATTATATAATTGTACATGTAATGTCTTGCTATAATTTATACAAATAAGTTTATGAGCATTATGAAGTCTGTTATAGAAAATAGTGAGTTTATTTACAAATGAAATAGTTGTGATTAACAAACCCACTTATAACATGAACATGTTGTTATGAATGTGTATATGTAATAATATATATATATATATATATATATATATATATATATATATATATATATATATATATATATATATATATATATATATATATATATATATATATATATATATATATATATATATATATATATATATATATATATATATGATAAAGCAATATAATATGTTATATCAACATGTAGCTTATAGTAGTATGCAGCCTTGTGACCACTTTTATCTTCATCTATAAAAAAAAATTACTAACTTAAAAAGTTGATAATCTTTGCTATGTAAATCTGATTCTGAAATCTGGACTATAATGTCTGATAAACCTCCTCTTTGTAACCAGACCTAATTTTGAAGTGTCAATAAATTTTTTTTTTCCCACTATACTCATTTTTTTTTTCCTTCTCACATTTAAAGCCGAATGACTCAGTAGAAAGTGCAGCCCGTAATTAATAATAAATCTGGGCTATTTTTAAGCTTCCCAGCACTCCTAAGACATCAAAAAACTTTGTAAAAATGGCCTCGAAGACAAGACAAATGATTTGGGCAGCCATTAAGATATAAAAATCAACATTTACAGCTTATATTTGCCTCCAAAATATGGCTTAAACTATTTGCACGGGATTCTTATTTTGTTGATGTTGTATGCTGAGTTAACTACATGTTCCCAAAAAAATACTTGGAAGTGTACATATTATATATGTTTTTTTTAATAAAAAATAACTACAAAAAATATAATATTAAATAGTTTTGGGGAGGCACTGTACGCGACCTACCCCGCTTCGCGTGGGACATTTGTGGGAGGTTGCTGCTGCAGACACCACAAAGGGGCTGCGGGTAAGCAGGCCACTGACCCTCCTCCACCACAGTGTACACTGCCGGGTTGCATGAGTGGCCGACAGTGCATACAATCATTTTTATTTTTATTTCATTACATTACATTCTGTTTCAAATAAATAGATAATTTCTTGTAGCCCAATGAACCCCGTAACTTAAAACAAAACAAAAACTTGTAGCATCAAGCAATAAAATAGAAAAATAAAATAAAATGGATCTAAACCATTGTATTGAATCTAAAACTTAAAATAGATAAAATGATGTTTTCTGGAGAAGATCTTAAGCATTCCAGGCTGAATCCTGAAAAACAAGATCTTGGAGAAACACATATTGTTCTCCCACTCCAGAGACCCTACTCCTCAGAACCTGCATAAACAAATGACAAAAATTAGGGTTCCACAAACTTAAGGAGGCCCCAACCCTAATTTTGAATTAGGGTTTTGGAGCTAATAAAATGTTCTTTATTATTTCTTGGTAAGTGTTATAATAAATGAATATTTTCATACAATAGCATATTCATTGTTATTTACTTTCATAAACAAGGGTAGTAATATAAGCAATGGATTTTAGTAATGAACTAAATTACACATGTTAGTTATAGAGCTAATGAAGTTACAATTTAAATGTTATACTTGCAATTTCTATTCTATGAATTATATGTCTTTTTGAAATAATCATCATTTTAGTTTTTTATTTATTTTGTTATAGATTAATGAATTCTTCTAGTAAAATTCAATTGATCAAATATGTATCACACTCTTTTAAGTTTGTTAGATAAATATTAATGATTTTGAATAGATCAAAATTAAACCCAAATGTGCTTAGAATAAGTAAATTTGCATAGTTAAGTTTATTTTGCCTATGAATTATGTCCAAAAGTATTGTCCATAGATAAGTTAGTAAATGATTTATTTTCCTTTCAAAGAATTTACTTAAGAGATTATTAAGATGAAAAGTTTATTTTTCTTCATAATCAGAATATAGTCAACAAACTTATTCTAATCACTTAGAACTATATTAGAAGCCTTTCTTATGAGTATGTAATGATTTAATAATCAGAATTTTATTCTTATTTGAATCTATACTCATTATTACTTCGAAAACATTATGACATTCATTAGAGTTTATTTATAATTTACTAATGGTCATTTCTACCTCTTAGGATAATTGGACTTATGTCATTAATTGTACCTAGATAATTAAACGATAAATATTTGTGAAGTTGGGTTTTTTTTTAAATGATATGTTGAGGTAGATTTTAGAAGCATTATTGAAATATATAGTTTAATATATATAGGGAAATTAAGAGAGAATATAATTTATAAATATATTGGACGAGATTTTGTTTATTTAATTTATTGGTTAAAATATTTTGTGAAATATTAGTGTCGATGTCACAAATCTTTTGGTTAGGTTTAAAGTAAATTAAAGATTAGAATTGAAAGGTTATTAATTTTATGTTTTGTGATATTGTCATTTAAAACATTATTAAGATTAATTTCATTAAATATGTTTTCTAATGCATAATTTTAAATAAAGTGTAGAAGAAAACTTTGGTCCTTAGTACATTAATGGAATTTGTATATTTATTGTTTGCTAATTAAGTTAATTTGATATGAGTTTGTTTCATAAATTGAGAATGATGTATGGTTCTATAAATGGAATTATTTTAATGATATTGAACTCTTTATAAACCTGAAAACCATTATGGGTTTTACAATAGGTTCTATTTTCAATAGCTATTTTACCAATAAAATGAAATTATGATAATTGCCTAGGTGATACGATAACTTGCCACTAATAATTATCTTTTAGACTTTACTTTCATATTGAACCTAGATTATAGTGACTTTTGTACACCACTTGGAATCTAGTAGGGGTACGCTTAACTTGGATTTAGTATTCAATCTCATTTCTTTAAAGATTATCAACCAACATAAAGTATCGAGCACAGGGGGTATAGTTGAAGGTATTAATTAAACCCTTGAATATTAAGAATTTCCATTAATTATAACAATTCTAAGGTAAACTTTATAGGAAAATGGGAGGAAATCTTATATCACTATTTATCCTTCATTTAATTGGGGATTAGAGAGTAAGTATTAAACACTAGATGGAAACCTTGCAAAAATATTATTGTGTTATGTCTTTCTTTTTACGCTCAAGGTTTGATAATTTTAGTACACCAATTAAGTCGAAAACAACGCTATATGTCTTGAAATGAGTGATGATTTGCTTGTACCTAGTATATTAAAAATTGAATGAGTTCATGCATACTAGTGTAGACATGTTATCTTTCCTAATTTGAAATTTGAATTATGCCCTTATTTCTTGAATACCGATCATTGGAATTGTGAATACATTAATTGACTATGAAACTTATGCAAGTGAATCTTGTGTTTATGTAATAAGTATTAATGGTGAATTTCTCTTACCATAAAAGATGGAATTATGTATATTCAAAAAGTGAATTAGAGATGTAAATGTTTGGGATGCTATATTTAGTTGAATGAAAGATGAAAATGATATCAAACATGGCATTGGTGTTAGAAGATTTTTTTTGAAAATTTTAAAGATGATAATAATATGAATATTGTGAAAAGTTAGTAATGTAAGTGTGTTATGTAATCCCTTGTAAATGTGATTGAACCTATACCAGTGCATATAATGAGTGTTGTGATAAAGCTAGTGCATTCTTTGTGTTGCCTAGAGTGATGTGAAGGAACATCACCCGTGAGATATCTGCTTGTTATGGGTATGGGGGCACCATATCCACTATATGTTGACACTTGTATGTATGTGTGTTACCCTACCGAGTTATAGCTAGCGGGGTATTTTGTGCTAGGGTAGTGTTATTACCTGTCCCTTGGGTAGCACGTAAGGTGTATGTCAAGAAACACGAAGCGACCTTAGCTTCCACTACTTGAATCTCTCAGGTAGCATGTATTGTGTATGTCTGGCAGCACAAGGTGACATGAGCCTCAACTATTTGAGGGATGAAGTAAGAGACACTATCCTCATGTTCCCCCACAAGGACTCGGTATGTATAGGGGTGGTAGCAGCCACAAAGTTTCTTGGTTATTAGGGTATTGCATATGCATTATAGTGGCGTGAAGCGATTCCAGCTTCCACTAACCAAGGAATGTACTCACTACTTCCCCTTCTATGGACCCAATTACGTGGTTCATATGTGTATATCCCTTATCCCCATAGTTTGAGCATTGTACCGATATTCAATGTGAGACTCTTTTGGAGAGATTAGACATTATTGATGTTTTATAGCTTCACATGTATTCATTGTGGTCCAGCATGAGGTGGGAAGTGTATGCCCTGCTGTGATTATTCCGTACTACACATTTTCTAACATGTTACATGAGGTACGATGCCACACCCCACTGATGTTTTGACACAGTGTTGGGTGATGATGCCATGTTGTTGATGGTAGTGATTCAAGCTCAAGGACACGATGCCATGTATGTATGTACATGAAGGCGTAGTATATGTATGTTATGTATTCCTACTTGATGCAGAATGATTGGGAGATGCTTGCATGCTTGTAGAAGGGTTCCCATGGATGCTCAGTCATTGGACGTGGTAGGCATATGGGGGTCCCTAGCCATGTATACCTCTGGCTATAGTGATGACCCTAGGGGTATCACTATTTGGAGTGTGTCCTATGCATGCCATATTCACAAGGAACACTATCGTATGATATATTACTAGCATATGCATTATTATTATTGTTTATGCCATGTGGTTAGAGACTGTTGGGTTGCCACATGAAGGGCTATTGTGACAACCAGATGATGTTCCCTCCTTCCTCGTTGGTGACTATGTATGGTCACATAGTGATGTGTTGTGCCTTTTCATGATGATTTTTGTTGCTTGTGTAGACCAAAAATTGTTTATTTTTACTATGAAAGTTTAGCCACAATTTTTGGGAAATTTATGTTATAATGATTTAGTGTTGCAACATTTCTATTTATAGTATTTATTGTTGAATTTTACCTTCATTTGCGATTTTGGTGGCTAAACTATTTTCCTTGGTGTTATTTGAATGTTGGTCCTATGTAGTAATGTGATTCCTTGCCAAGGATGCAGGAGGTAGACTTGGTCAGTCTATGCGAGGAAGCAGACACAGGGAACCCTTGAGTATGGGGGTATGTGAGGCTGTTATGCAGCTAATATCCACTACCTACCTTAGAGTGGTGACTATTCCTTGAAGGATAAACACTTCAACAAGGGGTAGGTCATGTGGTCTTGTATGGTGGGCCTCACCATATATGAGCGGATGCCATGTATGTGAGTGACTCTAGTACCATCAAGCCACTTGATGATATATGTATCATTGGATTATGTATCTTTGGATTATGGATTTTGGATCATGGATGCATATGAGACTAGTACATTGTACCCTAGAGTGTGATGGCATGGCCCACTCCTGAACCTTTTGTAGTGATGTGTACCCCAGTGATGTGGATTGTGGTCTAATTGTGTGGATTTGTATGTTCTCATGTTTAGAGAGATGTCATATAAAATTAAAGAAAGTGGCATGAATATTTGCATTTACAATACCATGTGTGGTGATTATGATGTCATTTGTGCTAATGAATGTTGGAAAGGAGAATTTTTGTAATATTAAACTTTTCCTTGGGAAAAGGGCACAATTGTGAGAATTCTAGTGTCTACAAGAATGTCTATGTGATTAATCTTGCTATTCTTGTCATACATCATTGAATGGTAGAGGTTTTTGAGGAAATTTTTAAATGAATTTGTAGGAATTTTTGAAAAACATGAGAGATGTTAATAAAATATAATAAAATTGTTATTAAGTGTTACTATAAGGTTCGGGTACACCATCTACTCAGGCATTAAAACATGTTTAAATTATGTTATTATGTACCTCTCTTGTGAAATTTGAAAGAGGACTAGGAAATGATTTATGTTACAAATAGTTTCCTCTAAGATGATTGCAAATAATTTTTGGCATAACAAACATGGTTATATTATTGTTTATGAAGAAAATGCAAAGTTGTTTCTAGATGCTAACATGCAGGAAGTTAGTACCATGGATCAAGTTGATGACATGGAAATTGGTAGAAATACTATTTGAGGGTGTTAGAATGATCGTGCGACTTCCAGGAGTAAGTCAAGACCTAGGGGGGGAGGATGTAGGACCCCTCCATTTCCCTCATCTTGGTAAGAATGCTCTAGTAAGCACTACTCTTATTTCTTGCAAAACTTTTTGTAGATTTTATGTGAAGTTATTAGATATCTTGACTATAGTTCGTCAACTTAACTAGAATAGATTTCATCTTCAAATGAATTCATGGAATATGTTAATTTAAGATATATTTTTGAGGTGATATTACCTTTAGTTAACTATTGTGGTATTAGAACATGAAGGTGTAAACCTATGCTTACATGATAGAATTAATATTACTCTAAGATGCTTGGAAATTCCATCAGAAATTATAATAAGGAGCTTATATGGATTAAAATATTGCCCTAATGAATAATTATGGTTAAGCTAGGAAATGATGTACAAATGAAACTCTTATTTCACTTTCATATAATTATGGATTTAATAGTTAATTCAATTTGTTCAAAGTTTATTATTGTAGAATTGGAACATCCTGACAAATCAGATTAGACAATTAACTGCTATGAACTAGAGGTGAAACTGCAATGAATGGTTAGGTTGCTTAATCTTGAGTTAAAATGAGAAGTTTGAAATAGCATGGGTAACTATTTTACCATAGTCCCTAGTATACCCTCAGGTAGGATTAATAATGAAGGGTTGATAATTATATGACTTTAACTTTAGGTCACAATGTTTATTCAAAATTAAATCTTACTTTTGGGAATTGAGAAGATTATAATTTCTTGATAGAATAAGATTGGTTCAATAAAGAAAATAGTGATGATTTCATAGATTGGAATTTTGGATTAATTGTAAATTGAAGCAATTGAAATCTAGTATCATGAGAGAATTGATGGATTCCTTAGAGGATAACTCGTTACCTAACTTGAAAGTGTATTGATAAAATGAAAGTTAAGTTTTAATTGTATTTTGATCATGCTCTGATTATTATGGGAATACTGATAATTACATTGAGTGTGCAAGACTGAAACCATGGAAAGGGGAAATCAAGCTATTCTTTGTGTGCCTCCCATGACACCAAATTTGTGTCCTAAAGGGGGATTAGGCCTATTGTGATGTGTCTTATTTTTGAAAAGAAAGGGGGTTATGTGTATATTTAATTTTGTCATTTCCTTGTTTAATTGTGGACCTTGCCAAGTAAGATAGTGATGTGTTTTGCAGTTGTCTAATTGTAATGTGAATTTAGTTGCTTTTTAAATTTATTTGGTAATAAGGAAGTTGTCACCATCCAACTCTAGTACAAATTGGTCTTCCCCATACCTCTACCTTGGTTAGGACACACATGGGAAGTCACATCTCCTTAAATCTCGAATTTCACTTTTAGGTGGGGTTTTGAGGGGTCAAATTGACCCGTAGGGAGTTGTTTTTCACAAAAATAGTAGGCCCATGGGTTATACCTATGGGTAAGGGTCCTTTTAACCATAGGACACCCTAGAGCCACCTTGGGAAGCCCTCCAAAAGTGGGCTTTTGTCAAATGAAGAAAATCAAAAACTCATGTGAAACTTCATGAGTCAAAAAGTTTCCAACTCTCTTCCCCATGCACCTTTTTGTAGTACCACCTTAGGAAAGTTGTAAGGTTTTGGGAAGGTCACCCAATGGGAAGCTGACAACTCTCCCAAGGGAATTCATAAGAGTATTGGGCAAAGTGTTTTGAATCTCTTATGTTGTAGTGATAAATGTGTATGTTATGTGAGCTAGTGATGAGACATGGTTGTTTTTGCTTGTAGTTCTTATTTCCTTCTTGTTGAGTGGGTCTTAGTAGATCCTTGTTTGTGAATGGCCATGTAAGAAAATTTTTCATTGTAAATCCTTGTGTGAAGGCAAGAATGATGTATATGTTGTGGTTTCATGAAGTAATGTGATGTGTTCAATATTTGAGGGTTGTATGGGTGTTCTTTGTTGGCTTGTTTTCCCCTTGCTCAGGGGTTGGCTAGGACCTACGAGGTCTCATGATGCCATATGGTAGGGAGGAGAGTATTCCATGGAAGAGTTGTTTTGTTTCTTTGCAGGTTTTTCAAGATATCTTGGCTGGACCAGGCTAGGGCTATGAAAGAATGTAGTGTTTGAGAATCCCCTCAATGTGGTATTGGGTGTAAAGTGTACCTTGTAAAATGTAATATAAGTCTTGTTTCATCTATTTCTTCTTATAAAATCTTGTAAGATAGAGTCTTCTTGTAAAGTTTTGTAGTGTGTGTAAGAAGTGATATGCTTCCAAGTTGTAATTAAAAAAAAAAAGAAATGCTTATTGATGTATCTCTTTGATTGTAGTTGTAACTTGTAGGAAGATTAATGTACTTTATTTATTTATTTTGCTTTGTGATAATCTGTCTTTACCTGTGCTTGTACTGCTATTGTAAAATGTGTTTAGAAGAATTCATAGTAAGTTATACACTTTTAACACACAAATATATACATTAATATTTTTTTTAAAAAAATTAATTATGTTTTTGCCTAAGGAAATCTGGGCATGACATTTTCTTCTTTTTCCTTGTCTCTTTTCTGTCTTAAATGGATCTGTTATTGGACTCTCCTTTCCAACTCATAGACTTCTTCAAAAATTTCTTCTAATTTAGGGAGATTAGTCTAAGATTAAGCATCTCCTACTTGAACCTCATCCTCATATTGGTTCAAACCCAAATCAACAGCCTCCTCATATTCAAAGGTATTTCCTTCTTGATTCATCTGAATAGGCTGGATTTGTTCCTCTTGTCTTGTATCCTCTTTATGATTCTGAGCATGAAACATATTCCTATTTTTTCTCCCTCTCCTTGTCTGACTGGGCCCAGAAGTACTTGGATGACCTTCTTCCAATCTTCCCTTAGGAAGCTTATTTCTTTGAGACCTACTACCTCTATAACTCATCTTGTGAATGGTTTTTTGACCAGTACTGCTGCAAAGATTATTTGAGTTGCCACCCAAAATTTGGGAATTTTATCTAAAACACAAATACTAATGGTAACAAGCTGGTTTGTATAGGATAGGAGCCCTAGCTCAACTAAACCCTATAACTTAACAAAATACTTCTTACAAGTTTCCCAGCAGACTCGCCAGTCTATTAGGGATTTTTCTTGAGGGTCAAACTTGGTAAGGGCATGTGCTAAATTCTCAGTTAATAGATCTCCAATTTTGCAAGAAATCCCTAATTGATGAGGATTAGATAAGATCCTCCTTCTGCTTCGAGTTCCACAAGACTCAGGCAAGTATTGCCTACAAACAGGTTACTATATTTCAAGTAAGCTATGGATCAGTGGATTATGTCTTCATTGTCATGCTACTAAGTTTCTCAAACATATCTTTATGGGAGATGATCCTGAAAATAATTGAGAATAACCTGTTGCAAAATGTGACTAATGAAACTACTAGTATGATAACATGAACAATGGCATAAGGGTGATGAACCCTTCTTCTTTTCATGAGTAGAACTCAAGGAAGGCTAACCTCTAATTCACTATTCAAGGAATCAACAATTATGGACTGTGGAACATTAGGGATAGTCCTATCTCTTTGGTGCATGAACATGGAATGAAAATATACTAGTAATGATAAATTTTGTGCTTGATGACTTAAAGGTGTTTGAATAACAGAGATCAAACCAGTGCCTAATCCTTTGGGAAAAATAATCTAACATAAATCAATAGAGGGATTTCTAGGAAATACAGTGGTATGCCTTACAAACCACATACAATTTAGATATGATGCCTTAAAAACTATCTTCTCAATCTAAATTTTCTAACATCAAGATCTCCACAGATGTGTTCATTCCCTGAAATTGCACATGATGATTTAATCCTTTCCTTGTAAGAAAATCATGCAACAATTAGATAGTTACCTTACAACTAGGATGTTCTATATGCCTTACAAATAGAAACACATAAGAATAAACACAAAGCAAAGAGACAATAATAGAACCAAGGTAGAAATTGTATTGTATTTCATGAAAGTGTATCAATACATACAAGGAAACTCTTCACTCAAAAACTTAGGATAAATAATCTGCTCTACAAAACTTGTATTTTTAGCATTCAACCATCAAGAATATGGAACTAGAGAATAGAATCCCTTAGATTGCCAAAAACTGGAACCAGGAACCAAAAGATTGGAAAACCACAAAGCTAGGAAACCCAAAAAATCTTGGAACCCTTTACAAAATCAAAACTCTTACCATTTATACCACTAGCTATCATGGAATCCTAAAAGAATTTAGGATGCAACAAGATTTAGATAGCTAGGGTTAGGGTTTCACCCACTAAACCAACTAAAACCAATCAGAAATTAATTCCAAGGGAGAAAACTAAGCAACCTGAACAATCAGACCCAAAATTGATCTTCATCAAATGAAAATCTCTTGATTTGTACCAAAGATCACACAAAAACCATACTTATCAGTTTAATTGTACACCTACAACATGCCTCAAGAAATACTTGTGTCCATTTCTTGATAGTACAGGCATCTGCAATTAATCATCAAACCCTCTAGACCACTCTACAATAGTCGTTGAAAGCATTCCTACCAAATCCTACTGCTAAAATATTCAATTTCCAGTCCTTCTGTCACTGAGAAACCATTTAAAAATTCAAACTCTAGTGGCAACAGTCAGTCAAATAATTTTAAAACGTGGCCGCTGATGATATCTCTTCCCACTAGATTGGGGGGTTCAAAAAACTCCTTCAACAGTCGACAAAACCCTTAAAAAAAAATGCTTTCCACATCACTAAAGCCTCAAACCAATGAAAATAGAGCACATCAGTGATGAATCAGCATGTGGTCCCACTGTCCTTGGCTAAACCTTAACCCTTTTAACTATTTGGTGAATGCACAAAAACCTTTATTCACCAGTTCGCAAGATGTTTTAGAGCTTCACTACTTTATTTGGAGACTCAGCGAATACATTCATTTGCCTATTTGTAAGAAGACTTAGAACTTCACCAAATTACTTTGAAAATGAGCAAAAATAGAAGACTTTATCAGTGCCACCAAACATTTTTTCTGAGCCACCAAAAATCCTTAATAACCCTGGGCCTACCTAAAATCTGCCACATGACAACACACCATTCGCCGTCTCCACCTAGTCACCTCTGACAGAGGACCCACTCGCTTAAAATAAGATCAACGGCTCTCTGAAGTTTGCATAGAGCTAAAATATTTCATGAGAACATCAGACAACCATTAGAGCCATCCTTCGATACTACTCTATAGATTCTCTAACATAGGACCCTCTAACAAAAGCTGACTCAGCACTTCATGGACCAATGAGAAAATGCTAACTGCGCACACCTGGCAATGGACCTGTTGTATGAAAAGGTTATGTCACAAAGCATAATGAATAGTTTTTGTAAGTTCACAAGCATCTAACACACCCCCTTGTGGACTTATGCCAACCATTAGATTAAGATGCTGTCAGAGCCGGGCCCAGGAAAGAAATAAGGCCAGAAATATTAGAAAAAATTAAAGTGCTAGACTTAGGAAAATTAAAGCCATCAGACATAGGAAATACTTTGCTGGGTGCATGGAAACTTAGGGAAAATGAAGACCACCGGGTGAAAATATTTAACACACATGCCTTTATCAGATTTTAAGTTGCCCAAAAAGTAACATAAAATTAGAACCAAGCTAGGGAACACTTAGGGTTTTTCTACCCAAATGGCTAGAATATGAATTTTTACCTAGGGTTTTAGCCAAAAACATGGAAAAACAATTGCAGAGACCAGAGGAAAAAGAAAATGACCATGAAAAATTGGAGGTTCCAACACATAGCTAGGTACAATTTTCATAGACACATTAGTTGGACCACAAAGATTAGTATGAACAATCTCTAGAGGTTTATTAGAGAAATACTCTTTGGTTTTGAAAGACGTTCTAGTCTGTATACCTTTAACACACTCTTCACAAACTTTAGCTAGTTTTCTAATTAGGGGTAAACCTCTAACCTTTTTGTTCTTGCTGATCCTAGAAAGACTATCAAAGTTTAAGTGACCCAATCACTTATGCCATAACTAGTTTTCTGCCACTTGACTTACAAGACAAGTATTAATCAGTGAAGACTCCTTAACAATAGAATCAATTAGATTATAAAGATTTCCTCCTATTCTTAAACCACTAGCAACAACTTTGTTCTTACTCTTGATAAAACATGCTTTAGCATTAAAATAAATTGAATATCCACTATCACAAATCTGACTAACACTTACAAGATTGTGTTTTAGACCTTCTACATAATAAACATCATGAATGGGTGTATCTCTATTGAGAGCTATTGAACCATGACCAGTGATATAAGAACCTGAGTTGTCTCCAAACTGAACAAACCCTTCATCAAAATCTTCTAAAATTTTAAACTTTCTTTTACAACAAGTCATATGATGTGAACAGCCATTGTCCAAAATCCAAGTAGCAGGTTTATGGGAAAATAAGGTTGATTCAATAATCAGGGGCTTTTCAATAGGTTTCCATATTTGTTTAGATTTTAAATGAAGTTTACACTAATTAGCAAAGTGTCCATAATGAAAACACTTCAAGCATTTTATTAGGTTCTTGAAACCATACCTATGTTTATTCATCTTACAGTTAAATGCCTTATGACCAAAAAAATTGCACTTGAAACAATAACCTTTAAAATAACTTGAACTCTGCTTTGAAGATTTTGCTGCCAAGTTGGCTATACTAGTGTATATGACTTGATATAGTGTTGTCATTATGGCAACAAAGTCATATAGTAGTTTGGAGTCAGCGCACTTAATGTAAAGATAGGAATTCAATTAAGTGTTGGAGACTGGACAGTGTACAGAGTTCTTGAAGCTCAGAGCATTAGCACATGTGTGTACAAATGAATTATGGCATGCACCATGGAAGTTAAGTTAGTTAGACTATACTCATGCTTAGTCTATGAGCACATAATCAGATATGCAAGGATGTGAAATTTATAGTTAGTCGAAGTTGTACAGCCAATGTGTGCCAGGGAAGAATAGAGCAAGCAGCCGACAGTTAGTATTTTGGTTTGCGGTTATAATGTAATGTTGTAAAGGCTATGTGCCTATTGTATTTAGGTTGCTGACATGTATACTTTTTTTATGTAAGCATGCTTAAGCCAATTCAATTGGAAGCATTGTTTGTAATAGGTCTAAGGGCCAACCTAGTTGTTTATTTTGTATGAGAGTATAAATATAAGATGTGCCCATTGTATTTGGTATGGAATATGATAGATAGATGTGTTAAGTAGAGTAGAAGTGTGTGAAGACACTATGAGATGTATTAAATATTTTTAAGAGGTCAAAGCATCAGCCCATCAAAGGAACTAATCTGACAAGCAATGTCACAATGAGAGCTCACCCGACAAATATAGTGTATATCTGAGATCAAAAGGTTGTAGCCTTCATCATTTGAGTAGTGAGCTCTAGGATAGTGAGTCCACTCCCCTAATAGTGATTATTGTAAAAGACTCCTAATAGGGTCCAATATTTAACAAGGTCTACTATACTTAATGTATTGTAAAGCTACTCTTAACAAGGTAAAGGATCTTCTAACAAGGATCACAAAACACTAGTGCAGAATATTAGTGGGTGTCAATTCCCACTGGGGTTTTTACCTAATTGGGTTTCCCCATAATCATATTGGTGTTATACATTGATTTCATGTTTCATGTTTATGTGAATGTTTAATTCAGTACTTAAGCATTTAAGTTTAGTATAAAGATTAAAGAGAAAAGTTAAAATATAGTGAACACTGATTCACCCCCCCCTCTTAGTGTTCCCATTCCTAACAATTGGTATCAGAGCTCTGGTCCTTAGCAAAGAAGTTTAACCACTTGAGGAGATCATGGACAAAGCAAAAATGAAACATCTAAAAAGAAATCTTGAAGGTTCTCTTGAAGACCTAGACAATTAGAAAGAGAAATTGAAGAACTAAAGAAAAAGTTTAGCGATGCTCAATTAGTTATCAAAAAACTAAGAAAGGATTTGAAAGAATGTTCTAACAGTGATCTGGAAGCAAAGGTCAAGAATTTGAATGAAGACAATACATCTCTAAAAGTACTACTTGAATAATTTGATGATAAGCTAATCAATAATTAGGAAGTCTACAATGAACAAGTCAAGGAGAACCTTCAACTCAACGAGGAATTAAGGGAAACCAACTTGCAAATATTGGAGCTAAGGAATTGCAAAGAAAGATTCGAGTCTGAATTCAACGAAGCAAAAAATCACATTGACAAATTGCACACCAGTTCTAATTTGATAGAATCTCAGTCGTATGCAAGAAGAGTCAAAGGAGACACTAGCTGTATTGGATACAATGAAGCACAAAACCATATTGACAACATGCGAGAAAGAAAGGACACAAAAAAGGACTTTACTAATACTAAGAAGACTGAAGATCAAATCAAAGACAATGGTGGACCTCCTAAGAATGAGTGCAAGTCTGGAGAAAGCACTTTTCTTGCACGTAACAAGCATGGACACATGGCAAGAAACTGTACAGAGGTAAGACCTTTTAATGGTTACTGTTATTCATGCAAAAAATTTGGTCATAAAGCTATGAATTGCAAGACTAGTAAAAAGAATAGAATTCAGCATGATTAGAGAAGTTAGAATCAGACAAATATAAGAAGTTCTTAGAATCTTACATGTTAGATATGTAGCTATAATGGTCACTTAGTGAAACAATGCAAAATGGTGACTCATATCAATGCACTGAGGAATATAAAACCTCCAGTCATTTGTCACTCTTGTAACAAGGCTGGACATATTTCATTTTTTTGTAAATCAAGGACGTAAGGTCAGGAAAGCCCTAAAAAGGCCAAAGAACCAGTATTGGATCCTGAAGAAGAATTCAAGTTTGTGAAAGCCTCAGAGGATGTGAGCTTGATTTGGTCAGAAAGAAAGAAGGAAAAAGTTGATGAGTATGCATTGGATGCATCCATAGTGGACACACCCTCTACATCTAGATGAATGGCCCTTAGGGTCATAGGGGTAGCTAATTTAGCTCTAGACCCCTACATGGCTGGTATACTCACTCTCAGAGTATGCACCTTTGGAATTAAGCTTTTGGAGTATAAAGGAACCTTTGTGCAAAAGCACACATGTTGATTGTTAGCAGAACTCAAGTTGGAATTTTTGAAGTGGCAGCCTGGTTTACGCAACTTGCATTAATGGTAGAATTCTCACTTTAAGTACATAGAAAATTGTTTAACTACTCATTGCATTTGAACTCAGAGAGATTGAAGAGTAGATAGAGCCTTGGAAGTTGTTGTGAAGACTTGGAGATTGAACTATCAGTGTTTGCAGTGCATTTGATTGGTTGTAGAAACCCTAGTTCATCGCACTAATCTAGAAGTCATCAGATTATCTTAAAGATCAGTTGGAAAGTGATTAACAAGTAATTTATGGTCACTCCCATAGTTTATGATGTTTCTAAAAAGAAAAGATATGTTTTCAAGAGGCTTCCATTTAAATCAACCCTATATGATTTAGAGGGAGCTTTCTCTCGCACACCTATGGGCATCATGCATGTAGAGGATATTAGGGCATATATCTACTGCAAGAAAGAACCAGTTAAATTGGTAGGAAATACATCTGCAAACTCCTAAAGAATAGGATAGTCCTCGAGTGAAGGCTCCCCCTCTGAATCCTCCTCTCTATCACTAATGGTGATGGCAAATAACTGACACCCCTTCTGCACACACTGCCTAAGCTGCATAGCGGAAATCATGCGAAGGGATATAGGTCTTTGTACTCCAAATATCACCATAGAAGTACCATGATCATCAACGCACTCAACCCTCTTCTATCGACAATCCATCTTGGCGCTGTGGGCATATAGCCAATCCATGCCAAGGACTACATCATAAGAACCTAGAGGGGTGATGCGGAGATCAGACATCGTGATTAAGCCTCCCATCTAAATCTGACAACTGTGAACTAAGGAACTAACAGACACCCTAGCTCCTGAGGCTAACTCGACCTCCCAACTGACATCTTGTCTAACTGCCACCAGCCTGCAACGCTCCACTACATATGGGGAAATAAAGGAGTCTGTGGCTCCTGAATCAAATAAGATAGATACACTGATACCCTGAATCATACCTATAGCCTCTATGACCATGGCCTGGTGCTCGGTGTGGTAGTTATCAACCACTATAAACACTCTATGGGATCTACCCATATCACTGACTGTAGGTTCTAAGGTAGCTCCCCTCTGACCACTGGCTAACTATCCCTGTGGGCACTCTCGCAATATGACCCATACCACCACAAGTGAAACATGGTCCTCAGGTCTGCATCTATACCCCTTGTGTCCTAGGCTACTGTGACCCTCCAGTCCTACTAGAACTACTATATCCACCCCTAGAGGACTGCTGAGTCCTAGCTGGCTGTGCCTGAGGGGTTTGTGTCCTCTGATCCTGTCTAGGGCCCTGAGACTACCACTGTTTGGGCTTAGAGCCCTGATAACCCTGTGAATGTCTCTGTCTAAAACCCTGCTGAGATCCCTGCTGCTGAGACTGTTGACCCTTAAAGGATCCTGCTGAATGGTCCTGTTTCCCCTTCCAAGTGTATTTTTGCTATCCTGACTGCTGGGATGAAGGGTTTTGGTGTTGAGACCGATCTCGAGACTCTCATCTAGTGCGAAAATCCTTAGCTACAAGTGCCGTCTCAATTGCATCTCTGAATGTGGGAGGAAAAGATAGACGTACTGTCTCCTGGAGAGACATATTAAGTCCCTTAATGAAATGATGGATACGCAATTTCTCATCCTTCATATAATCTACATATGGAAGGAGCTCGAGAAACTGACTCTCATACTGGGCCACTATGAGGCCTCTCTGCTGGAGATCTTGGAACTCCTCTATCTGTCTCTGTCTGAAATGCTTAGAGAGATACCTCTCTCGAAATTGGGCTACAAAAGACTCCCAAGTGAGTGTGTCAATAGCCACTCCTCCAATGGAATCCTCCTTCTGCCACCAAATGGAGGCCTTATCCCATAGGAGATGAACTGAAACTTGTGCCTTTAGATTACTCCCATAAGGGCACAATCCAAAGCATCACTGTAAACTTTGTAACCAGGCCTCTGCTACTAACCCGTCAGTGGATCCCAAAAATAAGGGTGGCTGGAGTTGTATTAACTCCTGAATCTCATCCCCAACATCTCTAGGGGGTCTACCTCTATCTCATATCCCATGATGAACTGAATCACCCTCATGATCACCATGGCCCTCGGCACCCCTGGGTGGAGGACTCCCACTCCTCTCTCTGCTAGCTGCTCCACCTCCCCCCAGAATCTCTACTCCTCTCTTAGAAGCCTGTTGCTCCTACTGATGATCTACAAGTGGTAATATCTATTGAATTACCCCAATCAAATTCTAGAGGGTGTTCATGATAGCCTAATTAGGGTCCGGTGGTGGAGGAGGTGGTGGTGGTGGAGGTGACGGTGGTGGTCCACCTCCCTGCTCTACACCGACTCGTGCAGCTCTACGACCTTGGCCTTGTCGGCCAGCTCATGTGACAACAGGCATCCTACACAATAGGTTAAGTTAGATGAGTTGAAACATAATGGGTCTAAAGGTTCCAATGTTGAAAACCCTACTCTGATACCAAATTTCATGCCCAAATTAAACATCCAAAAATGTAACAATTTTTTTTGAAAGATGATATGAAATAACATATGACTATGTCAACACTTCGCTCTACTAAGCCTAAGGATCGACACAGATACTCCTATGCAAAAAGTGGTTAGGGATGTGCTTGTAATGACTGTAACAATAGGAGGATCTAGCAAGGGGAATCTCCAGTCCCGTTATCAGAATGAACTTAATTGAATTGACTTATTAGTTTGTTAAGAAGTTCCACTGCTAACAGTGTAAGAACCTAACCTGACAAAACTACTAGATAATCGTTTAATTCATTCTTAGTTAGGTTGGAACATTAATACTACTAACTAAAAGCCTAATACACTAATTACCAAATTTGGGACTTAATGGTTTAAGGATAATAATTGACAGATCTAACTTACTAAATATACTCGCTAATCCTAATGAATCTAATCAATTGAGTTTCCAACATACCCAAATATGCTTTAGATTAATAATCAAGTTACAAATTAAACACACCTAATTAACTATATGATAGCCTCGTTAAAACTATAACACTTAGATAAAATAAACTACTAATAATAATAATGTGAGATTAATAACTAGTATTAGCAAGCCCAATGAGGTGGGCAATTAAAATAACAAGATAATTTTATTAGTGGAAAAGGAATGATTTATTATTATTTTATTTTTTTACCACTACATAATAGTAATAACATAAAAAGATCAAATTCAAAATAAACTAAACTAAACTCTAAATCCTACTAAGCTACTATTCAAAGCCATTAACATCCACCTATTCCCACTAGCTTCCCTACAAGCTAGACTAAGCCCTAGGCAAAGTGGGCGCATTTCTAGGCAAGGGAGGGCAAATCAAGTGGGCCCCACTCTTCTCATGAAGAGAATTTTTGCAACCCAAGGCTAATGAATGAGAGAAATGGTTTTAAAGTCAAACCAAGTGGAAGACAATTAATCTGCCTTCCCCAAAGAGGAGACCAAGAAGATGGTACGCAGGACAAGGAATGGAGTACTTTTTATGACAAGAGGGAAATGTCAGACTTAAAGCTCTAAGTCAGGTACGCATGTAAGGGGGTAACTTGAAAGTTGGAAAATGTATTAAAGCCTTGACAAACCATTTGTGCATGGAACAAGGGACTAAAGTAAAATAACAGTGCTTTAAATCTTTTTGCTGACAAGGGTCACTTCTCAAGGCCCCTTTGTACCCACGTAGGGAGGTGTTTGGTTAAGAAATTTAACATAAAGCTTTCCCAAGCCCATCACCTGCACCTAGGAAGAGAGCTTTAGTGGGGGCCACTAGCTTGGTCATGAGTGGAGGTATATTAAACACCCACTTTAGCATTATATATGCTAAGTCTTTATTTTAGTGGTAGTCTAGGGTATGTTTTAGTTTAGTTAACTTTATTTAGTGCATAAATAATAAAAACAAGGAATATTCTCTGTGTAGTATGGGGATAATTTTATCCCCATACATTTTCCAGAGAGCAAAATTGCTCTTGCAATTTTTGGAAGTGTCTTTTTTTTTTACAATATGACTAATACTTCATCAACTTGATCTCTTTGTTTTATTTACTAGCCAAATGTGAGGTGTTTAGAATGCAATTAGTGGTTTAGTTTAAGAGTTGCTCAAAGAAGGAAATGAGTAAGTCTAGAATGCATATATGTCTCTCATTTGATATTTCATCTTATCAATTATTCCATGGATAATCTCATTGAAAGTGAATGAGAGATGACAAAGTTTCTTCATCCAAGTATAGTTTTATTAAGTATGAGTTTGGTCTAAAATTAGATAGATTGCAATGAGCTTACAACTATGAATCCAAGTATTAAGAGTTTCATGGCTATCCATATTAATGAAATCTTACATACTATTGGATGATTTCATATCCTTTCTTGCCAACTTTGAATAACCCTTTTTTTTGAAGCATAACTTAACTACTTAAAAGAAAAGGAGTTAACATTTTCATAATAGTATCTCTTCAAATACAATATCTATCTCTTATGAAGGAGAAAAATTTACATTACACTTATATATTACATTTTGATGAAATACTCAATGAGAGATCAACATAAAAAAGCTACTTCACCTCATCACAATACATATACCATTTCACATACATCTACCACTTCACAATGAACTCAATAATGGAAATACATTACAATATACAATGAGAGGAGGATCTTCTTCAAGATCAATAATACAACAACTATGAGAGTTTGATACAAGCATATCAAGGAGGGGATCTCTTCAAGCTTTTTCCACATGAATCTTTGGCTTCCCAAACCTACAATAAAGGAAGAGAGAACCATGGGTGCTCACCACCCAACCTAGGTCTCTTATGAGACCACCCCCAAGCTTGGAGAACCAAGGATAAATGGGGTACAACAAACAACAAAATGCTCACAATATGCATACATACAATAACAACAAATTACTCCCTTCAAGGCTACACAAATGAACTTTGCAAGCTCATTGAAGAAGGGTGAAGGTGGGCTTTTCCAAGGGGAGAATGCCATTGTTTTTATTTCACAAATTCCTCAACAAGGATATCTCATTTGCCTCTTCAAGGCTAGAATTCCAACACAACAATGGTTATCACATCTTCATGATACAAGATTTCAATGGCTTCATGGTGCCCATACACCATGAATTTTTCCCTCTTCTCCAAGAGAAGAGACTCTCACCTCATGGAGAGCCCAACTAACCCCTTCACCCAAGGCCACTTCTTCCTCTTCCCAAAGAGGTGAGTAATGCCTTACTCCCATACACATGAAAACCCTCATTCAAACAAAACAAAGGAAAGACATGAATTTCAACATCAAATTCCCTTCCCATACAATACAATGGCACAACAAGTATACACTTCAAACACATGAAAGAGCAAGAACACATCTAATCTATTGAGCATAAACAAGAAAATCTCCATGGAAATGAAAGACCAACCTTCACAAGTGTGATGGCAATTGATAGTTGAGAAGAGCTAATCCACTTTTCTTCTTTTCCAAAACCCTAAAGTCTCTAAAATTAGAGAGTGGGTGAACACCCTCTAATTCTATCCAAGGCCTCTAAAAAGGGCTCCAAATTCTACCCACCCACCAATCATAATTGCAGATTTGACTCTATGTTCTACTTGGTCTTCCTTGCCCCCCCATGATTAATGCTTGATTGGAAGGCAAGGTGAAGTTGGGTAAGGGTCAAGATCCATCCAATCTCGTAGGTAAAGGTAAATGGGTCCAAAAAAGGGTTACCAAAGTCTCTAGGGGGTTTAGGATATGCTCAAAACCTTCCTAACCCATACCCCTAACATTAAGATACATAAATTATGCCAAAAATGACCCCTAGAACTTCTTATTGGCCTCTAGAAGTGGCTGGAATAAAATAAATTTAAATGAGTACATTACAAGTGTCAAGTGACACTAACAATTGCACATTACATACAAATGCCAAGAAAGACAACACGAAGCTAACTACTAATGCACATGAAAATTCACTTTTATGACAAGTTCACGTTACAACGAGGCTTTGTAATCCCACATTGGACTAAGCCTTGGTTTACTCAGTTCACATGTGTTTAACCTTGGTTCTCCAATAATTCCCATGGTTCTCATACCTGCACACTTCACATCGAGCATCAGTAGTTCAAGATGATAACATTGCACGAAATATACATATTCAATTTCCTATTTAGTATCATAACCCAATATGTATAGCTCAATTCAAATCACAATTTCCCATTCAATAATATTTGAACATCATACATACATAATCATCATGTGCAGTATTCAAATCTAACATGAATAATTTACTCTAACAACCATGCATAATCAAAATCATGATGTACTCTAGATTCACATCCACACATACATAATATAATAATCACCATCAAAATATCATATCTCAAGTCTCAATCCAAAATAGATCAACAAGTGTATCACTGTATCAAAATGCAGAAAAGGAAAGATGCTATGACGGGTCGGGGTGAGGCCTCACATTAGGAACATGTATGAAAGCCTGGTAGCCAAAGACTTTAAGATGAGAGTATGAAACTATTCTTTCTTTCCATTCCTCTTCCAGAATTTTGAAGTTCAACCTTCATGAAGGACTTCAATTTATTAAATAGACTATTGTATTGCATGCTTCAGCCCAAAACTCTTTTCCCAAACCTGCATTGGAAATCATACACCAAGCTTTCTCAAGTATTGTCCTATTAAGCCTTTCCATTGCCCCATTTTCTTGAGGAGTGTAGGGGACAACTTTCACCCTATGAATACCATTATCTACACAATAATTATCAAATTCTAGCAAATAAAACTCCCCTCCATTATCCATTTTTAAGCATTTAATCTTGTGACCTCTTTGGTTTTCAATAAGAGCTTTGAAAACTTTGAATTTAGAAAATAATAAAGATTTATTTTCCATCATGTATATCCAAACTTTCTTAGTACAATCATCAAGGAAAGTAATGAAACATTTAACACCTCCTAAGGAGCTTACCTCAATAGGACCAAAGACATCTGAGTGAACAAGTTCCAATGGTTTTGCCTTCATCTCATGCCCATCTTTCAAGAAGCTAACCCACTTTTGCTTTCCGTAAAGACAATGTTCACAAAACTCCAAGTTTTCTAATTGGAGACCCAACAGTTGATCCCTTTTGAGCATTACCTCTAGTCCTTTCTTGCTCATGTGGCCTAATCTTTGATGCCAAAGTGTTGCATTGCTACTCATAACTATCATAGCAGCACCTACTTTGGTAGGCTTTTCAAAGAGATATAGACTACCAAATTTATTGCCCTTGGTAACTTTCCAAGTGTCTAGCTCAATGTGTGGATGATATCCTTGTGTAAAGAGCTGATTGAGGAAATCAGATTTCACCTAAACTTGGGAACATGGTGAACATCCTTTAACAACCAATGGCCACCATCTACTATCTACAACATAATGTCACCTTTGCCAACTATCTCATAAGACTTATTGTCTCCAAGAAACACTTCTCCAAATTGTCCTTCATGGTAATTTGTAAAGCAATTTGTACATGAAGTGGCATGGAAGGAGGCTCTAGAATCTATTACCCAAGAATCTAATTTTTAGTCACTTGTAGAAAAAATTAAAGCGGTTTCATCTATCTCATAGGCTATATTAGCTTCAATAGTCCTCACTTTTTCTTATGCTTTCTTGTAAGCCCAACAATTTTGTTTTGAGTGGCCAGGTTTACCATAAAACTAGCACTCTCCATTTCTACCTCTTGACTTTGATCGATTGGGTGATCTAGACTTTCTCTGATTGTAATAATTATTATTACTTCTATGATGGATTCTTCCCCTTCTCTCGATGATGACCATAGTAAGAGCATCACTAGATGGGGTGTCTTTGTTACTTCTCATATCTTCACTAAGAAAAGTGGCAACCACTTCATCATAGACCAACTTCTTCTTTATGGAATTTGAAGTGCTAACAACTTTGTAACTACAGGATCCCAACTATCAGGTAAAGAACACAACAAGATGATGTCTTTGGCTTCGTCATCTTGTGTCATACCAATTGAGGTTTCTTGACATAATAAAGTGTTCAAATCATTTATATAATTTGACATCACAGTCTCTTCCTTCATTTTCAACTTGTAGAGTTTTGAGTTTCTTCATAATGAAGATTTTATTTGCACTCGATGCCATCTCATACATGCTCTGAAGTTTGTCCCAAACTTTTTTTATTGTCTTTTCATTCAAGACATGGAACAAGACATTTTGTGATAGCGAAAGAAAGATCGATGCCATCACCTTATCATCAATCTTCTTCCAATCTTCATTCAACATCACAATTGGTTTGTTAGATTTTACTTTGATTGCGATTGCAAAATCTTGTTTGATCAACAAGGAATGCATCTGCACTTTCCATAGGCTAAAGTTATTACCTGTGAATTTCTCCACTTTTGTATCCTCCATCTTTTTGGAAATTCAACCCAGATTTCCAATCTACACAACGTGTGCTCTGATACCAATTGAAAGGAAATTGAAAGAGAGAAATAAATAATAGACACAAAGTGTAATTACGTTGAAGGTGTTTCTTATATGAAACAAATCAGCCTAGGTTAATTTGATCAACGGTCGTCGAGCATGTCGTACGCATGCAAGATGATTGAAATGATTGAGATTGTTTGTGGATTTTGAAAAAACCAAAAATTGTAAAATTTCTGATGTGTGAAGCGAGTGCAAAGCTATGAATTAACTCACTTGCAACTGGAGTTAGGTTCATAGTTTAGAAGACACGTGTTTCTTATTTGTTCATTGCTATCTATTTTACTTTCTATAGTGCTAAAAAATTCATCACAAGTGGTACTTCCTTCGATTTAACTTTCTATAGCGTTGATGAGTTCATCGGAAGTGACAGAAGTATGAGGCAATGGTAGTTTGAGTGGAATTAGCTATACTTGAAGTTATTAGCAATAAGGAGACTGACTAAAGTCAGTGGATTTTAGAGCCCAAATATTTGTTAAGTCTGTAAACCTAATAAAACATTGATATTTGGAGAACTGGAAATAACCTACATGTTGAAATCTCCCAGTTCAATCGATTGAGTTCCAAACATCTTGAGAATGGGAGAATGGCTTAGTCAGACATTCTCCTAAATTCTTGTTTGTTAGAAGTTTAATTTGGAGATCATTACAAAAGGGTACAATCGATGATGAATTTTTTTTTGTTGACATATCAGATTTAGCTGATAATGCCTACTAAATCTGAAATTATTTAAACGCATGTATTTTAATTATGTGATCGGGCAAGGTCATATTCTTAACATTTATTTTTACCTAGGCCCCTTTTAAATTTTGCAAAGTCTGAAACCCACTGATATTATTAAATATTCTTAGGTCTTTAATAATTCATTCACAAAAGTTTCAGCATCACATATAGGCTAGGAATCTTATCTTGATCTAACGATTTTCATAAGACCGCAAGGAATCTTTTAGGTCTTTGCGATCGTGCGACAGCCGTCCATTTTGTTGACAAGTTGGTGCATGGGCCCAGTGTCTAAATTTTCTACAGGACTTACATGATGTAGATAATCAATGGTTTTCATGTGTTTGCAAGGTATCTTTTCAACCCTTGTGCTCATGTGCTAGTCGTTGATCTTAATTTTCTATTAGGTGTTTGAAAAAGATGTGCCTGCTATGAGGTGTACATAAGTGTTCATTCCTATTTGGTTGCGGTATTTGATGATGCAAAAATTATCATTGGGAGTCTTGATCAATAAGACAATCTAGCAGGTCTATTTGGCGGATATCATGACATGCACATTTCTTCTTGGTCAGAGCTAGGTGGGATTGGTAACTTAGGAAATAGTCAGCGAGTGAATAATCTAATAGTTGTCATATTTTCACAAAGATTCTTTTCAAACCTTGTGATCATGTGACTATCATTGATTTATTAGAAAAGCCACGATGTATAACTTTATGTCCAGTCAGAAAAAGGGAAATAATATTGATCGTTAGATACAGGATCTAATGGTTGTGATAAATCCAAAGTGTCTAGTGGGTCCTACCTGATACACTTAAAGGTTTACCGTCGATGCATCTCGATCGAATGAGTATTGTATGTTTGTAATGGATGTTTTCAACCCTTGCACTCATGTGACATGTGTTAGATTATGTTGTAAAGAGAGATTGATGGTCCATTTCCAAACTTAAGGCATAACTTGTGCAAAATTGAACTTTCCCATTGAGTGATGGTAGTTTGATTTGTCAGAGAAGTAATGGGCAGATCGTGTGGAGTAAACTGTTGAAAAGATTGTGTTTGGTTGATAATAAATTGAAAATTCACACATTCTTAGAAACACAAAGAGCTAGAATTTTTAGAAGCCTGGGCAAGGAAATTTACAGAGCGGGATGTCGTTTCTTGAGAAATTTCTAAAAAAGGTTGGTAAATTTCTACGCAATTCTTATTCCTATTAATAACATCATAATTCTAACATATTTGTGTATAGAATAAATAATAAAGAATTTCAAACCTTAGAATGGCACCAAGAAAGGAATTAACTGGTAAAGTTGAGTACATTAATAGGGGTTTACATCAAGATTTGTTAGAACTGTTACCTGATTCAATGATTGACATAGTAAAAGCCAAAGCTCTAGTACCAAAGAGCTCTAGGGTAATAGGAGCAGATGACTTATATGATATGGGTAACTATATAAGGGATGCCAAAATTGGCACCATTAATGCAATTGGCACCTCTGATATTATTGGCCTATAGTTGTTCAAAGTAGGTTTGAGTCAAAGAAATGCCCCTCTACCTAGTAGCAATGTATGGCAGTTCGACCTGGGAAAACTTGTTGTACCAAGTGTTTTCATATATGCAGATTTGATGATTCAAATTGCAAAGAATTATGACCCCATTACTAGGGTAATTACATATGCTAAAGGAAACATGCTAATAAAAATCTCTATTGAAGAAATCGGGAAGGTTTTTAAGCTAAGTGAACCATTCAATGACCTAGAAAAAATTGATTTTGAGGAATTGAGGGAAGTGTACAATGCATAGAGGGATTATCTTAGAACTGGTCCTTTGAAGGAATTCTACAAAAAGATGGGTAAGATGATTACCATGGGACCAAGTACACAGGACCCTTCAAAACAAAATATTTTAACTTAAGAGAAAGGAGTGCATATTGGTCACTATGTCAAATCTTTGGAGAAGATGTTCAAGAGAGAATGCCAGTACATTTGATGTTCATGATGGTCCAAATTTTACACCCATACATATCAGTTACTTTTGACTTTTCTTCTTTTATTGCTAATTTAATTCATGATGGATTGCTAGGAATCCAGAAAAGAAAATTTGACAGGCCATTCTGTTGGTATTCTTTCATGATGTATATGTTCTTGTTTAGAGGTGCTAGTTATTTTTAGAAGGAAATGGATTTGTTGAAATAGAAGGATGGTGAGGATATGCCAATCCAATTATGGAATCTCAACATGACATGGGATAAAGAAGACAATAGTTTTATCAATCTTGATAGGTGTTTTACAGCCAGGCTTAGACTATTTTTTGTCCATGAGAACCCAAGAATCCCAAGAACCTTGGCTCAACTTGTCAAGCCAAAATAGTTTTCTAACGACCTCAAAATTGTGCATAATTGGGGAGATTTCATTTTTTATCTTGTTTCAACTGTTATTAGACTATATGGTTTTAAAGGGACTCCATTTATATTTCCATATCAAGTACCCCTTAAGATTGGTGTTGCAGAGTTCATTAGACAATTGGGGGACATTGAAAAGAATACCCTCACAAGTAAACATAGAGGTACTGTATTCCCAAATGTTACAATTGCACACTAGTTTATAATTACAAAGGGTGAATGGCTTCATATGGATCAAGTCCTGAAACCATATCATATGACTACTTTAGTTACTTGGACAGTAGATCCAAAGGGTTTTTATAATGAAATGCTCAAAAATAAGGTCAAGTGTTCATTGATAGATCACATTTTTAACTACCCTGAGGATATCATCATAAATGTCTCAAATATACAAGAACAAGAGATCAAAAAGGAGAAATGGTTGGTATACAAGAAGACACTAGACTTTGTCCAATAGTTTGACAAGAAATATGATCCCCTAAAAAGCATTACTCCTTTTGGGAAGAAGATAGACACTCTTATGGATCAGTTTCAGAGTATTTTTCAAACCCTAAATGAGAAGAAGGAGAAAGCCATGAAAGATAACCCAGAGAAGGCTCAGTCAATATTGTGCAAACCTGCATTTACTAAAGTATTGCCACTAGGTAGATACATGTTACACAAGAAGAGTGGTTATAATGTGGTAGTGCCAGGACATGAGAACCATGAACAAATAAAAAGAAAACAAGATGTCCCTTCCTCATCACAACAGGTGGAGAAACATGATGAGGTTGTACAAATTCTAGACTCACCTTAGGCTCAAGTAGCTGAAGATGTTCCTGATTGCCCACCTCCTTCAAATAAATAGAAATTAGAAGAGAGGCCTATGCATATTGAGGAGGATTATTCTCCATCCCAATCACCTCTAAACATCATGGATAATCAAGAGGTTACAAAGAAAGTCCAACACTTGGGAGCTCTAGATCAAATCTTTATGACCTATGAGGAGATCAATGAGGGGATGCTAGAGCCACCCAAGGAACCTGAATTAGATTTGATAGTGGGAGAGATGGAAGGTACAGAGGTGGAACCAATATTAAAACAAGCATGTGATGAGTTCTTAGTTGATGATGCCTTTGTAAAGTCTAGGGCCTTCATGCAATTTCAAGAAATTTGTGAGAAGAGACAAGAGGAATACCAGATAAGGATTTGAAAATCATAGAAAGTGAGGTGAGGAAGGAAATGACTAACAGATTTGAAAAGATTACTCCAGAGCAAGGGAGAGACTTGGTTAGAAATTCTGGAGTGCTTATCCTCCTAGAGTGGGATATAGCTGGTGCAGTGGTTTTAGATGCAGTCAGACAAGATACCACACCAATTCACAAGACCAAGGAGGAGGCAGAACAAGCAATTAAAGGAGTCACTTTTAGTAAAGACCATCAAGCCCTGGTTATGTGGTCCTTAAAGAAAAATGAAAAATATAACAAAGCTAAATAGATTACCAAGGGTGATATTTCAGGTAGTCTAATAGTCAAGAGGGTCATTGATACCTCTTTAGTTGAGGCATCAAGCATGGTAGTAGCAAAAACCCAACTTATAGCAAGGGTGGCAAAAAAAGAAGCCAAGGAAAAAGTGGAGCTCACACTAAGGCTGGAAATAGTGTTGAAGGCTTATAGAGAATTAAAATAGGGGATATATTAATTGCAGACCTAAAGAAGAGATTGGGTGAATAGGGCTCTATTCAAGCACTAGGAAAATTGTAGATTGCTTCTTCCCCTATTGTGCCTTCTTCTTCAAGCCCTATCATTGAGTACCCCCTTTTGCCTCTTCCCCCTTTCATAGGTGATGAAGACATAGAGCAAAGAGAGAAGCAGAGATATGAGAAAAGAATAAAGCATACAATTCTACATTTTGTTGCAAATGTAAAGCCTGAGGAAACTTACAGGATGGGTAAGAAATTATCAGACATTTTGATCACTTTTAGGAAAGAAAGCGCCACTGTTAACCCAATTTTGGATAGGTAGGTTGTTAGAGAAAATAAATTAAAATCTTTCTTTTCTGCAATTGAGAGTCAACATATTGTGGATGCACAACTGAAAAATACTTATGATTTTGTTAAATACCTAATTGAATTTGAAATTAAGAGGGACAGTTTGAAAAGAAGGGTACAGATGCTAAGGGAAAGGTATTTCCAAGATAATTTTCAAATGTTTCCTGGTTTTATCAAGGTAGATTGAACTATAAAGGACATGGATCAATGGTTAGAACAAATTGATGGTGAAGTGTCAAGTAGAATAAATACCATTCTAAATACACAAGACAATGCCCCCTTTGTACAATTAATTGAAATATTGCAAAATGTCAGAATACATTTCACTAATGTAAAGAATGAGGTACACAAAGTAGTTATGGAATGGGATAAGTTACTGCCTAAAAGGGATGAAGTTCAGGCTTTTAATTGGCCGAGTGAAGATGTTTATGCATCTTGGAAAACAACATATTGTTTAGAGAATACCAAAGAAGAAGAAACATTCACTGAGGAAGCAAGAGAAGGTACTGCCTCAACTCCTTAAAAGCAAACAAATAGTGCAAAAACCTCAAATAGTTAAAGCAAGCACGGAGGGTACACTTGGCAGAAGTTGAACTACCCTTGAGAATTGTTGCAAATTTTGGGGCTTATATTTACAAGCCATTTTGTAAAATTGTAAGAAGGTGTAATATTTACCTTCTTTGTCTTATGTGGTGGATACTTTTTGTCTTTTCTAAGAAAGATCTGAAACTTGTATGCGATTATTTTTTTTATAAAAGGATTACTAGGATCATTTTGTAAGGACTGAAAGCTGGAAATACATGCTAACAAATTTTGAGTCTAGAATATTATACACTGTATTAGGGAAATTTAAGTAAATAGCAATATTACTGGTTCAAGATAAATATCCAATTTGTTGCATTTTAAATAATTTTGTATACATGATATTGATATAACATTTGAATAAAATCCAAAATTTATATCTATCCTTTGTGTATTTCTCTTTGAGTTATGAATTGTCAAAATTCATTGCATGGATATTGTCTATTTATGTGTTGATGTTCTTCAGGTCTGATCCAGAATCAGATTAAATAAGCTTTATAAATAGCATAAATTCTTTAAGTTCTACATAAAGATATAAATAAGTAGTCTGAATATAGGATTCCTTTGATAAAATCCACCAAAGGCTGATAGCATTTTCAAAGGACAAGGTCATCAAAGTTCAGTGTATTTGTTTGTGTATGACAGGTTTGCAGTGAAGGTTTTACCCAATGGATAAGGCATTGGCCAGCAGTGGAATAACAAAATAAGATAAAAACTGTAATGTATTCAACATTCAACATTTCTCAATAAGAGATTACAATTCAAAAATATATTTTTGAATTGTATCTACAATTATAACTGACACTTTTGTCTGGAGATATTCTTGATAACTTCATAATTGTATTTAACTTTAAAAATTGCTCAATAAGAGATTACAATTCAAAAATATATAGTAAAATCATCTTGGAATCCTTTTTAGAATAAGAATGCAACAGGGTTGGGATATTTGTAGCTCTAAACCTATACTATTATTTTACTATATTATAAATTATTTTAATAAAAAAACTCTTTGAAAACATCTCACAATATCCTTATTTCTATAAAAGGATTATCAGGATCAAGTTCAATATCCAAATAGTTTGCATTTTAAAACATTTGGTATACATGATATTGATATAGCATTTGAATAATATCCAAAGTCTATATCTCTCCTTTGTATATTTTTCTATGACTTATGAGTTAATAAAATTCATTGCATGGATAATATTGTGTATATGTTTATATTGTTTAGCTCTGATCCAGAATGAGATTGAATAGGCTTTAGATATGACATAAATTCTTTACAATTTTACATGAGAATATAAGTAGTATGAATTTGGAATTCCTTTGATAAATTCCACCACTAGGTGATAGCAATTTCAAAGGATAAGGTCATGAAAGTACAATATATTGGTTTGTGTATCACACTATTTACACACTTTCTGATTACAAGTAATCTGGTAAGTCATTTATATAGTGTACCTAACAATAATTAATTTTGGATTTACTTTCCATCAATAGTGAAATTTGATATGCATGCCAACAAAAACCATTTAATGGATGATTGTACCCTTTTCTCATGATCTCTGAATGTAACTTCTAAATGCCAAAAAATTGGTAAAATGCACAACTAAGGCATTCTTGTATTTTTTAGATGTTTGGGAGTTAGCTAAATTAACTGGAGAATTTGAGACCAAGGTTATCTCCAGTTCTCCAAATGTGTTCTCTAACCATCAAACTATTTTGAAATTTGCCGACTAAACTCATCGCCAGATCTCTAAAGTTGTCCTTCATTGCTATGTTCATGTTCCACACACATGATCAGCCGCCATGTTGCCAACCCTGTCCTTGTCATCTCACCACCTTCCTGCAAAATAAAATGATTTAATGCCACACCGGTAAATGGGTGACTCGTTAGCCCTGTAGAAAGTACAAATGTATTTTATCACATAATCATTAACATGTTGCATCATTGTTCATGTTTATATTATTTCCAATATTATAGTACAATTCTTTTATTTGACATATCGGATTTATGATTTAACCACCTCAAAATTCATAATGAAATAGCATCTGATTTAGTATTTAGGACATTCAAAACCCTCTTTTGTTTACTAGTGAACAAGGCAAACACCTTAAAATGCAAAGTCACAATTAGAAATGAATAACATATAAATCCAATGAGTAACATATAAATCCACTTTGGTGATTAACAGAATCATTGTAGTCACTTAATCTCTCATTGAATAATAAATCTTCCAACAACAATGATATACACTATAGTCGGTAAATCTCACTAGACAGTACATACAAATGTTTACAAAATTAAAAGAATACTGTGTATTCATTATATCTAAAAAATAACCAAGATCAGGTAATTTCCATGAAATTTATAAAATTCAACAAAGTTTTGGCAATTAAGACAGTCATTTTAGTCACTCAATCATTAGCAAAAATCATTAGAAGCTAAAATATTCAGCACCTCTATTTTCTTCCCATAGTCACTGAGTCTCAAGATAAGTTTTAAAAGATTATATTGTTTAGCATCCTGCAAGTTTTCTTTCCTCGCTTAATCTCTAGAAATTATTAAAAGAGGACAAGTATTTAAGTGCCTACAATAAACTATCTAGTTGCTAAAAATAAAAAATATATTACCTGTCACTTTGTTCACTCTTGGGTGTTGAATTAAGTTTTGATGGTGCCAAGTAATGATGGAAGTGACATCAATTACAAAGCTTCGGTAATAAATGATGTAATGCATTCAATTCTTCAAGATAAATACAACTGATTGTTAATAATTATAAATTTACCAACCATTGAAAGACCCAAAGTGAGGAAATTGTAAAATTAGGCGTTACTCATTTTAAATTTATGTTGCATTCAGAAAAGTAGATCAAGGAAATTGTTAAATTATTTGAGTTTGCACCATTGTCAAAGTTGACGAGTTCAAAATCCCTACAATTTTTTTAACAGTTCATCAATATCTGTTAGACAACAATGAGTCAAGCTTCTTCTAATAAGGGAGCCAAGGATAAAGGGAAAGAGAGTTATTCAGATGAGTTCCTCACTCTGCTCCCAAGGTCTACACAATACAAAAAGGTCAGTGATGGAATTTTCATTGATGATCTAGCATTTTGTAGAGATGCAAAAACACATGATGTATCTGGAATGCATTTTTTTAGATATTTCTATAAAAATTGTGAAAGCTTGGTGCCCATATCAAACCCTTGGACCTCAAGATTGGATAGGTTAATAGTACTAGACATCTTTTTAGATATAGAATTGCTAATTGAATTGGCAAACAGATATGACCCTTTGTCAAAAACAATAAGGAAAGATGATCACTCATCCTTGGTGACTTTGGATAGAAATTTGTTCATGCAAGATTTTGGTATAAATATCCTAATGGCTACTGAAATCTATTTGCAAGCTCAAGGAAATAGATACATTAGGGATTCAGCCCTAGTTGCAAGAGATATTCATCTTCATGTGCCTAGACCAAACAAAAATTACATTGCGGCAACACCAGGGTCTACGCCATACTTTTATAAGGACTTGAATTTTTATATCAAGTATATTGCATATGGATTGAGCAGAGTGTTTGGAGTGGATGGTGGTGCAGACATAATTTCATCTGATATTCTAATGATGGTAATGGATTTACAGAGTCCTCATGTAAATAGAGGTTATGACTACTTAGGATATGTAATAAGTAGGATGCATGAAGGTCTTGAGTCTATTCAAAAGAAGGAGCCTTCTCCTAGGTTTATGCATTACTCTTTTTTAATGCATCTTATTTTGTATCACAATTACAATATCATGCATTTAGAATACCTTCAGCCTAAGATGATGTGGAATGGTCAACCTAATCCTGTCCAGTTTTGGATAAAGGCATGGAATTTTACTTTGAGTGGGTGTGATTTTTGTACTTTTCACAATTGCATGGTGTAGCCAATCTTGTTGAGCTTGGGGTTAAATCTTCCCAAGTTGTAGGTTAAGGTTTTGCAATTACTAAGGCCTTGTCAATTTTTTGAGAAGTGGACTGGAAAAACAATTGGGGAGATTTTTATTATGAAAGAATATTTACAATTATCAGAGTCTATGGTTGCCCCCAACCACCTCATCTTCTCCCACTTTATGTGCCACCAAGAATTGCATTGCTAGAGTTCATTTGGCAACTCATGTTGACTGATAAGGAGCTCTTGGCTCCACATAGAAAGGGTACTTTTACCCCTAGACAGTTCAAAGTTTCCAACTTCACAATTGGAAAGAATGCATTGAACAAGGTAAATGAGTGGTTAGGCCACTTTAAGATGAATGCTACGTTATGTAGATATGTAGATATAGAATATTTTATTGTTAATGCAAGGAAATTTTATAATCCCACCATTCCAATTAGCAATAGACATGAGCAATGTCCTGAAGAGGATATCATTAGGAATATCCTTGAAAAAAATGGCATACAAAGAAGGACACAACAATTACAGGAATTGTTGTCCTTAGGAAAACACCTGAAGAAAAAGTAAATTCTATTTGGAGGATTTTTCCCCACATTGCCTTATTTGCAAAGGCTAAATCAGGTGATGGAAAATTTCAATGCTTTGATCAACTCTATGGAGGGATCAATTGATAATAAGGAGAGGGAAAATGAAAAGCATTCTTGTTCAGAATATGAAGAAGATAGTGATGATGGTTACTTAGTGCATAACCTTCCTACCATTGAACAACCACTTCTTATTGAACAAGAAGCAAATGAAAATATAGTTGTGAATTTGAATGACAGAACTTCCAAATTCTGAGGATACCGATTACCCTCCTTTTAAAAGGTCAAAAATCCAAACAGGAGACCCTTCTCAAGTATGCGCTATTGAGAATAGAAAAGATAGAGTTGAAACTCTAATTACTAGTACTAGGGCCTATGATCACCAATTGAGGAACAAGATCAGAGAGGGTAGGAAAAAATGAAAAAATATAGTAGAGGAAATTGAGTTGCCTCTAGCTTTGTGCCAAGATGAAAGATTTCTTCATCAAGAAGCTTTCTTAAAAGATGATGAATTCATAAAAATTGATGAATTCAAAAACTTATTATTATGGCATAGACAACAATAGGTTGCTTCTACTATGCAGATAACATAGGAAGACCAAGTGCCAGAAGAACCCATTCAAGCTTTGAAAGATTATGATCTTGAATAAAAAACAATCACTCCTGAAGAAGCTAGGAAGTTAGTAAAGACAAGAAAAATGTTACTTGTACCTGGTTGGGATCTTTCTTCTACATTTATAATAGACCAAATAAGAAGGCAACCAAAAATTAATTTGTGTTCAGAAACCCAAGTAGGGGATATAATCAAAGGATTTGGGTATAGCCCAAAAAATCAAGCATTGGCTATGTGGAGCCTCTATCCCAAGGAACATAAACCCTCTCTCTTAAATGTGCAAGAGAAGATGGTTGGAGACAAAATAATATGGTGAATACATAACACTGGTGACCTTGAATTTTCTCAAGTGCTCACTCATTTTGCAAGATTAAATGAAGACAAATCAAAGAAGCTCTCAGATAGATATGAGAAACATTTTAAGGATTATAGTGCAATTGTTAGAGATAGAGAGTTGTACATCATGAAAGAAAGGGCATTAGAGAAAATAATTGAGGATTTGAATCAACAAATAATATACATGCCTGTGTTTGCCCCTTCACCCCCTGATCAATCTACAACATCAAAGACCCAAAGTGTAGAGGGAGAAGAAGAAGTTGTAGTTAGAGAGAAAAGCACTATCCATAAGAATGAAGCAGTACTGCAAGGGCTGAATAGAATTTTGGAACACAGAGTACAAGTTTTGAAGGAAAAAGAATATATTGTTTACATATCCTATAATAAATTATTTGGATTACAAGTTAGAGGTTAACAATTTTGTTACTATTTTGAATACCTATTTTGGAACTTGGTCAGTAAGGATCTCATTGTTTGAAAGACTAGCAGGTGTACAACACTTAAGGATAGATATTCCATAGATAGTTTTGCAAGTAAAGGAAGAGATTGATTAGATAGGAATAACATTATCCTTTTTTAAGGGTAAAGAAAATCAGATTAAGGCAAGGGCAATAATGTTTGGACCTAATTCGAATAGGTTTGTCCCACATATCAAGGCAGAAGATGGAGCAATAAAGGATTTAAATACATGGAGATCATAATTTGATTTACTACTACCTAAAAAAGATGTGTTTATTAATGATACCAATGTATTAGATATGGACTGCTTCAATTCAACTCTTGATGAAGTTATTAAGGCTAAAATGGACTTCATTAAGTTCATTTCAGATGTGAAACAAATTGCAGATGCAAGATGGCAGAGACAAAAGGCACAACTACAGAGCATTAAAGAATTTCACTGGCCCATAGAGTAGCAAATAGCTGCATGGGATTCCCTTACAAAGCCCAAGAAGAAAAGGCCTCTAGCAGTTGACCTCAATATTCTTGATGAAGAATGAACAACTCACCTAGAAATCTGACACCTGACCTATGAGTACAAGGATGGTAACTATTTATGAAGAATGGTGTAGGTTAGCTTGTAATGGCAGTCACCATATCTCGTAATAACTCAATTAATTTATCAAGAAAATCTCCAGACAAAGGTGTTGGTTATCAATTAACTAAGATCAAATGAATCCACAAGTTTTTGGTCTTTCCATCACCTGATAGCCTTGATTGTTTTTTTTTTCTTCTTTTTAGGTTTAGGGATAAAAATATTCGAAGCTTGTTTAATTCTTATTCTAAAAAGGATTCCAAGATGTTTTAACTATATATTTTTGAATTGTAATCTCTTATTGTGAAAGGTTGAATGTTGAATATAATTTGTACAGAACAAATTTCTTATCTCTGCCTAACAATCTGAACTTAAAATTTTGTATGTATAGAAACAGGCTTATTTTCAATAAAATAAATTACAGTTTCTGACTTATTTTCTTATTTTGTCTTTACTTTTATGTTATACTCTTCACTAGTTAAAGGATTCGAAGATATTTTAACTATATATATTTGAATTGTAATTTCTAATTGAGAAAGGTTGAATGTTGAACATAATCAGGCTTAATTTCAACAAAATACATTACAGTTTCTGTCTTATTTTTGTTATTTTGTCTTTACTTTTATATTATACTCTTCTATTGTTTTATGTTATACTCTTGTAAGCTTCTATTCAAACTGGAAGCAATATACAAGGCATTTAACAGTATATGTTTTAATTTCTTCCTATGGATTTTCATACAATAAGCATGTGACCAATTTAAGTTGAACAATAATGAAACATATTAATCATTATTCATTCAAATAAATTGTATATTAATATTTTTATTGAAACAAAATTGAAAACTTCTAATTATTTTCAAAAATTATAATTAAGTTGATAATTTTTATACTATACGATATGTCGCATAAATTAACAGTGTCAAATTTCGCATAAGAGGACATCGATATTATACATAAAATTAACTAACAATAGTTAGAACAATTAAAGAAAATCCATCACAAATATAAGAAAGATTTTTTTAATTAATACTCTTGCAAATTGTAGACAAAGTCAAATGTTTTCTTTGAATGCAATGTTTTCAATCATCGGATATATATGTCGGTCACTACTATATCCAACATTGACAAGTTATACAAAACAACAAAATGTAGCCCTATTGTTATAATAACAACAAAATACACCATAGGATCAACATGTGAATTATTCATTGTACTCGTTGGTTATTATAAAAAGTACAATAAGAAAGCAAAGACCATACACATTCCTTTCCAAATTTATCGACATTTAATATCTATCAACAACCACATATAAAATATTATGATTAATATAATTGTATAAATATAAAAAATATACATTTGGATTGATTTGAAGACATGTTCCACTTCGAAGTATTTGCAAATGTACTCTCTCATAATGGTTTACAGTGCAAAAAATTAAAATGATACTTTTTATATCTATGAATAATTACTTTTTCCAATATGTATCAAGATATTTGTTATGTTTAAATATATAAGAGTTTTGGATATCGACATAAATAGTTGTTCAATGATTCAGAATGACTATTTATTATTGCTCAATTACTAATTGTGCTCATTGTATTTGTAGTTTTTCCTTGTATAGGTGAGAGTTGTTGAAAATGCATTAAATTGCATTCAATGTTAAATGGTTTGGTTGGTAATAGTTTATCATTTTCCTCTTCAACATGACCACCTTAATTGACCGTCATCATAGCCTATATAAGAATTGTTCTACTAATAACTTTTTGAACCACCAACATGTTTTACAGAAGCGTTTATACATATTTTAATATATACATTCTCCTGAGCATCGAGACATTTCGAGTTCATCATTATGGAGGCATTGTTAACACGGGTTCTTTTAAGTTATATTTTTAGAGTTGTGCATTTTCTTGAATTTTTAGATTCTATCAATTTACATTTTTAAAGTTTGCATATATTTTGCTCAAACTTTCACATTTTTTTATAGTTTAGATATTATTTTACAAAATTACAATTTTTAAAATTAAGACTAAATAAGTAATTTATATGATTTCAACATTGGAAAAATTATTTGTGTCAAAAAATGATGTGTACATATTTTTTTCAAGATTGCATCACTGAGAAATATAGTGTATATGTTTATGATATAGTTTTGATTACTGACATCAGACTATCTGCCATTAAATAGGTAACAAAAATGGTCTTATTAACAAAAGGAGCGATTAGTGAAATAATGGCTGGTATTTCCATCAAGAAACCATGTTTTCAAATTGTATCATTACCTTCTATTGAACAACAACATACTACAAGTACAAAATATCATCTGGAACTTTCTAATGGTGTAGATACAGACTTTGCCCTCTTGCCAAAATAATTTAACACACTTGTAGTGGAGGAGGCTTTAGTTAAAGGTTCCATTGTTTTCATCAAAGAATACTCTTGCAAGAAACTCCACAATTACATGTATGCCAATTATTTTACTATATTTTATTGTACTAATGAAAATTCCATTATAAAACTTGATTAAAAATCTATTTTCTTTCTACTTGTAGGGATATCCTAATTGATAATTTGCATATAGTGTCAAATAATGGAGACATTATTGGATCTCCAATACCTATAGTACAAGGTACTAAACAGATAGCATCATCTAGCAGTTGTGGAGTTTTAGATGCTTCTTCATGTAACATAATTCTCGTAAAATTCCTGACCCCATACCACAAGTTATAGACTATTGAGGGTCGTGCTTTACAAAAATCACCTATCCATTATTTCAAAAAAGTGTCTAAAGAGGGTAAAGTATTCAGATTTGACTTTATAGACAAACAAGGAATTGGTATACATATAACTTGTTTCAATGAATTGGTTGATAATTTTTATGAAATTATTCAATCAAATAATCTTTATTTGATTTCTAACGGTTTTGTAAAAGTTGCAAATACAAAATTCAATAGTTCAACCAATGCATATGAAATAGTTCTTTAGAGTTCTTCAACAATCATACCTTCCACATGTGTTCAATCTACAGTTCCTGAACATGATTACCATATCAAAAGAATTGAATCTCTTGAAACTTTTCATATTAATTCACTAGTAGATGTGATTGGAATTGTTGTTTCTATCAATACGTCAAGTACCATTAGAAAAAAAATGGTACAAAAATAAATAAAAATGTAATACACATATCAAAGATATCTTTGGCTACTCTATTGAAGTGACTCTATGGGGAGATCATTATGAGAATGAAGGACAACAAATTCTCAATTTGTTCAAGGAAAGTAAAACAATTGTTCTTTTAATTAAATCTGTTCGTTTTCTTTCATGGTCTGGTAAGTCATTGGATACTATTTTTTCAACCAATGTTCTTATCAATCCAAATTTGACTAAGGCTATTTCTCTATTGACATGGTGTATAGGAATAGGAGAAGATCAATCTTTTATTTCTCTGACTAAAGAGCTAACAATACTTGGCAGATTTACAAATCCACAAACAATGTCTACCATTTGTAAAAAAGACTTCCATTCCATGATTCCTGTTTGTGTAACAACACAAATTTGTAGACTTGATTTGGATAACATTTATTATCTCTCATGTCCACGAATCATGGAGGGCAAAAAATATTAAAAAAATTTATTCAGAATCATACTAGGACATATGAATGTCCTAAATGTTGTCTTCATATTCCAATATGTGATTTCACCTACATGCTTAATATGGATTTGCAAAATCTATTAGGCAAACTTCACAATGTAGTCTTTGAAGGCCCTAAAAAAATTTTATTGGGTGTGGATGCAGAAGATTTTTAGCTACTACTTGCTGAACCCTGTGCAGAAAAACAAATTTTGGATAATCCATATGATTTTGAGTTTGTATTTGATCTAACTATCAAAACATCTTTCACCGGCCAAGAAACTCAAAGCATAATTGTTCTAGCTTTGAAGCTTGCTTAAGACATTAGTTTACTTGTAATATGGAATGTCTCTAATCATATGTTTATGTATAGATGTATATTTGATAATAAACTGTGTCATGTTAATGTTATGTTGTTTCAGTTTTTGTGAAATATATAAATGTTTTTAGATCTTTTAAAACTATGTAGTATTGATATACTGAATTTATTTAAATCTTTATATAATTTACTTTAATATTAGTATATGTTTAAATTTTACATTATTATTCTATTTTGTCTAATAACTTGGCATTTACTTTTTGTGAATACAATATGCATAGATCTTATAAAGAATCAATATTTCCAAATTTACCATGTTTCTTTTTATATTACATTTCCATATCTTAGTATTGTTTTCAAATTTATGATTTTCAATTATTATAGATATAAATGACAATTATATATGCACTACATAGAACTTATAAAGAACCAATATTTCTAAATTTGCCATGATTCTTTTTTTATTACATTTCCATATCTCAATATTGTTTTTAACTTTACGATTTTCGATTATTACAGATATAAGAGACAATTATATATGTAGTCATGGATAATGCAAATAATGAAAGAGAAGCTAACCACAATCACAAAAATCGGATGTAGAGAGCTAGATATGATGCCAAAAAAATTGTTATTAACAAAAGAAGATGAGAAACCTTTCAAAATATTAAACTTTCAATTTCTGCATCAGATTTACATTGTTCGAACACCTCACCTCATTTAGAACCAGTTGAACTTCCAAATTCATATCCTCTACCAAATTCTATTATTCAAAATCCATCCTTGCGAGAACTTCAAATACCTGATTGTATTGAGGATCATACAACATCCATGAATACAACCGACCATATTCTTAGTTCACCTTTCTCTGAAAATTATTACAATGCTAGAAAAGAATTTCTTAGAAAGATAGATGGTATTTCAAACTATATAAAGTGTTCTATTTGCATGGAAAGATATCTTGGAATTAAAATGCGCATGTTAGATGAAAATTTAATATGCTACAAATGCAATTCAGAAAAAGAATATGGCCATCGGTTCTCAAAGTGGAACAATATGGATCTAGGTGAACAACCATTGTGTTTGAAAATCTTAACACAAATTGAAAAAATGCTAATAGCAAAAATAAGTCCTATTTTGTAAGTTACATATGCAAAAGGTGGTCAACACAAATATAGTGGTCATACTATTTGTTTTCCTCAAAATATTTCCAATATCACAACATTGTTGCCAAGACGAATAGATGCATTGGATATAATCATTGTTAACAAAGAGAGTATAGGAAATAAAAAATATAGTTTTTATGTTAGCAGATCCCATGTTTATGAAGCATTGAAATATAAAAAATTGAATGACTCATATTATAGGGATGTACAAATAGATAAAAATGCATTAGCATCATTGCCTTTACAATCTACTGATATTTCAGACCTAATTTTTAATGCAGTGGAAAATAGTCATCCTATTGAAGATAACTCTTCCATGTTAGATGAGATAGAACAAAATGATTTTGATGAGAGTCTAGAATTTAACAGCTCATTTGTTTGTAATCTACCTACTCCACGTAGAGAAACAGAAGAAATACATTCTTTGTTACATTTAGGTGAAGGTTGAACAATAGAATCTATTGCATGGCCTCGTATCATGCCTTCTCCTATAAATGAATACACAACTGAAGGTTTATTTGTAATGTCATTTCCAAATTTGTTTCCCAATGGAATGGATGCATTCAAACAACCACGTATCAAAGAAGTCAAACTCTATGATTATGCTCTTCACCTTCTATGGTACTATGATAATAGATTTGGGTAACATTCAAGATTCCAGTACTTTATATTGAATATTACCATGCGTCAACAAAGCCAAGCAACAACATCTATGTTTGTTCGCAAACAATTGGATGGATCTTTACTTGTAATAATTGCAGATCTTTGTCAAAAGCTATGGGATGTACCTGATGATAAATTAGCAGATCATCTGATGAGATTTAGCTCTTCTGTATGTGGAACTAGATCTTTTTGGAATCAACAAAGAGTAGAACTGATAGACATGGTTATTCAAATTGGTTATCCTACACTTTTCTTTACCCTAAGTGCTACAGATACCAAATGGCCTAATTTTCACAATATCATGCCATCCAACACACCAACAAATCCATCTATGGCTACAAGATGGAAAATAAAAAATATTATAGAAAATCCTCAATTGATAGCTGTATATATGCATCATAGATTCACAACATTTTGAGAGGAAGTCTTGGAGAAACTGCTTGGGGCAACTGACTATTGTTACAAGTAAATAATCTATTTAAAATGTTATTAATTCCTATGCAATTTCATGTTTATTTACTGACTTAAATTTATATCAGGTCTGAATGGGAAAATAGAGGTTCTCCACATATTCATGGGTTTATCTGGTTGTCAAATGTACAAGATATTAAAAATTTAGAATGGAATAATGATCTATCAGTACAAAAAGCTTTAGATTGCATAGACCAGTATGTATCTGCATGGAATCCAGAAAGCATACAAGAAAGAAATCAAGGGATCTTTTCCAAATCTCTTCATGATCCTTGTCTAATGACTACATAGATGATAGATGCAATAGATATGGCTTTTGATTATAGTGATTTGGTTAATCATGTTCAACATCACACAAAATGTTCTCTGCAAACATGTTTAAGAAGAAAAGGTGATGCTATTTCATGCCGTTATAAAGCTCAATGGGCAACAGAAGAAAAATCTAAATTAACACTTACAGACAAAGACAAACCTAAACATACAACAACATGCAATGATGATCGACTAAACTTACATAACATACAAATGCTTTCCATTTGGAGAGGTAATATATATTGTCAACCTATTCTTTCAATTGATGTAGTTATCAAGTATATAGCAAAATATGCAGTAAAAGCAAAACAAAAATTAGAAACATATCATGCAATGTTAAGTAGAATATCTTCAACTTTGCATGGTACAATTCCTGTACCATTTGCACTTCAAAGAATGCTTCTTAAAAATCTTGTTGACCATGATATAGGTGCCCAAGAAACCTATCATCTTCTACAAAAGATTCCCTTATCCCTGTGTAGTAGACAATCTATATCTTTGAATGTCAACAAAAAAATCTTCAATGTCTACCTATATTAGACATGCCAACAAGCTTATGCCATAACCAAATTGATAATTATATGGCATGTCCACCAAGTTTAGAAATGTTTTCTCTTATTGACATAACCTAAAGATGGACATTTAGAGCTACTCAAATGCAAGACAGATGGAAAGAAAGAAGATCAGCTTGTATATTTAGAGTCTCCCCTAGATTTATCAATATTCCTTCGAAAGAGGACATTTCTTATCCAAATTTTTGCTGGAGTGAAATTTTATTATACACACCATTCCACAATATTGAAATAGAATTTGTAGCATTAGATGAAGGAATAATAGAATAATGGGAATCTTTTTCAAGATCATATGAAGCATGGCATGTACATAGAACACATTCAGATATAGAAGAAGCAGATGATCCTACAAGCCCTACAACAGATCCAGATGCAATGCAAGATAGTATACTAAATGAATGGAAATTTTTATGTCATTAATATCTAGGCATGCCTATACATTTAAATGATTTAGATATTCTTGGATATGAAGATTTTGTTTCAGGAAATAATTGGTTGCAAAATAATATTACTCCTTTACAAAAAGATACAGGTCAAATTTCATTCAATCAAATCAAGAAATCTTTCAACAAAATCCAATTATGCATCAAAAAACTTATTATAAACTATCTGTCCAACAAAAAAAAGCATATGATATGATTATATCACATAGCCAAAGAAGTATTGTACAACAACCATTATAGCTAATTGTACAAGGCACTACTGGCACTAGAAAATCTCATCTAATAGCTCAAATCAAGGCTAGTCTCACTCAATCAGCACCCAACGGACAGTCACTTGTTCTACTTCTTGCACCAATAGGAGTTGCAGCATTTAACATCAAGGCATCTACAATTCATTTAGCTCTACACATTCCTATCAAAGAGATGCTACAATTACAAGGTCAACAACTAGAAAAGTTACAAGAAAATCTGTATTATGTTTAGTACATTATTATAGATGAAATGAGTTTTATTCGTTCTAAATTATTTGAAAGAATTGATATGAGATTGAGAGAAGAATTTCCAAATAGAAACCACATTCTTTTTGGAGGTTATTCAATGATTCTCTTTGGTGATTTGGGTCATCTTCCTCCAGTTAAAGATATTCCAATGTATGCTTCAAATTTATATGGTGGACAATTATGGAAATCATTCAAAAAATTAATCACTTTAGATGCTAACTTTTACCAAATTGGTAACACAGATGTTCAAATACAATTTCATTCTCTTCTTACAAATCTAAGAAATGTGGAACCAATAATTGAAGATTGGACTCTACTCATGTCACAGACAAGTACTGCTCTCAATAAAGAGGAACAAAAAGATTTTCATTCTAAAGTACACATTTTTGTAACTAATGAAATGGTAGCTCTTCATAATAAGTGTATGTTATTATCTCTACATCGACATGTGGCTCTTTCAATAGAAAAAAAACAAAAAGATTTTGAGAGCTCGAATGCAGATGAAGAATAACTTCAATATCACATTCTTTTATGTATAGGGAAACAAGTTATGCTATGTACTAATTTATGTGTCCAGACAAGGCTAGTTAATGGTGCTATAGGAGAAATCAAAGCTATTGTATGTAACGATGGAAAAAATCCTCCTCAACTGCCATTGATAGTTGTAGTTCAATTTTTTAACTACATTGGTCTAGCTTGGGATGATACTAGTCCAAAGAATATTCCTATCACACCAATTAAAAGGGGTTACCGTCGTCAAATAACTTTGCAAATTTCATGGGCTTTAACAATACACAAATCACATGTTTTGTCACTTCTAATAGCAATAATTGACATTGGAAGCACAAAATGGCAAGGATTAACCTTTACAGCTCTTTCAAGAGCTCATAAACTTTTAGGACTTCGTATTCATCCAGCTTTCAGTTTTGAAAGATATTCATGCATGCAAAAAAATGCAAATGTTACAAGGTGAAAAGAAGAAGAAAGACGCTTAAATGCATTAACATAATATTAACACATTTTTGTATCATTATTTTATATGCTTAAATCAAACCACAAATATGTATACACGATTCTCAGATTATGAACTCTGAAGTTGTAGAACATAGAGTCCTTTTAAAATAGGTATAAACTTAGTAACAATAACCATTTTATGGAAAACTATACTGTCTGTTGAGACTCAACGATTGTAGTCTATTTTTTTGTTGCTAAAACAATTATCATATACTGCTTTCATTCAAATGGAAATACAATAGATATTTCTATTATCAAAATCATAACAATTATGTTTAGTCTCTAAAATAGCTATAGTATACTTTATTGACATCTCAAGTAATTATGTTTCTCTTGTTAATTCACTCAAATGAAGTCTGTTAGATGAAGACAGAACTAGCTAGAAGGCACCATGAACTCAAGTAGCCTACCATGTATTGCATATACTAAAGCATAATTTCACTTTCTGGGGAAACTTTTAATAAATTTATAATTCAATTTATGCTTATCAATCCCAGTCGATCTAATATTATACATTTCTAAAATTTATTAAAAAAATTATGGGTCCACACACGAGCAATGAATTATGCAATACCAGAAATATAACACACAAAACTTTCAATAAAGATACATCAACTCAAAGAAAACACCTTATTCAACCAAATATAACATGTTATCAAAATACAGTACCCAAATTTAGAAGTTCAGTTCAACAAATAGAAAGCCCTACAATAGTAAGAATTTTTTTTTATATTGAAAGTTTAAAATTTACATCATCATAAACATGACATGAATAGGCAAGTTTCTAACATCATCTTCAGTCAAATTATATGATAACAATTTAAAGAAACCCAATACCCTAAATCTAAAAAATATCCAACCAAAAACCAATTTTCATATAATTCCATCAATCATAGACAAAGTAACAAGTTTACCAAATAAATCTCGCAGAGAAGTAGACCTAAAATACTAGATTTCAGCTTCATAAGTCATGAAAAATTCATCGAAGTCAATATTTTATAAACCAATAGAGGAGTCATTTAATCAAATCACTTCTCTAATCTCATCATTTATAATACTTATAAGATCTTCTCATATATATCATTGACACCTCTTCATACTGCATTATAGTTCCTACCCACTTATATAACGATATAATCATACATAAAAATAAAAGGTCACTAACCATGACCTAAACAATGGTACAAATACTAGATATACAACCTTTTATTTCTTTAGCAGACAAAAAAATTCATTGTCCAATCAATCAGGACAAAAAAAATAAACTGGAATTTGGGCATGGTTGAAAAAAAGTTCTCAATTTTTATGGCTTGTAGTTTTCTCAATTTGTTATAATCTAAAATCTAAAATCACTACAAGATGACAATATAATCATATTTAAAAATACCCGATCATTAACCATGACCTAAAGAATGGTACAAAAAATTAGTCATAATAATTCCTCAATAAGGTTTTCAAAAAAATAGTTCTAAGAAACCCTCGTAATAATAACTATAGTTAGTTAAGCAATATCTCCTTCAGGTTTAGGGTTCATTATTTCTATCATTGAAAAATGTTAATTTAAAACTTGTTTGTTTTTTCTCTAGAAGAACTTTCTCTTCAACATATTACAACATTTTTTCACCCCGTGAGTTTACTATCTGATTTTTTCAAATTACCTCTAACAATTATAAATTTAGTCTATGAGATAAAAGTAACATAACCAGAAAATAATTATTGCAAATGTACAAGTTTTTACAAACATAAGATGATAATTTATAACATGAAAAGTAAATAAGGTTCAAATTCTAGATATACAACCTTCCATTTCTTGAACACACGTAAATTATCACTGTCCAACTAGTCACAACAAAGATAAATAACTGTAATTTGAACATGGTTGATTTTTTTTCCAATTTTTATGGCTTGCAGTTCGGTCAATTTGTTCTGATCAAATACATAGCTAAGTCTTATTTCAACATTCACATATTTGGAAAAATTGGTATGTGAAAAATACCAGTGCAGAAAACAAACATTGGTCAGATGAGAGACACCCTTGTACCAAAATGTGTAGTTTGAATCAACCAATAAGCAATAACTTCATCTCTGGATAACAAAACCTAGTTTCTTTGATAAACAAAGCATTTATCCAGCAAAATACACTATATTTGATTTGACGCTTACACAAATTCAAAATATTGTTCATTGCTTGATACAAACTACATATTTTCATACAAGAATGTCTCTCATTTAACCAAACTTTGTTTTCTACACTGATATCTTTCAAATAACAAAATTTTCTAATAAATGAAGCTTGAAATAAAACTTATCTATGTATTTGATCATCACAAAATCACTTACTTGGAAGCCATCGAAATTAATATATATTACTCAACCATGCCCAAATTCCAATTTTTCATCAACATCCAATAATTCCATTTCCCATTGTTGCCCATTTTAGCCTTGCAACACCATATGTTCATGTTACTTTGTTATAAATAGTGAAACAAATGACATATGTCATGCAATCATGGTTGTCGCAAGATCCCAAAGAATACATGTTTACTTTGCAGATTAACAACAACCATCTGATAAAAAGCAAACTGTCAACCTTTTTCCAGGAAATTAACTGACAACAGTCAGCATAATGAAAGTATATCCGTGACAAATCTAAGAAAGATTTTGTTAATTAATACTCTTCCAAATTCTATACAAAATCAAATATTTGTATTCAATATAAGCCCTAATTAAATAACCAAGCATGACAAAACCCTAAGTGCCTTTCCTTTTGTCATGCCCATAATTTTACACTCAAAAATCACACCAACTTTTTTTTTAAAGGTCATAAGTTTATGTTTTAAGGTTAACAGTTGACTAAAGATGAAAGGTTGAAACTAAGAGGGTGTTGATCAACTTTGATTGTTGCAAAACTAAAGTTTGTGAGGGAGTTCGAAAGAATGGATCAAATTTACATTCGATGATGTTTGCTAGGTAAAAATTTACATGCTTCAATTTAATATAATATTACCCAAGCTCTCAGATTAATATTTGAAGAATTTGATGAACATTAGGGTAATTAAGTGCTACAATAGTCTCGAATACACTTATGGATTAAAATTTAATTTAATCAAGTAAGAAACCCTTATTAAATAAGACTTATTTCACTACATTAATTTTCACCTAATAAATAAATATTTAACTTAATTGTACAAAATTCCCCTTCTATAAGCGTGAACTAAGTAAATAGACTAATTAGTTAATAATACGAAACTAGATACTATAATAATCTACCAAATTTACTAATTTAAAATTAATCTGAGTTAACCTTCCCTATTTAGATAGAAAATGAATAAACCAAATATAATTTATTAAATAGTAATTATATTAATTAATATCATTTATCAATTAATATAATTATTAAATAATAAATTAATTATTTAATAATAAGTATAGTAATTAATAATATTTATTAATTAATATAATTATTAATTAATAAAATAAATTAATTATTTATTAATTAATATAATTAATAAATTAAAATGATTAATAATTACAAAATAAATTAATTATTTAATAAATATAAATAATATTAATTAATTAATATAATTATATATATATATATATATATATATATATATATATATATATATATATATATATATATATATATATATATATATATATATATATATATATACATATATATATATATATACATATATATATATATATATATATATATATATATATATATATATATATATATATATATATATATATATAAACTTTATTAAATTAGGTTGAGCGCATTTGTTTTTGCACTAAGTCCCATAGGGACCGCGCGGGCCCACCCTGCCATGGCAGGGCGGGATGCCTATAGGATAGGGCTTGTACCTGTCGCGATAGGTGGGTACCTACACTGTAGGTTTCTCGAGGCCCCTCGTCATGCAAGTTCATGGGGAGTGGGGGTGTAACCCCCCCCCACTAAAATATATTTATTATATATTTTTTTTAAAATAATTTTTTGATTAAATTTTTTTTTAAAACAATAATTTTTTTTATAAAAGGGCTCTACGTGGTTTATGGTATAAAGTTCAACTCCCCCTCATCCCTTTTTTTTAATATAAATTTATTTTGTCTATCCCTTTTTTTTTATAAGCTATATTGCAAATTTTGTTTTATAGCCTTTATGATGTTTTATTTGGGGTGGAGACCCAGGTGCGTCGCCCAAGGGCTAGTTTTCTTGTTAGGTAGAATAGGCTTTTTATTTTCTTACCATAGCATATATATATATATATATTACCTTTATTTGTGCCAAGTGGAAGGAGTTTATTAATTTTTAATTTACTATGTAATTGAAAAATGTATGAAAATTTTTCCCATACATTTTCTAGAGACCTGTAGGTTTCTATTCCTTGTTTTCTTTGTGTTTTTCACTTGTTTGACATCCTTCTACACCTTTTAATTTTCTTCTTTCTTTTTGTTGATTTGTTTTTCTTTCTACACACATAATTCTATAGTTTATTTAACTCATTTTGCTGAAGATAAAAGGTATAGATTTATTTGTTGGTTGAATTCTTAAAAGCTAAATGTCTATAGAGTGACTAAAGAATCAAGATGAATTTGACTAACAGATTACAACTAAGTTGTCGACTTTTCTCAAAGTCTATTATTTCTCAACAAACTACTAATATCAACATGACATGGAAACTTACATACAGAGTTAGTGAGATAGTTTCTAAACAATTCCTTTCCTTGCACTAACATTATTAGTCACATGAAATCTTTAGAATGGAACTAGTTACATTATCTCTATTTCAATCATTGATTCCAAGTTACAATAGAAATATCATTTTTTAATTGTCTATCCCAAAGAGAAACTCAAGGTAACAAAATAATACATTTGCATTTCCTTATTGAATATATCCTAGTGAATACACTTGCTTTCATCTCTTGAGCATCACACAAGATTTTCAACAAGAGGAGAACTACACACTCAATGAAAAACATACTTTGTTCATTCTCACAAAGAAACTATTTCACAATGAACAAGAATATTGTCACATAAAAACTTGATATGAGTTTCAAATAATACATCTTCTACATATATTACAATTTCCCAAATACAATACAACACGGAATGTTCCTCATCCCGATAGTTCAACAACACAACACTTAGGCTCTCAAAAAAAACACCAAAATAGGATCACTCCAATGCTTCTTCTTCTTGCAACATGATCATCAATACCTGCAAATGAAAATAGTATAGACCATGTGATGCTCACCTCCCATCCTAGGCTTCTAAGAAGCCACCCTCGAGCTTGGGGAACCATCACATAGACAAGGTTTCACACTCAAACAACCACAATCACAATAACACAAAAAAACCACTTTTAAACTCCCATCCAAGACTAAAACAAAGAGTCTCCAAATGACTCAAAAATTGGGGTGAAGGAGGAACTAAAACCCAAGGGGAGAAAGCACATTTCATAGAAATAAAAGACAAGCCTACTCTTAGCTTTCTCAACTCACATTTGCCACAAAATTCCAATAAAATAAAACTCCTTATGACCCCCATGGCTTCAAGTCATACAATCCCTTATGACCCCCAAAACGAAATGGCTACATGGAGCCCATACATCCATGTTTCTTCCTTCTCCACACCAAGGAGAGACTCTACACCCATGGTTATCCCAAAATTCCCTTCACCCCCAAGGCTAATCTTCCCTCCCAAGGGTGAGTGTGGGCTTGGGAAAACCCCCTTAACAAAAATAATACAACAAGAAATCTTCAAGAGCATAAAACTCCACATATACAATACAAGGAAAACTTTCACTACAACAAGCTCAAGAATTAACAATAAAACAACTACTCACATACAATAACTAGATTTACAAATAATAAGCACATAATAACACAAATACTAGTTTCTCCATGCAAGAATGAAAATATTCTTGAGAGCTCATTCACATTAAAACATAACAAGTAGAAAGATGAATGCCACCAACTTAGATTCAAGCTTATGGAAGAAAGTTGATGAAGAGCCTCCTCTTTTTCCTAAGTCTTCCTTCTCCAAACTAGAAAAGTCTCCAAATCTAGAGAGTGGGTGTCAAACTCTTCCAAAAGAAGGGCCCCCTCTAAAAAGGCCTCCACACAATCTCCTAGGGATAGGATCTCACTCTCATTGGATGGTCTTCCCAAGTTTCTTACATAGTTTCCAAATATGGATTCCTAAAAAGGTTGGCCAAAAAGGTGGACCAACTACTTGGAACTTAATTGGATGGAAATCTAACCAAGACCATGCTTCAAAAGTGGATTTTCGGCCATTTTGAAAATCCAACTTTTGGAGGGGTCTTTTGGTCAACTATGAGTTGTCCTATGGTTAGAAATGCCCCTTACCCATAGGTATATCAAGTGGGCATACTAAAAATGGCCTAAACACACCCCTAAGCACCTTTTAAGCCCCCCCAAAACTTATGTAAAACTCAAATTCGAAATTCATGAAATGACTCCACCTCAACCTCCCTAACCAAGGGATTCTCATAGGGATCCTCAAGGGTACTATCCTAGGTTGATGGGCATCCAATCCCCAAGTGGACATGTCATGGACACAAGTACACACACAAGTGTCAAGTGACACAAACAAAGATGACACATCACAGCCATATGGCATATCAACTTGGGCATTCACAACATTAATCACATTTACAATTACATAAAAATTATATACATTCAAGCACATTACTTTTACGAATTAAATACAATACAATGAGGTTTTTGTCTCTCACTAGAAGCAACCTTGCTCAAACTAATTTACACAAAAGTCTATGCTCTGGTTCCCCAAATTTACCATGGGCTAATTCCTTGCACACTAAAGTCCAACATCAGTAGTCCAAGCAAATAAAAACATTTAAATTAATAACATTAATAATCAAGATAATTCATTTGACATTTCATAATTATCATGAAAATAATCATTCATCTATAAAATACATACAACTCATCATGAAATACACAATTCATCACTAAATTAAACTTATAGCATAATCATTGCATATATGATTAAATTGTAATTAAACATCATCATGACATCATAATCATTCATAAAATCTACTTAATTTCACATAAAGGTTCCAAATAGATATCATAGTTTTATCAAAATAACATAACTGAATGTGCAACTAAACTCTAAGGTGATAAAACTATAATCATAAAGTACCAATAAATCCATAGAGCATCAAAATATAATCATCAAATATGTCTATCTCAAATGCAGAATTGAATGGCTATGATAGGCTCGGGGTGAGGTCTCACATCCTCCCCCCTAGGCATGAACTTCCTCCTGGAGTTCATAAAAAAGATGGGTATACTACACTCTCATTTGCATTGCATCCTCCCATGATGTCATAACCTCATCATAGCAATCCCACTAGACCCTAACCTAGTCCAACTCTCAGCCTTGAAGTGCTAGCGTCTAGCGTGCCAAAATGTGGATGGGCTCCAAAGCCAATTGACCATCCGACTCCACCTACAAGGCATCCCAATCTATGATATGAGTCTCATCAAAAATATATTTCCTCAACACTGACACATGATAAAAAGTGTGGATGTGTGACAGGCTCAGTGGAAAAGCAAGACGATAGGTGATAGGACCTATCCACTCAATTATCTCAAAAGGGCCAACAAATCTAGGTGCAAGCTTAGATCCCTTTCCAAATTGGATTGGAATCTTATGTGGTTACACTCCCAAAAAAACTCTATCCCCAACCTGATAACTATGATCTTCCCTCTTGGCATCTGCATACTTCTTCTTCCTATCCTATACCTCCTTCAGACACTGTCTAATCAAAGTCACCTATTGCTCCAACTCTCACACTAACTCAGGACCTAGAGAAACTCTATCCTTAATGCGGTCCCAACTAAATGGTGTTTTGCATGGTCTGCCATATAATTCCTGATAGGGAGGCATACCTAGAGAAGTGTGATGCCCATTATTGTAGGCAAAATCCACCAAATGAAGGTACTCCTCCCACCTAGTTTGATGATCCATGATGTACATGCATAGCATATCCTCCAACACCTAATTTACCCTCTCTATCCAACCATCGGTCTTTGGGTGATAGGTGGTGCTAAAATTGAGATTAGTGCCCAAAGCTATCTGTAGTCCTCTCTAGAAAGATGATGTGAAGAGATAATCTCGATTTGAAATAATCTTACGAGGTATGCCATGAAGTTTTAAAATATCCTACAAGAAAAACTGAGCTATTGCTGGGGCTATAAAAGTGGTCCAAATGGGTGAGAAGTGGGCTACTTTGGTCAGCTTATCAACTATCACCATGATGGCATCATGGCATTGAGATGACATAGGGAGACCAATGATGAAAACCATAGAATTGACATCCCACTTCCACTTTGGTATCTCATGAGGCTAAAGCAAACCACTAGGGTGACGATGCTCTACCTTAACCCTTTGACACTTAAGACATTGTGCCACTATCTTAGCTATGCTCTGTCTCATCCCTGGCCAATGATATAACTACCTCAAATTTGCATGCATCTTCTTGACTCTGGGATGCATTGCATAAGGGGCCCTATGAGCCTCTAGCATGATGAAAACTCACAAGTTTCCAGAGGATGGGACATAGATGCATCCTCTATGGCATAAAAGCCCATCAAAATCTAGGGAATATCCTGAATATTTAACCTCAAGAGTAATCTGAGACCGAATGATCTGACTAACAATATCTAATCCCTCAACTTAGTACCTATTGTCATAGAGTAGGCCCAATGGCATCTCCTAATCAAAGCATTGACAACCAAATTCTCCTTCCCCTTGATGTAGTGGACATCAAAATCATACTCACATAGGAATTCCATCCACCTACACTAATGTATAGTCAGGTTTGGCTGAGAAAAGATATACTGTAAGCTCTGATGATCTGAATGGAGCTCAAATCAATGACCCAAAAGAAAATTCCACCATCTCACTAAAGCATGAACCACTATAACTAACTCAAGGTCATGAGTGGGATAATTGAGCTCACGAGTCTTAAGTTTCCTAGACTCATGTGCAATGGCTCACCCATTCTGCATAAGAACTACTCCCAAACCATCTAAGGAAGCATCTGTGCATACAAAATAATCTTCTGAAGGATCAGGCACTACTAAAATAGGTGCATTGGTAAGAGCCTTCTTGAGTTCTTGAAAGGCCCTCTCATAATTATCGATCACTCAAATTTCTTTCCCTTACACTAAGAGAAGTGATGGGATGCACCACTGTAGAAAAACCCTCTACAAAATGTCTATTGTAACCTACCAATCCCATAAAGCTCCTAACCTTAGTCAATGAAGTAGGTGAAGGCCAATCCATGATGGCTCTAATCTTAGATGGATCTACTGATATTCCATCTCCTAAAATAACATGCCCAAGGTAATGAATCTCTATCCTATAGAAAGCACATTTGGACAAACTGCCATACAACTGATTGTTTCTAAGACACTGCAATACCTATCTCAAGTGCTCTTCATGCTCCTCTTCATCCCATGAATAAATTAGGATATCATCAAGGAACATAACTAAAAACTTATCTAGGAAAGTGTGGAATACCCCATTCATAAGGCTCATGAAAACTGCTGGAGCATTGGTGAGTCTGAAAGGTACAACTGTGAACTCATAATGCCAATATCTGGTATGAAATGCAATCTTAGGAATGTCACTATCAACAATCCATAACTGGTGGTATCATAACTTAAGATCAATATAAAAACACTTTATCACCCTTAAGTTGATCAAATAAATCATCAATCCTGGGGAGCGGATACCGATTCTTGATGGTAAGCTTATTAAGTTGTCGGTAATCCATACATAACCCTAAGGATCCATCCTTCTTCTTAATGAAGATAATAGGTGTACCCCAAGGTGAAACACTAGGATGAATGTGACCCTTCTCCAAAAATTCCTCTAACTAAATCTTGAGCTCATTAAGCTCATTAGTGGTCATCCTATAAGGTGCCCTCAAAATTGGTGTAACTCTTGGCACAATATCAATATAGAAGTCTATTTCTCTACGAGGAGGCATGCCTGGAAGCTTAGTAGGAAACACATGTGCATACTCCTAAAGTATAGGATAATCATCAAGAGATGGTCCCCTTTCCTTCTCATCCTCTCTATCACTGATAGTAATAGAAAAAATCTGACATCCCTTCTACATGCTCCACTTAAGCTGCATGGCTAAGATCATATGAAGAGAGATGCCTCTCTGAATCTTGCAACTCATTATAGGTGTACCATGATCATCAAGGCACTCAATCCTCTTTTTTCAACAATATAACTTAGCTCTATGGGCATAAAGCCAATCCATGCCAAGCACTATGTCATAGGAACCAAGAGGTGTGATACGAAGATCCACAGTTGTGATGAAATCACCAATCTGCACCTAGCTATCCTTCACTAAAGAGTTGACTGACACTCTAGACCTTGATGCTAACTCCACTTCCCAACTAACTTCTTGTCTAGCTTCCACAAGCCCACAACACTCCACAACAAATGGAGATATAAAAGAATCAATAGCACCAGAATCAAACAATAGAGTAACACTAATACTACTGATCATACCTGCAGCCTCTATCATTGTGGCCTCGTGCTCGGCCTAGTGATTATCTAGCACTGCAAAAACCCTATGAGACTTCCCAAAGTCTCCAACTCTAGGCTCCAATGCTTCCATACACTAACTTCCTGACATCTAACCCTATGGACAATCATGAGATAAGTGCCCCATGGAACCACATGCATAGAAAGGACCATGAGTGTGAGTTTGAACTCCCTGTGGCTTGGAGAACTATTGTCCTCCAGTCATACTAGAACCACTAAAACCACCCTAAGAGGACTGTTGAGTCCGTGTTGTGGGTGCATTTGTATATTGATGTCATTGATCCTTCCTCAGTCCCTGTGTCTTCCACTATTTGAGCTTAGAGCCCTGTTGTCCCTATGGTGGCTTCTGTTTCTAGTTTTGTTGGGTCTGCTACTGTGGGTTCTTATTAAAAGACCCTGAAGAATACTTGTTATTACCTTTCCAGTGACTCTTCTAGTGCCCCTATGACTATGATGTAGATTTATAGTTCTAAGACCTATCACGAGTGTCTCTAGGCTTACCCCAAATCTCTTCTGCAACCAAAGCCATCTCAACTACCTCACAAAGGGTCCCTAGAGAGGTCATGTGAACCTATCCTGATATCCAATCATTGAGTCCCTTAATAAATTGGTTGAACCATAGCTTTTCATCCTTCATGTAGTCTACATAAAGTAACAGGTCAAGAAAATAGGTCTCATACTATAGCACTGTGAGTCCCCTCTATTGGAGCTCTTGGAACTCATCAATACGTCACTGTCTATAGTGCTTTGATAGGTACCTATCTCAAAACCTCTCTAGGAATGTCTCCCAAGTCATAGTGTCCATAGTGGTGTTGTTCTTAAATTCTTCCTATTTCCACCATGTGGAAGCACCTCCTCTCAAAAGGTGTACTTCAAAACGGGCCTTAACATTGCTATCATATTGATGCAACCTGAAGCACTTATCTAAGCTCAAAAGCCATGCCTTGGCATCTGTACCCTCTGTAAAACCATAATACAAAGGTGGATGTAACCATAGGAGATCTCTAATATAATCCCCAACATCACTGGGTGCCCTCTGAAAAAATCCAGGTGGTGGTTCCAGCATGTGAAATGATTCCACCTCATGTGCCCCCTGCCCTTCCTCATGATCTTGTGGAGGATTCCTAGTCCTCTCTCTAGCCTCTAATCTCTGTCCCCTGGATAGCTGGTGCTCTGACTAAGGATTAACTAGAGGCAACCTCTCTTGTATAGCTTCGATGAGGTTCTGTAAGGCTAACAGGACCTCCTGATTAGGATCTAGGGTTGGTGGTGGTGGTTGATTAACTTTTTATATCCCATCCCTTTGTTCAACTTGCTCACGAACTGAGGGAGCCCACCTAGCCCCTCATCCTCTAATATGTCTTCGAGCTTGATGTGTAAGGGGAGGCATCCTAACAATTTCAAAAGGGTTAAAGTTAGCTAAGAAACGTAATGGGTTTAGTTTCCAATGTTGAAACCTAGGCTCTGATACCAAGTGTCATGCCCATAATTTTACACTCCAAAATCACACCAACTTTTTTTTTAATGGTCATAAGTTTATGTTTTAAGGTTAACAGTTGACTAAAGATGAAAGGTTGAAACTAAGAGAAGGTTGATCAACTTTGATTGTTGCAAAACTAAAGTTCATGAGGGAGTTTGAAAGAACGGATCAAATTTACATTCAAAGACATTTGCTAGGTAAAAATTTACATGCTTCAATTTAATATAATATTACCCAAGCTCTCAGATTAATATTTGAAGAATTTGATGAACATTAGGGTAATTAAGTGCTACAATAGTCTCGAATACACTTATGGATTAAAATTTAATTTAATTAAGTAAGAAACCCTTATTAAATAAGACTTATTTTACTACATTAATTTTCACCTAATAAATAAATATTTAACTTAATTGTACAAAATTCCCCTTCTATAAGGGTGAACTAAGTAAATAGTCTAATTAGTTAATAATACAAAACAAGATACTGTAATAATCTACCAAATTTACTAATTTAAAATTAATCCGAGTTAACCTTCCTTATTTAGATAGAAGAAAAAAAAAAACCAAATATAATTTATTAAATAATAATTATATTAATTAATATCATTTATCAATTAATATAATTATTAAATATTAAATCAATTATTTAATAATAAGTATATTAATTAATATAATTATTAAATAAATAAAATATGAAAGAATTAATAATTATAGTAATTAATTAGTAAAATTAAATAATTATTTGTTAAATATTAATTATATTAATTAATAATATTTATTAATTAATATAATTAAGATAATAAAATAATTAATAATTACAAAATTAATTAATTATTTAATAAATATAAATTGTATTCATTAACAATATTAATTAATTAATATAATTTAAAAATAAATATTAAAAAAAAACTTTATTAAATTAGGTTGAGTGCATTTGTTTTTGTGCTAAGTCCCATAGGGACTATGCGGGCCCACCCTACAACGGCAGGGCGAGATGACTGCAAAACAAGGCCCGTACCTACCGCGACAGGTGGGTGCCCACGCTCCCCCCACTGAAATATATTTATTATATTTTTCTTAAAAAAATAAATTTTGATTAAATTTTCTTTTAAAATAGCAATATTTTTTTAAAGGGGTCTAGGTGGTTTATTGTATAAAGTTCTCCCCCCCTTTTTTTTTAATATAAATTTATTTTGTCTGTCCCATTTTTTTTATAAGCTATATTGCAAATTTTGTTTTATAGCCTTTATGAGGTTTTATTTGGGGTGGAGACCCAAGTGGGTCCCCCAAGGGTTAGTTTTCTTGTTGGGTAGAATAGGCTTTTTATTTTCTTACCATAGCATTAATATATATGTTTTTTTTACCTTTATTTTTGCCAAGTGGAAGGAGTTTATTAATTTTTAATTGACTATGTAATTGGAAAATGTATGGAAATTTTTCCCATACATTTTCCAGAGTCTTGTAGGTCTCTATTCCTTGTTTTCTTTGTATTTTTCACTTGTTTGACATCCTTCTACACCTTTTAATTTTATTCTTTCTTTTTGTTGATTTGTTTTCCTTTCTACACACATAATTATACAGTTTATTTAACTCATTTTGCTGAAGATAAAAGGTATAGATTTATTTGTTGGTTGAATTCTTAAAAGCTAAATGTCTATAGAGTGACTAAAGAATCAAGATGAATTTGACTAATAGATTACATCTAAGTTATCAACTTTTCTCAAAGTCTGTTATTTCTCAACAAACTACTAATATCAACATAACATAGAAACTTACATAGAGAGTTAGTGAGATAGTTTCTAAACAATTCCTTTCCTTACACTAAAATTATTAGTCACATGAAATCTTTACAATGGAACTAGTTACATTATCTCTATTTCAATCATTGAATCCAATTTACAATAGAAATATCATTTTTTTATTGTCTATCCCAAAGAGAAACTCAAGGTAAAAAAATAATACATTTGCATTTCCTTATTGAATATATCCTAGTGAATACACTTGCTTTCATCTCTTGAGCATCACACAAGATTGTCAAGAAGAGGAGAACTACACACTCAATGGAAAAAATACATTTTTCATTCTCACAAAGAAACTATTTCACAATGAACAAGAATGTCATCACATAAAAACTTGATATGAATTTCAAATAATACATCTTCTACATATATTACAATTTTCCAAATACAATACACCATGGAATGTTTCTCATCCCAATAGTTCAACAACACAACACTTAGGCTCTCACAAAAACACCAAAATAGGATCACTCCAATGCTTCTTCTTCTTGCAACATGATCATAAATACTTGCAAATGAAAATAGTATAGACCATGGGATGCTCACCTCCCATCCTAGGCTTCTAAGAAGCCACCCTCGAGCTTGGTGAACCATCACATAGATAAGGTTTCACACTCAAACAACCACAATCACAATAACACAAAAAAACCACTTTTAAACTCTCATCCAAGGCTAAAACAAAGAGTCTTCAAATGACTCAAAAATTGGGGTGAAGGTGGAACTAAAACCCAAAGGGAGAAATCACATTTCATAGAAATAAAATACAAGCCTACTCTTGGCTTTCTCAACTCACATTTGCCACAAAATCCCAACACAATAAAACTCCTTATGACCCCCATGGCTTCAAGCCATACTATCCCTTATGAGCCCCAAAAAGAAATGGCTACTTGGAGCCAATACATCTATGCTTCTTCCTTTTCCATACCAAGGAAAGACTCTACACCCATGGTTGTCCCAAAATTCCCTTCACCCCCAAGGCTACTCTTCCCTCGCAAGGCTGAGTGTGGCCTTGAGAAAACTCTCTTAACAAAAACAATACAACAACAAGAAATCTTCAAGAGCTCAAAACTCCACATATACAATACAAGAAAAACTTGCACTACAACAAGCTCAAAAATTCACAATAAAAAAACTACTCACATACAATAAGTAGATTTACAAATAATAAGCACATAATAGCACAAATACTAGTTTCTCCATGCAAGAATGAAAATATTCTTGAGAGCTCATTCACATGAAAACATAACAATTAGATAGATGAATGCCACCAACCTAGATCCAAGCTTATTGAAGAAAGTTTATGAAGAACCTCCTCTTTTTCCTAAGTCTTGCTTCTCCAAACTAGCAAAGTCTCCAAATCTAGAGAGTGGGTGTCAAACTCTTCCAAAAGAAGCTTCCCCTCTAAAAAGGCCTCCACACAATCTCCTAGGGATAGGATCTAACTCTCATTGGATGGTCTTCCCAATTTTCTTACATGGTTTCCAAATATGGATTCCTAAAAAGGTTGGCCAAAAAGGTGGACCAAAGACTTGCAACTTAATTGGATGGAACTCTAATGAAGACCATGCTTCAAAAGTGAATTTTAGGCCATTTTAAAAATCCAACTTTTGGAGGGGTCTTTTGGTCAACTATGAGTTGTCCTATGGTTAAAAATGCCCCTTACCCATAGATATATCAAGTAGGATTACTAAAAATGGCCTAAACACACCCCTAGGCACATTTTAGGCCCCCCCAAAACCTATGTAAAGCTCAAATTCGAAATTCATGAAATGCCTCCACCTTAAGCTCCCTAACCAAGGGATTCTCATAGGGATCCTCAAGGGTACTATCCTAGGTTGATGGGCATCCAATCCCCAAGTGGACATGTCATGGCCACAAGTACACACACAAGTGTCAAGTGACACAAACAAAAATGACACATCATAGCCATGTGGCATATCCACTTGGGCATTCACAACATTAATCACATTTACAATTACATAAAAATTAAATACATTCAAGAACATTACTTTTACAAATTAAATACAATGCAACGAGGTTTTTGCCTCTCACTAGAAGCAACCTTGGTTCAAACTAATTTACACAAAAGTCTATGCTCTGGTTCCCCGAATTTACCATGGTCTAATTCCCTGCACACTAAATTCCAACATCAATAGTCCAAGGAAATAAAAATATGTAAATTCATAACATTAATAATCAAGATAATTGATCTAACATTAAATAATTCTCATCACAATAATCATTGATCTATAACATACATACAACTCATCATGAAATACAAAATTCATCACTAAATTAAACTTATAACATAATCACTGCATATATGATTAAATTCAATTAAACATCATCATGACATCATAATCATTCATAAAATCCACTTAATTTCACATAAAGGTTCCAAATAGATATCACAGTTTCATCAAAATAACATAACTAAATGTGCAACTTAACTCTAAGGTGATAAAACCATAATCATAGAGTATCAGTAAATCCATAGAGCATCAAAATATAATCATCAAATATGTCTATCTCAAATGTAGAACTGAATGTCTATGACTAGCTCAAGGTGAGGCCTCTCACCTTTTCATACAAAACCCTAGGTCACTCTTTTAAAATCTATTTGAGCATTACTTTTACAAAATTACTTAACTTCCTAGAAAGACACATGTTTTAATTTATCATTGCGCTGATTCATATTCCTAATATTTCTTTACCTAGGTCCGGCCTCTTTTTTATTTTCCTAACTCTAAAAGCCCAATATATTTTATTATTTCCTAAGGACCTTAATACATTACTCCCTAATTTTTTAGCATTATATCTCAGTTTTGAATCTAACGTGAGATCAAACGGTTGTCGCAAGACCGAAATGAGTCTTTTAGGTCTTTGTGATCATGTGAGAGGCATTCATTTTTTATACAACTAAGTATGACTGTCAGGTAGGTCCTGGTTATTCTTTTAAAATCATGAGATTTCATTAAACAAAATATGATGGTGTGTAAGTACATGGGCCCAGTTTCTAAAGGAACTACAAAACTGACAGTTTGCAGAGGATCGAACAGTTCTCACATGTTCTCAAGGAATCTTTTACATTTTTGCATTCATGCCACAACTGCCGACTTTTGACAGTCAGAAGTTTCATTTGGAGATCACCAGAAAAGAGTATAGTCACCCATTAAATGGTTGTTTTTTGGTATATCAAATTTAGCTGTTCATGCCTACTAAATTCAAAACTAATTAATAACAGATTTTAAGGTCATTAACAACTAGACCCGATATGTCAACTAAAAGTATATTACTATCATATTTGCAATAATATAACATTAAACAATAATGTAACATTTTAATGATTATTTGATAAAATACATTCTATATATTTAAATTAAAACAAAATTAAAAAGTTCTAATTAATTTAAAATCTTATAATTAAGTTACTAAATTCATAAGGGTATCATATGTAAGTAACTACTAAATAAGGTAGCTAGTCCTAGTATCTTATTTTGGCATATCAGATTTAGTTTTTCATGACTACTAAATTATTTGAAATTAATTACTTTCAGTTCTCGATAGGGTTTTTGTTTTTAAATATATGTTAACTATGCTATATAAAGGACTTACCAGAATTCTTCTAGTCAAAAAGTGTACAAAGAATCAAACGGAAGTCACATGTTCATAAGAAACGTGGATGGTTCTAATTGATCAAGCTAGGTGCGGCCGGTTACTTAAGGAATCAATGGCGGATGAATGATCTAACGGTCGTCATATGTTTGCATGGAAGCTTTCCAAACCTTGTGAACATGTGATAGCCCTTGATCTAGTATGAAGGCCATAATGACTTACTTTATGTCTAATCATAAAGGAAATTTAATACTAACTCCTGAGTCATGAGATTAAGGGTTTACCGTCGATGCAACGTGATTGAAAAATAGTCATATGTTTGCATGGAAAATTTCAAAACATTACGAGCATGCGACAACCGTCAGATTATGTTCTTAAGGAGAATCGACAATCTAGATTCAAACTTCAAACAGTACTGTTGCAAAATTGAATTTTCCCATTCACTGATGACAGTTTAATTTCTCAGAGAAGTAATGAACAAATCATGTGGAGTAAACTACTGAAAAGACTATCTTTGATTGCTAATATATTGAAGGTTCATGCATTCTTAGAAGCACAAACAAATTAAATTTGTAGAGCTGATTATCATTTCCTGAAGGATTCTCTAAAAAGGTTAGTCAATATCTGCACATTTCTTGTTCAAAGCTTTATAGATGCTTGTGACAATTCTCTTGCATAAACCATAAAAAAATGCATACCCTAAAATGCTGCCAAGAAAGGACTTATCCAGTAAAGTTGAGAACAGTGAGAGGGGTTTGCATGAAGATCTATTAGAATCACTAGATCACTCAACCATGAATTTAGTGAAGGCCAAGCAATTGATGCCAAAAGAACCTAGGCTACAAATTTTAGACAGTCTATATGATAGCATAACTACATAAGTGATGCCAAGATTGGCATGATTAATGCAAGTGGCTCTTCTGATATCACTGGTCTAGGGTTGTTCAAAGTAGGGTTTAGCCAGAGAAATGCCCTCCTTCCTACCAGCAATGTATGGCAATTTGACTTGGGAAAGCTTGTGGTACCTAGTGTTTTCATGGATGCAGATTTGATGATTCAAATTGCTAAAAATTATGACCCGATTACTAGGGTAATTACAAATATAAGTGGAAATCTACTGATTAGCATCTGAGCTGAAGAAATCAGGAGGGTTTTTAGATTAAATGAACCCTCAAATATCCTTGAAAGAATTGATTTTGATCAATTAAAGCATGTGTACAATGCTCAGAGAGATTACCTCAGGACTGGCCCCTTGAAAGAGTTTTGCGAAAAAATTGGAGGAAAGATTATGATAGGACCAAGTACACAAGAACCATTCAAAATAGAATATTTTAACTTGAGAGAAAGGAGTGCATATTGGTCACTATGTCAGATCTTTGGAGTAGATGTTCAAGAGAGAATGCCAATACATTTAATGTACATGATGATCTAGATCTTACATCATATCCTAGCTATTACTTTTGACTTTGCCTCCTTCATTGCTGATTTAATTCATAATGGATTGGTATGAATCTAGAAGAGCAAAGTAGACAAGCCTTTCTACTGGTACTCTTTTATGATGTATATGTTTTTGTTTAAAGGTGCAAGTTATTTTGAGAAGGAGATGGTTTTGATGAAACAGAAGGATGGTGAGGATATGTCAGTCCAATTGTGGAACCTTAGTATGACATGGGATAGACATGATAATAGTTTTATAAATTTTGATAGATGTTTTGCAGCCAGGCTCAAGCTATTACTTGTTCATGAAAATCCAAGCATTTCAATGACCTTGGCTAAACTTGTCAAACCAAAATAATTTGTCAAGACCCTTAAAATTATGCATAATTGGGGGGATTTCATTTTTTATCCTCTTTCTACTATTATCAGAATATATGGTTTTAGAAGGGCTCCATTCATATTGCCATATCAAGTACCCCTCAAGATTGGTGTTGTAGAGTTCATCACACAATTAGGGAACATTGAAAAGAACAGTCTCATAGGTAAAGCCAAAGGAACTCTATTCCCAAATGTTACCATTGCCCACCACTTTATAATTACAAAGGGAGGATGGCTCCATATAGATAAATTCCTAGCACCATATCACATGGCTACATCAGTTGCTAGGACAGCAGACCTAGAGGGTTTTTATAATGAAATGTTCAAAAAGAGGGTCAGGTGCTGTTCGATAGAGCACATTTTTAATTTCCCTAAGGATATCATCAGAAATATCCCTAATATACAAGAACAAGAAATAAGAAAAGAAAAGTAGTTAGTTTACAAGAAGACATTGGACTTTGTCTAGCAGTTTGAGAAGGGATATGATCCCCTAAAGAGCATCAATCTGGTTGGAAAGAAAATAGACATTCTTATGGATAATTTTAAGGATATTTTTAAAACCCTAAATTGGAAAAATCAGAAAGCCATGAAAGCTAAACCAGAGAAGGCTCAATCAATATTGATCAAGCCTGCATTTACAAAAGTATTTCCCACAAGAAAATACATGGTACAAAAGAAAACTAGTTATAATGTAGTGGTACCAGGACTTGACAAGCAAGAACAACCAAAAAGAAAAGAGGATGTCCCTTCCACATCACAGTAGGTGGAAAAACACAAGGAGATTGTAGACATTCCAGACTCACCTCAGGATCAACCACTTGAACATATTCTTGATTCCCCGCCTCTATCAAAGAAACAAAAATTAGAAGAGAGACATGTACATGTCGAAGATGATTACTCTCCATCCTAATCACCTATGAACATAATAGATGATGAAGAGGTCACAGAGAAAATGAAACAATTGGGAGCCCTAGGTCAAATTTTTATGATGTATGAAGAGATAAATGAGGGGGTTCCTAAGCCACCAAAAGAGCCTGAATTAGATTTGATAGTGGGAGAGATGGTAGGTATAGAGCTAGACCCAATAATGAAACAAGCATGTAATGATTTCTTAGCTGATGATGCCTTTGTAAAGGCTAGGGCGTTCATGCAATTTTTATGGAAATTAAATATAAGTCAATTTCAAGAAACTTGTGAAAAGAGGCATGAGGAGAATCCAGATAAAGATCTAAAGATCATAAAAAGTGAGGTGAGGAAGGAGATGAATGAGAGGTTTGAGAGGATCACTCTAGAATAGGGGAGAAACTTGATAAAGAATTCAGGAGTTCTTATCCTCCCAGAGTGGGATATAGCTGATGTAGTGGTCTTCAATGTAGTTAGAAAACAAACCACACCAATTCACAAGACCAGGGAGGAGGTAGAATAGGAAATTAAGGGAGTCGCTATTAGTGATGATCATCAAGCCTTGGTCATGTGGTCTTTAAAGAAAAATGACAATAACAAAGGAAATAAAATTACTAAGGGTGATATCACAGGTAGCCTCATTGTCAAAAGGGTCACTGATACTTCTGTACTTGAGACATCAGACATGGTAGTAGCAACAACCCAACTTACAACAAGGGTCATAGAAAAGGAGGCCAAGGAAAAAGAGGACCTCACAATAAGGCTGGAAATAGTGTTAGAGGCTTATGCAGAGTTGAAACAGGGATTATATGAAGAGGATATATTAATTGTAAACTTGAACAAAAGGTTAGGTGAATAGGGCCCAATTCAAGCATCAAGGCAATTGCAAATTTCTTCTTCACCTACTGGACCTTCATCTTCAAGCCCTATTATTGAGTACCCACTCTCTCCTCTCCCACCTTCCATGGTTGATGAAGACAAAGAGAAAACAGAGAAGCTAAGGTATGAAAAAAGAATAAAAGATACCATTTTACAATTTGTTGCAAATGTAAAACCAAAAGAGGTTTATACAACTGCTAAACAGTTGTCTAACATTTTGATCTCTTTTAAGAAAGAGGTAGCCACTGTAGTCCCAATTTTAGAATGTTGGATTGCTAGAAAGAATAGGTTGAAATCAATCTTTTATTTAATTAATGATCAATGTGTTGTGAATATACAACTATCAAATACATATAAATTTGTTAAATACATTTTTGAATTTGAAGTCAATAGGGAAAGTTTAAAGAGGAAGCTGGCAGAGATCTTAAGGGTAAGATACTTTTAGGACAATTTTGAAATGTTTCCTGGTCTTATCAAAGAAGATGGAACTATAAAGGACAAGGATCACTGGTTACAACAAATTGAAGGTGAAGTGTCAACTTGAATAGATACCATTCTAAATACAGAAGACAATACCCCCTTTGTATAATTAATTAAAATTTTGCAAGATGTCAGAATACATTTCAGTTTATAAGAAATGAGGTACACTAGGTAGTTGTGGACTAGGAAAAATTACTACCTAAAAGGGATTAAGTTCCGGCCTTTCATTGGCCAAGTGAAGATACTCATGCATCATGGGAAGTAGCATATCCTTCCGAGAGTGCGAAAGAAGAAGAGACATCCACTAAAGAAGCAACAAGTGGTAGTGACCCAACACCTTGAAAGCAAAACAAAGTGCAGGGAACCTCAAACAGTTAGAGCAAGAATGGATGCTACACCTAGCATGTTTTGAACTGAGCTTGGGAGTTGTTGAAATTTTGGCCACTCATACAAGTGATCAGTTTTATAAAATTGCAACAGAAAGCTATTATATTTACCATTTTTGTCTTATTTACTGAAAACCTTTTCTTTAAAGTTTTACATAAAAATATTAGTGTAAATATCATATTCTTTTGATAAAATTCACCACAAGTTTATAGCATTTTCAAAGGATAAGGCCATCAAAGTTCAATATATTGATTTATGTATCACAATTTTGGAGTGAAAGTGTTACCCTATGGATAAAGAATTGACCAGTAGTGAGGCTTTTTTAGAAAGATCACTGTTTGAAAAGGTTCTATTTGTTTGAAGTTGAATTATAAATTTAGATATTTTATATATTAAGTTATGATCATAATTACAAATAAATACTATTATTGCTATATTTAATTAGTAATAATTAAATATATATCACCTTTAATATTAATGACAATATATTTCATATTTTAATATAATAATCATCGCTATATAGTAATATTCTTTAAATTATATTAAATATTTATTTAATATGTAATGTAAAATATTGTTATTAATTTTCATATATCATATATCATTATATAAATATAATAATAATTAATATTTTTATAATTAAATTAATATTATATATAAAAAATTTATCAATTATTTAATATTTTATACTATCACTAACATTAAATAAAAAAATCAAATTAATATTAATTATCAGTTAATGTTTTATAATACAAATTAAATAAAAGCTTAATTAGAAATTTAAATATTCTAAGTATTAAGTAGTGGTGACAGTTACAAATTAATATCATTATTACTATTACAGTTATGAATTAATATAATAATTAGGTAACCTAATTAGAATCTTTTTTGCAAAAGGTGATGACAGCAAACGTAGCCAGACTGATAAAATGCCAATAATGAGTAGAGTATGTATCACTTTTTTGAAAACCCGACAATGATATTTTCAAAATTAGTAGTTGCTAGCATATAATTCTGATGCATGAAAACCTTGTATTGAATACCAATATTTTAGTTTGTATAGGATATCAAAGAGTATTGATTAACAAAATCTTTCTTAGATTTATCACGGATGTGCATTCAATGTTTTGACTATGTGAGCTAATTTTATATATGATATTGATGTCATCTAATACGACATCTGCCATTCTTAATTTTTGTGATATATCTTGAGATTTACTAAGTTTGTTATATGGAACATCAAAATACTTTAAAAAGCACCTTTTCCATTTCGCACGTGTCATTGGTGATATGCTTGACATCTAAAATAAATTTAAAAAAAATTCATCTCAGCATTAAAGGCTTCATCAAGAGTAACATTAAAGCTATCGTTACATATCATTTATTTAACCCATTAATGTTTTATTTCAACTTGTCGTAGTACATAGATAATTAATGTAAGCCTAGCTCTGCAGAACTCCATCACATCACTTTAATGATATTCCTCAAAATATCATCTCCTAAAATTAATGTTATGAGTGCAAAGCACTCTACAGCACCGCCTTGTTCTTTTATAAAGTGTCAAATAATACTAAAATTTCAAATACTTGTACAAAAACAATTGATAAAACATCAAAACAACATACAATAATAGGAAACTTGGAAAGAAGCCAAGAATAGAAGAGAAGACAAAGGGAAGTCACATCAATATCTGGTATTTAAACTAACTTATGGTATTTACATTCATTTTTTACCATTCTTAACCTCCTTCATTTTTTTCATATTTTCTTTATTTCAATACCTAAAAAATCTAACAAAGTTCATCCGCCAAAAAAATTTGAATAATATAGATGGGTATGTGCAAGATCATGAGGGGCCAAAAAGTGGCGATGTGAAAAATATTCACTTTTCACTCGTTCAAAAGTACATGAAAGCGCTTGTTGACTTTTTAGTAGGCCTAGGTGTCAGTACACCTGGGCAAACCTGCCACCAAAGCACAAACCTTATCAGGTACCCAATAATATCAGGTACCCGATAACTGTGGCATAAATCTGAAACCCGCGAGCCCTTTTCTTCATTTCCTTGTGTGATTTTCTTCAAGTTTCTTTCCGCGATTTTCATATACCTGATATATTTTTGGGTACCTGATATTGGAAACAACAAATTCAACTCCGAGCATATTCAGTAAGTAGTTATTTGTATAATTTTTATTAATTTATTTCATTTTCATGCTAAATGTAGCATTTTTTTTAAAAATAGGGTTTTGTATTTATATTTGTAATAATATATGAAATTAGATTGAAATTTAGGTTTGTTTTTTATTTAATTAGGCATGGCTGACAACAATGAAGAAAATAACCCTCCCGCACCAAATAACGATCCCGAAAACAATCCCCCATATCTAAACCCTAAATCTTTACAAGATTTGATACAAGAAAATTTGAACATGATATGAGGTTTCCAAAACACGTATCAAAATATACCTACATTAGGTCCCATGCTTGCCACACTAAATACAATTGTTGGAAACATTGACACACTCATGCAGCAACATAATGCTACTCTTCATTGGTGTGATGATATGCACACCCAATTTGATGATAGGCTTGACCATGATGGGATTGCGGCCCTTAATATAACTAAGGAAGATATAGCCACCCTTTTTATCGATCCTAAAACTGGAATACCAGTTGACCACAAAAAGCCCAAATTATCAATAAAATGGTGCACAAATGAAGTAATGCGCACAAACTTTTGGGATCGCTGGTGGATGGTTTTTGATAAATCACCCCATAGCAATTTGGAGGTCCCATTTTATTTCATTAAAAAATTGTATGCTGAGTTTGTGCTTGGTCACCATGTTGATTATTGGAGTATGAGGCCCAACATGGGCATAGGTAGAGGAGCTCCTCAGACTAGGCCATCTTCCCAGCATTGAAAGGCAACTACCTTTGTCCCCCCCACTGATGTCACACCCCCTCCTCCAGTGCAGCATCCTGATATCATTGCAGAGGATGCCTCACAGACTACTAGGGCCATTCATTTACTGAGTGATCAGTTGATCACACAGACTAGGTCAGTGTTGCCTCTTATGGATGATGTTGGTGCATCGACATCTTGTTAGAGTTCACATGTATGCAAGCCCCATATGTGCATTATGTGCAGGCATATGTGCCTCAGATCGCTTACTGATTCTGATACATATCAGTTTCATGATATTGATGAGGAGGATACATGAGACGTAGCTGTAGAGGCTACAACACCTCATGGAGCATCTACATATCATGAGAGTGCTCAGGAGGTGCATGTAGAGCCATTGACTCCTATTGATATAGTAAGAGTAAACATTATAAATAAATTTGTCACATGACTTATTTAATTTAAAAATAATTTATTTATTTAGATTAGTTTTAATGATTGCATGCACTTATGTATATATATTTTTTCCATTTATGTTCAGATGATGACACGGGAGGAAGTGAGACAGGTGGATGAGTCCACACTTTCGGCCATTTCATTTGGCCTTGATGACTATATGGTATATTATAAATTATGTACCCATTATTTTATTTTTATACCATTTGGTGTACATGCTTAAATCTCTATCAATTAGAGCAATAAAATTCATACATTTACTAATATATATTGTCATCTTATTATGTTCTTGTAGGCTACAGTCGATGTCAGTGGGGGGCATGAGGGGGTTCCTTCATCAGGTCTCGACAAAGGAAAGGTAGATAATTGTTTAAGATTAATTATGCATGCATATGTATGCCACTTGTGTGTAGTAATAAATATTTTACTTGCACTTTATTGTATAGGGCATGGCTATTGATGATGTCCTGACACCGGTTTGATAGCGTAGGGTTACAAGTGTCTTGATTTGGAGTGATAGCCTGATTGTACATAGACTTTTATGTATTGTTATTTGTATTTTGTAACCAGGGTTGCTATGATGAAGTACATTGATATATAATTGACAATCTTTTTACTCTCATAGGTTACTCCAACTGTGAGGGAGGGCCCATGAGAATCTTTCATTTCTTTGTTGACCAGCCCACTATTCCTGAGGAGGGAGCACTAGATGTAAGTTTTAATTTTAGTTCAATCAATTTGTAATTTTATTATGCTATCATCCTATTTTGTAGATTTATTACTCTATGTTGCACGACTCTACTAATCTCATTATTGTAAATATATATTTATAGATCAGAGTTGGTATTGCTCGCATGGTCCCTTCACTACCCATGACTTATGCTAGGACACCTGATCATGGTAGGTGATTGAGAGACTAGGTACAAATATTTGTATTCAGTTATAATTTTAATTAAATTAGTGTTTGAATTATGAATTTTATATATATATATATATATATATATATATATATATATATATATATATATATATATATATATATATATATATATATATATATATATATATATATATATATATATATATATATATACATACATATATATATACATATATATATATATATATATATATATATACATACATATATATATATATATATATATATATATATATATATATATATATATATATATATATATATATATATATATATATATATGTACAAATCATATAAAGTAAGCAATCTAACTTTGGTTTGAACTCATTTTTTATGTAGGATCAATCAGAGCCCAACACTTCTTCAAAGAGGCTACATTTTGTTGATCCCCCTATAACATAGGATGCAGTTTTAGTTTTGTGGTCATTTAGAGATGACACTTGGCACATTTTGAGATGGCATATATGCCACATTGCACACCTTAAAACATTGATTTTGTAGACATTTTGAAATGGCATGTGCCATATTTGTATATGAACATACTTTTGATACATTTGATACATATATAGAACATGTTCATTTATATGTTATATTTGCGTCATCTTTTGTATATACATATTTACTATTCATGTTTATGGAATTGAATGATGAAGTTATATCTTGACTATTATTATCATTATGATTTAAATTATATCTTGTTGAAGTTACATTTGTTTTTCTTTACTCTGGAATACGCTGTTCATGGAGCTTATTATGTTTGAGGTTTAACTTCTATAGATTTCCTAGATTTTTGGTGCTTAACTTTCCTTGTGGCTGAGATGATGATGAGGCCATCAGTACCAATACTGAAGATCATTTCTCTGCAAAACAAAAACCATACCATTTTCTCTTCATCACTAAATTAAAACTTCAATCGCTGCTAATATGAGAGTTTCATTTACCACTTCTATGAATTTTCATATACAAATTCTATACCATCAATTATGTCACTATTTTTCATTGTGTGCACATTCAATCTCATACTTGCATTGCTAATTTCATATATTATCATTTTCAATGCTTTTTGTTTGCACTTATAATAATTTTAACTGCTGGCAATAATGTTTCAATATCGTGTATGTAGGAGCCTTCATTTCATGCTATAAAAAATATCCATTATCATATAAGATTATGGTCTTCATTTCCAATCTTCGATATTACCATTGATAGATATGACATGTGACTATTGAATTTTTTTTTGTGTATAATATATGATTGCTTGTGCAACATGATATCCCTCAGACTTACAAAAACACATCTCTTTAATATATCATCTCTCAAATGTTCATTGAATGATTTGAATACTACCTTCGAACTATGCTCAACACTATGTATATTTATTTTTTATTACTACATGGATCCTTTGAATGTCTTCATATGCATATGTTTAATCAATCTTTAACTCATTTTGTGTTCACTTCATTTGATGAAGTTGTTGCTTCATGGGTTGATTATTGCTGACTGGACATTCATGATGAGTTTTACTTTACTGCCTCTTATAATATTCTTCCAAATAATATGTTTGTCATCTTTGTAATATGATGCAGCTGTTAACATCTATGAGGAAATGAAATTTATTTGGGTTGACTTCGATCATTAATTTCTGGTGTGTATACTTCACTCCATTCAAATGCTGATATGATGCTTAATGTTCCAACATTGCCAAGTTGCATAGTTGTCGACACTATTTATTCAATAGTCTTTGCTATCTATCCTAGTTTTTATCTCCACTTAATAGTATGTGTTTGTATATCTTGTGAGCAACAAAAAAATCTTCATTGACATCAATGACAACCTTATCAAATCTCCAACATTATTTCTCAAATGGAGGCCCTAATTTTTAAAAAAAATTAAGGCTCCATCAGGTAGAACGAGGTTGTCACACGCATTTACCCAACCAACCTAAGCTGATGGAGTAGACGGTTCGATGCTAGGTCAGATGGTTTGAAAGATACATTGCTGAGACACTTTCAACTGACCCTCACTGCAAGTTTTAGCATCGAATCAGATCTCCTTTCCAAATACAAATGAAGTCGAATCGCCCAAAACTAAGAGAGGTTATTGTAGAACTTGAAAACACAATCCTAGAGCACCTGATGATTTGTCGATACCTCTCATGAGGTTGGAGATATGAGCCCCGCAAGATCGCTGCCCAATCATGCTTAGTGCACCTTGGGGTCACTTGGGTCGAGTGTGGTCGTGAGCATTCCAGTGACTTTGTGGGCAGAACAGGGTTGTCACTAGCATTTACCTGGCCAATCAAAGCTGATGGAGTAGATGGTTTGATGCTAGGTTAGATGGTTTGAAAGATATGCTGTTGAGCCACTTTCAACTAACCCTCACTGTAAGTTTTGGCATTGACTAAGATCACCTTTCCAAATGAAAATGAAGTTGAATCACCCAAAACTGAGAGAGGTTATTGTAGCCCTCAAAAATATGATCTTGTAGTACCTAATGGTTTGTTGATACCTCTCATGAGGTCTGAGATACGAGCTCCACAAGATCACTACCCAATCATGCTTAGTGCACCTTGGGGTCACTTGGGTTGAGCGTGGTTGTGAGCGTTCTAGTGACTCTATGGGAAGAATATGGTTTTCACTGGTGTTTACTCAGCCAACCGAAGTTGATGAAGCAGATGGTTCGATGCTAGGTTGGACGGTTTGAAAGATACACTGCTAAGCCACTTTCAACTTACCCTCACTGCAAGTTTTGGCATCGACTGAGATCACCTTGCCAAATGAAAACAAAGTCAAATCACCCAAAAATGAGAGAGGTTATTGTAGACCTCAAAAACATGATCCCATAGCACCTGACATTTTTTTGATACCTCTCACAAGGTCTAAGATATGAGCCCCGCAAGATCGCTGCCCAATCGTGCTTAGTGCACCTTGGGGTCACTTGGGTCGAACATGGTCACGAGCGTTTCGGTGACTCTATGGGTAGAATAGGGTTGTCATTGGTGTTTACTCAGCCAACCAGAGTCAATGGAGAAAATGGTTCCATGCCAAGTTAGATGGTTTGAAAGATATGCTGTTGAGCCACTTTCAACTGACCCTCACTGCAAGTTTTGGCATCGACTGAGATCACCTTGCCAAATGCAAACAAAGTTGAATCACCCAAAACTAAGAGAGGCTATTGTAGACCTTGAAAACATGATCTCATATAACCTAATGGTTTGTTAATACCTCTCATGATGTCTGAGATATGAGCCCTGCAAGATCGCTTCCCAATTGTGCTTAGTGCACCTTGGGGTCACTTGGGTCAAGCGTGGTCGCAAGTTTTTCGATGACTCTGTGGGCAGAATGGGGTTGTCACTAGCATTTACCTAGCCAACCAAACATAATGGGGTAGATGGTTTGATGCTAGGTCGGATGCTTTAAAAGATATGCTGCTGAGCCACTTTCAACTGACCCTCACTGCAAGTTTTGGCATCGACTGAGATTGCCTTGCCAAATGCAAATGAAGTCGAATCACCCAAAACCAAGAGAGGTTATTGTAGACCTCAAAAACATGATCCTGTATCACCTAAAATTTTGTCGATACCTCTCACGAGGTCCAAGATACAAGCCCTACAAGATCACTACCCAATCATGCTTAGTGCACGTTGGGGTCACTTGGGTCGAGCGTGGTCGCAATCATTCTGGTGAATCTATGGGTAGAATAGGGTTTTCACTATCATTTTCTTGGCCAATTGGAGCTGATGGAGTAGACAATTTGATGCCAGGTTAGATGGTTTGAAAGATACGCCGCTGAGCCACTTTCAACTGACCCTCACTCCAAGTTTTGGCATCGACTGAGATCACCTTGCCAAATGCAAATGAAGTCAAATCACCCAAAACTGAGAGAGGTTATTTTAGACCTCAAAAACATGATCTTGTATCACTTGATGATTTATCGATACCTCTCACTAATGCAGAGGTAGCAGCAAGAAAGTGGAGTGCCCTTCTCTTAGCTCCCAAAACTCACCAACCAACTACAAAGGCTTAAGGGTATTCCCAAACTCTTATGATGGTGTAACATAATGATTTAAATGGACTTCTATCCCAATAAACTCCCTTTGCAAAGTTATACACTCAATCAAACTTCAATGCCTTTTTGGCTTTAGGGACACTAGGCCTAAAACTAACTTATTGTTAGAACTCTTCACCAGTGGACTTCTTGACCACTCCCAAGAATGTAGATGGTCCTCATATGACCTAAGGCCTCTAAAATAACCCTTGGCTTACTCCCATCACAACCGTACCATAGCAAACTAGACCTACACACTAATTTCCTTGTAGCCTTCTCAACATAGGTTTTCTTTTCTAACTTTTTCACAACTGAGTATCCTGACACAATCAGGGTATTTTCAAACACCCATTTGGAAGTTATTTAATATCCCAAATCCTTTCCTTCCAAATCCACTCTAGCACCACCTAACACCCACCTTGGACACAGACCTAATTGGCCTAGTTAGGCTTGGTTTACAAAGCAAGTATGAGGTATAGTGTTCATGGAATTGATACAGGGCTTCAAATACTCTTCTCTAATTCCAAATGACTCAAAACCACCATTTCTTCATTGACTTATCTACTCTATACACTTCTTTACAATTTTCTCCTACTTTCTAGACTGAATCCTCACAAAAATTCAGTCTAGGGCTTGATGCATGAGCCTTTGGAATCCATTGGAATATAGACCTAACTTTCATTTTCCAAATTATTAGGTAAAAAATACAATTAGAATGCAAGTTAGGCCGCCATTAGTGTTCAGGGCCCTAGAAAAAATTATTTCCTGAACTGTTTTGAGAAAAAATAAGATAACTTTAACCAATGAATCTAAATCTCTACCAAATGAATAGTAAGGTGAATTAACATGCAATGCAATATTGTCACATGAAAATCTCAGCTTTGTAAGCCCGTACACACCCATACAATTCTGAGAAATGGCTCAAAAATGGTTTGTATTCCTCATTTATGGCACCAGTTTACAAAAATCAGCTTCTTACCATTATGGTTCAAAGTGAGAAGCATATATAACCTTCAAAATGAAGTTATATTGATTAGAGAACCTATTTGACTCTTGGGTTTCCAATTCTAATCTCTCAAGCAACTTTTAGAAAGTTGCAACAGTAACTTTTATTGCATTTTTGCAATTTTTTTGAACTTGATAGAGTTTATGATTTCTCTTTGAGATCAAAACCTATCAACATGATTTTTAAAGTAAATATAATCTAAAATTAACCTTTAAAACTTCATAAGCCTAACCTAGCAAATTATCACTAACTAGGTAAACCCTATGACCTAAGGTATCTTAGGCTTATAACATTGCCAAAAGATCCTTGATCATACATCAAGGTTTTCAAACCAAAATTAGGATGATCTATTTAGATCCATCCTATTTATTACAAACACAAAAAAATTCAAATTCCTACTAGTGGAGGGTCCCATACACCACTCATGAGGTCTGAGATATGAGCCCCACAAGATCACTACCCAATCATGCTTAGTGCACCTTGGGGTCACTTGGGTCGAGTGTGGTCATGAGCATTCCAATGACTCTGTGGGAAGAATGGGGTTGTCGCTGGCATTTACCCGGCCAACTAAAACCAATGGAGAAAATGGTTTGATGCCAGGTCAGATGGTTTGAAAGATACATTGCTGAGCCACTTTCAACTGACCCTCACTGCAAGTTTTGGCATCAACTGAGATCGCCTTGCCAAATGCAAATGAAGTCAAATCGCCCAAAACTAAGAGAGGTTATTGTAGACCTTAGAAATAAAATCCCATTACACCTAATATTTTTTCAATACCTATCATGAGGTCTAAGATATGAGCCATGGAAGATCGCTACCAAATTGTGCTTAGTTCACCTTGGGGTCACTTGGGTCGAGCATGGTCGCGAGCATTCTGATGACTCTGTGGGCAGAATGGGGTTGTCACTGGTGCTTACCTGGCCAATCGGAGCTGATGGAGTAGATGGTTTGATGTCAGGTTGGATGGTTTGAAAGATACGTTGTTGAGCCACTTTCAACTCACCCTCACTACAAGTTTTGGCATCGACTGAGATCGCCTTGCCAAATGCAAATGAAGTCAAATCACCCAAAACTAAGAGAGGTTATTATAGACCTCAAAAACATGATCTCATAGCACCTAATGGTTTGTCGATAACTCTCACGAGATCTGAGATATAAGCCTCAAAAGATCACTTCCCAATCATGCTTAGTGCACCTTGGGGTCACTTGGGTTGAGCATGGTCACGAGCATTTCACTGACTCTGTGGGTAGAACAGGGTTGTCACTGGTGTTTACCTAGCCAACCAAAGCCAATGGAGTAGATGGTTCGATGCCAGATCAAACGGTTTGAAGGATACGCTGCTGAGCCACTTTCAATTGACCCTCACTGCAAGTTTTGGCATCGACTGAGATCGCCTTGCCAAATGCAAACGAAGTTGAATCGCCCAAAACCAAGAGAGGTTATTGTAGACCTTAGAAACACAATCCCATAGCACCTAATGGTTTTTCAATACCTATTACAGAGTCTGAGATAAGAGCCACAAAATATCACTACTGGTTTGAAAGATACGTTGCTGAGCTACTTTCAACTGACAATTAGTGGTATGTTTGAAATTTTAACTGTGAAATTAATCATGATTAAGCTTGTGAAATTTGAACAGTGGAGCTTATTATGTTTGAGGTTTAATTTTTATAGATTGTTTGAAATTTTAAAAAATAATATCCTTAAAGCATTAGAAACAACAATCAAACATGTAAGAATTCAAACCATGCAAATGACATAAGTATATGACATGTAAGATCCCTTCTTGGCACTATTGGCCACCCATACATGATTTTGGTCATAAGTCCTTATGAAGATTTTTAGGACATTTAACTTTTAAATCAAATTGATTGTTACAAATTTCCATTATAGGCTTCAAAAGATCTCAATTAACCATTAAGTATCGTTTTGTCCTTCTATCTCTGATTGGATCCATGGTGACCATAGGCATCTTCATAGGTGCTCCTGCACAAGTTACAATCCACATACAAAACCAAGTTTATTTACTCAAAATACAATCTAAGAAAGGTCAAATTAATGTATTGAAATTAAGCTTAACGAACTTAGAAAATAATGCACTAAGTTAACTTATTACCTAGTCAAGTGTTCCTGAAGGGTCATCTCTTTGCTTTAGGGTTTCCAATAGTGCTTCATGATTAGTAGTAGTAATAGTCCAAAGTTATTTTGTCTTTGGTCTTCCTTGATGCTTTGACAACTTGACATTTGTTGCTATAACAAGGTGTGAATACATGAGAATAGTTTTGTGAACCCATGAGAATACAACAATTGAACTAGTAGGATATGTGAACCCATCACCATCTATCATCGGTTGTACAAGCTTCTTTTTACCTTGTACATAATGTGCTAACCAATAATCTGACCTCTCATCATTCCCCTATGGTGCAACCAATGCAAAAACATCTCCCGGCTTCAGAAGAACTGAAAGATGGTCATAGTCAACTGAAGTCTCCATGTCATCATTTCTTATAGAGATTGTCAAAGATAAAGGAGTCAGATACTATGGAACCCATGTATCCACCCACTCACTTGACTTGTAATGATCCCACTCATACTGAAAACACATGGGGCAAAAACAAGCCAACTCTCGTGTCCAAATGGTCGATGTACTACTATTGGAGCTTCAGAATGAATACATTTTTGAAGAGTCTTTCACTGTTTGACAATCCAATCTATCTCCTATAGTTCCCTCCTCAACCAACCAAAAGAATCTATGCATTGTAGAATCAAGAGTCCCCCCTTGTGACAATGCTAAAGTACACCAATCAACAATAGAATGAGCATCAAGAAGTAGAGCACCTGAAATCCTCAATTTCTCCTTAACTAGAGCTCTCTTCACACACACACCTGCTCCATCATGCTCCCTTTTCCCATGCCCTGACTCAAAAAAACTCCAAATATGAGGTAAACCTCTCTCCACATGCATTCTACACAACCAATAAAACATTCTGGCATTCTTAAATTGACTGGTGCAATTATCCAACCAAATGAGATGCCTATCCAGAGCAATACCATTTTCCTGCAAGATTTCAAAATAGTTCTGGAAACAATGTTGAACAAACTCATGAGAGTGAGACCTATCATTGCTCATATAAAAATGGTACTCTTTGATTATCTTTTTCTCCTCTTTTTTGCTATCAGGGGAATGTTTATATGTGATGTGTACAAAAATAGCAACCTGAATGGAATTGTAATATTGAGCTTGAGTCTCATTTTAAGGGCGGCAATGTATAGTTCTCCGCAAAGTCTACAATGGATATAATAGTTCCAATGGAGAAAGTGTCCTTACATGTCTTGAATTGTTGATCTAGCCATTGAGACCTATGACTATGCCTTGCATACTTGTAAAAAATATTTTTCTTGAAATCTGAGATAAAATCAGCAACATTGTATTCTTTTGCAACTAACTCACATCTAGAGCCTTCACCTCCACTCTTCAATGTATATTTCACTGTTTCATATACCTTTTTTGGGACGAGTATCTTTCCAAAATTGTGTTCCAAACCCTCATGAAAACATGTTCTAAACTTGGACAAGCCACCACATTCTGAGCACTTGGCATTTAAGCAATCTTTTTTATAAAATAAACAACCATCATCTCTATGACATAATAATTGATCTAGCAAGTCTCTTGATGATTTGGTAAGACCACTTACACCACAATCCTCTAGCATTTCATTAGTATGAAAAGTAGAATGAATGGACCATCCCAAAATTGTTGAATTTCATCCTTGACAACATCTGTTAGCTTCTTATCAAAATGTGGAAGTCTCCCACCATAAGCCCATGTATCAATTTGAAGCGGATCATCAAGTCTTTCTCTTCTTGCAAGTGCTCTACCCAAAGTTTTATGGTCTATATTGAATTCAACACAATTTTGTCTCATCAAATGAGCCTTTCTCAACTAATGACTTACTAAGGAGGTTGTAATAACCCTGCGAGCAACTCTCTTGTCTTTTTCTCTGCTAGTCTTCCCAATGCTATTGAGAGCATTGAAATTATTCTTCACAAAAATGAAATTTCTATCCATTTTCTTGTTCACACGAATCTTCAATTTCACAAGCATAGGTCTCATCTTTTGCATCTTTAACAACTACACAAAAATTTGACATTTCTCAACCAATGTCTTGTTTCAAAAAAAATGATCATAAAGTCTTGAAGCTCACAACCTAATGGTTCTATGTGACCTCTTTCCTTCCCAATTATTCATAATGTTCTCCTCAATTTCAATTAACCATTTAGGTGTTCTTGAAAGCCCCGAATTTGAAGATTGATTATCTTTATTGCAAGCGACTTCATTTCGCATATAATTTGGAGAAGTATAATGTTTATGTGGTTCTTGTGCAACATTTTCATTCCCAAAGTCTACATTTTCAATCTCCATCTGTGCATTTTCAAATTGAACATCCTCTTCACTTACAACTACATTTATGGGGTCACCTTGATTAATGTTTAACATACCTTCTCTCCTTCTTCGGTGATTTTCCTAGTATTTTTCCCTATATGATTGAATTTCATCATTTGTTAGCTTCCTCTTGCATTTAGCCTTTCGACGACTGCTGCTTCCCATGGTGAAACCACAAGTTAGAAAAAATCAAACAATGGGCCCCAAATCATTTTTTTTTAACAATCCATGAAACAAGTATAAAATCCCATGATTGTTTGGTCTGTGGGGATAGGGAATATTTTGGTCAAATATTACACTTGAGCATTTCAATGTGTCAAAAGGGTTCATGGCGACTCCCTAGGGGTCCTAACGCATGATAAGTCATACAAGGACCCCTAGAGAGTCCCTATGACCCCTATTGACACATTGGAATGCTCAAGTGTGTCTTAAGGGGTCCTAAGACCCCTTAAGACACACTTGAGAATTCCAATGTGTCAAAAGGGGTCACGAGGACTCCCTAGGGGTCCTAAGACCCCTTAAGACACACTTGAGCATTCCAATGTGTCAAAAGGGGTCACGGGGACTCCCTAGGGGTCTTAACACGTGATAAGGTGCACTAGGACCCCTTGGGAGTCCCCATGACCCCTTTCGACACATTGGAACATTCAAGTGTGTGTAAAGGAGTACTAGGACCCCTTAAGACATACTTGAGCATTCCAATGTGTCAAAAGGGGTCATGGGGACTTCTTAGGGTTCGTAATGCATGATAAGGCATACTAGGATCCCTAGGGAGTCCCCACAACCCATTTTGACACTTTGGAACACTCAAGTGTGTCTAAAGTGGTCTTAAGACCCCTTAAGACACACCTAAGAATTCCAATGTGTCAAAAGGGGTCATGGGGACTCCCTAGGGGTCCTAATGTGTGATAAGGCATACTAGGACCCCTAGGGAGTCCCCATGACCCCTTTTGACACATTGGAATGCTCAAGTGTATCTTAAGAGGTCCTATGACCCCTTAAGACACACTTGAGCATTCCAATGTGTCAAAAGGGGTCATGAGGACTCCCTAGGGGTCCTCATGTGTGATAAGGTGTACTAGGACCCCTAGGGAGTCCCCATGACCCCTTTTGACACATTGAAATGCTCAAGTGTGTCTTAAGGGGTCCTACAACCCCTTAAGACACACTTGAGCATTCCAATGTGTCAAAAGGGGTCGTGGGGAGTCCCTAGGGGTCCTAACATGTGATAAGTCATACTAGGACCCCTAGGGAGTCCCGATGACCCCTTTTTGACACATTGGAATGATCAAGTGTGTTGTAAGGGGTCTTAGGACCCATTAAAACACACTCAAGTATTCCAATGTGTCAAAAGGGGTCATGGAGACTCCCTAGGGGTCCTAACATGTGATAAAGCATACTAGGACCCCTAGGGAATCCATGTGACCCCAGTTGACACATTGGAATGCTCAAGTGTGTCTTAAGGGGTCCTACGACCCATTAAGACACACTTGAGTGTTCCAATGTGTCAAAAAGGGTCATGGGGACTCCCTAGGGGTCCTAAGACATGATAAGGTGTACGAGGACCCCTAGGGAATCCCTGAGACCCCTTCTGACACATCAGAACACTCAAGTGTGTCTTAAGGGGTCCTAAGACCCCTTAAGACACACTTGACCATTCCAATGTGTTAAAAGGGGTTGTGGGGACTCCCTTGGGGTCCTAACATGTGATAAGGAATACTAGGACCCCTAGGGAGTCCCCATGACCCCTTTTGAAACATTGGAACATTCAAGTGTATTTTAAGGGGTCTTAGGACCCGTTAAGACACACTTGAGCTTTCCAATGTGTCAAAAGAGGTCATGGGGACTTCCTAGGGGTCCTAACCCATGATAAGGTGTACTAGGACCCCTAGAGAGTCCCCGTCACCCCTTTTGACACATTAGAATGCTCAAGTGTGTCTGAAGGGGTCCTAGCTCAAGTGTGTGTAAAGGGGTCCTAGCTAGGACCCCTTCAGACACACTTGAGCATTCCAATGTGTCAAACAGGGTCATGCGGAATCCCTAGGGGTCCTAACATGTGATAAGGCATACTAGGACACCTAGGGAGTCACCATGACCTCATTTGACACATTGGAATGATCAAGTGTGTCTTAAGGGGTCTTAAGACCCCTTAAGACACACTTGAGTGTTCCAATGTGTCAAAATGGGTCATGGGGACTCCTTAGGAGTCCTATCATGTGATAAGGCATACTAGGACCCCTAGGGAGTCCCCATGACCCTTTCTAACACATTGGAACAGACCCCTTAAGACACACTTGATCGTTCCAATGTGTCAAAAGGGGTCATGGGGACTCCCTAGTGGTCCTAGTATAACTTATCATGTGTTAGGACCTCTAGGGAGTCCCCATGACCTGTTTTGACACATTGGAATGCTCAAGTGTGTCCGTAGGGGTGCTATGACCCCTTAAGATACACTTGAGCATTCCAATATGTCAAAATGGGTCATGGGGACTTCCTATGGTTCCTAATGCATGATAAGGCACACTAGGACCCTTGGGGAGTCCCCATGACCCCTTTTGACACTTTGGAATGCTCATGTGTGTTTGGAGGCATCCTAAGACACCTTAAAACACACTTGATCATTCTAATCTATCAAAAGAGGTCATGGGGACTTCCTAGGGGTCCTAATGCATGATAAGGCATACTATGACCCCTAGGGACTCCCCATGACCCCTTTTGATAGATTCAAATTCTCAAGTGTGTCTTAAGGGGTCCTAAGACCCCTTAAGACACACTTGAGCATTCTAATGTGTCAAAAGGGGTCATGAGGTCTCCCTAGGGGTCCTAGCATGTGATAAGGCATACTAGGACCCCTAGGGAGTCCCCATGACCCCTTTTGACACATTGGAATGCTCAAGTGTGTCTTAAGGGTTCCTACAACCCTTTAAGACACACTTGAGCATTAAAATGTGTCAAAAGGAGTCATGGGGACTCCCTAGGGGTCCTAACATGTGATAAGGTGTACTAGAACCCCTAGGGACTCCCCATAATGCCTTTTGACACATTGGAATGCTCAAGTGTGTCTTAAGGGGTCCTACGACTACTTAAGACACACTTGAGCATTCCAATGTGTCAAAAGGGGTCATGAGGACTCCCTAGGGGTTGTAACACATGATAAGGCATACTGGACACCTAGGGATTCCCCATGACCCCTTCTGACACATTGGAACAGAAACATTAAGACACACTTGAGCATTTCAATGTGTCAAAAGGGGTCATGGGGACTCCCTAGGGGTCCTAGTATGCCTTATCATGCGTTAGGACCCCTAGGGAGTCTCCATGACCCATTTTAACACATTGGAATGCTCAAGTGTTTCTGAAGGAGTTCGAGGACCCCTTAAGATAGACTTGAGCACTCCAATGTGTCAAAAGGGGTCATGGGGACTTCCTAGAGGTCCTAACACATGATAAGGCATACTAGGAACCCTAGGGAGTCCCCATGACCCCTTTTGACATTTTGGAACACTCAAGTGTGTCTGCAGGTGTCCTAAGACCCATTAAGACACACTTGAGCATTCCAATGTGTCAAAAGGGGCCATGGGGACTTCCTAGGCATCCTAACAAGTGATAAGGCATATTAGGACCCCTAGGGAGTCCCCATGACCCCTTTTGACACATTAGAATGCTCAAGTGTGTCTTAATGGGTCCTACAACCCCTTTAGACACACTTGAGCATTCCAAAGTGTCAAAAGGGGTCATGGGGACTCCCTAGGGTTCCTAACATGTGATAAGGCATACTAGGACCCCTAGGGAGTCCCCATGACCCCTTTTGACACATTGGAATGCTCAAATGTTTCTTAAGGGGTCTTAGGACCTCTTAAGACACACTTGAGCATTCCAATGTGTCAAAAGGGGTTATGGGGACAACCTAGGGGTCCTAGTATGTCTTATCATGCATTAGGACCCCTTGGAAGTCCCCATGACACCTTGTGATTCATTGGAAAGCTCAAGTGTGTCTTAAGGGGTCCTATGACTCTTTAAGACACATTTGAGTCTTCCAATGTTGCAAATGGGGTCATGGGGACTCCCTAGGGGTCCTAGTATGCCTTATCACATGTTAGGACCCCTAGGGAGTCCCCATGACCCCTTTTGACACATTGGAACTCTCAAGTGTGTCTGAAGGGGTTGTAGGACCCCTTAAGACACACTTGAGCATTTGAATGTGTCAAAAGGGGTCATCGGGACTTCTTAGGGGTCCTAACATGTGATAAGGTGTACTAGGACACCTAGGGTGTCCCCATGACCCCTTTTGACACAATGGAACACTCAAGTGTGTCCGAAGGGGTGCTAGGACCCCTTAAGACATACTTGAGCATTCCAATGTGTCAAAAGGGGTCATTTGGACTTTCTAGGGGTCCTAACATGTGATAAGGCGTAATAGGACTCCCTAGGGGTCCTAAGGCATGATAAGGCATACTAGGACCCCTAGGGAGTCCCCATGACCCAAATGAGATGTTAGTGAATGACTTCTTGCTAATACTACTCTTACACTAGATCCATATTTCAACCCTTTTATGGATCTACAGGCTCAATTGCAAGCCCACAAAATCAGCCAAGAGAAAAATGTGATTGTATATCAACTGATTACAAAATGTTTAGTGGAGTAGAAAATATTGCAACGATCAAGAAGAAAATTGGCTATGCAAAATCTAGTTATGAATTGTATTAAGAATGAAACTATTAAGGAATTGTATGAATCACAAACCATGAAAATAACCTTCTACAACAAAGAACATTAAAGCTATAGAATTTATTAACTCTGAATTTAAACATCTTATCAGCATTCATGGAAGAGATTTCATTAGCATCCATGGAAGAAATTTCATTAAAACTTTAGACAAAATCATCTAAAAAAATTCATTAACTTCAGGTGAAATCATTTAAGACAGACAAAAACAAAATCGTATTACTCAGAAATGGCAGAGAAAGAAAATGAGATAAACCAAATTTATCAAATTCTTGCAATCCGCAGCTTCTCTCCAAGCACAAAATGACAATCCATGGATCCAAAATTATGGTAAAAATTAAATTCTTTGAGTAAGTCATTCAGAAACACGTAGAATACTATAACTCATGATGATTTATAGAGAATTTATGATGGACTATGCTATGCAAAAGCCCGCAATCCCTGCCATATCTCAGAGTGCTGATGAGAAGCAATGGCGAAAGTCTGAGATAGAGGCAGCGCTGGCATTGAAGTGGCAAGACATTCTTCATAATATCAGTTCATCACCATCGAAACGACAAGGCTTTCCTCATAATGTCACACCATCGTTGATCTCTTCTTTAAATTTATTAATGCAGCCACTTCTACGATGCCTGCAAAATTTCTAGTACAACTGCTCATTTTACCAAACCCTTCCCCGCTCTCCATAATCTTCGGTTGGTTCAAAGGTCCATCTGGTTGTTCTTGTTTAACCTCCCAATGACTCTGTTGAGCTGTCAGATTATCAACAGGCATGGTACAATTGTCCAGTGACTAGAATCTATTTAGAGAACCTTCACAATTTAGCGTTCCAGTTGAAAAAGTAGTGAAAGATACCATTTCATAGCCACAAGCGGTGGAAACGGAGTTATTCTCTTGCCCTCTGCTTCTATAATCTGCCTCCAGTGAACTATTCGTCAAAGCCTCCATTTCTACGTAGCTATGGTTTTTGGCACCTGTAAAAGGCACAACTATGCCCCTGTAGGGACTCATGCTCGTGCTCAGAATCATATTAAATAATATTTAAAATGTAAAATGTATATTATATAATATATAATCTAATATATAGTTTTTGATATTAATATATAATTAAATAATATTTAATGTAACATGTATATTATATAATATTTAATATATATAATATATAATCTAATATATAGTTTTTAATATTAATATATATTAAATAATATTTAATGTAAAATATATATTATATAACATTTAATATATAATTGATATTATATAATATTTAATATATCTAATATATATCTAATATATAACTAATATATAGTTTATGAAGGATGGAGAAATGGGAGGGAGAAAGTGGAGGCAAAGTGAAAATTCAAAATTGTGTCATATTCAGGTAAATATCGGGTACCCAATTAGGCTTGGTATTGCTTTGTGCACCAAACCTACATGGTCAACTATTGGAATGTCTCAAATATGTGTTTTTCCCCTATTTCTCTGAGTTCCAGACTTTGACAATGTAGCTGATGACTTTTTTTTCACCCGAATTTGATAAAACGAAAAGGGTATCTTAAGGAGATTATCAGCTTCTATTGATATAATTGCTGTCAAATTTTGAATTTGATAAGTAATTATTAGTTATTTTCTAATTGAGCTACCTCTAAAGTGCTGATTTATATACTGATTGAAAAATGACTATAACTTTCAAATGGTATAACATTTTTGAAATCTGAAAAATGCGTCACATTCTATGCTTCGCCTACTATAAGGAATTTTTTTTTGAGAATTTTGTAAGGTTTTGAATGAGTTAAGGTGGTCAGACATGGGAGTTTTTTTATTCTGAAAATGTTGTAGCGGAAAATTCATAATTAATTTTTTTTTGGAATAAAATTACAAAAAATATGCGTCACATCCGAGCATGAGTCTACTACTTATATATAAAATATTGTAATAAAATATTATCATTTGATTATGATTAAGGTGGTCAGACATACACCTACTTCTTATTTTTTTCCTAAAATTTTTGTACTAATGCATTGAAATCTATACTTTTCACCAATCATACTAACTTTTTCTCAAAAAAGGCCTAGTAGTTTAGAAACTAAATTCAATTTTCTATAGATTCTATTGTTACAACTTTTTGATATTAAGTTCATAGCTAGTTGAAATTTTCACGTCAAGTTGACTAACCCTGATTTGCTGATTTTTCATTGCCACTTAAGGGCATAGTTTGGCCCCTCGTGATCTTGCACATACCCAGATACCTACCAATATGTAGAAATCAATTTGAACCAATATAATCTGAAGAAAATGTCTTGCTAGCTAAAAATATCTTGATTTGATAAATATTGGAATCTCACAATCATAGAATTGACTGAATAGTAAAACAATTTGATAAGTTGTCTTCAAAATTCTCAAAACAGAAAAATTAGGGTTATAAATCCAATGCTCTACATTTAGCAATATTCTTACTTGTTTTAAGATATATAGAATAAACAAGTCTTTCTCTAATAAAGAACTACAAACAATTTTTATTTTTTGTTATAAATTAGTAATTACATATACAAAATTTCCTTCTTTGTAAGGCATCACAAAATGACCAAGAATCAAATGGTTTTCATCTCCTTATTAATAATTTATGAACTACATTGTAGAAATGTTGCAATAGAGAATAGTTGTCATTACTGACTTCCTTCAACACATGGACATTCATAGAATACATGAAGAAGATAGAATTTCAGGATTGCTAGCGCAAAGGTTACTACAAGAAAAATAACTAATAACATCTCGTCTAGTATCACAAAGAAATTTTTGCCACGTTTACAAAGATCCATATATTTTAGAATTGGAGTCTTGTGACACATGCAATCCAACACAAGTTCATCATGTCCCAAGAGAAACATGGTTTCAACTAGCATCAATAGCATCTGAGACTGAATACTCTTCTTTGATAAATGGTACAGGTCAATTATGGTTAGAAAAACTATTTCGAACTCCACAAACTGATACAACTTCTTTACATAACCTTTTGTATCATGGTCAAATGTATCACTTACATTTTGCATCGAGGTCAGACACATTGTCGAACAAACAGGTCATACAAAGATGAGGACCATAGGGGTGTTACTTATCTATACCTATAGGTGAATTTATACAAAATATTGTAAGGGAACAAATACCTACATGGACCCAAACCACTTATAAACTCTACCCAAGTATTAATGTTCATACACAGAACTGGGGCCTACTACATCAAACATCTGAACATCTTTACCGGTTCGATGATTTGAATCCCATGAACGGTCAACCCATGGGTTATGATGCTATGCTTTAAGATTGTAAATATTGTTAGTTTGTAAAATACTAGATCTCTAGTACTTGTGTATAAGGAGATGGAGGTCTACCTCCTTGAACAAATCCACCATATTTGTTTACAATCGCAATAGTTACGATTTCAATTTTCTATACAAAATCAATAACTTTTAACAAATAGATAATCTTTATATCTTTAAATAAGTAGTTATACAGATATGTATGCTTATTCCAATTTGATATTATGGGTTCATAATGTAGTATACATTCTTTCATAGTCATATTGTAACTTATTTTGTAGTTATTTAAATCTTATTTTAGTTTTATTTTTTACCATTCAATGTCTGATGTTTGATGTTTCATACTTGATGTTTTATCTTAACTTTTTTTTGAGAGACTTAGCAACTACAATGACTCTCTTACTCATCAAAAATTTGTTGAATTTTATAAATTTAATGCATAATATTCGACCTTGGTAATGTCAAGAGCTAACGATTATAGAAAATTCTTTAAATCACAACAATTTTTAATACATTTTGATGTACTTTCTATTGAAAGTTACCCCACAATAGCCTATTTCATTGTCTCTGATATATTTATCATTTACTAAATTCATTCTGAGTCTCTCGACTAATATTAGATCCTAATGTATCTATTTTCCTTAAGTATCTTTAAAATTAATTTTCATTCACACACTTAGCAAGTTTAACAAGTCTTTTAATCGCAAAAACAAAGTAAGAGAACAATATCATCCTTATGTAATGCACACAAAAAAATTGTTCTCTTATAATGGACAAAGATCTAAAATAAATAATGATATTCAATAATTCTCTAATTATAATTTGATATAAGGATTAGTAACAACTAAACCATCATTTAAAAGTACATATATACATCAATACAATACCATAATAGAGTTTTTAAATTTATACAATATCTGATTCATCATTGTTACATGAGTTTGTCTTTTACAACTTTGTCAAAGATATCAATGGCTATCCTAAATGTGCCACACTGCAACTATGATGAAGGAACTTGCTGTTAGGAATGAATGCTAAATGTTTGGCATACATCCTGTAGCAGTTGTTGTTGCATTCATGACTATGATTGTCATTGATGTCAACATAGTGATTTACTGAAGACTTGCAAAGAAGAAGACAGAGTTTGGATTATCACATGTGGATTATTGTATTTAGAGATATGTGATGTTGAGGTTATACTCTTTGATAAACAGTAATTCATTGATTCATGGAAGTTATGATCATTTTGGTGGAAGTAGTATTCAGGCAGTGTTCCTGAGTAGCAGTTTGTGGAAATCAGATGATATCTCCTAATCGGGATGGAATCTAGTTTTTTGTTGTTAAAGGGAAGTTGGAGACACATTGATAGTGACATGGATGATAGCACAAACTTTGAGGTCACACGAGTGAAGATTTATTATATTTGGAAGCCAACAGTTTTGTGTAATTTTGGTGTAGCATGTGGAAACTTTTATTTTGTAATTGTATGCTGACTCATTTGTAATTATTTGAGTGTGGTATAAAGGAAGGAATGAATTTCCTTGTTGAGAAGGAGTAGTAATGTGAAAGTGTGTAATTATGATATGGTAGCAGTGGTTGTGATGCTATATGCATGAAGTGAAGAAAAGAGCTAAGTATGAAAGCGAATTTGTGAAGGAAGACATGTGAAGTACAAAGATTTGAAATTGAGATCTGGTGTAATAGTGAATGTGGTTTGGCATAGCCATAGAAGAGGTAACATATTATTCTGTTGAGTAATGTAAATATTATTTGGATAGTGTGTTTAGTGATCTTACCCTGAAGCTATTTGGGCAATGGGTCCTTCTGTCTTCCATAACTCTTAACAGGGTTAGAATCTTTTAATAGTGATTCAAAATCTCCAAATAGGGATTCATATGTATTGAATGTATTTCATAAGACTCCTAACAGAGTCCATCCTCTCACAAGGAATATTCATATTAGTACATCTTTTGTGGGCATCATTCCCATCAAGGTTTACTCTTTGATCAAGAGGTTCCCTAGTCAACATATCTTATGTCATTGTTTTATTTTGTATGAATATCTTTCTATGGTTGGTAATTATATTTCATATATCAGGTGAACCCACAATAGTGGTTTACACTTTTTTGCCTGAACAGACACTGAACTCTACATTTTGAAAAAAAATTTAGATTCAGATGCATATTGTCGTTAAACCATTTGAAATTAGAAGATGAAGTAAATTAGAGTCTTTTAAGATTTTCTATCTAGATTCTAAATATATTTTTTATTTTTATTTTTGATTTGATTATAATTATTTTTTCTTTCTCCCACAAAAACTGGTATGTTGCTGATAATCTCATTTTCAAAGAGTTACATTATTTTCATAGAGCATAACTTTTTTTCTAGAATAGATATCAATGTGATTATTTTGAAATGAGTCTTGTAACATCCATACAGAGGGCATGCAATTAGTTTTATGACATTATAATTATTATTTCATATTTTATTAATGTTTGAAGTTGACTAAACTGTAATTTTGACATACCTTGACTACATAGCTTATAACTTGTCATGTATTTGTCCAATTTTATTTTTATTTTTTTTAATGGAAAGAGAACTTAAATACCTAGGGCATGGACATTTTTTAGATTTTTGTCTCTCATTTACTATTTTTCCATAAGTGGCAAACATAGAGGTACACATACGGTGAAATATCTATGTTTAGTAAAACTAAAAATACAAAGTCATAATAAACTTAATATATATTAACATTATAATCATTGGAAAGATTTTTATCACTAGTACCATACTACATAGATAGGTTTTTCAAATTGATTCATTTGATCTCCCAAAAGATAAAGTCAAAGTGATTTTTTTTCGACATTTTAATAGGTGTGAAGGAGACTCCATTGCAGGTATGAATGAGGAGTATAGAGGTTATATCAATATTTTTTTTTATCTAAGAGGCTTTTAGCTAACCATTTATAATTAATTCCTTCAAATGGAACTTCTCAAGGCATAAATAATCATATTTTATTAAAAATGTGTGATTTCAGCAAAAATCAGCATGTCTAAAAAAGTGTAACCCACTATTGTGGGGTCACCCTATTGTTTAATGTTGTTGAAGATGATAAAAGTTATAATTATTTGATAATTGATTCACCCCCCCCCCCATCTCACTTATCTTGTTGGAATTTACTTTCTAACAATTGGTATCAGAGTAGCATGTCCTTGAAGAAGAAATTTAACAGCTTAAGGAGATCCATGGTGAATTTCAGGAACAAAAGCCCTAAGTTTGATGGAGTAAATTTTGACAGCTGGAAAGAAAAGATGAAGACACACCTACTATGTTTAGGATCAAGTTATTGGTTGATTACAAAGAATGATAAGACTATCATTGAAGAGGACAATCTTGAAACATGTACTACTGATGAGAGAGATCTATTCATGTGTAACATACTTGCAAGAGAAGCACTTCTAACAGCCCTTCCAGAGAATGAGTATAGTCAGGTAAAGTGTTTAAAAAAATCTCATGAAATTTGGAAAGCTTTACACTTTACTTTTGAAGGTGATGAACATGCAAAAAGAGTTAGATTACATAATTGGATATGTTCATTTGAAGATATAAGATTGTTGGAAGATGAATCTATTAGAAGCTATATTGGTAGAATGTCAGAGATCATTACAGGTATAAAATCTTGTGGAGGAACAAAGACAGAGAATGAAGTGATATGGAAAATTCTGAGGACATTGACATGTGTATTTAAGTAGACAACACAAATGATTGAACAAGTGATACCTTGTGCAACAAAATTTACAAGAGAGACTCTTCTTGGAAGATTGGAAGTAGCAGAAATGAACTTGAGATTATCAGGAGACTTACCTAGAATGGAGACAACATTCAGTGCTCTTAGTGTTCACCCTACCTTGTCAAGAAACATCAGTGTGAGCAGAGATTATGCTGGCATCAACAGATCTAGAAATGAAGAAGACAAGAAGATTGAAGAAGGTATTGCCTTGCTTGTGAAAAGAGAACCAGTTGGTAAGAAAATATTTAAATGTTGGACTTGTCAAGAATATGGTCATTTTGCATCTAAATGTCCTAAGAGAGTTAAAAAGTATAGAAGCAATTTCAAACCTAGAATATCTAAGGAATGTTATTATGCTAATGATGAAGATCTTGAAGCTAGTATAGAAAGGACTTTAAGTGAAAGTGATACTGAAAATAATGATGACATAGGATTTGTAGCAATTAAAGAAGAAAATCCTAAAACTGATGTTAAGGAAGAAAAAGCCTTAGTTTCTCAAGTTAAAAAGAAAGTTGATTGGATTATAGATAGTGGTTGTTCACATCATATGACTGGAGACATGAAAAAGTTCATAAAGTTGAATGAATATGATGGAGGAGTTTTTAGAGTTGGAAACAATGCACCTTGTTTGATTAAAGGTATAGGATCTATCACTCTTGAAGGAAAGACTAATACTGATGATGTTTACTTTGTGGATGGATTGAAACATAATCTTTTGAGTGTTGGACAGTTAACTGATAAGGGATATCAAGTTTGGTTTACTGTGAAAACTTGTGTGATAAAAGATAAAGATAGAAATCTAATTAGAACTGGATCTAGAACTAGAGGTAATGTATTTCAGTTGAATCCTACTGAGATGACATGTTTTATTACAAATATTGATGACAGTTGGTTATGGCATAGAAGGTTTTGTCATATAAACTTTGATAACATTGTGAAAGTAAGTACTACACTTGCAGTAAGAGATTTACCTAAAATTATGAATTCTACTAACATGATTTGCAAAGAATGTGTAATGGCTAAACAAAAGAGAAGTTCTTTTCCTTGTAAGAAGTTTACATCTATAGAGAAACTAGAGATTATTCATACAGATTTGAGCGGTCCTACCAGGACTAGAGGATTCTATGGAGAAAGGTATTTTATGATTCTTTTTGATGACTTTACAAGAATGACGTGGATTGCATTTCTTAAAAAAAACTTGAAGCATTTGATAAGTTTAAGATTGTTAAGAATAAGGTTGAGAATGAATCTAGAATGAAGATTAAATGTTTGCGATCTGATAGAGGTGGATAATTTACTTCTAGAGAGTTTAACAACTTTTGTGAAGAAAATGGCATTAAAAGACAATATTCAGCCCCTAGAACACCTGAACAAAATGGCATTGCAGAAAGAAGGAACATATCAGTGACTGAAGCAGCAAGAGCTATGTTGTTTGAAAATAATTTGGCAAAGATATTCTAGAGAGAAGCAGTGAACACAATAGTATATACAATGAATAGAGTACAAATCAGAGTAGACACAGACAAGACACCTTATGAATTATGGTTTGGACATACACCCTCAGTTAAGTATTTTAGAATTTTTGGAAGCAAATGTCATATAAAGAGAGATGATGATGTTGGAAAGTTTGATCCTAGAAGTAATGAAGGTATATTTCTTGGATATTCTTTGAAAAGAAAAGCATATAGATGTTTCAATAAAAGAACTAAGACTATTGTTGAAAGCGCAAATGTTAAAGTTGGTGAAAAATTCAAAATTTAGGAAAGAATGCTTGATTATGAATTTGATGAAGAAGCTCATCCTAAACCTAACACTAGAACTACTGAATTGTTTTATGAAATTGACAGTGATTTGTTGAATGAAATCCATAGTGAAGCTATTAAAGAACCTACATCTAAAGAGAGATCTAAGACAATGACACCTAGCAAGAGTTTGTTAAGAAATCATCCTTTTGAATAGATTATTGGGAGCATCAAAAGAGGAGTTCTGACTTGAAATAAGGCACAAGAAAATTTATGCTTGATTTCTCAAATTGAACCTAAGACTACTAATGAAGCTTGTGAATATGAAAGTTGGACTAATGCTATGAAAGAAGAACTAGATCAGATTGAAAAGAACAAGACTTGGGAATTGGTCCCTAGACCTAAAGACAAGAATGTTATTGGAACTAAATGGGTATTCAGAAACAAGATGAATAAACAAGGAGAAGTAGTAAGAAACAAAGCAAGATTGGTATGTAAGGGTTACTCACAACAAGAAGGAATTGACTATGAAGAAAATTTTGCACTTGTTGCAAGAATTGAAGTAGTAAGAATATTTTTGGCTTATGCAGCTTACAAGAAATTCAAAGTGTATCAGAGGGATGTGAAGTCAGCATTTCTAAATGGAGACTTGGAAGAAGAAGTCTACATTGAGCAGCTTGAAGGTTTTTCATTAACTCAAGAAGGAGACATGGTATGTAAATTGAAGAAAGCTTTATATGGACTTAAACAAGCACCTAGAACTTGGTATGCAAGACTGGATAAGTATTTGTTAAAGTTGGGATTTACTAAAGGAGCAGCTGATAGTAATATGTACACAAAAGAAATTGAAAATGGTTTGTTAGTTATAGTTATTTTTGTTGATGAAATTATCTTTAGAGGTGAAGATGAAGCTAGTGACAAGTTTGCTGATGAAATGAAGATTGAATTTGAAATAAGTATGATTGGTGAGATGAAATAATTTTTGGGATTACAGATAACACAAAATAATGATGGTATCTTTGTAAGTCAGACAAAGTACTTGAATGAATTGTTGAAAAGATTTGGAATGGAGGATTGTAAACCAGTTGGAACACCTACGGTGACTAGACATAAGTTATCTAGAATAGATGAGATTCCTAAAATAGAACAAAAGAAATTCAGATCTATGATTGGAGGATTCCAATATTTGACTCATACAAGACCTTGTTAGTACCCTGCAAAAAATTTCATGGCTCTAGCAATTTTCCCCTGATCTCTGCAATCAGTTTTGTGTCTCTAACCTTGAAACCCTTGCAAAAATTCAAAATGTAGCCATTGCATGAAAAACCCTTTGTTAAGCCTTGGCCCTATTCTAATTTTAAGTTACCTTTACTAGCCACTAAAGTTCCAAATCCGCATGTACTTATTAGAGACCACTTTACCATGTTCGCGGTTAAGTTTTTTTTTTTAAGTGTCGGTGGGGTCCCCTTTAATTCTTCCTAAGTCCTAAGTTTCCTTGGCCATTTTATTTTCCTAAGTCCTGAGCTTTAATTTTCCTATGTTTCAAGTTGCTCTATTTCCTGGGCCTGATCTCTGACACCATCTCAATCTGATGGTTGTCGTTAAAGTACATGAATTTTGTCAAACCTATGCGAAGTCATGATGGCTGTTGCTCTTAACTTTGTGACATGACATTTCAAATTGTGGGTCCAAGGTGACACCTAAGCACAGTTGGTGGTTCTTCATTGGCCGATGGATTTAATGAAGTGGCATCAGTGGGCCCAGGTGGGGTCTTGAGGTTAGTTTCTTGAGGATCATGTGGTTGTCACATGATCACATGGAATATTCCATCCCCTTGTGATCATGCGATGATTGTTGATTTCAAATCTTTCCTGGACATATCAGTGGGACCTAGTTGCTAGTGTGTCTATCAGAGGGGTCCTGACGTGCTAGAGCATTGATGATCAGTGTATGTTCTTAAGGATTTTTTTTGACACATGTGACGATGCACCATTCGTCTGATCTTCCAAGCAGGATTTATCTCTTTGTGGGTCCAATGACATGTTGGTACAATTGGTGGTTTGTGATTGGTCCATGAGGTAACATGGTGGTAGTTGTCAGTGGGTCCTAGGTTGCTGGCTTATCAGTGGGTCCTGACACTTGCAGTGAATCAACGGTGGGCATAAATTCTTATGAGATGTGTCAGACATGTGCGATCATGTGATAACCATTAATTCTTTTTCATAACATAACCTTTTCTTTTGGCAGGTCCATCTGCCAGGTATGCTGATTCAGAGTGTTGTGATTGCTCTATGTTGTGTGAGCTGGATGTGTTGTCAGGTGGGCCTGGTATCTCAATCAGGAGATTCAAGATCGACGGTTGGTGTAAGAGCGTATAGAATCTTCAAAGCCTTTCAGATCTTGCGCTAGCCATCCAATCTTCTAGATGGCTTAATGTTCTTAGTGGGGCCATTTTCTAGGTGGTGCATAGTTTCTCAAATCTTATTAGTCAACGCAAGGAGTCAGCAAGGTGGCATCATTGTCAGAGAAATTAGTGACGAGGACATAATCTATGGTTGGTGTAATTTCTCATGTGTTTTGTCAGAGCCATGAGATCTTACGCCCATCATCCATTTTTGAAGGCTTAAAGCTGGTGGGTCCTCTGTCAGTGTGACTAAGCATGAACCATGAATGACATGATGACAAGTGGCATATAGAGGGCCCAGGTTGGGTCAAAAGGTCTTAGCAGTCCTGTTAAAAGTAGTTAGCAGCTCAAAAATTTTTAAAAGTGATCGCTCATTCACAAAATGAATTGGTGGAGGTAAAAAGTGTTCTGCGAACTGGCGAAAGCCTTTGTCACCAGTTCACTAAATAATGGACCGGGGTTAGTATGTTTCCTTTATTCTCTTGTTCATGGGGTTAAGCTTGGGTTAGTGTTTTCATTGCATGAATAGGAAATGCCTTGTCACATGTTTGCTTGAGTTAGCCCTGGGCTATTCGATGAGTTAAGGTCATAAGGACCGTGAAAAGAAGAAATCTAACGGCTGCGACTTAAAGTTGATCGAGGTTTAAATTTTAACCGCCAATTTTCCATTGGTGCCATGAAGTGATTGTTGAAATTCAAATTTGAATTTCCTGAGATGTTTCCAGCGATAGGAAGTACCAAAATTTATGGTTTTAATGGCCGGTTTTGATTTGTTTGGTGGCGCCAGTGGTTGCAGTGTGGTCCAAGCTACCTTGACCGATTGCAGGGGGGTTTGTACCATGTGGGGATGGATATTTTTGGTGGCTCAAGGCATTTTGTAGGTCTGATCAGATTGGTTTATATGGTGAAATTTATGATTTTCTTGTACTTCTTAGAGATTTTTCTCATTCACGAAGATCATCCTTGATTTTGATAGACCTGTACTTGGTTTTCCCTTAGAGAATTTTGATTCTTTTTGTTTTAATTAGGGTTGGTGTAGTTGTTGAAACCCTAACCCTAGCTGTCCGAAGCTTGTTGCATCCTATCTTTGGGATTCCAAGGCAGCTAGTGGTATAAATGGAAAAAGTCTTTATTTTGTAAGGGTTCCTTCTATAATTTTGAGGAGAATTGGTTCCATGAAGGGTCCTTTTCCTATAGATTTTCTCTACTTCTTTTCTTATAGGGTGCTCTTTTCTCCTTTGTTGGCTCAGAGAATATGATATTTATTGTAACAGGTTTGTCTTATGTATGAGGATTCAATATATTCTTATTGTTACTAAGCTATCTCCATTTGAATTCTAAATTCATTAATCATACATCAAGGGTGTTTGATTTTTCTATTTGCATTGCCTATGTGTTTGCAAGTGGAGTTGTCTTCGCAGAGATAATTGGTTTAGGGTTAGTGTTCATGTATGTATGAGATGAGGTATCAAAGATATGCCATGCTTGTCTTCCAGTGGATGTTGGTTAATGTATCATCTATTTATATGTCTCTCCTAAGGGGAGGGTTAAAATCCTTTGAATGGGTAATAACATACTTGGATACACAGGTGGGTTGTTAAAGTGAGGTTTGGTCATGGTGTGTGATTGATGTTAGGCATCAACACATTGAGTAAATTGTCTTCTTGTTTCATAGTTGTTTATTACAATAGGGTATTTGACTCTATGGCCCATTGGACAAGGCACTAGTCTATCAGGGACTTAGGACATCTCAGGGGTCCTTCAACTCATTTTCAAATCATTTACTTTCAGTTCCACCCTTTCCCTTTCATGTTGTTAGTATAGGTCTCTAGTTTTCATACCCATTCTATGCAAGTAGGACTATTGCATTAAGAATTGCTTTCATTGGGGTACAAGATACCTAAAGGGGTTTGAAGACTATTCCATAATAATCTATCTGCAGGCCTACTATTTGTCATGCAGTGTCTTGAGTGTGCAGATAAGGCAATACCTACCTGAGTGATGTGGAGCTCAAAGAAGAAGGAGGATGTTCTTTATCCTCATCAATTGGTTCTATATTCTTGTCAAACTTGAGTGCCTATTTTGAGGATCAAGCCCACTTTTTTATTCAAGTTTGGTCCTACAAGGAAAAGATACCAACAGACCTGATATAGCACATTCAGTTGGAATTGTAGCAAGATTTCAAGCTGAACCTAGAGAATCACGTCATGCAACAGTAAATAGGATACTAAGATATTTAAGAGGCACAATGGATTATGGATTATGGTATGAAAAATTTGATGATTTTACCATATGTGCATATAGAGATGCTGATTGGGGAGGCAATGTTGATGATAAGAAAAGCACCAGTGGTGGAGCATTTTTCCTTGGAAGAAGATTGGTTTCCTGGTTAAGAAAGAAACATAATTGTATCTCACAAAGCACAATAGAAGTAGAATATGTAGTAGCAGCAAACAATTGTAACCAGATAATTTGGATGAAGAAAATGTTGAAGGATATTGGTATAAAATTTGTTGAACCTGTTGTTATACATTGTGATAACACCAGTACAGTTAGTATGTCTAAGAATCATGTATTACATTCTAAGATGAAGCATATAGAGATTAAGTATCATGTTGTAAGAGAGAAAGTTGTTGAGAAAGAAGTCAGACTTGAGTACATAAGTACAAAGGAGCATATAGTAGATATATTCACAAAGCCTTTGCCTAAGGATACATTTGAGTATCTGAGAGGTATGCTTGGGGTTATGCCCTAGCCTACTTTTGAGAAGTGATGTAGTTGGCTACATCCATCTAGTGATCTATGAGCCTTATCTTTCTTCTAGTCTAGATGTTGGTACTTCCTCTATGGGGGAGTATGTGTATCTGAGCTGAGTCATGAGGACTCTAGTAAATGCATTTTTCTTAACAGTGTCTTTTGACATTGAGTTATTGTTGACATAGTGTTGAAATTTCTATCATTGATGTCAATGGGGGAGAAGTGTACATGAAAAACCAAGATTTGATGTCAATAGGGATAACTAAGCAAGATTTGATTGATGAAGAGGACTTGAAAATATTTCTCAGAGCAGCAATGTTGCAGTATTGGATTTTTGGAACATTAGATGCTTTTCATCTACGTTGCCATCAATTCCAATGGGAGAGATTTTTAGGAATGAATGCTGAATGTTTGGCAGACATTCTGTAGCAGTTTTTGTTCCATTCATGACTGTGATTTTCATTGATGTCAACACAGTGATTTACCGAAGACTTGCAGAGAAGCAAATAGAGTTTGGATTAGCGCATATGGGTTATTGCATTTGGAGCTATGAGATGTTGAGTTTATACTCTTTGATATATCATATGTCTATGGTTAAGAGTGTAGATAGTAATTCATTGATTCATGAAAGTTATGATCATTTTGGTGGAAGTAGTATTCAGGTAGTGTTCCTGAGTAGCGGTTTGTGGAAATCAGATGATATCTCATAATCGGGAAGGAATCTAGTTTTGCACAGTTAAAGGGAAGTTGGAGACACATTGATAGTTATGTGGATGATAGTGCAAACTTTGAGGTCACACGAGTGAAGATTTATTGTATTTGGAAGTTGACAGTTTTGTGTAATTTTGGTGTAGCATGTGGAAACTTTTATTTTTTAATTGTATGTCGACTCATTTGTAATTATTTGAGTGTGGTATAAAGGAAGGAATGTATTTCCTTGTTGAGAAGGAGTAGTAATGTGAAAGTGTGTAATTATGATATGGTAGCAACGGTTGTGATGATGTATGCATGAAGTGAAGAAAAGAGCTAAGTATGAAAGCGAATTTGTGAAGGAAGACATGCGAAGTACATAGATCTGAAATTGAGATCTGGTGTAATAGTGAGTGCATTTTGGCACAGTCATAGAAGAGGTAACATATTATTCTGTTGAGTAATGTAAAGATTATTTTGACAGTGTGTTCAGTGATCTTACCCTGAAGCTGTTTTGGCAGTGGGTCCTTCTGTCTTCCATAACCCTTAACAGGGTTAGAATCTTTTAACAGGGATTCAAAATCTCCTAATAGGGATTCATATGTACTGAATGTATTTCATAAGAATCCTAACAAAGTCCGTCCTCTCACAAGGAATATTCATATTAGTATATCTTTTGTGGGCATCATTCCCACTGGGGTTTACTCTTTGATCAAGAGGTTCCCTAGTCAACATATCTTGTGTGATTGTGTTATTATGTATGAATATCTTTTTATGGTTGGTAATTATATTGCTTATATGGTTTAATGCTATTGAAGATGATAAAAGTTATAATTATCTGATAATTGATTCCCCCCCCCCTCTCAGTTATCTTGGTGGACTTTACTTTCTAACACTTACATTTTGAAAACCTCAAACACTAAGAAAAACCCTCAAAGAAAATTTTGGACCTATCCACTTAGCAAGAAGGTTAGTTCTGAACATGTATTCTATGTTTACCAAAAATGTACAGACTATATATTATAGTATTTACTAATGTAAAGTTGATATTGCAAGGAAAAAATGGATGTGGTTACTTTAGGTGGGCAGATGATGTCTCAAATGCATGTCACACCATTTGCACCAATTGTCAATGAAACTCATCAGTGTAGCTTGCACTCTCAAGAGGCCGCTATGGCTGACATTGTGTAAATGGAAAAGGTTGAAATAATTTTTTTAAGAGGACTTCACACCATATTAATTGCATTTATTTGTATTTTAATTCTATTTGTTTGCTGGAACCATATAAAAATATAAACTTCCAATGTATCCCAATTTATTCAAAACAAAATGTGGGCATGTAACTGGTTTTAAATGTAGTAAAATAATTGCTAACTTGTTTAAAAAAAATTCATGTCAATATTTATGTATGTGGTAACTTCTTTGTAATGTTGCTATGCAAATTATTAAGTTTCTACTTCAATTTGCCTATCAATACAAAAATGTATAAAATTAAAAAAACAAACAACAAAAATTGATTATAATTTTTAAATTAAAATTTGTAAGAAAATAATTGTATATTAAAATCTTAATTGTAATAAATTAATAATACATACTTTGATTTCAAAGATAAAAACCTTTTGGCATGCATAACCAATGTTACTTTAACAAGAACATTAGATTCAAACAATTTATGTTTCATTGCATATGTAGAAACATGTTATGGGCTTAATAATACTCTTTTGGAGTAGAGTTTAACTTCTTATATTTCTTGGTCATTTTTTAATGACAATAAAGTTCAGAAACACCAAAGGTCTTGCAAAGTTGTTTAAAGCTTTTTAATAAATTCAGTGACATATTTTATTGCACCTATATATCTAATAATTTACAAAAATTTAAAAATTTTATATGAATTCTAAACATGATAGAAAAACCATATGAAATGCTCTTCGGTTAAATAGTCATAATGGTCAAAACTTGAGTAGAAGATAATTGACATAATGGTAATAAAGTAAAATAGTAAATTAATCAATTTATTAATTTAGACATATTTTTATTTTGAAAATAATTATTACTAAATATATAAAAGATATATGATATGGTTAACATAATTATGTCACATTACAAGCACTTGCTAATTTTTAAATGGTGTGAACTGACATTTCAATTGTAATTGCGAGAAAAATAAACTATTTCAATGCAACATATATTATAAATCTTAAAATGGTCATATATTATAATTGTAAATTGGCAAAACCTCAAGGACGACTGAATAATTTTTAGTAACACATACTATAAAGGAAAGATAATTAGTTCAATGTAAAGTCTATGTATACTATAATTCATAGATCAAGTAATAAAGTTTGCAATTTTTCTCTATGATTATCTCCATTCTATCCCTCCAAAACTTAACACAACATACCTGACAATCATAACATACCTGCCATTGCTTTTGTTGAAAGATAACTCTATAATTTATAATTGGATTGATACAACTTCACTATTTTACTCTCAAATTATCTCTATTAAGTCATTAAAAACTTTAATACCATAGTACAACATGTCCATTAACATTGAACAACAAGAAAATAGTTTATCTAACTTCATATTCTATATTCATATCAGACCTTGCTAAATCAAATCCACAATATAATAGACAAACTAAAAATTCATTCGAAGATGATGATATAAAATAAACAAGTTTCTAACATCATCTTCACCCAAATTATATGATAATAATTTACACAGACCAAATGCCCTAAATCTAAAAAATATCCAATGAAAACCAATTTTCTTATAATTCCATCAATACTATACAGAGTACCAAGATTACTAAACTATTTTCACAGAAAATCAGACCTAAAATATTGTATTTCGGCTTCATAAATTACCAACAATTCATCAAACTCAAAATTTTGCAAACCAATAGTGCAATTATGTACATGAATACACAAGTTTCTAACATCATCTTCATCCACATTATATGATAACAAAGTTTATATGTTTATGATATAACAAAGTTTATGATATGCATCATCTCTATATATGCATTATCATTCCATACCATTGACTATTCATATTACTTTTGTTCAAAGACAACTCTATAGTTCATAAATGGATTGATAGAACTTAATTATTTTTCTCTCAAATTATCTATAGAAACCAGAAACCAGATGTCCTATATCTAAAAAATATCCAATGTAAACCAGTTTTCATATAATTCCATCAATACTACAAAAAGTCCCACATTTACAAAACAAATCACATGCAAAAGTAGACATAAAATACTATTGTAATACCCCAAAAATGGGCTATATGTTCATTAACCTCCTACATCGACAAATCGAACAAAATCGACATCGAAGTCCTAACCTAAGGCACATCTAAACATCATCGAATCATAATTGATTATCTTAAATTCTACATCGGGGAATATTCCTAGTAATATTCCTAATCATCATAATTATCTTTAATTTTATAATTATTTGGCAATAAATCACATTTATCCTAAAGTTTGATTAATTGAATATTTTCATATTTAATTAATTAGATTTAATATTTGCCACTTAATTGTGTAATTAAATTTAATTCTATCTATTATTAATTGTATTATTTAATTTTGACAATAAATCCAAATATCCTATGAATAATTGATTAAATTCTTATTTAATTAATTAAAGCATGTTGTCATTATTTAATAATATAGTTTTTAATAAAAGTTTGATTAAATAATTGATTAACCCATAAATCAATTGTTTTATTTTTAAAAGCAATTAAGTTAGAAATAAATCACTTTATTATTAAATTAATTCATAAATAAAACATGCACAATCATAAAAGCAAACAACTATCAATTATCAATTAAAGCTAAACTCTATTTTGAGTTAAAGCTTAGCTTTTGCATGTTTTTGTGAGTTAATTATCTTTTATTTAAAAATAACTCAAAAATCAACCTGAGTTATTTGAGTGATTTATGGCTTTTTTTCATGCACCTCCAAAGCCTTGGATTTCTATAAAAACAATGCTCAGCTCTTCATAATTCATCTCTCAATCATCTCGTAAATTGCAAACTTACTCTACAGGAATCATAGCATATCAGATTTGGAGAATTTGCACAATTGGAGCTTGAAAGAATCAACTTGCGAATTCAAAGCTTTGTGAGATCAATTTCAATTGCATAGTTTTTATATCTTAGCATAGAATTTGATAGTTTTCATATCATTGTTAGAATCTTCATTGTTAGATTAGCATTCATATTGCATATCATTGTTAGATAGATCAATTCATAGCATATCAATTTCATCTAGCATAGATTCATATCAAGTTTTCATTCTTATTGCATAGAAAATCCAAAAAAAATAGATTAATTGCATTCAATTTCATATCCATCTTTTGCATTCAAATCCTTCATTTAGGTGTCATCTAGGTCACTGATCTCAATTACAATCTGAGAATATTAATCTCGCACCTATTAGAAGGTAGTAAATCGCTTGGTTACATAGTTTTCAATTTTGCACGATTTTGATTATCACTAACCTCTAATGTTTTACTGAGTGTTGTGTCTACAGATCAGGTACAATTTTCACACACACATTTCTGGCACCCACCGTGGGGCAACCCACCTTTGCATGCTGATTTTGATTCTTGGAGCTAAAACCCTAAAGTTTCAAAGATTTAATTTTATCTCCCAAACGGCTTGGATTTTTGGTCTGAAATTTTTTTTGCAGGTTCGAGACATATCAAGGAAGCTTAAAAAAAATTCAGAATTGTCTGAATTATTTTGAATTTTTAATAATTTTTTTTTAATTTTTCCTAAAAAATTAATATCTGACGCAAATCAACATATTTTTCTAAATTTTTTATATTTTCAGAAAGCTCTTCAAATTATATAGGGGGTCTATTCTTTTTATTTTAAATTTGGATTAAATTTAGTAGCTCAAATAGTCAATTTACAAAAACTAGTCTATTTTTATAAAATGGGTCTCTAGGGCACAAATGAAGAGATTTTTCTAAAATTTTTGCATTTTTGGAAAGCTCTTTATTTTTTAGTAGGGGTCTCTATTCTGAATTTCTATTTTTGTGGCCAAAATCATATCAAAAAAATTAGATCTTGTTGACTAGGTCAAATGTAGTGCAAAAAAATTAAAATTTTATGATGGGTATGCACTTATTTTTCATATGATTCAATGCATGATATGAGTTGTCATTTGGATTAATTTATGGTTATTATTGCTCCTAACAATTGATTTTTAGAGCTAACCCTATGGTTTTCATAAGTTGAATATATTTTGCATATCTTGTTTGCTTGTTTGCTTGTTGGAGAGTTCGTCACTTGCTTGCATGGAAAAGCTCAACAAAAATTACTAAAAATCGGGTAGAATCTACTAAGCGCGTTGTGAGGATCATGAGGTATTCTTCTTGTTCTGAAAACATTTCGATTTGGACTTAAAATAAATCTCTTATGTGTCAAGCTTGTGTGCATCTTTTCATGCTTTTGATCTATTTCTACACACTTGCATAATTTGATACTAGGTTGTGATCCCTTAAAGATTCATTAAGTAGTCTTAGAATACTTGTGATTGATCTTGATTGCTATCTTGGGTTATTGGACTCGCTAATCTGCTAGCCCCTCATTTCTACCCCGTGGTTGCAATCTCAGTGCCATAAAGGGGAGGGGTCAATAGGACAGAAGCGTTAAGTGTTCCACTTGGCAACCCTTTTGTGCTTTTAGGAACTCACTTCTTTTCTAAGTTGTGGACTCATTTTCAGCCTATGTGAGGTGTTAAGTGTTCCACCTTGTGGAATCATCTCATATTTGCTTTAAGCGTTAAGTGTTCCTCTTTCTACTTTTTGGATGCTTTTGGTAGATTTGCTTTCAGGAATATATCTGTGCTCACATAGTAATTAGGCCCTATGAACACTATCCGTGATTCTTGAGAGATTGGATTCCTAGAGAAATCTTTCTTGACGATAGAATCCTTGTAGGTAGGGAGGATACTTAGTGCATTTCACATTCAACTTTGTTAGTGCATCTTCTCTTATTGATCAACACATTCTCTCTCCGGAGAGGTTGATAGATCACGTAGGGTTGATATCACGAGCTTTGGTGAATCAAAATTGGTTAGCATGTCTTCTCTTATTGATTGATACATTCTCTCCCTAGAGAGGTTGATAGATCACGTGGAGTTGATATCACAGACCTTGGTGGAACAAAACTTTGTCTTAGCGTGTCGGATTAATCTGCTTGCTTTGTTTGGGTTAAAAGTGAAGAGGTGTCAAAATCTTGAATCTGGAGCCAAGTCCCCTTGTGGTATAAGTCTGTGAGTCACCTTTAGAGAGGGTTAACCGTAGCGAACAATCCCTTCACAGGGCAAACTGCATTGATGGAACCTCAAGTGGTAATAGCCATTTTCACCATGGTAGTGACAACCGCTATATAAATGTCATTGTGGAAGAAATCTCCATGGGTATGGTTCATTGTTGGGTTGTCAGATCTCCCTAGTAGCTCTTGAAGATTAAGTTCTCAGACTGTGTCAAAACCCTGGTGCACCAGGATTGGAGTTCACCCCTTTGAATCATAAAAGTTGCAGAGTCAAACCATTACTAAAAACCCTAGAGCGGCCAATTTTTCACTTTCAGGTATATGTGTGTTATTGCAAAACTTTTCAGAACATACACAATTAGTACTCTCAGGGATTAGCACAATTTGGTCACTTGATTGTTCATGCGCAAGGTTGCTTTTGCCCTTGTTCATTATTTTGAGACGTGCTTGGAATCACTTGCTTGCTGTTCTGGGTGCTTGTTTATCTACTTGGCTATTAAAAATGATCAAATCTGGTATAACCTTTAAAATCTAGACAGTACAATTTGCAAACAATCCAGAACTGAAGACCTTAAATTTTGCAAAAATTAACGTAAATTCTTTCTGGAGTCAAAAGTCATTTCAGAAAGTCAAAAGTTGTACGAGTTTTGTCAAGTGTCGTTTCAGTATTGCCCATCTGTCGTATGATTGAGAACCCAGTGTCATACGAGTTTTCAAACTAGCAAATTCAAGAAAGTCAAAATCTTGTTAGCAACTGTCATATGATATTTACAACTGTCGTTTCATTACTACCCAACTATCATACGAGTTTTACAACTATCGTTTCATTGCTACCCAACTATCGTACGAGTTTAGCAACTGTTGTTTCATAGACTACCCAGTGTTGTACGAGTCTATAGAGTGTCATTTGGAAAAATTTGAGAGAGTTGTCAAAAATTATCAAATTGCAAGATATCCAATGTTTCCAGCCTAGTTCCAGAATCTGTCAAAAATATCATTGTGTCAAGAACAAATTAGTAGCTATTGAAAATTAGTACACATGTCTCAAAAAATTAGTACACATGAGGAAGAAATTTTGATCGCCACTATGATGAAGCAGCTGCAAGCTATGCAAGTTTAACTTAACAATCTTAAGAAAGAGAAGGAATCTAAAGAGTTCTCCATGGAATCTCTATACTCTTTTCCATTTGATAAAGACTTGTACACGTCACCATGCCCCTAGACAAAATATGAGCAACGTGACAATCCTTATGATACCTCTTCCACAGAGAGTGACACATCATCTTTGGACACTATGATGACTATGATGATAGATGATGTAATGATACCTATGACACCTCCGTTCCTAAGAATCCTCCTCGTCATTCCTTCCTGCTTACTACAAATGGGCCATCACATTGGATAGATTGTGATGGTGATCCATATGATTCTGATTTTGAAAGAGATTTTGATGGATTTTGTGGACAATACCTTGATGATGATCCATCTACTACTGCTAAGGACTATAAAATACATTGTGCTAGCTTGAAACGTCAATATTATAAGAATCCTTCTCCTAAGAACTCTCCAGCTAAAAATAAAGATTACACTCTCAAGAAAGATCATGTTAATGCTGAACCTTTGTCTGGTGATGGTTCCCTTCCATCCCCTACTTCCTCCAATACCCATGCATTTCCTAAAGCTTCTGAGTCTTTCAAATCTTTCACAGAACCTTCATCTGACACAAGCCCTGATACTTTTCATGCAGTTCCCTATAGTTATCCTCTAGGGCTACCTCTTACAGAAACTCAAGCTAACCTTCACTTGGCTGCAAATACTTTCAATAATGATAAACCTAAAGAGCCTAAGCCTTCATATGCTACAATGCCTACTTCAGCTAGTCCTCCACCATCTCTTCCAAAGCCATCCATACAATCCCAACATGCTTCCTTGTCCTTAGAAGTGGCTCCATGTCAAGAGGAATCTAAAAATGATAAAGAAAAGAACATAAAGAAAGATCAAGATCAAGAACCCTCCATGTCATCCACTCCTTTTCCCAATGTCTCTTATCTGTTCCATGGTTCTTTTGATCTTGTACCCCCTTTTTCATGCATTCCATCATGTCTTAAGTCTTCTCCTAAGCAAGATCAAGCTACTACTTACACTGTTGAGCTTATTGGTAATCAAAATAACCTTACTACACTTGCATTTTCCAAAGATGATACTTCCATTAAGGTTGTTAAAAATAGTGTTGTTACTTCCAATGTTAAGCCTATTGAAAATCAAAAGAAAAATTATGCACTTGTGCTATCCAAAGATCCTTGTCAAGATCAAAGTCTTTCATCTTCTTGTTCTACCACTCCATGTTCACTTCCACTTTCTACTCTTCCTAAGTCTTTGCAAGCTTTGAACAATCCTATCAAAGAAGGTGCTCATATTCAAGATGTCCACGATTCTATTGAAAATTCTAATGCTCACTCTAAAGATGCTGATATCCTTGGTTGTCATATAGATGCTGATGAACTTATTGATTATCCTTTTGCATCTTCCACTTCCATCCTTGGACCTCTTCCACCACTACAAAGATCTTCACACCTTCCTTCCATCTTGGGTCCTTATGTCCCTTCACTTTCCCCTCCTAACTCTCCTAATTTTCCATCCATCTTGGGTCCTTACATACCTCCATCTCCCATCTTTCCTCAAGATCAACATAGATGCATACCCTTGAATCCTTTTTATCCACCCACCCATCTAAACTAGTCATATCCTCCTTCTTCCACAAGTCCCAAGTCTTTTGGAAGTAACTTGAATGTTCAATACAAGAAAAAGAAGAAATACAAGAATCCATCAAAAAAAGAAAATCACCATGTCTCCTCTAAATGACATGGAGGCATAAAGTCAAAAGAGATATCTAAGAAAAAAACTACAAGATAAGTATGGGTTCCAAAATCCATCAATGAAGATATTCTCTCTAGATCATCAAAAGGAAATAAAAAGCCTATGGCTATATAGATTCCCAAGTCTCTCTTGAAAAAGTCTGGTGTTGAGCAAAAAGTGAAATTAACATTCAAGCTTCCAAAGACTTCCACTTCATCTCCCTCCAAAAATAATCTTCCATTTCATGTGCCTAAACCACAACCTCTGCTATCCATTTGCCATATTCCTTCACGTATTCCTTCATTCACGATTCCTCCATTCTCTCACCACCCTTCAAGGTATGTGTTGATGTTGAACTTGTCTTCCTTTCCATCTACCCTTTCACAATCCTTCCATTCATTAACCTTCTACCTTCTATCCTTTTTCCTCATTTGCCTATTCCTCCTATCTTCCAACCTCACTCGCTTTACATAAAACCCTATCCTCCATTTTTCTCTTCCATGTTCCTTTCCCTATCAGCATCTTTGAGCATATTATTTTGAATCCTTGGCATATCATAGTTTATCCTTTCAAGGAGCATTATCTAAAAAGCTTGCCTTCTTCAAAAAAAAAAAAGAAATAAATTTTTTTTTTGAAACTGTGCCTTGGTGAAAATCTGGAAACAGGCACTTTGGTAGCAAAAGTAAAGAGAAAAAAAATTTCATCCTAAGGTGAAAACCACTCCCTTGTGGCACCTTGGATAAGTACCATGATGAAAACCTGGCAATCAGGCATCATGCATAGTTCTTCTACATATTTCATTCATTCCATCTTCTCTCTTTGATCTTGACAATGTTGATCTATACACGAACATTTGACTATTTTGTGAGCTATCTTACGATGATCTTGCTTTCATTCCTTCCATGTTTAGCCTTCATATCCATCTTCCTCCATTCATTTTTGCCTATGGCTATCCTTTTCCCCTTTGGTCTTGATCTAATAAAAAAAGAAAGAAAGAGTAAAACGCGATGCTATGAAGCCTCTTGACATGTCTCCTCCTTTGGATTGCATCCTTTCTTGCTCTTGCATTACGATTTTGTGACTTATCCTATACTAGCCTTTCATTTCTTGTCCAAATGCGCTTTACATGACATTTTTTCCCTAGCCTAAGTATTCTTGAGGAGTTTTCCCTTGATGATTTCTTCCCTTCATTCTCCTTCATTCTCTTGTCTTCTAGCTCTTCCACCAGCTTGCCAATCCCTCTTGTTCTCCACCTTGCTAGACATTAGGACTGCATGATATGATCTTGCTTGGGAGTTTGCAATGGAAAAAGATACTATCAAGTATATCAAGTATCAGAACAAGTATCAGAACCAGTATCAGAACTAGTATCAGAACCAAGTATCAGAACAAGTATCAGAACCAGTATCAGAATCAGTATCAAAACTAGTATCAAAACAAGTATTAGAATGAGTTTCAGAACAAGTATCAGAACACCTACTAGGGCTACACTTTTCACTTTAGTTTATGGGTCTAAAGCAGTACTGCCTATTGAGGTTGAAATCCCATCACTCAGAATCAGAATGCATGGACTTGTCACTGATGAAGACTACAGAGTGTCTAGGTTACAAGAACTTGAATTAATAGATGAGCACAGACAAGTAGCGTATGATCATCTCAGAGTGTATCAGAAAAGAATATCTAGAAGGTACAACAAGAAAGTCTGACACAGAGAATTTCAGGTTGGTGATCTAGTCTTGAGAGAAAATCCTAAAAATCAATCCCATTGAGAACGCAAGGGGAAGTTTGAACCCAACTGGCTGGGTCCCTTTGTCATCACTACTACTTTTGGCTTTGGTGCCTATCAACTCTCAACAATTGAAGAAGAACAACTCCGAGAACCAATCAACGTTCTCCATCTGAAGAAATTCTACACCTAAGGCATTCAGTGCTTGGTAAATGTCCTGAAAAAATCCTAAAAATCAGAAAAAGTCCTGAAAAAATGAACATCTTGGTGAAAACCTAGCAATAGGCGCCTTGATGATTCACAAAAAAATAAAAAAATATCAAAAATTCAAAAAAATAAAAAAATATCAAAAGTACAAAAAAATTGAAAAAATGAAAAATACAAAAAATGAAAAAAAAGAAAAAGTGCCTTGGTGAAAACTTGGAAACAGGCACCTTGGTAGCAAAAATAAAATCTCTACCAAGATGGTGAAAACCTAGCAAACGGGTGCCACTTGTTCAAAACGCTCCATTTATTAGCACAATCTTCATCTTTCCTAGCTTTCAGTCTTGCTTTAGTTTGTACATATCTCCCAGTTTGTTTCAACATTTCCAGTTTTCAATAAGTCAGTCTGTACACCAATCAGCTCAAGCGTCTGTATCCTATCAATGTTTAACACTTGGGGGCAATCAATGTCATATCCTATGGTCTCCCATGTATCTTAGATGGATCATATCTAGTCAAAGTCCTTTGAAGCTTCATGTGAGTCAGTCAGTCTATCTTGTCTCCAGAAAGGATTTTGCATCTACAACAACGCAATCAACCACCAAAACTCAACTGAAAACAATCTATGCTTTTTACATGCTTTTATCTCCTTGTATGCTTACTGATTCACATTGAGATTTTTGCATATTGTGTCCCTTCGAGCTCTTCGATGATGTCCTTTATAGGATTTAGAGAGTGATGACTGGGGGCATAATCTTTTCTTTGTCTTCTGATTGTATGTGAAAATCTAACAACTTTGGAAATTCTGGATTGAAATGGTGTCCGACTATAAGAGCCTCTATCTTGAATTGGATGGCCATGCATACCTCGACCATTGATACCTAGACAATTCAAGGAAGTTTGATCTAACTATTGTCTTTTTGAGTGATTTCTTTCTCCTACTGTGAAACATGATCTTACCTAAGGATGTGAATGATAAAGGGTCACTATGGGTAATTCACATTGGATTTAGAATGATCTCTTGACTATTTGATGTGTTTGCAATGCAAGGCATATTCAGGTCATCATGACATTTATGTTTTGATGCTTATACAAATTGCTATATCAAAATGGACATGATATTCAGGTCATCCTGGCATTTATGCCTTGGTGCTTATATCTAATTCGACATTCTGAAAATAAAATCAATATTCATATGTCCATGGTTGTTTGACCAGTGGGGGTTGTATTGATTCTTGCACATACAAATCGATATTCATATGTCTATGGTTTCATGGCTAGTGGGCATTGTATTGATTTATCCGGTTACCTAAAAGTTCAATGATGATAACAAATCAACACATGATCAGTGACTAGGTCCTAGGTCATAGGTTGCATTTCATTTTGCATGTCTCATTGCATTTTTCATGTTTGCATGATCTCACAATGATTAAACAAACTTCAATGCTTAAATGATTCTTCAAATGGCATCTTCAAGTCTAACAAGAGCTGAATCTCACACGAAGGTTCCTCCAATGAAACAGCAAGTAGAATCCTTTTTCGGGATCAAAATTAAAATCTGAGATCATTTATATTATTAACTACTTGCATAATCAACCTTCAATCATCACAGAAATCCAATATTCAACTTAACTGATTATCTAAACATCAAACTATCAAAATTTCAACTTGGTCAACCATGGTCAACTCATTGTCAAACCTAGTCAGCCTTGGTCTCCAGGACCTCCAAACAATGCAGAATGCATTCTCGGACGTGTATAACCACTTTTCAAATCAATTAGCATGCCTATCAACTCTCAACACTGACTTTTCTTGTCAGATTTCAATTTTAATCTTGAAGGGGGCATGGTATTGCACATCATTCAAAGTTTGTAAATCAAATTCTATTGATCAAATCTATCAATATCTTTCATCAGTGATCAAGACAAACAATCATGTCTAGTCGCTGATTCATCAAAAGTCCTCATCACTCGGGGAAAATCTATCATCACTTTGGGCATATCAAATTCATCAATCCATATCAATCTGGTATTCTCTTAATCTTGTAAACTGTATCAGTTTTTGCAACCATCGGACCATAGTGTTCTTTCCTTAGTTCTTCGGCAACTGAAGGATTTGGATGTGATACTTGCTAGTTCTGCTAAGACAATCGAGTCTAGAACGGGTCACTCACTTCTTATCAATCCTAAGGTTCAAAATCAAGCATTTTGACACTTTTTCGCAATCATCGGTTCATTGCTGCTATAGTAAACATTATCTCTGGTCATTCAGGACCTCCTATCTCAATATCTCTCAATCAGTTTCTATCTTGAGATCGGTTTATCTTTCGAATCAGTTTCATATCTCTATCAAACACAGACTATCTTTGAACCACTGCGCTTCACACAGTAATTCAAAGAGGGGCAAAATGTAATACTTCAAAAATGGGCTATATGTTCATTAACCTCCTACATCGACAAATCGAACAAAATCGACATCGAAGTCCTAACCTAAGGCACATCTAAACATCATTGAATCATAATTGATTATCTTAAATTCTACATCGGGGAATATTCCTAGTAATATTCCTAGTCATCATAATTATCTTTAATTTTATAATTATTTGGCAATAAATCACATTTATCCTAAAGTTTGATTAATTGAATATTTTCATATTTAATTAATTAGATTTAATATTTGCCACTTAATTGTGTAATTAAATTTAATTCTATCTATTATTAATTGTATTATTTAATTTTGACAATAAATCCAAATATCCTATGAATAATTGATTAAATTCTTATTTAATGAAAGCATGTTGTCATTATTTAATAATATAGTTTTTAATAAAAGTTTGATTAAATAATTGATTAACCCATAAATCAATTGTTTTATTTTTAAAAGTAGTTAAGTTGAAAATAAATCACTTTATTATTAAATTAATTCATAAATAAAACATGCACAATCATAAAAGCAAACAACTATCAATTATCAATTAAAGCTAAACTCTATTTTGAGTTAAAGCTTAGCTTTTGCATGTTTTTGTGAGTTAATTATCCTTTATTTAAAAATAACTCAAAAATCAACCTGAGTTATTTGAGTGATTTATGGCTTTTTTTCATGCACCTCCAAGGCCTTGGATTTCTATAAAAACAATGCTTAGCTCTTCATAATTCATCTCTCAATCATCTCGCAAATTGCAAACTTACTCTACAGGAATCATAGCATATCAGATTTGGAGAATTTGCACAATTGGAGCTTGAAAGAATCAACTTGTGAATTCAAAGCTTTGTGAGATCAATTTCAATTGCATAGTTTTTATATCTTAGCATAGAATTTGATAGTTTTCATATCATTGTTAGATTAGCATTCATATTGCATATCATTGTTAGATAGATCAATTCATAGCATATCAATTTCATCTAGCATAGATTCATATCAAGTTTTCATTCTTATTGCATAGAAAATCCAAAAAAAATAGATTAATTGCATTCAATTTCATATCCATCTTTTGCATTCAAATCCTTCATTTAGGTGTCATCTAGGTCACTGATCTCGATTACAATCTAAGAATATTAATCTCGCACCTATTAGAAGGCAATAAATCGCTTGGTTACATAATTTTCAATTTTGCACGATTTTGATTATCACTAACCTCTAATGTTTTACTGAGTGTTGTGTCTACACATCAGGTACAATTTTCACACACACAACTATATATCAACTTCATAAATTATTAACAATTCATCAAACACCCTTTGACATCAATGAATATATTTGTAACACTTTCTAGTGTTTTTGGCCTTCTAGGTTGATTTAAATTATCACCTGACACTTTCTTCAACATATATTCTTGGTAATAGTCTAGCTATGGCTACATGGACGATGCTGGTAGATTCAGCTAGGTTTTCACCTCCCACTGGAAGCGTTCCTAGGAAGTTGTAGGCATCAAAGGGAGCTGGAGGTTTAAGGGTTTTTCCAGTTGCTGGGGCATCACTGGTTGTTGGGGTGACACTGGTAGATTTGGCTAGGGGTTTGCCTCTTGTTGGTGGCACTCTTGGGACGGTGCAGGCATTAAAGGATGTAGGGGGTTCTAGGGTTTTTCCATTTACTAGGCCATCTCTGGTCATTGGGGGTTTGCCGACCACTAGTGCTTCTATTAGGGGTTTGTAGGTCGTTGGATTTTTTCCAGTTGTTGGTGTGTCACTGATTGTTTCTGCTAGGAGATCGAGGGTCTTTGGTGCTTCTACTAGGGGTTCAAAGGTCATTGGTGATGGGGGTTCTCCAGTCATTGATGCTTCTGCAGGGGGTCTAAAGGTTTCTAGCGGTCCACTAGTAGTCTCTGCTAGGGTTACTGGTGGCATTCCTAGGAAGTTACAGGCCTTAGAGGCTATGGTCTCTGGGGGCTTGTTGGGTTATTCTAATGGGGGTTTGTAGTGTGCTGGTGTTGCTAGGGGGATGCTGGCTATTTCGACTAGGGCTTCTGTGAATCCCACTTGTACTGTTATTAAAGGTACTCCTCATAGGGCCTTTCTAGTCAGCCGACATATTTCTATTGTGCTGGATGTAGATACTCTTTCAGAGATTGATGAGGTTGCCTCTATTTTTTCTGAGCATGGGTTGATTTGCAGATTCAAGAGTTTATGGTCCTCTCTATTTGATTTTCATTCATGGATTTCCAGTCATTGGGAACCTCTAATCTCTGGTATAGTCCATCTCTTCCCTATGGCTAAAGGATTTTTTGTGGCAAAATTTGATGATGCTAAGGATAGAAATATTATTTTTTGTGAAAACTTCTTTATTTGGGAGGATCATTTTATGCTATTGCTAAAACCATGGCATTTTGATTTTCCTCCATCATCTGAATCATTTGATTTGCAACCTATCTAGATAAGGCTTCCTAATCTTCCCCTCCATCTTTGGATTGACTCCATTCTGGAGACTGTGGGGGAAGCTTTAGGGGATATGTTAATGATGGATGAGAAATCCTCTGATTTATTTCATTCTACTTACACTTGTATCCTGGTGGATATTGATACCTCAAAAGGCATGCCTTTAGAGATTAAACTTGAATCCCCTACAGGTAGATGTTGGATTCAACAATTGGACTACGAAGGCATCCCCTTCAGATGTAGAAGATGCTTTAAGACTAGTCATATTGCCTCTCAATGTGATCTTCAGAGACATAATAAGACTGCTTCATGGTGGAAGGGGGCCTCTTCTCAACACTATACTGTGGAGAAGGTTCAGAGCTTCACAAATGTGGTAGAGTGAGTTTTTGGCCCTATCTCTTGTCCTATGGATATTTCACTTCCTTCTTCTTCTTTGGTTACTGGTTGTACTTCTGTTGGATCTGCTGGTTTGTCTACCAACATTTCTTCTGATGGTTCTACTCTTGCTGGTGACCCTCTTGTTACTCCTGGTTCTATTGGGTATTTTGTTCCTACTGCTAGTAGTACTGGTGCTGGTTTGTCTACTGAGGTTGTTGGGTCTACTAGCTTCTTTCCAGCTAGTTCTATTTCAGAAATTCCTTTTGGTGCTAGGAAGTCTGGTTCTGGTTGTGTGGCCGCTATAGATTCTATCAAGACTTCTCATACTAGTTCTATAGTGGTTGGATCCTCTCCTGCCTTTGACTAGTAGGAAAAAGATTCTTTGGCGGAGGAGGGATGGACTGTTGTAATGGGTAGACATAATAAAAAGTCCCCTCTACATTTTCATATGACTCTCCACTCCTAGAAGAAGGGAGGCAAAGGAAAATCTTAGGTTGGGTGTTGTTGTAAAGTGTTGGCTTTACATGTTTGGCTTTAGTAGCTTGAGCATTTCTATTTATCTTTTGTTTGGTTATTGTTGCTTTGTTGGATTTGTGTTGCTGGTAGTTCTACTGGTTTTATGTGTGGGGGGGGGGGGCACTGCAAGGTTTTTATTTTTCCCCCATCTATTTCATTTAGATCTAAGCTAATTCTTCCTATCATTCCTAGGGTTACAGTTCCCTTCAAAAACTGAATGTATATGGTTTTGGGGCCCATTCAAAACCTACTTTTACCTTATTCAAAAATAATTCATCAAAATTGATGTTTTGCAAACCAAGAGATGACTCATTTACATGATTAGACAAGTTTCTAACATCATCTTTACCTGAACTATATGATAATAGTTTACAGAAACCAAATACCCTAAATGTAAAAAGTATCCAATGAAATCCAATTTTCATATAATTCCATCAATACTACACACAATACCAAGTTTACCAAACAAATCTTATAGAAAAGTAGACCTAAAATACTATATTTTAACTTCATAAATTATTAACAATTAATCAAACTATGATTATCTATCAGAAATACTCACATTAACCTTGAAGAAAAATTCCTGTCGACCATAACATACCTGCCATTACTGTTGTCCAAAGACAACTCTCAAATTCATAATTGGATGATAGAACTTCACTATTCTTCTCTCAGATTATCTCCATTAAATCACTAAAAACTTGAACACTATTGTACAACAACATGTCCATTAACATTTAACAACAACCAAATAGTTTATCTAACTTCATATTCTATATTCATATCAGACATTGCTCAATCAAGTCCATAATATAATAGACAAAGAAACAAAAAAACTGCAAGATGACGATATAAAATAGCAAGTTTCAAACATCATCTTCACCCAAATTATATCATAACCATTTACACAAACCAAATACCATAAATCTAAAAAATATCCAATGAAAACTAGTTTTCGTATAATTCCATCAATACTACACAGAGTACCAAGTTTACCAAACAAATCTCATAGAAAAGCAAACCTAAAATATTGTATTTTAGCTTCATCAATTATCAACAATTCATCAAACTCAATATTTTTCAAACCAAAATAGAAATCATTTACATGAATAGACAAGTTATATGCATGAACTAAGTAAGTAAAGGTGTTTTAAATAAGAGCTTACAATTCAAAAATATATAGTTAAAACATTTTGGAATCCTTTTTAGAATTAGAATGTAACAAGCCTCAAATTTGTTTAGCCCTAAACCTAAAAACAAGAAAAATTTAAAAACAGTTAAGGATCTCAGGTGATGGAAAGACCAAACTTTTGCACTCATCTGATATTCCTTAATTGATAATTGACACCTTTGTCTGGAGATATTCTTGATAACTTCATTGAGTTATTATGAGATATGGTGACTACCATTTTAGGCTAACCTACACCATTCTTCATAAATAGTTACCATCCCTGTACTCATAAGTCAGGTGTTAGATTTCTAGCTGTGATCTTCATTCTTCATCAAGAATGTCGAGGTCATATGCTAGAGGCCTTTTCTTCTTGAACTTTGTTACTGTTATATTGATCCATTTCTCTGATTACATCAAGCATTTCTTGTTTCTATGGTATGATGATATTTTCATTTCTTACAATTGAGTATTCATAATTCCTTTTAATTGTTTTGACTTGTTCACAAATGCTTCTTATGTCTTCATTTATAGTTGTTAATAAGTCTCCAATTGCACTCAAATTGTATATATCTCCTTCCTCATATGCTTCTTTCCTAATAATACTTTGAAGATGCAATTCATAATTTTTCTTCATCATTTCTATATCTAGAGCATCTTTAGCATTGACTACAATATTGCAGCCCATATCAGTAAACATCTTATCCATATGCATAATGCCTATATTGACTGCTTCAATTAGACTTTGTACTTATTCAATTACATATGTGCTCATCTCTATTTTGAATTTGATTGAAAAAATCCACTTCTGTAGAGGTATGTCAGTGGAATTGATAATTTTTACATTCAAAGCTTCTTCACTATCCATATCTTTTACAGATTGCAATACCTTTTCTTGTCTACTATACATTATTTTTTGTTCTTTGAGCATCTACAATTTTGTAAAGAAAATACCTTTTAGATCAATATATATATTGTAATAACTACCTATGCAGTCAATGAGGCACATACCTCTTGAATTGAGATATTATACCCATTCTTGTGAGAGTTGTGCCATCTGTCTATCTTCATGCATCTGCTTCATAATTTGTTCACTCAAATGAAGTGATGGATCAAAAATATTTTCTCTCTGGCTTGCTCTTTGAGAAGAGACAGGACCTAACATTTTTTGGATATAATCAGATAGATGTTTGATAGTATATTTCAGAATGTTCTTTTGATCTTTTAATTTCTCCAATCTCTCTCTTACCTCATGATGTGTGAATTCCCACATATCAACTTGATGCAAGGGAAGGGTAGATAGAAGCAAAATCTAGCAGAATTGATTCCACTTGAATCAACAACAAGCCCTACTCAGAGTTACACAATGGAAGAAACATAGATACCACATGAAATTATTGAAAACATAATGGATATGAGACAATCAGCTAGCAGCAACAACAAAGAATTTTTATTATTTCTTCAAACATGCCCGGCTGTGAGGCCTTTCGGGTTTCAGCCTTATACAATATAAATTATGCAATTAGAATCATTGCAAGCATATAATATTCTATCATACTTATTCCACTATCCTTCTACAATTTAGTACTACCCTACAAAACAACCCAAGATCCAAATATATAGCCAGCAAAGCCACAAGTCAGCCAGTCAGGCATTTAATTACATTATAGGTTCAGTCTGGAAGATTTAAACCAAACTAATGAAAGAATGAACACCAATTGATGTGCCTTTATATGTAGGTCCAAAAATGATCCAAGAAAATTTCCTTAACTATGCAAGGCCCCATTTCATCACACAGAACTACGCAAGATGAAACACTCCACGTTTCACGTGAAACTGGCAAAAAATAGGTACCCAAGCAAAACGGTCATAAATTTTTACTCATAAAGAATTAGGACTTGTGCTCTTAGGGAGATAATATTAATTTAGGTCCTATTAAATTAATTAAGATGAAAAGGGATGATTCCTTAAGGATCAATGTCACCACTATGCACAATCAACACCAAAACTATAGGAAAATATAGCTCTGATGGCAAGGAAAACACCTATAACTTTGAAATAGTCAATCCAATCTTTATGTTCTCATAGGAGAAGGTTCCAAAATAGGTCCTCAACATAATGTAATCTTCATACAACATGAAACCAACAAATGAAAAGTTTATAATGCAAACAGCAAAAAATAGGTACAAAAATCAAGAAATGTTTTGGGTTGATGCAAGGTTGCTCAAAGATCCAAGATGCTCCTACATCAGAAACCTGGGGTAAAGAAAGAGCTGATTTCCACATCAAGAACTTCTCATATTCTAACCTAAATCATAAATATCCAACTCATCTTGTGTAATCCATGAACTATCTTCAACTGGCTTGTTCTTCCACTGAACTAGATATTCCATGTAGTCTTTTCCTCTTGTACTTTTTCCAACTTTGCTATGCAAGATCTTTTGAATGCTATATTTGTTCTTCTTAGGATAGTCCAAATCATCTTCAATCTCATCATTTTATTCAAAGTACTAAAATATATCAAAAATTTGGAATATAGGTGATATATCCATGTCCTCTAGTAATTCCACTTCATAAGCATTTCCACTATCAAACTTCTTCAGAATCTTACAAGGTCCAAACTTCTTCATTTTTAGCTTGTTGTAGGTACCAAATGGAAATCTATTCTTCTTCAAATGAATCATAACCTCATCTCCAACTTCAAAATATTTATGTCTCCTTCTCTTATCTGCTCTCTATTTATATTTCAAATTATTGTCCTCCATATTCTTTTTAATTTCATCATGAAAAGTTCTCATGTATTCTGCAAAATGATTAGCTTCAGTACTTCTTCTAGTTTTAGTAGGTAAATCTCTCAGCTCTATGGTTCCCTTAGGATGAAATCCAGTAAAAATCTCAAAAGGTGTCCTCTTAGTATTTCTATTCACAAAATTATTATATGAAAACTCAGCTTGTGCCAAAACTAAATCCCAATTAGCAGGCTTATCTCCAAGTAAACATCTCAACAAGTTTCCCAAACTTCTATTCACAACTTCAATCTATCCATTTGTTTGAGGGTGAAATGTAGAACTAAACTTCAACTTAGTATTCATCTTTTTCCAAAGTGTTCTCCAAAAGTAAACAGTAAACCTAGTATCTCTGTTTGAAAGAATAGATTTAGGAAAAGCATGCAATCTTACCACTTCCTTGAAAAATAATTCAGCTACATGCAATGCATCAGATGTTTTCTTACAAGGTATGAAATGAGCCATCTTAGAAAATTTTTCAACCACTACCAAAATAGAATCATTACCTCTTTGTGTTCTAGGCAATCCAAGAACAAAGTCCATACTCACATCTTCCCAAGGTCTATCAGGTACAGGAAAAGGTGTATACAACCCTGAATTCTGACTAGTTTCTTTTGTTGTTTGGAAAATTCTACAACCTCTAACCATTCTTTTTACATCTCTATAAATCTATGGCCAAAACAATCTCTCTAAAATCAAATTCATAGTCTTATCAATCCCAAAATGTCTAGCAAGTCCACCACTATGTTTCTCCTTTATTATATTCTCTCTCATAGATCCTCTAGGTATGCACACCTGAACTCCTTTAAATAACATGTCTTCTTGAATGAAATAATCATTCCACTTATCACTCACTATGTGTTCCTTACAAACTTTCCAACATTATACAAAATCAATTTCAATCTCATATAAATGTTTCAAATCATCAAAACCAAGTACCTCAACTCTCATCTCTGTCAGGAAATTTCTTCTTCGGCTCAAGGCATTAGAAACCTTATTTGACTGTCCACTCTTATGCTTCAATGAAAAGGAAAAATTCTACAAGAACTCAACCCACTTCATATGTCTTTGATTCAATTTATTCTGAATTCCTAAATACTGCAAAGCTTTATGGTCAATATACAACACAAAATCTTTAGGCATCAAATAGTGTCTGCATTTCTTCAAAGCTTGAACAATAGCATAGAATTCCTGGTCATAAACTAAATATTTTCTCTTAGCATCATTAAACTTCTCACTAAAGAAAGCTACAAGTCTTCCTTCTTGACTCAAAACAACTCCTATTGCACAACCACTAGCATCACATTCAACTTGAAAAAGTTTACTAAAATTAGGAAAAGCAAGTGTAGGAAACTCTGCAATTCTTTGTTTCAATGTTTTAAAACTCTTTTGTGCTCCATGTGTCCATTTGGAATCCCTTTTATCTCCTCTCATAGTTTCAGTCATAGCATTACAAATAGAACTAAAATTTCTAATGAACTTCCTATAAAAACTTGCCAATCCATGAAATGATCTTACCTCGCCAACATTCTCTAGTGTAGGCCAATCAAGTATAGCTCTCACTTTCTTAGGATCCATCTTCAATCCATTAGCTGAAATTAAAAAACCAAGATACACAATCTCTTCATTCATAAATGAATATTTCTTCAAATTAATCAGCAACTTATCTCCCTTCAATATCTGCAATACTTGTTTGATATGTTCAAGATGTTCTTCCTCACTCTTACTGAATATCAAAATGTCATCAAGATATAAAATTAAAAACTTACCCAAAAATCTTTTCAGAACTTTATTCATCAGCCTCATGAAAGTACTAGGTGCATTAGTTAAACCAAAAGGCATAACCAACCATTCATACAAACCTTCATTAGTCTTAAAAGAAATTTTCCATTCATCCCCTTCTCTAATCCTAATCTGATGATATCCAATCTTCAAGTCAATCTTTGTGAAATACTTTGCTCCACTCAAACTATCCATTATGTCATTCATCCTAGGCAAAGGAAATCTGTACTTTACTGTTATCTTATTTATAGTTCTAGAATCAATGCACATTCTCCATTCTCCATTCTTTTAGGTGCTAATACAATAGGTATTGCACAAGGAATCAAACTTTCCCTAATCAAACCTCTCTCAATAAATTCTTGCACTTGTCTATTTAGCTTAGTCTTTTCATCAAGTGTCAACCTATGTGGTGCTTTACTAGGAAAACTAGCTCCAGGTATCAAATCCATACAATGACTTATACTTCTCATAGGGGGAAAACCATTAGGTACATTATCAGAATTGATGTCCCAAAATTCATTCAACAAAGGTTTAACCTCAGGTGCATGTTCTAACTCATTTTGTTTCTTATTTTTCCTTGGAATTAAAGCAAAACAAATATTCAGTTCTTTCATTTCTCTTGCAAACTTTTTACCATCAACCAAGCATACTGTGACTGTAGTATAGTGACCTTCATCAAAATTTTCTACCAAAGGAAACAATACTTGTTTCTTTCCATCCATCCGAATAGTATATTGATTCAATCTACCATCATGTAAAGCTTTCCTATCATACTGCCAAGGTCTACCCAAAAGAATATGACAACAATCCATAGGCATAATATCACACAAGACTTCATCATGATAATTCCCAATTTTGAATTTAACAAGGCATTGTTCACTTACAAGTAGTTTATGCTCCTTCTGGATCCAAGAAATATGGTAAGGCTTAGTATGTTTCAATCTCTACAACTACAATTTGTTAACCAGCTCTTTGGATGCCAAATTATCAAAACTTCCACTATCAATGATTACCTTGCAACATTTGTTAGTGATCTTGCATCTGGTTCTAAACAAACTTTTCCTCAGAATAGGTTCCTCATCAACTTCTTCATTCCACAAGATCCTTCTTAGCATCAAGTTCTCACCATGTTCAGGTTCATTAGACATTTCCTCAACTTCTTCACAAGCCAAATTACTTCTGCCATTACATCCAGTCTTCTTTCTAGAGTTAGTACATTCAAAAGCTCTATGTCCTTCTTCACCACATTTGTAACAAGTACCTTTAAACCAAGATTTATCTTCTCTTTTCCCATTATTGTTATTCCTAGAGTAACCAGTATAGCTACCTCTAGAGTAATTACCTCTTTTAGCAGTAGGGTCATCTTTCCACCCTTTACCTTGCACTGCATTGTCAAATCTGCTACTTTGTCCATAAGATCTGCCTCTACTTCTCTGAAATCTACCACCTCTTCCTCTTTATCTTTGTTCATGTCTTTTTGTCAATTGTTCTTCTGCCTTTAAAGAAAATTGGTATGCTTCTTCCACACTTTCTATCTTGACATAACTGATCTCATCTTGAATCGATGTCCTCTGGCCATTCAGATATCTAGCCACCTTCTCAAATTCATCATCCACATGTCTAGATCTAATATCTAATTTGTAAAATTCCTCAATATATTCTTTCACACTCATGTCCTTTTGTCTCAAATTTTCCATTTTTCTCATCAAACTAACTTGGTAGACAGCTGGGAGAAACTTCTTCTTCATCTTTACAAGCATCTTCATCCATGTCTTGATATTTTCTTTTCCTCTCTTCTATCTCTCAGTTTTTAAATGATCCCACCAAAGAGATGCATGACCTTTCAACTTTGTGACTACTATGTTAACCTTCTTATTATCAGGAGTACCTTCATACTCAAAGTATTTATCCATCTTAGAGATCCAATCCAAAAGTGTATCGATCTCAAGTCTACCATCATAGCAAGCAACATTAACTATAGGTCTGGAGTTAGCCTTAGATGAAACTCTCAAGATTCTTTCCTCATCTTGTTCAACTTTAGGTTCAAGATTAGGTGCTTCTTCTTCTTCATCACTAACATCTTCAAGATGCGCACCTCTTCTTTGGGTTGTCTCTACAACTTCAAGCCTAGTTGCAATCTACCTCAACATATCCATGATAGCATTATCATTTCCTCTACCATGAAACATCTTGACAATTAGGTTCTAGCAAGATCATAACCTTCTACAAGTTATAGGTCAAATCTTAGATCCACCACCCTACAACCAATCCAATAAGGTTCTCCACAATCCAATCCACAAGAAAGAACTCGCTCTGATACCACTTGGTGCAAGGGCATGGTAGATACAAGTAGAATCTAGCAGAATTGAATCCACTTGAATCAACAACAAGACTTGATCAAAGTTACAAAATGGAAGAAATATAGACACCACATGAAATCAGTGAAAACACAATGGAATCAACTAGCATCAACAATAGAGAATTTTTATTATTTCTTCAAACATGCGCGGCTGTGAGGCCTTCCAGGTTTCAGCCTTATACAATAAGAATTATTCAATTAGAATAATTACAAGCATATCCTCTTCTATGATACTCCTTAAACTATCCTTCTACCATCTAGCACTTCCCTACAAAACAACCCAAGCTCCAAATATATAGCCAAGAAAGCCACAAGTTGGCCAGTCAGGCATTTAATTACATTATAGGTCCCGTCTGGAAGATTAAAACCAAAACTAATGAAAGAATGAACACAAATTGATGCAGCTTTAGGTTTAGGTCCACACATGATCTAAGAACATTTCCTTAACTATGCAAGGCCCCATTTCATCATATGGAACCGCGCAAGATAAAACACTCCATATTTCATGTGAAACTGGCAGATAATAGGTACCCAAGAAAAATGGTCATAACTTTTTACTCATAATGAATTAGGAATTTCTATCTTAGGTGATGATATTAATTTAGGTCCTCTTAAATTTTTTAAGAGCACAAAGGCTTATTCCTTAAGGATCAACATCGCCACTATGCACAATTAGCACCAAAACTGTAGGAAAATACAACTCCGATGGCAAGAAAAACAACTGTAACTTTGAAACAGTCCATCCAATCTTTATGTGATCATAGGAGAAGGTTTCCATATAGGTCCTCAACATCATGTAAGCTTCTCACAACATGAAACCAAAAAATGCAAAGATTATAATGCAAATGACATAAAATAGGTACAGAAATCAGGAAATGTTTTTGGTTGATGCAAGACTACTCAAAGACCCAAGATTCTCCTACATCACAACTATACAATCATGGAATGAAGGTCCTATGTCAATTTTATTTACATCAAAATCTACTACATTTAGATAATAAAAAAATGACTGTCTTGTTTTAGTTCTGCAACTTCTATTATTACATGTCCTATTTCTTAATGTTTTTGAAGAGTAGCTAGTTTGCCTCTTTCCTTTTTTTTCCTTGAACCAGTACTTTCATTTATGATTTGAGAAAATAAATATTCAGTAGGAATTCTATCCTCTTTTCTTTTTCTTTTTATTTTCATTGTTTGTTCTAACCATGAAGCAATGCCTAGACTTTTTGAGGCAGATGCTAAACTTTCATTATCAAACAATTTCCTAACTATTGTAGGGGTTTGTATTTCATGACCTGAAATTTTAAACTTGGGTACTGTATTTTGAATACATGTTACACTACCTTGAATTAAATCTCTTGTTTGATTTAGTGGTTCTTCTTCAAAAGATTGCATTGTTGCATTCTCTTCTGATTGATCTATTTCATCTTCTTGTTCTATTTTTTCTACTTCCACTAAACTGTATATGTTTATTCAATGCAAGTGAAACAATGCCACAAGTCTTGCTTATAGCTTTATTTTTATCTGGTGGTTGATCTTTTCCTTGTGTCATTTGTTGAATGGATTGAACTGTTGTCTACATTGTTGGTAAGAGTACTTGAACTGAAGCTGTTGTTTGAACTTCTCTTGTTGATTGTCCTTTTGTGTTTGATGCATCCTTGGTTCTTTACTTGTACTAAACCCATTTTTTGGTTCTTTTCATTATCTATTCCATTCTCTCTTCAAGATTGTCTAGTTTGGGTTCTTCAAATTATACAAGTTGCAAAGGTGTCCCTTTCATTTTGGCCAAATAACGATCAGAAAACAATTTAGATTGAGCATCATATAATCCTTTCACATCTATATCAATATTATAAAGTTGAATTTGTTCAACTATGAGTTGAGACCATGATCTTTCTCTCATTTCAAATTCATCTTTACAATTCGCCCAGAAATCTTCTAATGAAGGAACATGATTAAAACTAGGGCCTAGTTGCAGGTTTTGTTTTACATAATTTGAAGGGCCAAAATGATGCCTAATAACATTATATTCATCAAATTTATATCTTTTTCTAGATGATTTGATGAAATTCATTGTAGAAGAACTAGAAAAGTATGTCTAAGCACCTATCAAAATTGGAAAATGAATACCTGCTTTATGTCATTCGCTGCATCTATTGTTCACCTCGATAATTTGTCTGCACAACTCTATCAAAGCCATTTTATCATCTGCATATTTATGCAATTTGTATGGAAACCGATCGAAAGCTCCAATCCTAATATATGTAAATGCAGGATATTGAGTACAATAACTACCAAATTGCATTATTGTTTGTGCAGCTACATCTGATAATTTGCATTCTGAACAAACCTGAATTTCATGACATAACTTCATTGAAAAAAATCATTAACCCTTTTGTAATTTCCATAGTTGTTTTTGAGTTGTATCCATGGATAGAAATCACAAACCTGAATATTTTCATCATATTCAACAACACTAGGTAGGTCATTCCCTATATGTTCACATGCTAGGGCATAGATGAGGAATGATGACATTGGCAATTTGTATGAATGCTTTGCTGCGAGAAGCATTTTAGTAAGTCTATCACTTATCAGTTGTGCCCAATCTATATAAATATTATTTGCACCTATAGATTGCACAAGGAAAAACCACCATTCTTCAAAATTTAGGGCTTGTACACTCCCTTTAATTCTATGCAGAAGTACTAGAATATCAACAATCTCTTTTTTTAAATCTATTCCATATAGGGTTTTCGGTAACTTTGAACTGGCTACTCTGATGGATTCAAACCATCTATTTGAAATTATAGCTCGCCATCATGACCTTTTTAAGCTAAAATTTGATGTTGATAGAGATAAATTCCATTCTGAATATTGTTCTCTTGAAGGTAAAACAAAGAACTTTTGTATCAACTCTCTGTTCAAATAAATGACTACTTCATTATTTTCTTTCTTTATTGCTCTAGTATGTGGATCAAATCTTTGAATACATTCCATAATGAGTTTTGGTACCTGAATAGCAATTGGAAATCCTACAACTTCTATTAATCCACTATCAATGAACCTTTGTGTAATGGGATGAACTGGTTCTAATTTAATTCTTCTGTGAAGATCATTTAAACTATAAAAATTAAGGTTTGTATCTGTGATTTCTTTCCATGCACTATCTATTCCATCGAGATGATCGTAACTATTTATTTTTCTAGCCATTATGTAAAGGGTTATAGATTGGTAGCCATTTTCTCTTCAAGATAAATGCAAGTCAAAAAATCAAATGATAGATATTGCAAGTTTATTATTTTTAAATCATAATTTAATAGACATGAAAGATATAAAAGGTAAAAGGAATTAATGTTCTTGTTTTTGTCAATAATTATTCTTTTCACTTGCAGTTATCATCAGTATATATATTGAATATAGGAAATATTAGTAAAGATGGTGCATAGAATGGTGTATGGCTTTAATTTCTTTTTTATCAATTAGTGTGTTGTTCCAAGTACTGTCAAAGAAATAAATTTTTTGAGAATCGTTAATCAATTATGATCTCATGCCCACTAAATATTCTGGTATAGACAAATAAATTTTTAAAAAAATTTGCATTTAGAAGTCAATAACAACTAAATCCAAAACCATTGTGTTTGTTTAAAAAATTGAGTCATGTAAAATAATTATCGGATTTAGTTGTTACTGACTTCTAAATCCGAATTTTCTACTAGCTAGAACCATGCCGAACTAAAAATAAATAAAATTCCCAAACATCTTGAGAATGGGAGATTTTCGCACATTCTCCAAATATTTTGCCAGTTAGAAGGTTCATTCGGATATAATGAGAAAAGGGTACAGTGCCCCATTAAATGTTTCTTTTGACATATCGAATTAAGTTGTTCATGGCTACTAAATCTGAAATTAATTAATTTGAGTTCTCAGTAGGGATTTTTTTAAAAAAAATGTTAACTATGTTGTATAAACATTTATGAGATCAAGTGACTTTAATGTTTTTTTCCCTAAATATAACTATAGTTGGCTAATCTCTTCATCCATTATACCCTCACTTCAGCAATCTCTAGAAAGAATGGATATATGATAAAACATTAAGTGACTATGATATAACTATTTTCGTTAGGTCTCCAAAACTAAGAAAACACCTTTATTTTCCAATAGTAAAAAAATCTCCTAAAAAGATAAAATTCAATATTTAATTCAGAGATTAAGAGAATTCATATAAACCATCACGTCAAAGTTATAAAGGTACTCAGTGCAATGCCATATTTAGTAGTTAGTGACATATAAATCCGATGCATGAAAACCTTGTATTGAAAAATAATCATTAACATGTTGCATCATTGTTCAGCTTTGTATTATTGCAAATATTATAGTACATTGCTTTTATTTGGAAAATTATAGTCGATGAATACTTATAAAAAGTCATAACAAGCTATAAAATTCAGTTACTGTCTTTTCTCCCTATTATCGACAAGTCTTTAAAATCAAAACTACTTCATGACTCTCTGGATAAAATCATGAAAACATCAAATATTGAGCAACTATCATTCAAACCTGACTCGTTAAGTCAATAAATAAATTTGTACTGGTAAATTTATCACTGATTATAAAACACTTTCTTTAGTCACCAAATCAGTATACAAAATTAAAATATGCAAACTCTTTTACAAACTACTACAATCTATATAATTCAAAATATTTTCTTCTACTTATCTTAGTTTCCAAAAGTATAAGCTTTAGCCTACCTGAATTAAAACATACAAAACACTGATAAAAATGATGAAAATTAATGTTATGGTTTTTTAAGCTTAATAAGGTATAAATATTATAGTAATTACCTTAGTTTTTTATCAGCTTGCAAAACTTTCAACTATCCTTCATCTTAGTTGATGAAAACTACGACGGCATTTCGGATAGATGATTAGCATCCTCAATGGAACTTGATTTTCTAGAAAAACTTGATTATTCCAATGTTTTCTTTTTATTTGTATACAAATAGAATGTTCATATTGTGGAAAGACAACTAGAAATATTGATGCGGCTTCAAATTGTTTATATTGCCTGATTTCTTTACATAGATTTACCCATTGATTTTTGATATCTTTTTTGTAAATCTCTCTGTCTATTGACATTGGCCATCACACAAATGGTAAAATGCCTATCTTTTTAATTTCTTCTTTATTTACAAAATAGTTGTTGTACTTAAAACCTTGACCTGGTTTTGTGTATTCTAGCAAAAAATTAAGTCCGTGAATCAAATCTTTAGGAAAAAGAGAAAACATTACAAAACGAACAGCCTAAACATTTTCTCCTATTTCTAAATCCCAAGACATTAACATAGCAAAAATATCAACATTTACTTTCCATCAATGAAATTCTTTGCCTAATGTCCATTGAACTGCTTGCACAACAAAGCTAGTCTTGAAGACTAATAATTTTTTTAAATATGTATGTTCTACTCTCCCAAAGAAAGCTATTTGTTGTGTGCTTGTTTGAAAAGTAAATGTAGCTTCCATTGCTAATAGTTGATTTATAGTAATCTATATTATCTTCTCTAATGATCTTTACAACGAATTGATTTTCTTGTTCATCCTTTTATAGTAACATTAGGTTTTACACATATATGGCTTTGCATAAGATTTACAAGATTATTAATTAATGAAATCTTTAGTAGATTTTGTATGGATGTGCTTTAATTGTTAAACACTATTGTAACTTAATTTCATGACTTATATCGATGTCATATTAAGTGAAATCTGACACAGTTAAGTTATGTTATATGCAAAACACTTCACATTTAATATCAGATGTGACATCTTGTAAAATTTCAAAAATAATTTAATATCATTTTAGAACAAAATCTTTATTAGATTTCTTACGGATGTACTTTAAATCTTGTCACTGTTGTCAGTTAATTTGATGTATAATATCGATGTCATCAAATGCAAATTCTAACATAGATAACTTATCTGATATCTCATTTAGTTCAAAATTTGGTAAGAAATTTCTAAAATTTCAATATTATTTTAATTTTTCAATTTTGTTTGATTTTAAACAGTTTTTGTTCTGATATTGGAATTCATTGTTCATGAATACTACATCCAAAATTAGGTGTTACTGCCATATAAATCCTATTATCAAAAATCATGCATTAAATACAATTTTTTTACTTTTTATACCATTTCACAGAGTATTAATTAACAAAATCTTTCTTAGATTTGTCACAGATGTACATTAAATGTTCTAACTCTCCTTAGCTAATATTACCTATAATATCAATGTCATCTAATGTGAAACCTACCAATCTTAATTTATGTGATATATGATACACTTATTAATTTGGATATATAAGAAAAAATTAACCGACTATGATATAACTATAGTCGTTAAGTCTCCAAAAATAAGGAAACATCTTTATTTTGCAATAGTCGCAAAATCTCCTGAAAATATCACATTCAAGATTTACTTCGGACATTAAGTGATTTCGTATAAACCATCACGTCAAAATTATAAAGCTACTTAGTAATTTTAAAATGGATATATAAGAAAACATTAACCGACTATGATATAACTATAGTCGTTAAGTTTCCAAAAATAAGAAAACATCTTTATTTTGCAATAGTCACAAAATCTCTTGAAAATATCACATTCAAGATTTAATTCAGACATTAAGTGATTTTGTATAAACTATCACGTCAAAATTATAAAGCTACTCAGTACAATGTTAGATAGAGTTGTTGCTGCCATATAAATATGATGCTTTAATATTGTATTGAAACCCAAATTTTGATTTTGTATACAATTAGGAAAAGTATTAATTAAAAAAATCTTTCTTAGATTAATCATAGATTTCCATTCAATGTTCTGACTAATGTGAACTAATTTTATATATAATATCAATTTAGTCTAATGTGAAATTTTCCATTCTTAATTTCTTTGATATATGTTACACGCGTGTAAACCTCATAGCAGACCCACCATATTCAAACGCATGCCACTAAAGTAAAATTGAGGGTTGTTGCATGATTGTAAGTCTTCACAAGATTCCTTGCGAACATGTGACATTCGTTCAATCATGATGTATGATAAATGTTAGGAATGGGAACACTGATAGGAGGGGGGGTGAATCAGTGTTCATTGTATTTTATCTTTTCTCTTTAATCTTTATACTAAACTTAAATGCTTAAGTATTCACATGAACATGAAACATGAAATCAACACATGACACCAATATGATTATAGGGAAACCCAAATAGGTAGAAACCCCAGTGGGAATTAACACCCACTAATATTCTGCACTAGTATTTTGTGATCCTTGTTAGAAGATCATTTACCCTATTAGGAGTAGCTTTACAATGCATTAAGTACAATAGACCTAGTTAAGGGTCAGACCCTGTTAGGAGTCTTTTACAATTATCCCTGTTAGGGGAGTGGACTGACTGTCCTAGATCTCATTGCTCAAATGATGAAGGCTCAAACCTTCAGATATCAGATACACATTATATCTGTTGAGTGAACTATCACTGTGACACTCCTTGTCAGATCAGTTCCTTTGATGCGCTGATGCTTTAACTTATTACAAAGCTTTAATACATCTCATAGTGTCTTCAGACAATTCTTCTCTGCTTAACATATTATTCTTTCAACTTCCATACTGAATACAATGGGCGCATCTTATATTTATATGCTCATACAAAATAATCAACTAGGTCGGCCCTTAGACCTATTACAAATAAAACTTCCAAATGAATTGGATTAAACGTGCTTACAAAAAAACAAGTATACATGTTGGAAACCTAAATATAAAAGGCTACGTAGCCTTTACAACTATACATTATAACCGCAAACTAAAATACTAACTATCAGCTCCATGCTTTGTTGTTTGTTGGCACACACTGGCTGTGCAACTTGAATTGACTGTATCTTTCACATCCTTGCGCATCTTCTTATGTGCTCATAGAATAAGAATGAGTATAATCTAACAAACTTAAATTTTAGGGTGCATACCCTAATTCATCCATACACTCAGGTGTTGATGTTCCAAACTGCATGAACTCTGTACACTATCCAATCTTCAACACTTAACTGATTTCTGATCTTCTCATTAAGTGTGCTCACTACAAACTATTATATGATTTTGTCACCATAATGACAACACTATATCAAGTCATCAAATTTCCAACAATCTCCCCCTTTTTCATTAATGGAAACAAAGGAATATGACCAAATTGCTAACTGCCCTTAACACAAAAAACTTTTTGTCTTCTATACATTTCTTATACATAAACTTATATCTCCCTACACATATTATACTCATATTCTATACACAACTCCCCCTTTGACATTAATGACAAAGGTGCATCAAAATAATGTATCTATACATAATCACTGAGGGAAAACATTTGGATATGTTGTCTTGAGGTTTTGGATCTCCTTCTTCCAAAAGGTTATCAAAGAGTTAACTATCTGGAGATGGGCACATAAATCATACTGTAGCTTCTCCATTTTCTCCAAGTCACTACTAGGATGTTGATCATATCTCACCATGGTGACATCAATCTCCTTGATGTTTTGATTGAGGATGTCTAATGAGGGTGCAAGACCATTCCTTAGTTGTGTTTGCCTTGCCCTGATCTTTGACAACTCTTTTTCTGCCTTCTCAATTTTATCAATCTATTCTTGGTAATCATTGTTGCACTTGTTCACATCAGTGGATTTGTCTTTCACTAAACTCTTTACTTGCTCAAACATATCTTCTGTTAGAAAGTAAAGATCCCCAAGATAACTAAGAGGTGGGGGGATGAATCAGTTATCTGATAATTTAACCATTCAACTACTTTAAACAATATAATTAATGTACTAATCAACCATAGAAAGATAACCATAAACAATTGCACAATAAAACAAGATATGTTGACTAGGGAACCTCTTGAAAAGAGTAAACCCCAGTGGGAATGATGCCCACAAAATGATGCACTAATATGAAAGTTCCTTGTTAGAGGATGTACCTTGTTAGGAGTCTTATGAAATACATTCTATACATATAAATCCTTGTTAGGAGATTTTGAATCCTTGTTAAAAGATTCTAACCCGTTTAAGAGTTTATGGAAGACAGAAGGACCCACTGCCCAAACAACTTCAAGGCAAGATCTTTGAACCCACTGTCTAAAAGATCTTAGAATTATTTAATAGAATAATATGAAATATATTACCTCCTTCACACTATGCCAAAACTTCACTCTCTGCTACACAAGATCACAATTCCAGATCTTTGTACTCACAAGTCTTCCTTCATCACTGAATTAGCTCTTTTCTTCACTTCATGCATATATTCGCATCTCAACCTTCATAGTACATATTAAAACAAGGAAAACATTTCTTCTTATATACCAAACTCAAATAATTACAAATGAGTCAGTCCTCAATTACAAAATAATAAATTCTACACGCTACACACAAAATTTCACATAAAACTATCAGCTTCCAGATACTGTAACTTTCTCCAAACATATCTTCAAATTTTGTGCTATGAACCACATCATCATTAATGAGTCTCCAACATCCCTTTAATTGCACAAAATCAGATTCCATCCCAGCTAAGAGATATCCTCCAATTTCCAAAAATCGCTTCACAAAAACATTGTCTAAACACTGTTTTCACCAAAATGTTCATAACTCTGATAAATGAATGAATTTCTTTTTGCATTATTAACCATAGGTTAATAGAACACTGAAGAACATACCATCAGCTGCGTAAAATCCAATCTACAATACAACATGTGTGCAAAACAAAATTGTACCTGCTTTCTTGCTAATATCTAGAATATCACTGTGTTGACATCAATGACAATCCAAGTCATGAATGCAACAACAACTGCTACAGAATGATTGCCAAAATACTTTTCATTCATTCCTAACAATCTCCCCCATTGGAATTGATGGCAACATAGATGAAAAACATCCAATGTTCCAAAAATCCAATACTGCAACATCACTGCAAAATATTAAATTAAATCTTGCTTCATTTTCCTATTCAGATCTCTCATACAATCCACAATGTTTTTCATGTATATCTCTCCCCCATTGACATCAATGACAAAAATTTCATCACTAATTCAACAACAACTTAATGTCAAAAGACACTTTTCAGAAAAATACAATAACAAGAGTCCTCATGACTCAGCTCATAAACTCCCCCATAGAGGAAGTTCCAACATCCAATCCAGAAGAAAGATAGGGCTCATATACCACTGGATGAATGTAATCATCTGCATCAATTCTCAAAAATAGGTTGGGGCATAACCACAAGCATACCTTTTAGATACACAAATGTATCCTTAGGTAAAGGTTTTGTAAATATATCTACTATCTGTTCCTTTGTGCTTATGTAATCCAATCTTCTTTTTCTGCAACTTTCTCTCTTACAACATGATACTTGATCTCAATATGTTTAGTCTTAGAATGTAAAACATGATTTTTTGACATACTCACTATACTAGTGTTATCACAATGTATAACAACAGGCTCATCAAACTTTATTCCAATATCCTTCAACATCTACTTCATCCAAATAATCTGATTACAATTATTTGCTGCTGCAACATATTCTACTTCTATTGTACTTTGTGAAGTACAATTCTTCTTCTTACTTAACCAAGAGACCAATTTTCTTCCATGAAAAAAGGCTCCACCACTGGTGCTTTTCTTATCATCAACGCTTCCTACCCAATCTGCATCAGTATAGGCACATAAAGTAAAATCATTAGAATTCTCATACCATAATCCATAATCCATTGTTCCTTTTAGATATCTCAGTATCCTCTTTACTGCTGCATAATGTGATTCTCTAGGTTTTGCTTGAAATCTTGCTACAATCCCAACTAAATGTGCTATATCAGGTCTTGTATGTGTCAAGTACTACAATCCTCCAATCATAGATCTATATTTTTTCTGCTCAACTGCTGGTGTCTCATCTTTGCTAGATAACTTATGTCCAGTTACCATAGGTGTTCCAACAGGTTTAGAATCTTTCATTCCAAATCTTTTCAATAAGTCATTCAAATAATTAGTCTAACTTACAAATATACCTTCCTTGCTTTGTGTTATCTGTAATCCCAAAAAATATTTCATTTCTCCAATCATGCTCATCTCAAATTTAGTCTTCATTTCATCTGTAAATTTGTCACTAGCTTCATCTTCTCCTCCAAAGATAATATCATCAACAAATATAACTATAACCAACAAACCATTCTCAATTTCTTTTGTGTATAAGTTACTATCTATTGTTCCTTTTATAAATCTCAATTTTAATAAATACTTATCCAATCTTGCATACCAGGTTCTAGGTGCTTGTTTTAATCCATATAAAGCTTTCTTTAACTTACATACCATATCTCCTTCTTATGTCAAAGGAAAACCTTCAGGCTGCTCAATGTAGACTTCTTCTTCCAATTCACCATTCAAAAATGCTGACTTCACATCCATCTGATACACTTTGAATTTCTTGTAAGCTGCATATGCTAGAAACATTCTCACTACTTCAAGTATGGCCATAGGTGTAAAAGTTTCTTCGTAGTCAATTCCTTCTTGTTGTGAATATCCTGTACATACCAATCTTTCTTTGTTTCTTATCAATTCTCCTTGTTCATTCATCTTGTTTCTGAATACCCACTTTGTTCCAATCACATTCTTGTCTTCAGGTCTAGGGACCAATTCCCATGTCTTGTTTTTTTAATCTGCTCCAGTTTTTCTTTCATAGCATTAATCTAATGTTCATCTTCACAAGCTTCATTAGTAGTCTTAGGTTCAATTTGAGAAATCAAACATAAATGTACCTTATTTTGAGTCAAAACTCCTCTGTCTAAACTTCCAATAACTTGCTCAATAGGGTGATGTCTCAAAATATACCTGTTAGGTGTCATAGTTATTGATCTTGTTCCAACTGTAGATTCTTCTCTACTTTCTTCTCTATTTTCTTCTCTATTTTCTTCTTTGTTTTCTTCTCTATTTTCTTCAGTATGACTTTCATTCAGCAAATCACTGTTAGTTTCAAAAAATAATTCTGCATTTTCAATGTTAGGCTGAGGTTGTGCTTCTCCATCAGATTCATAATCAAGCATTCTTTCCTAAATTTTAAACTTCTCATCAACTTTTACATTTGCACTTTCAACAATAGTCTTAGTTCTTTTGTTATAACATCTATATGCATTTCTTTTTAAAGAATATCCAAGAAATATTCCTTCATCACTTCTAGGATCAAATTTTCCTATATCATCATCTCTCTTTATATAACATTTACTTCCAAAAATTCTAAAATACTTAACTGAGGGTGCATGTCCAAACCATAATTCATAAGGTGTCTTGTTTGTATCTGCTTTGATTTGTACTCTGTTCATAGTGTATACTATTGTGTTCACTGCTTCTCTCCAAAAAGTCTTAGTCAAATCATTTTCAAACAACATAGCTCTTGCTGCTTCAGTTATTGACCTGTTCCTTCTTTCTGAAATACCATTTTGTTCTGGTGTTCTAGGGGCTGAAAGTTGTCTCTTAATACCATTCATTTCACAAAAGGTGTTAAACTCTCTAGATGTAAATTCACCACCTCTATCAGATCTTAGACACTTAATCTTCATTCCAGATTCATTCTCAATTTTTCTTTTCATGATCTTAAATTTATCAAATGCTTCAAATTTTTCTTTCAAAAATACAATCCACATCATCCTTGTAAAATCATCAACAAGAATCATAAAATACCTTTCTCCATAGAATCCTCTAGTCCTAGTAGGACCACTCAAGTCTGTATGAACAATCTCTAGCTTCTCTGTCGATGTGAACTTCTTGTTGGGAAATGAACTCTTTTTCTACTTTGCCATCATACATTCTTTGCAAATCATGTTAGTAGGTTTCATAATTCTAGGTAAATCTCTTACCGCAAGTGTAGTGCTCACCTTGACAATATTATCAAAGTTTATATGACAAAACCTTTTATGCCATAACCAACTGTCATCAATCTTAGTTATCAAACATGTCATCTCAGTAGGATTCAACTAAAATACATTACCTCTGGTTTTGGATCCTTTTCCAATTAGATTTCCATCTTTATCTTTTATCACACAAGTTTTCTTAGCAAGCCAAACTTGATAACCCTTATCAGCCAATTGTCCAACGCTTAGTAGATTATGTCTCAATCCATCAACAAAGTAAACATCATCAGTGTTAGTCTTTCCATCAAGACTAATAGATCCTATACCCTTAATCAAACAAGGTGCATTATTACCAACCCTAACAATTCCTTCATCATAATTATCTAACTTAACAAACTTTCTTTTATCTCCAGTCATATGATGTGAACAACCACTATCTATAATCCAATCAGATTTCTTTTCAACTTGAGAAACTAATGCTTTTTCTTCGCTTTTATCAGATTCAGAACTTTCTTCTTTAATTGCTACAAATCCTATTTCCTCAAAGTTATCATTATCAATATCACTTAAATGTCTTTCAATTCCTGCTTCAAGATATTCATCATTTGCATAATAACATTCTTTAGATCTCCTAGGTTTAAAGTTGCTTCTATACTTCTTAACTCTTTTAGGACATTTAGATGCAAAATGACCATATTCTTGACAAGTCCAACATTTAAAGATTTTCTTACCATCTGGTTCTCTTTTTACAAGTAATGCAATACCTTCTTCAATCTTCTTATCTTCCTCAGATTTAGATCTACTACTGTTGGCATAATCTCCATTCACACTAGTACTTCTTGTAGGTCTAATGTTAAGAGCATTGAATGTTGTTTCCATTCTAGGTAGCTCTCCTGATAATCTCAAGTTCATCTATGCTATTTCTAATCTTCCAAGAAGAGTCTCTCTTGAAAAGTTCGATGTACAAGGTATCACTTGTTCAATCATCTGTGTTGTCTGCTTGAATACTAGTGTCAAAGTTCTCAGAATTTTCCATATCACTTCATTCTCTATCTTATCACCTCCACAAGACTTTATTCCTGTTACAATCTTAGACATCCTACCAATATAGCTTCTAATAGATTCATCTTCCATCATTCTGATATCTTCAAATGCACAAATCTAATTATGTAATCTAGCCTTCTTTGCATGTTCATCACCTTCAAAAGTAGAATGTAAAGCTTTCCAAATTGCATGAGATGTTTTCAAACATCTTACCTGACTATATTCATTCTCTGGTAGTGTTGAAAAAAGTGCTTCTCTTGCAAGTATGTTACACATGAATAGATCTAGTTCATCTTTAGTTCCTGCCTCTAGATTGTCTTCCTCAATGATAGTCTTCTCATTCTTTGTAATTAACCAATAACTTGGTCCTAAACACAATAGATGAGTCTTCATATTTTCTTTCCAGCTATCAAAATTTACTCCATCAAACTTAGGGCTTTCTTTTTTGAAATTCGCCATGGATCTCCTTAAGTTGTTAAACTTTTCTTTCAAGGACCTGTTGCTCTGATACCAATTGTTAGAAAGTAAAGATCCCCAAGATAACTGAGAGGGGGGGGTGAATCAGTTATCTAATAATTTAACCATTCAACTACTTTAAACAATATAATTAATGTACTAATCAATCATATACAGACAACCATACATAATTGCACAATAACACAAGATATGTTGACTAGGGAACCTCTTGAAAAGAGTAAACCCTGGTGGGAATGATACCCACAAAATGATGCACTAATATGAAAGTTCCTTGTTAGAGGATGGACCTTGTTAGGAGTCTTATGAAATACTTTTAGTACATATAAATGTTGGAAATATTCAAGAATTAACCGAGTTACTGAGAGGGGAGGGGTGAATCAGTAACTCCAAATTTTCTTACAATTTTAACATGTAATTTACTTTTTAACCTTTACATACAGAAAGCATGAAACTTAAAAACATTCATAATAATGACACAAAGATTTGGTTACCCAGAAACCTTCCAAAAGAAAGTAAAACTGGGGTGGGGATGAAACCCACAAAGCTTTAATACTGCAGAATAAAGTTGGCCGGTTAAGGCTTACAATTGATCACTTTTGATGATCTGCCCTGTTAGGAGCAATAAGGATTGCTAAATCCACCCTGTTAAAGGATTTACAAAACATACAATGAAGTATGCACTCAGTAAAGAGATTTTTACAAAGACTGTTAGAACTACCCAGTTAAAGGATTTAGTACTGATTCACCTGTTAGAATGAAACAGTAGATCTCTGCTTTGCAACTGGATTGCTGATTTGAGATTCGCTGATGTACTGATCACCTTCTGTGATGAATTTGTCTTTGCTATACCTTATACTTCTGAAGCCTTCTGTAATTCACTTATCTCTGCCTTTCTTTCTTTTTCATATATGTTTTTCATTCATATATTTCATTACATCCTTTTATTTTTACAACATTGTTTATATACAAGTCTTAAACAATTAACTACAATTACAATTACACAGTCGGCTAGACAAATAAACATAAGTGCTACTAAGTCAGCCCAAGTATGGTTACACGGTTCCTTCAAACTGACTCGGTGACTTTCTGATACTCGGCATCCACTGCATTACTCAGCATCGTCATGCACTCGGTAGAAGTGAAGGCATGGTTCATACTGATCACTCGGTAGGTTTTGAACTCTGTAAATACTGGTGACTCGGTAGACATGATGTTACTCGGTTTACATTGTCCTGTTTGGTTTGTACTAACTTCCTCGGTTTGCACTGTCTACTCGGTTTGCACTATCTTCTTGGTTTGCACTATTTGCTCGGTTTGCACTTGTCTGCTCGGTTTGCACTGTCTGCTCGATTTGCACTGTCTGCTCGGTTTGCACTGTCTGCTCGGTTTGCACTGTCTGCTCGGTTTGCACTATTTTCTCGGTTTGCACTGTCTGCTCAGTTTGCACTGTCTGCTTGGTTTGCACTGTCTGCTCGGTTTGCACTATCTGCTCGGTTTGCACTGTCTGCTCGGTTTGCACTGTCTACTCAGTTTGCACTGTCTGCTCAGTTTGCACCCAGAATGCAAATAAGTGTTGTCACTAGTGGCAATTATGCTTAATGCCAACAATCTCCCCCTTTGGCATTAGTGACAAAAACACTTATTGGCCAAAATTTATATACACGAATCATGCTGAGTTTTATTTTGATTTTTCAAAATTTGTCTTTGTTATAGGGCTTTATACATTGTCTCCCCCTTTCAATGTGCTAACTGTTTCTTATACAAATCTATACAGTATACATATCTCTCCTTCTATACATATCTCCCCCTTTTTGACGATAATGCCAAAGGTGCATATACAAGTTATTTACAGAGAGAATCCAAAATTTGATAGGAAATCAGAATGTACCTTCATTATTAGTGCCAAGGTTCTGTCCCAACTTTCTTGCAGGATCTTACATGTTTGTATAGCAATTTGGACTTCTGCAGAGAGTTCAATCATGTGATCTGCTATAGAGAACTGATTGTCATGAATCAATGTTTTGGAATGTTCAATGTGCTTATACATTGTATTCATGATGGGAAGGATCATGTGTTGGATGTCTAGCAGTGTGGACCAGATCCTTGAGTCTTCTTTCAGTAGATCAGACTGCATATTAGATAGGTGTGAAATTTTCATGTGATGAGCAGAGCTTGAACTTGGTTCAAGTTGCAGCTTTTGTATGCTAATCTTCATATCCTCATCCATTTTATTCATTTTATCTTTAACATCCTTTGTGAACTCGGCAATATTGCACAGTCTGGCCAAAAGAGAGGTAGCATTCGAATAGATAGATTCTATGTTAGACAAAACTGAAGACAATTCCACTTGGTTAATAGCTATGTGCTGAGCAATGTGCTCAAGCACTTTATTGTTGAATCTCTTCTCGGCTCTTTCAACTAACTTTTCTGTCCCGGATGAGTCCTCATTGTATTTCTCAACTGCTTCTGCTAATTGTAACAAAACATGCTGGGAGGAGTCTACTTTAATGCCTAATGCATCAGACAAAATGTCCTTAGCATCCTTGATGATTTGATACTCCTTGTCTCTCTCCTCTTTAAGCTTCTTTTGTTTTTCTTTCCTTTGGATGATCTCACCTATATTCTGCATTTGGTCCGCTAAGAGATTTGCAAAATCTAATGTAGGAATTTCTATCTCTTCATCTAGGTCTATATCCTCTACTATATTTTTACCCAAAAATTTTATACTCGGTAGAGCCTTAGGCTTATCTGTACTTAATGCTTTGGTAGTAGTGACAGTAGATAAAGTAGGGCTAGCTATAGATACTGGCATACTTTCTACTGGAGAACTTAAAATATTTACACTTGAAGATTCAAAAGCTGGAAAACTTACTGCTGGAAAACTTGATGGTGCAGGAGACTGCAGCTCAGTAGAAGAAATGGTAGCTGCTTCTGATGTTGCTAGGGATGATTGGACAAATGTGGAAGTTGTCACAACCATGCTTGAAGGTGTCTCTGGGCTGGATGTAGAGACTTTCACTGGAGAGGTAGGAAGGGATGCAATGACTTCTGCTGCTATCCTTACAGTATCATCTACCTCGGTGTCTTCTTCTTGTTCATCACTGTCATCTTCAATATCTTTTATTATTACAGTTTCAATGCTCGGTTGGTGAAGGTGGTATATGTTCTTCCATGTGGCATTTGCAGCCTTCACAACCGATTCAATATTGTTGATCAAAATCAAACAAGTATTGAATTTCAATGTCATCTTATTTTCATTTTCTTTTAATGCCTTCTTTACTTCATCATTATTCAAGCTCAGCATCAACTGTCTCAGGTTTTGATCAAATATGTCTATCACAGTTTGCCTTGCATTGCTCCATCTCATTTTTATTGGATTCAATAGAACTGCTGGAACCTGTGGGGCAATTTCTTCAAGAGAGTATTTCCACTGTCCCATCTTCTCAACAACAGCATCTTCTATTTCCTTCTGTTCTGCTTCCGATCTGGTTTCATATCTCAAGGATTTTATGTTACTTACTCCAGATCCTGATCCATCTCTAAAAAGTTTGAGCTTTTTTTGAAGGCTTAAAGGAGGCCTTTTGAATACTATGTCTTTATCTACCTTTTCTGCCTTGTCTGCCTTGCCTCTTGTATTTCTCCTTGTAAACACAGTAGTGGGAGGCACAGGTGCCTTAGTGATGAAAACTTTTCCTTTCTTCTTTGCAGGTTCTGGTTCCTCTGTTTTCTCATCCTTTTCTTCTTCTTTTTCATCTATTTCTTCTTTGTCCTCGGTTATCATTTGCATTTTGGCTATCCTCTTCTTTCCTTTGTTTACCGCCTGTGGAAGCTTTATGCTTAGTTCAATTCTCACCTTAGCTTCATCATATGTTCCAAAATATGAAGCTTTGGGATTGACAGGCTGATTAAGAAGAGCTTCAATGATATTCTTGGTTTCATCAATATTTACCTCATAAGGAAGAGGTTTTACATATACAGTCCTCGGTTTAACTGCTTGAATATACACATTATCACAATCTACCATAAAACAGATGTCATCTTTGTAATCTTCCACCAACTTCTATGGAATCCGGAATCTGTCATTCATTTTCTCTTTGAAAGACTCAAAATAATTATCCATGATGCTTTCAAAGTTTTCACCCATTTCTGAGATGTATTCATTTATTTCATAGAGGACTGGCACATCTTTTCTCCATACAACTTTTCCTTTAGAAGGGAACAATTTCTGAACATAGAAGAATAAACAGACCAACAAGGATCCAAACTTACATGGATTGTTTTTGGAAGTTTTAATGCTTTCCATGTTTTTGTTAAACTGTTTCAACAATAAGTCTGCTAGGTCAAATGTCAAGTTATTCTTGACCACTTTGTATGCTAGGTCAATAGCTTCACAGGAGACACTGTTCTGTCGACTAGAACTATAAATCTTATGGGCAATGATGTGTGTACCAAACTTCAGTTCGGCATCGGTAATGCTGCTAACTTTCATGTCTCTACCGTCCCACTCGGCTAGGGTTTTCTTGTCTAGTTCCGTCCGACCTAGGGTTTTGGTAGTTTTAGCTTTGTTCAACATGGGAAGACCGGTGACTTGTTGAATCATTTTCTTTGTGATCTCAATAGGTTGCTCAAGCCAAATCTTGCCATCATGTACACGGCTGAGAATATATCTAACCCATTTATCTCAAAAGTTTGGAGGAAGATGTGCAATGTGAACTAAACCTTTATCTTCTAGATGTTTGTGCTCGGGTTTCAGAATACCATCCACACATAGTTCCTCACGCACAATATCTAGTTCTAGGTTTCCCATTTCATGAATTGAACAGCTAAAATGATTGTGGATATCGTTAATAAGCAGTACCTTAGGAGGAATCTGAGATTGAGCTCCGTTCGGATCTAGGGCTGCTGCAATTGCGGGCACGATCTTAAAATCTAGTGCTTTCCACTCCCCTTGGACTAACATATCAGATCCTTTCTTCGCTGAAGTGCTGGATGATGCCATGGTAGCTCATAGAAAATTCCTTTCACAAAACTATTAAATCACCGGGTTGCTCTTGAAATTTTCTACTCCCAAAGTGCTAAAGATTCGCGGTGATGAATGAGTTTGATTACTTGCTTTTTGTTTACAACTCTGTCATTAATGCTCATTTCAAATTAGGGTATGAGTTCTGACAGACTGTCACCCACTAAGAATTAATTGCTCGGAAAAGACTTCGCAACTCGGTGAACTTGAGAATTCATAATGCTCTGACCTCGCTCGGTAAAGACAGGTACCGACCTTGCTCGGTGAAGACTGATACCGACCTTGCTCGGTGAAGACTGATACCGACCTCCCTGTGATCTCACTGCATCTTGCATGCTGATTTAGATCTTTCTTTTAATTTCGGTTTTGGAACTGCTTGAGATTGATCTATGAGAATACAGTTCCAGTGCTTCCTTGGAAATTTAGTTTGAGTCGGTAGAGCCATCCATTCCATTACTTGGACTGGATTGCTCGGTAGCTTTAGGAATCCATTTTTGTCTCACCTGTTTCCTGACCTTAGTTGCTTCATTCTTCTTTCCTTCTTCAATTTCACTAGCATTCATGCAGTTTTTGGCAATGTGACCGAGTTTAGTGCATTTGAAACATCTTACGGTAGTATCTCTTTTCCTTAGATGATGTTTTATGCAATTCATGCCAATGTGTCCATATTCTCCATAGTAATGACATCTACACCAGGTGTTGTAGTCCCATCCAAACATTGCTTTCACAATTTGTTCTGCTGGATTAAATGTCTTGGATCTGCACTCGGATGCCTTGTGACCTTGTTTGTTGCACTTGTGACAATTACCTCTGAATCTAGGTTTTTCCCTGCATTCATTTGCTTTATGACCAGGTTGATTGCAGCTATAACATTTTCCATTGAATTCTACTTTTTCATTGTTCCAACATTTATTTGAAGTATGTCCTATTTTACCACAATGATTACAAGTAGGTTTTTGATTTCTTTGAGTACCTTGCTTAGAGGATTCACCTTCTTCTTTGTATCCAAGTCCTGCTTTTCCTTTTTGCCTATGAAGATTTCATTCATACAGCTGATTCAAGTCTTCTTGACTTTTCAGCATTCCTTCATTGATTTGTTTTTCAGCGTTTAGGTCATCCACCAATCTTAGATTGATTTCCTTTTCAGATCTTAGTTCTTCTCTTGTGTTTTCTATTTCTGATCTTAGATTTAGAATTTCTTCATTTGTATGAGAGATCTGATCAATTAGGTTTTCTAGCTGAAGGGTTTTGTTTTGGACTTCAATGTTTCTTCCATCTAATCCATCTTTCAACTTGTTTCTCTGTTCCAAGATCTCACAGAATCTTGTAGAGTGTAGCTCTTGTTCTCTTTTCAATTTTCTCACTTCTTCTTGCAGAGACCCATTCTTTTCTAGGAGTTCTTTGACAGCATTGTTTGCTTCATCTGAGTTATTTGAGGGAAGAAGATCTTCAATCTTTTCTTCAATGTAATTCTGATCATTCATCTGATTTGCAAGTTCCTTCCTTCTTCTTAGGGATTGGGAAAGATGTTCTTTTGCTTCTTTGAGTTTAGCTATGGCCATTTCCAGATCTAGCTTTTCATTTTCAATCACCTTGTTCAGTTTGAATACCTCCATTGTCCTGGATCTTTGCTCAAGCTAGTTAAGCTTTGTCTTGAGAACTAATGCTGCTCTGATACCAATTGTTGGAAATATTCAGGAATTAACCGAGTTACTGAGAGGGGAGGGGTGAATCAGTAACTCCAAATTTTCTTACAATTTTAACATGTAATTTACTTTTTAACCTTTACATACAGAAAGCATGAAACTTAAAAACATTCATAATAATGACACAAAGATTTGGTTACCCAGAAACCTTCCAAAAGAAAGTAAAACTAGGGTGGGGATGAAACCCACAAAGCTTTAATACTGCAGAATAAAGTTGGCCGGTTAAGGCTTACAATTGATCACTTCTGATGATCTGCCCTATTAGGAGCAATAAGGATTGCTAAATCCACCCTGTTAAAGGATTTACAAAACATACAATGAAATATGCACTCGGTAAAGAGATTTTTACAAAGACTGTTAGGTCTACCCGGTTAAGGGATTTAGTACTGATTCACCTGTTAGAATGAAACAGTAGATCTCTGCTTTGCAACTGGATTGCTGATTTGAGATTCGCTGATGTACTGATCACCTTCTGTGATGAATTTGTCTTTGCTGTACCTTATACTTCTGAAGCCTTCTATAATTTGCTTATCTCTGCCTTTCTTTCTTTTTCATATATGTTTTTCATTCATATATTTCATTACATCCTTTTATTTTTACAACATTGTTTATATACAAGTCTTAAACAATTAACTACAATTACAATTACACAGTCGGCTAGACAAATAAACATAAGTGCTACTAAGTCGGCCCAAGTATGGTTACACGGTTCCTTCAAACTGACTCGGTGACTTTCTGATACTCGGCGTCCACTGCATTACTCGGCATCATCATGCACTCGGTAGAAGTGAAGGCACGGTTCATACTGATCACTCGGTAGGTTTTGAACTCGGTAAATACTGGTGACTCGATAGACATGATGTTACTCGGTTTACATTGTCCTGTTCGGTTTGTACTAACTTCCTCAGTTTGCACTGTCTACTCGGTTTGCACTATCTGCTCAGTTTGCACTGTTTGCTTGGTTTGCACTTGTCTGCTCAGTTTGCACTGTTTGCTCGGTTTGCACTATCTGCTTAGTTTGCACTGTCTGCTCAGTTTGCACTGTTTGCTCAGTTTGCACTGTCTGCTCGGTTTGCACTGTCTGCTCGGTTTGCACTGTCTGCTCGGTTTGCACTATCTGCTTAGTTTGCACTGTCTGCTCGGTTTGCACTGTCTGCTCAGTTTGCACTGTCTGCTCGGTTTGCACCCAGAATGCAAATAAGTGTTGTCACTAGTGGCAATTCTGCTTAATGCCAACAATAAATCCCTGTTAGGAGATTTTGAATCCCTGTTAAAAGATTCTAACCCATTTAAGAGTTTATGGAAGACAGAAGGACCCACTGCCCAAACAGCTTCAAGGCAAGATCTCTGAACCCACTGTCTAAAAGATCTTAGAATTATTCAATAGAATAATATGAAATATATTACCTCCTTCACACTGTGCTAAAACCACACTCTCTGCTACACAAGATCACAATTCCAGATCTTTGTACTCACAAGTCTTCCTTCATCACTGAATTAGCTCTTTTCTTCACTTCATGCATATATTCGTATCTCAACCTTCATAGTACATATTAAAATAAGGAAAAAATTCCTTCTTATATACCAAACTCAACTAATTACAAATGATTTGGTCCTCAATTACAAAATAATAAATTCTACACACTACACACAAAATTTCACATAAAACTGTCAGCTTCCAGATACTGTAACTTTCTCCAAACATATCTTCAAAGTTTGTGCTATGAACCACATCATCATTAATGAGTCTCCAATATCCCTTTAACTATGCAAAATCAGATTCCATCCTAGCTAAGAGATATCCTCCAAATTCTAAAAATCGCTTCACAGAAACACTGTCTAAACACTGCTTTCACCAAAATGCTCATAACTCTCATAAATGAATGAATTTCTTTTTGTGCTGTTAACCATAGGTTAATAAAACACCAAAGAACATACCATAAACTACACAAAATCCAATGTATAATACAACATGTGCACAAAACAAAACTGTACCTACTTTCTTGCTAATATCTAGAATATCATTGTGTTGACATCAATGACAATCCAAGTCATGAATGCAACAAAAACTGCTACAAAATGACTACCAAAATACTTTGCATTCATTCCTAACATATTCTACCTCTTTTAATTTGAAATGAGCAGTGGTAAGCTTATCTTGGTTCATGCATTCTATCATGATTATTCTTCCTTCATCTACAAATTCTTTCAAGGATGCTTGACTAGACTTGAGTGAATTCAAATCTAGTGCAAAGTTTCTCATCAACTCATTCAGTTTCTTTTTTAAGTACTTCTCTTTTGCTACTATGGACGTTGATTCTTCTAGGCTAGAAAAATTTCTTTTGAACTGTGAGATGACTATACTCACATCATCAACTGAGTATACCTTTAGCACTTTCTTATCCTCTGCTAGTAGACTATTCAAAATGTTACTGATTCTACTAGGAGGGGATTCCTCATTACTTGTTTTTCTTTTGCCTTCTCCATAGCTAGGACATTAAAGTTAATCAGGTCTTCTTCTTTCTAGGAGTCCAAACTACTTGTGTCAGGTATCAAGCTTGAAAACAATGCTGAGGAGGGAGTGATGGGAGTGCTAACCATCACTTCTTGTTTTACCTTGACCAATTCAATAGAAGTTTCATCCTTATCTTCTTTCTTTTCTTCTTCTTTCTCATCAAATATGTCTTCAATAAGAACTTATGTTTGATGAGTGGGAGGATAGCTATTGAATAATATTTCAGCTTCTTGTGTGCTCACAAAATCATCCTCAAACTTATCCAATTTTGTGTCAGTGGCCACCATGGCTATCTGTACATTGTCAATAACAATGGTGCTATCCTTGAGTAATTCTGACATGGGTAGAGACTTATCTACCTCTAATTGTGTTCCATCTATGTGCACTAAGTCCTATGGACCTGTCACTATTATATTGGAGGTCTCTACTACTTTGTCTTGCTTACTAGGTGCATGAGCAATGAGCATAGAAGGAGGTTTCATGTGTTGTTCTAAGAACACCTTCTCAAAGTCCTCTATTTCCTTTGTTATCAAATCATAGTCTTTGTTCATAATGTGTAGAGTTCTCATCTTTGATCTTAGGTGTGGCTTCACTAAATTCAATATCAATGTCTTTTCATCATTAGAACATACTGGCAGACTATCTTCTAATAGCTTTTCTCTGATCCTTAGATCCTCTTCATTTTCTTATCTCTTTTGGAATTCTAAAGTATCCCATACCATATCTAGAATAGCAGTTTTCAATTCAAGAAATATCTTCTTGAACTTGATCATATGTTTGACAATCATACCATGTATTTTTTATTTGTCAATCTCACTATATGTACATAATACTTCCCTACTTGATCAATTCTACCCTCATCAACAATTCTTGCATTCAAAACTTTTAGGCTTGGTCTGAATCCTACCTTAGGTGGTGCTTGAATGTTTTTCTTTCTCCTTGTTTCTTGCGAGAATGGATGAATAGTGCGAGATTATTTCTTCCTCTTGAATATTTCCTTATAATTTGGAGGAGTGGTAAGGTCAATAGTATCTTTGGGTGAAGAAGGAGTGGTATCTTCTTTACCCTTTTGACTGTCATCTATTTCAGTTTTCATCTTCTTCAACTTAGGATTTTCTTTTTTTACTTTTGCTACTGTGCTTTTCAATTCTAAGGAAATCTTTTCATCCCTTTCTTTTTCAAGGTCTTCTTGAGATGCACAATGTATTCTCAAGATCTCAGATGTGACCTTAGCAACCTTTCTTTTGGGTGCTGCGTTGTTCAGCTTTGCATCTACTTCTTTTGTTTTCTCCTCATAAGTTCCCCACCTAGGTTCATTAGGATCTTTATGGGCTGATAGTGGTACCTACGCATATGCTTCAAGGACTTGTTCCTCTACCTCATAACCAAGTGGATGAATCCACTTAGTTCTTGGTTCAAAAGCTTCCATAAAAGTAGTATTAGTTTCAACCATGAAGCATATTGTATCCTTATATTTCTCTACAATGCTCTCTGGAATTTTGTACCTCATTTTCATCTTAGCCCTGAAGGTATTCAATTCCAATGTTACATAATCTCTCAATGTACTCTCGGTGGATGCTTTGAGGGATATATGTGGCATGGTTGGAATGGACTTGTCTAGATACAAGTCTAATACTTTCCCAACTATATGAAGGTACATATAGATGATTAGTGACCCAAACTTGAATATCTTTGTCTTGTCATGTTTGATAGCCTTGATGATATCAATCAATTGTGCACATAAGATCTCACACAAGTTGAACTCTCCATCTTCCTTCACATGTTAGATGGCTTCTAGAATAGTGCCCATAGACAAACTATTCACCCTACTGGTGTGATGAAACCTGTATCCTAGTATCATTGGCATCAATTTGATGTCTTCTTGCTCAATAGGCTGGATTGTCATGTCGCACCTATCACTTCTTGACTTACATGCTTGCTCCACCCTTTTTCTGACATCCTTGCCCACTGGAAGGATGATGCCTATTCTAGATAGGCCTATCATCTCATGTATCAGGTCACCTATGATTCTTACCAGCACATCACCAATCCAAAATAGATCATCATGAATTCTTCTTAATAAAATCTTTATCCATTCTATCTCATAGAATTCATATGCCATAGCATACTCAACAATGGGCTGATCATTTCATTTGACATATTCATCCATGAAGGTTTTATTTGGTTTCAACATGGTATCCATGTGTGCCCTTAACCTATCCAACCCAACTAGTTCCTTCTTATAGTAGATGTAAGCCCTAATGTCTTCCACATGCATGATGCCCATAGGCATGCGAAAGAAAGCTCCCTCTAAATCATCTAGGGTTGATTTAAATGGGTGCTTCTTGAAAACATATCTTTTCTTCTCAATGACATAATAAATAATGGGAGTGGCCATGACTTACTTGTTAATTGCTTTCCAACTTATCTCTGAGATAATTTGATGACTTTCAAATCAGTGTAATGAACTAGGGTATTTGCAACTGACCAAATGCACTACAAACATTGATAGTTCAATCTCCAAATCTTCACAAAAACTTCCAAGGCTCTATCTTCTCTTCAATTTCTCTAAATTCAAATGTAATGAGTAATGAAACAAATTTGTATGTACTTAAAGTGAAAATTCTATGATTAATGCAAGTCACATAAACCAAGGTATCGATTCTAAATTTCCAACTCAAGTTCTATTAACAATCAACATGTGCGCTCTTGCACAAAGGTTCCTATGCACTCCAAAAGCTTAAGTCCAAAGGTGCATACTCTGAGAATGAGTATACCGGCCACTTGGGGTCTAGAGCTAAATTAGGTCCCCTATGACCTTGAGGGCCATTCATGCAGATATAGAGGGTATGTCCATTGTGGATGTATCCAATATATACTCATCAACTATGTCCTTCTTTCCTTTTGACTAAATGAAGCTCACATCCTCTGAGGCTTTGAAAAAATTGACTTCTCCTTCGAGATCCAATATTGATTCTTTGGCCTTTTTAGGGCTTTCTTGACCTTGCATCCTTGATCTACAAAACTTTGAGATATGTCCAGCCTTGTTACAAGAGTGACAAATGACTTGGGGTCTCATATTCCTCAGTGCACTAACATGAGTCACCATTTTGCATTGTTTCCCTAAGTAGCCATTATAGTTACATATCTGACATGTAACATTCTAATAACTTCTTGTATTGGTCTGATTCTAACTTCTTTCATCATGCTAAATCCTATTCTTCTTACTAGTCTTGCAATTCATAGCTCTATGACCAAATTTATTGCATGAATAACAATAACCATTAAAAGGTTTTACCTATATATAGTTCGTTGCAATGTGACCATGCTTGTTACATGAAAAATAGGTGTGTTCTATAGGCTTACGCTCATTCTTAGGAAGTCCACCATTGTCTTTGGTTTGATCTTCAATTTTCTCAGTATTAGTAGAGTCCTTTTGTGTATTCTTTCTTGCTTGCATATTGTCAATCTGGTTTTGTGCTTTATTGTATCCAATACAGCTAGTGTCTCCTTTGGCTCTTCTTGTATACAACAAATATTCTATCAAATTAGAATTGGTGTGCAATTTATCAATGTGATTCTTTGCTTCTTTCAATTCATACTCTAGTCTTTCTTTCAAATTCCTTAGTTACAAGATTTCTAAGTTGGCTTCCCTTAATTCCTCATTGAGTTGAAGGTTCTCCTTGATTTGTTGATTATAGACTTCCTGATTATTGACTGGCTTATCATCAAACTCTTCCATATTACTTAATAAGGATGCATTTTCTTCATTCAACCTTTTGACATTATCTTTAGGATCACTACTAGAGAAATCTTTCAAATCCTTTCTTAGTTTTTTGATAACTAATTGAGCATAACTGACCTTTTCTTTTAGTTCTTCAATTTCTCTTTCTAAATTGTCTAGGTCTTCAAGAGCAGCTTCAAGATTTCTTATTAGATGTTTCATTTCTACTTTTTCCATGATCTCCTCAAGAGGTTAAACTTATTTTCTGAAGACCAGAGCTCTGATACCAATTGTAAGGAATGGGAACACTAAGAGGGGGGAGGTTGAATCAGTGTTCACTATATTTTATCTTTTCTCTTTAATCTTTATACTGAACTTAAATGCTTAAGTATTCACATAAACATGAAACATGAAATCAACACATGACACCAATATGATTATGAGAAAACCCAAATAGGTAAAAACCTCAGTGGGAATTGACACCCGCTAATATTCTGCACTAGTGTTTTGTTATCCTTGTTAGAAGATCATTTACCCTGTTAGGAGTAGCTTTACAATGCATTAAGTACAGTAGACCTAGTCAAGGGTCAAACCCTATTAGGAGGCTTCTATAATGATCCTTTTTAGGGGAGAGGACTCATTTTCCTAGAGCTCACTACTCAAATGGTGAAGGCTACAACCTTCACATATCAAATACACACTATATCCATCGGGTGAACTGTCATTGTGACACTGCTTGTCAGATCAGTTCCTTTGATGCGCTGATGCTTTGAATTCTTACAAATATTTAATACATCTCATAGTGTCTTTGCACACTTCTAATCTACTTAACATATTATTCTTTCAACTTCCATACCGAATACAATGGGCGCATCTTATATTTATATGCTCATACAAAATAAACAACTAGGTCGGCCCTTAGACCTATTACAAATAATGCTTCCAAATGAATTGGCTTAAGCGTGCTTACAAACACACAAGTATACATGTTAGCAACCTAAATATAATAGGCATATAGTCTTTACAACTATACATTATAACCATAAACCAAAATACTAACTGTCAGCTCCATGCTCTATTCTCTGTTGGCACACACTGGATGTGCAACTTCAACTAACTATATCTTTTACATCCTTGCACATCTTCTTATGCACTCATAGACTAAGCATGAGTATAGTCTAAAAAATTTAAATTTTAGGGTGCATACCATAATTCATCTATACATTCAGGTGTTGATACTCCAAGCTGTAGGAACTCTATACACAGTCCAGCCTTCAACACTTAAATGATTTTTGATCTTCTCATTAAGTGTGCTCACTCCAAAAATCTATATGACATTGTTTCCATAATGAGAACACTATATCATGTCATATACATTAGTATAGTCAACTTACCAACAATAGATGTAGATTGAGAGGGGGGGGATGAATCAGAGTTCCTGTAGCGGAGTTCCCTCTATCAACTCCCCATACATATCATATTATACTCCATATTCTACTCCATACATTAGGCAAGGGATCTGATACCAATTGTTAGGAATGGGAACACTGAGAGGGGGGATGAATCAGTGTTCATTGTATTTTAACTTTTCCTTTTAATATTTATACTGAACTTAAATGCTTAAGTATTGAATTAAAAATTCACATAAACATGAAACATGAAATCAACACATGACACCAATATGATTATGGGAAAACCCAAATAGGTAAAAACCTCGATGGGAATTGACACCCACTAATATTATGTACTAGTGTTTTGTGATCCTTGTTAGAAGATTATTTACCCTCTTAGGAGTAGCTTTACAATGCTTTAAGTACAATAGACCTTGTTAAGGGTCAGACCTTGTTAGGAGTCTTTTATAATGATCCCTACTAGGGGAGTGGACTCATTTTCCTAGAGCTCACTGCTCAAATGGTGAAGGCTACAACCTTCTGATATCAGATACACACTATATATGTCGGGTGAATTATCACTGTGACACTATTTGTCAAATCAGTTCATTTGATGTGCTAATGCTTTGACCTCTTCCAAAGCTTTAATACATCTCATATTGTCTTCACACACTTCTTCTCTATTGAACACATTATTCTATCAACTTCCATACCAAATACAATGGGCACATCTTATATTTATATGCTCATACAAAATAAGCAACTAGGTCGGCCCTTAGACCTATTACAAACAATGCTTCCAAATGAATTGGCTTAAGCGTGCTTAAAAAAAACAAGTATACATTTCAAAAACCTAAATACAATAGGTGCATAGCCTTTACAACTTTACATTATAACCGCAAACCAAAATACTACCTTTCGGCTCCATGCTCTATTTTTTGCTGGCACACACTGGCTGTGCAACTTCAACTAATAGTAACTTTCACATCCTTGCACATCTACTTATGTGCTCATAGAATAAGCATGAGTATAGTCTAACAAACTTAAATTCTAGGGAACATACCATAATTCATCCGTACACACGTGCGCTAATGCTCTGAGCTGCAAGAATTTTGTACATTGTCTAGTCTTCAATACTTAACTTATTTCTAATCTTCTCATCATGTGCGTTCACTCCAAACTACTATATGACTTTGTTTCCATAATGAAAACATTGTATCTAGTCATATACATCAATATAGACAAATTTCCAACAATCTCCCCCTTTTTCATTTAGGGCAACAGAGGAATATGGCCAAGTTGCTAACTGTCCTTAACACAAAAAACTTTTTGTCTTCTATACATTTCTTATACATAATCTTATATCTCCTTAGAAATATTATAATCTATATTCTATACACAACTCCCCCTTTGACATTAATGACAAAGGTGCATCAAAAAATTGTATCTACACATACTCACTACAAAATTTTTTTTTGAATAAGTTGTCTTGAGGTTTTGGATCTCCTTCTTCCAAAAAGTTATCAGAGAGTTAACTATCTAGAGATGGGTGCATAAAGCATACTGTAGCTTCTCCATCTTCTCCAATTCAATGCTAGGAACTTGGTCATATGTCACCATGGTGACATCAATCTCCACAATGTCCTAATTCAAAATACCTAATGAGGGCGCAAGAGCATTCCTTAGCTGTGTTTTCCATGCCCTGATCTTTGACAACTCTTTTTACGCCTTCTCAATTTTATCTATCTATTTTTGGTAATCATTGTTGCACTTGTTCACATCGGTGGATTTGTCTTTCACTGAAGTCTTTACTTGCTTAATCATAGCTTCTCCCTCTTTTAATTTAAAATGAGCATTAGTAAGCTTATCTTAGTTCATGCATTCTACAATGATTCTTCTTCCTTCATTTGCAAATTCTTTCAAGGATGCTTGACTAGGCTTAAGTGAATTCAAGTCTAGTGCAAAATTGTTCATTAGTTCATTTAGTCTCTTCTTTAAGTTTTTTTCTTCTGCCACTATGAACGTAGATTCTTCTAGGCTAGAGAAATTTCTTTTCAATTGTGAGATGACTGTACTCACATCATCAACCAAGTGTACCTTTAGCACTTTCTTATCCTCTAGCAGTAGACTATTCAGAATGTTTACTAATTCTAATACAAGGGGATTCCTCATTACTTATTTTCATTTTGCCTTCTCTATAGCTAAGACACTGAACTTAATCAGGTCTTCTCCTCTCCACGAGTCCAAACTTCTTGTGTCAGGTGTCAAACTTGACAACAATGCTGAGGAGGGAGTGATGGGAGTGCTATCCATCACTTCTTGTTTTACCTTGACTAGTTCAATAGAAGTTTCATCCTTATCTTTCTTTGCTTCTTCTTTCTCATCAGATATGTCTTCAATAAGCACTTCTTCTTGATGAGTGGGAGGTGAGTTGTTGCATAAGATTTTAGCTTCTTGTGTGCTCACAAAAGCTTCCTCAAACTTATCCAATTTTGTGTCAGTGGCCTCCATGGCTATCTCTACATTGTCAATAACAATGGTGCTATCCTTGAGTGATTCTGACATGGGCATAGACTTATCTACCTCTAATTGTGTTCCATTTGTGGGTGCTGAGTCCTATGGACCTGTCACTGGTATATTGGAGGTCTCTTCTACTTTTTCTTTCTTACTAGGTGCATGAGTGATGGGCGCAGAAGGAGGTTTCATGTGTTGTTCTAAGAACACCTTATCAAAAGCCTTCTCTATTTCCTTTGTTATCAGCTCATAGTCTTTGTTCATAATGTGTAGTGTTCTCATCTTTGTTCTTAGATGTGGCTTCACTAAATTTAATATCATTTTCTTTTCATCATTAGAACATACTGGTAGTATATCTTTTAATATCTTTTCTCTGATCCTTTGATCCTCTTCATTTGATTATCTCTTTTGGAATTCTAAAATATCCCAAACTCTATATGGAATAGTGGTATTCAATTCAAGAACTATCTTCTTGAACTTGATCATATGTTTGATAATAATACCATGTATTTCTGATTTGTCAATCTCACTGTATGTGTCATAATACTTCCCTACTTGATCAATTTTGCCCTCATCAACAATTCTTGCATTCAAAACTTTTAGGCTTGGTTTGAATCCTACCTTGGGAGGTGCTTGAATGTTTTTCTTTCTCCTTGTTGCTCATGAGGATGGATGACTAGTGCCAACTTCTTTCTTCCTCTCGACTATTGGCTTATATTCTGAAGGAGTGGTAAGTTCAATAGTATGTTTGGGCGTAGAAGGAGTATTATCTTGTTTACCCTTCTAACTATCATCTATTTTAGTTTTCATTTTCTTCAACTTAGGATCTTCTTGTTCTACTTTTGCTACTGTGCTTTTCAATTCTAAGGCAATCTTTCCATCCCTTGCTTTATCAAGGTCTTCTTGAGATACACCATGTATTCTCAAGATCTCAGATGTGACCTTAGCAATTTTTCTTTTTGTTGCTGCATTGTTTAGATTTGCATCTACTTCTTTTCTTTTCTCCTCATAGGCACCCCACCTAGGTTCATTAGGATCTTTGGGGGCTGATAGTAGTACTTGCACATATGCTTCAAGGACTTGTTCCTCTACTTCATAACCAATTGGATGAATCCACTTAGTTCTTGGTTCAATAGCTTCCATAAAAGTAGTATCAATTTCAACCATAAAGCATGTCGTATCCTTATATTTCTCTATGATGGTTTTTGGAATCCTATACCTCATTTGCATCTTAGCCCTGAAGGTCTTCAATTCCAATGTTACATAATCTCTCAATGTACTCTCGGTGGATTATTTCAGGGATATCTATGCCATGGTTGGAATGGACTTGTCTAGATACAAGTGTGATACTTTCCCAACTATATGAAGGTACATATAGATGATTAGTGACCTAAACCAGAATATATTTGTCTTGTCATGTTTGATAGCCTAGATGTTATCAATCAACTATGTGCACAAGATCTCACACAAGTTGAACTCTCCATCTTCCTTCACAAGTCGAATGGCTGGTAGAATAGTGCCCGTAGACACACTATTCACCCTATTGGTGTGATGAAACCTGTATCCCAGTATCATTTACATCAATTTGATGTTTTCTTTCTCAATAGGCTCGATTGTCATGCTATGCCTATCACTTCTTGACTTACATGCTTGTTCCACCATTTTCCTAGCATCCTTTCCAACTGGAAGGTCAACACCTATTCTAGATAGGCATGTCTTCTCATGTATCTGGTCACCTGTGATTCTTACCAGCACATCACCAATCCAAAAAAGATTGTGAATTCTGCTCAATAAAATATTTATCCATTATGTCTCATAGAATTCATATGCTATAGCATACTCAATAATAGGGTGATCATTCCATTTGACATATTCATCCATGAAGCTTTTATCTGGTTTCAACATGGTATCCATGTGCACCCTTAACCTATCCAACACAACTGGTTCCTTCTTATAGTAGATGTAAGCCCTAATGTCTTCCACATGCATGACACCCATAGGCATGTGGGAGAAAGCTCCCTCTAAATCATCTAGGGTTGATTTAAATGGGTTCCTCTTGAAAACATATCTTTTCTTCTTAGTGACATCATAAACAATGGGAGTGGCCATGACTTACTTGTTAATCACTTGCCAACTAATCTCTGAGATGATTTGATGACTTTCAATTTGACACAATGAACTAGGGTTTCTGCAACCAATGAAATGCAATGCAAACACTAATAGTTCAATCTTCAAGTCTTCACAATAACTTCCAAGGCTCAATCTTCTCTTCAATCACTCTGAATTCAAATGCAATGAGTAATGAAACAAATTTCTATGTATTTAAAAGTGAGAATTCCACCATTAATGTAAGCCACGTAAACGAGGTTGTCACTTCAAAATTTCCAACATGAGTTCTATTAACAATCAGCATGTGCGCTCTTGCACAAAGGTTCCTTCATACTCAAAAAGCTTAAGTCCAAAGGTGCATACTCTGAGAGTGAGTATACCAACACGTAGGGGTCTAGAGCTAAATTAGCTCCCCCTATGACCCTAAGGGCCATTCATTTGGATGTAGAGGGTGCATCCACTATGGATCATCCAATACATTCTCATCAACTGTGTCTTTCTTTCCTTCTGACCAAATCAAGCTTGCATCCTCTGAGGCTTTCACAAAATTGACTTCTCCTTCGGGATCCAGTACTGGTTCTTCGATCTTTTTAGGGCTTTCTTGACCTTGCATCCTTGATCTAAAAAACTTTGAGATATGTCCAGCCTTATTACAAGAGTGACAAATGACTGGAGGTCTTATATTCCTCAGCACATTTGCTTGAGTTTCCATTCTGCATTGTTTTGCTGAGTGACCATTGTAGTTACATATTTGACATGTAACATTCTGAGAACTTCTTACATTTGTCTGATTCTAATTTTGTATACCTATTGCTAGGAATATGGCCAACTTGACAACAAGCCTGAGGAATTCATTGGTATCTCATACTAAGAGTGAACATTGTAATACACATTTATATTCTCAGAGTACTGGTATTACTCAAAAACTAGTATTTTAAATGTACTAATAGGAATTCATGACTCTAGTTCGGTTGTCATTAATTTTAGCAACAAAATAACTTATTTCTTAATTGAGTTGGAAAACATTACCTCTTTTCTTTGAGCCTAATGCAATCATAACACCATCCTTGTTGTTAATGATGCATTTGTCATCTTCGAACTCCAGCTGATAGCTTTTTCCAAGTAACTGTCCAACACTGAGAATGTTATGTTTCAAACCATCAACATATGAAAACAAGATCAACATTCTTGATGAGACCATGTAGCTTACATCTAATTTCAAAAGAGAGACCTTGATCAGAAAAATCTTAGCTTATGAGATTTTAAGATTGAAGGCAAAACCTAAGAGTGAGACAACCTTCAAAGCAATAGTTCATGGTAAGAAATCTACAAACACCTTTGGTAATTTTGATGATGATGATGAAAAAATAAATTTAGATTATTTTCTTTCTATGATTGCTAAAAGAGAAAAGAAAGGAAAAGGAAAATATGAAGGTCAATTACCATTTAAGTGCTTTTCATGTAATAAGATCGGTCACTTTGCATCTAAGTGTCCTACTAGAGCTAGAAAGTTCAATAAGGATTACAAGCCTAAGTACTCTAAGGAATGTTACTATGCTAGAGATGGAGTTTCAAATGATGAATTAGGTGAAGAAGAAATTGGATTCATTGCTATAATTGATCATGAAGATAAGAAAGAGGAACAAGAGCTAGCACTATTCTCACAAGCTGATATAAGGATAGACTAGATCATAGATAGTGGATGTTCACATCACATGACAGGTGATAAAGATATATTTGTTCATCTAGACAAATACAATGGTGGCATGGTTAGATTTGAAGACAACACTCCTAAACCCATAGTTGGTAGAGGAGCCATCACCTTGGATGGAAAGAACAGTACTAATGATGTTCTTTATGTTGATGGTTTGAAACATAACCTTCCCAGTGTTGGATAGTTACTTGGAAAAGCCTATCAGCTAGAGTTCAAAGATGACAAATGCATCATTACCAAAAAGGATGGTGTTATGATTGCATCAGGTTCAAAGATAGGAGGTAATGTTTCCCAACTCAATTGAGAAGCAAGTTTTTTTATTGCTAAAATTGATGATGGTTGTGGCATAAAAGACTATGTCATATCAATTTTGATAACATAGTAAAGATAAGCAATGTAAAGGCAGTAAGAGATCTACCTAGCATAGAAAAGCTAGTTAATACTATATGCAGGGAATGTGTGATGTGAAAGCATGTGAAAAATTCATTTAGGAGCAAGCACAATTCAGCAGAGAGAAAGTTGGATCAGATTCATACAGACCTATGTGGTCCAACTCAAACAAGATCATACTATGGTGAAAGGTATTTAATTTTTTTTTTTTATGACTATACTAGGATGATGTGAGTTGTATTCTTGAAAGATAAGTTAGAAGCATTTGAGAAGTTCAAAATATTCAAAGCTAAGGTTGAAAATGAATCTGGACTAAAGATAAAATGTTTGAGATCGAATAGAGGAGGCAAATTCACCTCTGACAGATTCTATAAGTACTACAAAGAACATGGCATAAAGATACAATTGAGTGCACCTAGAACCCCTCGATAGAATGGAATTTTAGAGAGAAGGAATATGATCATCCTTGATACAATGCACACCATTATGATAGAAGGAAAAGTTGCACACACCTATTGGAGAGATGCAGTCAATACAACAGTCTATACCATCAATAGAATTCAATTAAGACCCGGCCCTAACAAAAAACCCTATGAGCTATGGTTTGGTAATGTTCCCACAACAAAATACTTTAAAATATTTGGAAGCAAGTGCTACATCAATAGGGATGAAGCAGTAGGCAAGTTTGATGCAAGAAGTGATGAAGGTATTTTCACTAATCAATCCAAGTATGTGAAGGAAATATTAAAGAAATTCAAGATGGATGATTGAAAGCTAGTAGGAACTCCCATGATTACTAGATGAAAGCTTACAAAATAAGATGACTGACTAGTAGTAGACATAACTTTGTACAAGTCTATGATGGGTAAACTTATTTATCTTACTCAGACTAGACCTGATATTTCCAATGTAGTTGGCATAGTTGGAAGATTTGCAGCAGAACCTAAACAAAGTCACCTCATGGTAGTAAAAAGGATATTCATATATTTGCAAGGCACTATAGACTATGGTCTATGGTATCCTAATTCAAACAATGTTGAGCTTCATGGTTACATTGATGCAGATTGGGCAGGATGCGTTGATGAGAGAAAGAGTACATTAGGTGGAGCAGTGTTTCTTGGTGATAGACTTGTCACCTAGACAAGCAAGAAACAAAATTGTATTTCTCAATAAATAGTAGAATTGAAATATGTTGCAATAGCCTTGAATTTTTCTACAATTGTTTCAATCAAGTAGATGATAAAGGACTTTGGAATCCAGATTGATTATCCTATTATTATTCACTGTGATAACACTAGCACTATGAATATGTCAAAGAACCCTGTGATGCATGCAAAGACAAAGCACATTGAAATCAAGTATCACTTCCTAAGAGAGAAAGTGGTAGAGAAAGAAGTCTAGATGGACTATGTGAGTACTAAATATTAGTTGGAAAACATATTCACAAAGCCCTTGCCAAAGGATACTTTTGAGTATCTCAGGGAGAAGATGGGAGTATTTCCCTTCCCTCATTCTGATTAGAAGAAAGAAGGAAAGGCATCAGTCCTCGGGGACTGATGAAAGGTTGAATACTCTACCTTAGGAGTAGTATTGGTGCTTAAAAGGATTGGAGCCCTTTTCCATTGATTTCAAAGGGGGATTAATATAGAGTCATGAAAAATAGAAGTAAAAAGGAGTGATATACTAAGGGGGAGCAATATTCAGTTATGATAGCAGTTCAATTGAGGAAATGGAGAATGTTGGAAAATATTGCAGAAGATGGAGGATTCATCTTTGGGGGAGTTTTGAAGAGGAAATGGAGAATGCTATAAAATAAATGTTCATTTGGGTTGGTGGTGGTTTTTCATTCCACATGTTTCCATCAATGCCAAAGGGGGAGAGTGTTGGAGATTTTCCAGCAAGCCAGTACTGACTGTATATTTGTCATTGATGACAACATATGGAAAGTAGCATGCATGGAAGTCTTATGCAATAATAATTTAGTATATATAGCATGGACATGATATTCACATGATATCATCAATGCAGAGGTTAACTATTAGTACAGACAGTTATATAGCAGCTTATGTCAGCAATTTTCTTGACAGAGTAACATATAGTGTTCTGAGTATGGTTGTTCGTACAATTTTCATAAAGGGTTTCACCCTTGGATATGTGATTAAAACATGTCAATGATATTTTAGTCATGGATGCATAGTTTGATATTTAGTAGAAGTGAATTTATGCAATTGCTATTTGCTAGTAGCAGTTTCATGTGTTAATTCAGAAGAGCTGACAAAGATTTTATTGGTTCTTGAGTTGCACCCATTTGTGGAGTATGCACCCTTGGAGTTAAGCTTAGAGAATTCTTATTGATGTTTTGTGAAGAGTGCATGAAGTAATTCAGCCTAAGAAGAAAGATCTAGTTGTTTTGGTAGAGCCGACAATGTGTAGCGCGTGTCTATAATCATCTCAATTGGATAGGTCCCAAAATGTATTGCGTGCATAGTAGAGCCAATAGAATGTCTATATAAGTTTGTTATGGTTTCTCTAAAATGATTTCAAGGTGGTTCTAATAGGCTGACTTGACTATATCATTTAGAGAGAAGATATTTATAGGCAATCATTTGTGATTGTTGAAGTGTGGTTCATGGTTGATCAAGCAGAGCAGAGGAGAGTGTGCGAGTTGTAGAACCATCAGAGGAAGGTTTATGTGAGCAAGTAGAATATTATTGGGTGTCAATTCCCACTAGATTTTTTACCTATTTTAGTTTCTCTGTAACCAAAATATTGGTGTTATGTTCATGTGTTCTTTCATTGTGTTTATTCTTTATGTTTAAGTATACTTAATTGGATAAAGAATTGAAACTTGTAGATAAATGATTCACCCCCCACCCCCTCTTAGTTATCTCTTTTTGTTCTTCATTAGCATCATCCCTATCAAGGTCTTCTAAGGTAGGGATCTTGGCTAATTTGATAGTTACATTAAAAACTTCAAAAGAAATGCATTGTAAATGTGTCACCATCTTGTTTTTTCAATCAAGATAATTCTCTCCATCCAACTTAGGACTTTCTTTTCTAAAGAATGTCATCTAATCAACCTTAAGCTATTGAACTTTCTCTTTGAGGCACTTGGCTCTAATTACTTCTTAGTGATGGAGTACTAGAGTAATGGAGTACTCCAGTACTTCTTAAAATAAAATGATACTAAGTATTCCATGGTTCAATGGTTGAATCATGGGTGAGTATCATAATATCCTAAATAGATTAATACTTATCAATTCACTATTCCTAACAATTGGTATCAGATATGTGATGAAGACATGTTAGTGACATTTTCCAACTTGATTTAGAAGCAAGTTGTTTTTTTGCTAAAGTTAATGATAGTTGGTTGTGGCATAAAAGACTATGTCATATCAATTTTGATAGCATAGTAAAGATAAGAAATGTAAAGGTAGTAAGAGATCTATCTAGCATAGAAAAGCTAGTTGATAATATATGCAGGGAATGTGTGATGGGAAAGCATGTGAGAAATTCATTTAGGAGAAAGTACAATTCAGAAAAGAATAAGTTGGATCTAATTCATACAAACCTATGTGGTCCAACTCAAACAAGATCATACTATGGTGAAAGGTATTTTGTTTTTTGATGACTATACTAGGATGATGTGGGTTGCATTCTTGAAAGACAAGTTAGAAGCATTTGAGAAGTTCAAAATATTCAAAGCTAAGGTTGAAAATGAATCTAGAGTAAAGATAAAATGTTTGAGATCAAATAGAGGAGGAGAATTCACATCTGACAGATTCTATGAGTACTGTGAAGAACATGGCATAAAGAAACAATTGAGTGCACCTAGAACCCCTCAGCAGAATGGAATTATAGACAGAAGGAATATCATCATCCTTGATATAGCACACACCATTATGATAGAAGGAAAATTTGCACACACCTATTGGAGAGAGGCAATTAATACAATAGTCTATACCATCAATAGAATTCAATTAAAACCTGGCACTAACAAAACATCCTATGAGCTATGGTTCAGTAATGTTCCCACAAAAAAACACTTTATAATCTTTGGAAGCAAGTGCTACATCAAGAAAGATGAAGCAGTAGGCAAGTTTGATGCAAAAAGTGATGAAGGTATTTTCCTTGGTTACTCTACTAAAAGTAAAGCTTAGAGATGTTTCAATTTAAGATTGAAAAAGATCATTGAAAGTTCTCATGTTAACATTGATGAAAAGTTCATGGTTCAAGAAAGATATCATGATTACTCACCCATGATTAAAGAAGAGCCCATACCCTCCACTAAAGAGATAGTTATTGAAGAAATGTTTGATAGTATTGATGTATTGTTTAATGACCCTAAGACAAGTGAAGAAGAAACTCCTAAGGCTAATGAGTTAGCATCACCTAAAGTTCCAAAGTTTACATCTAGAAACCATTCCAAAAAAGACATCATTGGAGATTAGAGCGACAAAGTTTTAACAAGGGCACAAGCAAAGAACTCAGCTAGCAATGAAGAAGTATGTTTACTATCTCAGATTGAGCCTTTAAGTGTTGAAGATGCTTGTAATGATTCAGATTGGCATGATGCTATGAAAGAAGAACTTGATCAGATTATTAAGAATGACACTTGGGAACTAGTTCCAAGACCTAGTGAAAAAAATGTGATTGGAACAAAGTGGATATTTAGAAACAAAATGAATGAAGATGGTACAGTAGTAAGAAACAAAGCAAGATTAGTATGTAAAGGATATGCACAAAGAGAAGGCATTGATTACTCAGACACCTTTGCACCTGTGAGTAGATTAGAAGCTATTAAGTTTTTTCTAGCTTATGCTATAGTTAAAAAATTCAAAGTTTATCAGATGGATGTCAAGTCAACATTCCTAAATGGAGATTTGAAAGAAGTATACATTGAATAGCCAGAAGGATTCACCTTATCAAACAAACTTGATATGATATATAGATTGAAGAAGGCCCTCTATGGACTTAAGAAAGCCCCTAGAGCATGGTATGAAAGATTACATGGTTATCTAACAAAGATTGGATTCAAGAAAGGAGTAGCAGATTGTAATCTATTCATAAGAGAGACATCTGAAGTTTTACTACTTGTAGCTATATTTTTTGATGACATTATCTTTGGAGTGTTAATATGATTTAGAACAACAGAGAGGGGGGGTGAATCAGTTGTTCTCAGGTCTTGATGTATAAAATAATCTCATAAACTTATCTTTAAATCAGATCCAAAACCAAAACAAACTTGGTCATCACTGATTCAATAATAGAAACATCTAACAATGTAGTCCACTACCTAGCTGTAACTTAACTTGTAAAACATAGCAATGTTCATATCTAAATATTCACACAAGTATAAACACCAGGTTTTATAGTGGAAACCCAATTTGGGAAAAACCACTTTGTAACATGCTACTATTATTTTCACTCTTCTAAAGTGAGCTCGGTAAAAAGCCAACCCTGTCAAAGGTTACAATACACACTGTCAAATGTGACTTGGTTAAAGGATTTCAATCACCCTATTAAAAGTGAGCCTAGTCATAGGACTTACATACACTCCATTAGAATGCAACCTTGTTCAAAGGATTTAACATATGGTTGTTAGGTCAACCTCTGTTAAAAGATTTTGACTATTACAATGGTTAGAAAGTAGCAGTAGTATTATCTAAAAAATATACAACTCACTTTGCAAATATTAGATCCAATTTCGTACAATAATGTTGGTTTACTGACTTTGAAACTTTGTCATTTCCATCTCTGATCTTCTTGAAACTTTTCTTCAAGCAATCACCACACTTCTCCTTCAGCCTTTTCTTCTTATTCAGTCAATAAAACTTTCCTCTTCCAGCATTCTCTGTTCACCATGTGCATACATATCACAATGTTCAGGTTCCCTTATATTTTCCTCAATTAGGTTAACTCATCTTTTGCCACTCAATCTCATTCGTAGATCTTAGGGTTAGGTCAGATTCATTGAATCTACCTACTTTATGTTCTTTAGCTCCTTTTCTAGAATCATCTCAAATCTCTTAAAGATTTACAGTAAAATGTTTTACAATGCATTTAATGCTTCCAAACAATCAATAAATAAAGTCAACACATTTTACATAATCCAAAAATTCAACAATGTCAGCTCCAAAATTAAATTCTCTTCAAATATAAAATTGCTGATGCTTAGTCAATACTGTGATTGTTCACTCGGTCTCCATGTAGAATGCTCGGTCAATAGTAAAACTATCTCCTCAGCTTGCACTATCTTCCTCAACAATTCACTAATACTTGGTCGACACTATAATTTTTCTTAGCATATACTAACTCGGTCGACACTAACATCACTTGGCTTAAACATGATTTTTCCATTCTTTGCTTGGTTAAGCCTACCAGTTTAGTCTTCAGTCTTACTAAGCTAAACAATACACTATCTCATCATAGTGCAACATAGTCGAGTACACTTTGTAGTATCAAGATAACTCAACCTTTCCTTAGGTGCTATTGTTACCAACCTTTCTTAGCCCCTTAGCAACACTCAAATAGATATAGTACTTTTCTAAGTAGCAACAGTCTTACCAATTAAGGTTTGACATCAATGACAATACAACAATTTTTTCAATTTAGTTTCCAACATGGAGGTAATAACAAACTTAGTGTTGAATTTTCTAAGGAAATGCAAAATGAATTTGACATGAGTATGACTGGTCCCATCAAATACTTTTTAGGATTGAATGTGCAGTAGATAGACTAAGGTATTTTCATTAATCAGTCCAAGTATGTGAAAGAAATATTAAAGAAATTCAAGATAGATGATTGCAAGCTAGTAGGAACTCCCATGATTACTGGATGCAAGCTTACAAAAGAAGATGACTGACCAGTAGTAGACATAACTTTGTACAAGTCTATGATTGGTAAACTTATTTATCTTACTCAGACTAGACCTAATATTTCTAATGCAGGTGGTATAGCTGGAAGATTTGCAGTAGAGCCTAAACAAATTCACCTCATGGCAGTAAAAAGGATATTTAGATATTTTCAAGGCACTATAGACTGTGGTCTATGGTATCCTAATTCAGAAAATGTTGAGCTTCATGTGTACACTGATACAGATTGGGCAAGATGTGTTGATGATAGAAAGAGTACATCAAGTGGAGCAGTGTTTCTTGGTGATAGACTTGTCACTTGGACAAGCAAGAAACAAAATTGTATTTCTCAGTCAATAGAAGAAGCAGAATATGTTGTAGTAGCCTTGAATTGTTCTACAATTGTTTGAAACAAGTAGATGATAAAGGATTTTGGAATTTAGATTGATTATCCTATTGTTATTCATTGTGATAACACTAGCACTATCAATATGTCAAAGAACCCTATGATGCATGCAAAGAAAAAGCACATTGAAATCAAGTATCACTTCCTATGAGAGAAAGTGGTAGAGAAAGAAGTCAAGCTAGACTATGTGAGTACTAAAGAATAGCTGGAAGATATATTCACAAAGCCCTTGCCAAAGGATACTTTTGAGTATCTCATAGAGAATATGGGATTAATTCCCTTTCCTAATTCTAATTAGAAGAAAGAAGGAAAGGAATCAATCCTTAGGGATTGATGAAAGGTTGACTACTCTACCTCAAGAGTAGTACCTATGCTTAAAAGGATTGGCACCCTTTTCCATTGATGTCAAAGGGGGAGTAATATAGAGTCATGAAAAATAGAAGTAAAAAGGAATGATATACTAAGGGGGAGCAGTATTCAGTTATGACAACAGTTGAGTTGAGGAAATAGAGAATGTTGGAAAATATTGCAGCAGATGGAGGATTCATCTTTGGGGGAGTTTTGAAGAGGAAATGGAGAATGTTATAATAGAAATGTTCATTTGGGTTGGTGGTGGTTTTTCATTCCACATGTTGCCATCAATGCCAAAGGGGGAGATTGTTGGATATTTTCTAGCAGGCTAGTACTAACTGTATGTTTGTCATTGATGAAAACATATGGAAAGTATGTTAGGAATGAATGCTGGATGTTGGTAGTCATTCTCTAGTAGTTGTTGTTGCATTCATGACTATGATTGTCATTGATGTCAACACAGTGATCTTCTGGAGACTAGCAGAGAAGCAGACAATGTTTAGATTAGCGCACGTGGGATATTGCAATTGGAGCTATGCGATGTTGATTTTATACTTTGATATATTATATGTCTATGGTTAAGAGCATAGATAGTAATTCATTAATTCATGAAAGTTATGAGCATTTTGGTAAAAGCAATATTCAGGCAGTGTTCCTGAGTAGCGGTTTGTGGAAATCGGATGATATCTCCTAATCGGGATGGAATCTGGTTTTGCACAGTTAAAGTGTCATGCCAAGTTTCTACTAGACATGAAAATAATTTTTTTTTGAAATGTTTTTAGTTAAACTCACTAAGTCTCTTTACTCTTCCATACAAATGTTACAACAGCAATATACATGTCTAAAATCTTCTTTATTTTTAAGTTAGAGTACATGCATAGATAGGTTTTCTTAAAAGATATTAATCATAAAGAAAAGTTACAACTACAGAAAAAAGTGAAAACATCCATACAATGCCTTTTTTTTTCTTTAAGGACTATAATATATATATTTTGTTAAAGATACAAAAATGGGAAAACACATCATTTCTTCCACACATTCACATTTCTTCAAGAGGGATTGCATCACATGGGATTCCACAATTTCTAGCATGCCTTCAAGACATTAAGACACCAAAACCTGCATATCCAAAAAAAATCAGCATAACCATGGGTGCTCTCCACCCTACCATATGGCATCATGAGGCCTTTTGTATGCCCTAGCCAACCCCTGAGCCTGGGGAACCATGCTAAGGTAAGAAACATACATAGGACATAGGGAGCATACACTCAAACATATATATTTCATCACATATGAATACACAACAACTTACCCAAAACATATTTCACCACAACCATCTTCACAAGATCACAAAACACTACATGGGGAAGGAAAAAGTTGTCAACCCATGAACATACACAAACACATATATATGAAAATGAACATAGTTAGAGCACCAACCTCTCCTCCAAGCCTGCATAAAATGAAGCTCTTCCCTCCCTCTCTCTCTAGCCATTCCTCCTACTTAGTTTCCAAACTTTTTGTCTCCCAAAGATGGAGAGTGGGTGAACGACCCCAAAGTTTCCCCATACTCTCCTCTAATCTGGTCTCCCCTCACAAACCCCCAAAATTCCTAGGGGAAGAGGCCCTATCCTATTGGCTGACCTTCCCAAGACTTTTTTTTTCTTTTTTTCTTTTTTTTGAGAAGAGGAAATATTACTTTCCTCTTTCCCCAAATTCGTCACACTCTTCCCAAGCATTTTTGGAAGGTGAAAAATCAGTTTGAAAGGCTCAAGGTGGCCTAAAAATACCCCCAACCCCATAGTATACCTTTGGGGCAAGTCAAATCTAGCCTAAACTACTCCCTAGGGTCAATTTTAACCCTCCAAAAGTCCACTACAAGGTGACTCACGAAAATGAGTGATGGGACTACTCACAAGACATCCAAACTAAGGAAACTCACCTAGGGATTCTTAAAGGTCACTCATGGTTACAATAACTCAACCCCAAACCACATTGACATGCCATGTCACATCACTAGTGTCAAGTGACACCACACAAAGAGTACATCACAACACAACACTTGGCATGCCAACAAGGAAATAACATATAACATCACAAATTATTTACAGCACATAAATAATAATTAAAACACTTTTACATTCAAGGTTATTCCCTTCTTAGGGTTGACCTTGGTTCCACAAGGGTTCTTACAACAATTCCTTAGCAATGGTTCTCCGTAGTGTCCATGGTTACCCGCCTGCACACTTGTAAAAGTATCTGTAGTCCAATATAGGTTATACATGTAATCCAATTAAAACATCATATAAATCAACCTCTAAATTTAGAGAAAATAGATCAACATATTGCAACATCTCATAACAACCTTCACATATTTAAATCCACATCTTCCATATTTGAAATAGATCAATCATCATGTATCTAGTAATTAAACATATATCCTATCTCATTACATTACTCAGATCCACACAATCCATATTACTTATTATATCCTCTATCCTTAATGCATAGCATAATTCATTAAATTTTTTTAAATTTACTGCAAATCAAGTCACATATATTAGAATATGATTTGGGTTCTCAATTTTATATATCTTTTCATTTAAATCATAACCAGAGGTAAGTAAAACATAACCCAATATTATTTGATATCAACACACTTACGACTTTCATACAAACATGCAAGAATGTATCCTATTACAATAACATTATCTAAGTTTAACACAAGGTACACAACTAAAATATTCTATCCAAGAATACACTAATCTAGCTTATACCAAGATGGTCCTTCGACTATGTTAATCATCGATCCTAATATCAAATTACTATTATACCACTATGCAATTCCCACATAATGAAATCTGTCATAGGTTCTTCTTCTATTAAGTCAGAGTATAATTCAAGAAGACAAGACACAAGGATGGTCATCTCATAGCTATATTTGATTCATCCAATATTTAATTGTGTGGTCCTATTAGATCTTTAAATTTTTACAATCTCACAAATCCATAAATGAATCCAATTGATTACTTGTGTATCCATGTTCAACTAAATAGGTTTATTCACATCCTTAAGATTATCTTAATCTTGTTTATGTTGGTGAACTCAAACCATTAGCACTATATTGTCATACAATCAATTATTTTCCATTGTTCTCGTGACTATATAGCATTTCTAGAAATCATTATATTTACCTACTAACTTCATACATCCAACATGCCTTGCTTTCAAATATTTAGTATGTGGTGGTTTACATAATCATGTTTTTACATGAATTATCAACAAGAATCATCTACGAATCATGCATCATCCCATCCTGAGTCAAATCATCATAACATATAACAGTGCCAAGTAACTTATAGATTCTATTAGGTTGTTCTTTTCTACACACTTGTTTAATTACCATTGATCATTTTTTTACTTTAAAATGGGTCTTAAAACTATGTCTACCAAATTGCCAAATTATATTATTCATTAGAGAATATTCTAATCCTCTAAGGCTTCCTGATTATAATTTAGATGTTTGTGTCAACATTTTCCAAGCATCCTAGAATATCATTAATATTATCATGTAAATGCATGTAAACATCTTCATGATCTAATACTATGATAGTTTTCCAAAAGTAATATTACTTCAAAACTATCTTAAATTACATATTCGATGAATTTACTTGAAAATGAAATCTATTTAATTAAGATGACAATTATAGCTAAGATTCCTAAGAATTCCATATGCAATCTAAGGAGATTTTTTTGCAAGAAATATTAATGTTGCTTACCGAAGTGCTTCTTACCAAGATGACAAACAGAGGGGTCCTACATAAAGGGAATTTTGAGACACATTGATTGTGATGTGGTTCATAGCACAAAATTTGAGGTTGCACGAGTGAAGAGTTATTGCATTTGGAAGCTGACAGTTTTGTGTAATTCTGAGGTAGCGTATGGAAACTTTTATTTTGTAATTATGTGCCAACTCATTTGTAATTATTTGAGTGTGGTATAAAGGAAGGAATGTTTTTCCTTATTGTATGAAGTTGATAGATATGAAAGAAGTGTGATCATGGTTTGGTTGCATGTGAATGTAAGCATGAAGTGAAGAAAGGAGGCTAAGAGATTGTGAAAGAGAAATTGTGAAGGAAGACATGTGAAGTGCAGAGATCTGGAATTGAGATCTGATGTAGCAGTGAGTGTAGTTTGGCATAGTAATGAGGTAAAATATTTCATATTATTCTGCTAAATAATATCAAGATTATTTGGACAGTGTGTTCAATGATCTTACCCTGAAGCTGTTTGGGCAGTGGGTCCTTCTGTCTTCCATAACTCTTAACAAGGTTAGAATCTTTTAATAGGGATTCAAAATCTCCTAACAGGGATTTATATGTACTAAATGTATTTCATAAGACTCCTAATAGAGTCCATCCTCTCACAAGGAATATTCATATCAGTGCATCTTTTGTGGGCATCATTCCCACCGGGGTTTACTCTTTGATCAAGAGGTTCCCTAGTCAACATATCTTGTGTTATTGTGTCATCATGTATGAATATCTTTGTATGGTTAGTAATTGCATTACTTACATGGTTAAATGTTGTTGAAGATATTAAAAGTTATAATTATTTGATAACTAATTCACCCCCCCACCCCCCCTCTTAGTTATCTTGGTGGACGTTACTTTCTAACAATTGGTATCAAAGTGGCAGGTCCTTGAAAGGAAATTTTAACAGCTTAAGGAGATCCATGGTGAATTTCAGGAAAGAAAGCTCTAAGTTTGATGGAGTAAATTTTGATAGCTGGAAGGAAAAGATGAAGACACATCTATTGTGTTTAGGACCAAGCTATTGGTTGATTACAAAGAATGAAAGGACTATAATTGAAGAAGACAATCTTGAAACAAGTTCTAAAGATGAGGTAGATTTATTCATGTGTAACATACTTGCAAGAGAAGCACTCTTAACAACACTTCTAGAAAATGAATACAATCAGGTAAAATGTTTTAAGAAATCTAATGAAATTTGGAAAGCTTTACACTCTACTTTTGAAGGTGATGAACATGCAAAAAGAGATAGATTACATAATTGGATATGTGCATTTGAAGATATTAGAATGATGGAAGATGAATCTATTAGAAGCTATATTGGTAGAATTTCAGAGATTTTTGCAGGGATAAAATCTTGTGGAGGATCAAAGACAGAGAATGAAGTGATATGGAAAATTCTAAGGACATTGACTCCTGTATTTAAGCAGACAACACAAATGATTGAACAAGTTATACCTTGTACTACAAAATTTACAAGAGAGACTCTTCTTGGTAGATTGGAAGCATCAGAGATGAACCTAAGGTTATCAAGAGACTTACCTAGAATGGAGACAACATTCAGTGCTCTTAGTATTCATCCTACTTTGTCAAGAAGTACCAGTGTGAGTGGAGATTATGCTAGTAGCAGTAGATCTAGAAATGAAGAAGATAAGAAGATTGAAGAAGGTATTTCCTTGCTTGTGAAAAGAGAACCAGACGGTAAGAAAATTTTTATATGTTGGACTTGTCAAGAATATGGTCATTTTGCATCTAAATGTCCTAAGAGAGTTAAGAAGTACATAAATAATTTCAAGCCTAGAAGATCTAAGAAATGTTATTATGCTAATGATGAAGATCTTGAAGCTAGTATAGAAAGAACTTTGAGTGAAAGTGATATTGAGAATAATGATGAAATAGGATTTGTAGCAATTAAAGAAGAAAATTTTGAATCTAATGTTAAAGAAGAAAAAGCATTAGTTTCCCAAGTTGAAAAGAAAGATGATTGGATTATAGATAGTGGTTGTTCACATCATATGACTGGAGATGTGAAGAAGTTCATAAAGTTTAACAATTATGATGGAGGAGTTGTTAGAGTTGGTAATAATGCACCTTGTTTGATTAAAGGTATAGGATCTATTACTCTTTATGGAAAGACTAATACTGATGATGTTTACTTTGTTGATGGATTGAAACATAATCTTTTGAGTGTTGGACAGTTAGTGGATAAGGGATATCAAGTTTGGTTTTATGAGAAAACTTGTGTGATAAAGGATAAAGATAGAAATCTAATTGGAACTAGATCTAGAACCAAAGGTAATGTATTTTAGTTGAATCCTACTAAGATGACATGCTTGATTACTAAAATTGATGACAATTGGTTGTGGCATAGAAGGTTTTGTCATATAAACTTTGATAACATTGTGAAAGTGAGTACTACACTTGCAGTAAGGGATTTACCTAAAATTATGAAGCCTACTAACATGATTTGCAAATAATGTGTGATGGCTAAGCAAAAGAGAAGTTCATTTCCTAGTAAGAAGTTTACATTGGCAGAGAAGTTGGAGATTGTTCATACAAACTTGAGTGGTCCTACTAGGATTAGAGGATTCTACGGAGAAAGGTATTTTATGATTCTTGTTGATGATTTTACAAGAATGATGTGGATTGCATTTCTGAAAGAAAAATTTAAAGCATTTGATAAGTTTAAGATCATTAAGAATAAAGTTGAGAATGAATCTAGAATGAAGATTAAATGTTTGAGATCTAATAGAGGTGGAGAATTTACTTCTAGAGAGTTTAACACCTTTTGTGAAGTGAATGGTATTAAGAGACAATTTTCAGCCCCTAGAACACTTGAACAAAATGGTATTGTAGAAAGAAGAAACAAGTCAATAATTGAAGCAGCAAGACCTATGTTATTTGAGAATAACTTGGTGAAGACATTTTGGAGAGAAGCAGTGAATACAACAGTATATACAATGAATAGAGTACAAATCAGAGTAGATATAGATAAGACACCTTATGAATTATGGTTTGGACATGCACCCTCAGTTAAGTATTTTAGAATTTTTGGAAGCAAATGTTATATAAAGAGAGATGATGATATTGGAAAGTTTGATCCTAGAAGTGATGAAGGTATTATTCTTGGATATTCTTTGAAGAGAAAAGCATATAGATGTTACAATAAGAGAACTAAAACTATTGTTGAGAGAGCAAATGTTAAAGTTGATGAGAAGTTTAAAATTCAAGAAAGAATGCTTGATTATGAATCTGACGAAGAAGCTAATCCTCAGCCTAACATTGAAACTACTGAATTATTCTATGAGACTGATAGTGAATTGTTGAATGAGAATCATACTGCAGAAGAAACCAGAGAAGAAACTAGATAAGAAACCAAAGAAGAATCTATAGTTGAAGCAAGATTTGTGACTATGACACCGAATAGGTATCTATCTAGACATCATCCTATTGAACAAGTTATTGGAAGTTTGGACAGACGAGTTATGACTAGAAATAAGGTTCATTTATGTTTGATTTCTCAAATTGAACCTAAATCTACTAATGAAGCTTGTGAAGATGAACATTGGATTAATGCTATGAAAGAAGAACTGGATCAAATTGAAAAGAACAAGACATGGGAATTGGTTCCTAGACCTAAAGACAAGAATGTGATTGGAACTAAATGGGTATCAGAAACAAGATGAATGAACAAGGAGAAGTAGTAAGAAGCAAAGCAAGATTAGTATGTAAAGGATACTCGTAGCAAGAAGGAATTGACTATGAAGAAACCTTGGCACCAGTAGCAAGACTTGAAGTAGTAAGAATGTTTTTGGCTTATGCAACTTTTAAGAAATTCAAAGTGTACCAGATGGATGTGAAGTCTACATTTCTAAATGGTGAATTGGAAGAAGAAGTCTACATTGAGCAGCCTGAAGGTTTTCCTTTGACTCAAGAAGGAGATATGGTATGTAAACTAAAGAAAGAATTATATGGACTAAAGCAAGCACCTAGAACTTGGTATGCTAGATTGGATAAATATTTGTTGAAATTGGGATTTACTAAAGGAACAATAGATAGTAATCTGTACACAAAAGAAATTGAAAATGGATTATTAGTTATAGTTATTTTTGTTGATGACATTATCTTTGGAGGAGAAGATGAAGCTAGTGACAAATTTGCTGATGAAATGAAGATAGAATTTGAAATGAGCATGATTGGTGAGATGAAATACTTTTTACAATTACAGATAACATAGAACAATGATGGTATCCTTGTTAGCCAAACAAAGTACTTGAATGATTTTCTCAAAAGATTTGGAATGGAGAACTGTAAACCAGTTGGAACACCAATGGTTACAAGACACAAACTATCAAGAAAAGATGAAACACCAGCAGTTGAGAAAAAGAAATACAGATCCATGATTGGAGGATTGTAGTACTTAACACACACTAGACCAGATATACAACATTCAGTTGGAATGGTAGCAAGATTTCAAGTTGAACCTAGAGAATCACATTATGCAGCAGTAAAGAGAATATTGAGATATTTAAGAGGAACAATGGACTATGGATTGTGGTATGAAAAATCTGATGATTTCACCCTATGTGCATATATAGATGCTGATTAGGGAGGTAGTGTTGATGATAAGAAAAGCACTAGTGGTGGAGCCTTTTTTCTTGGAGGAAGATTGGTTTCATGGTTAAGCAAGAAGAAGAATTGTATTTTATAGAGTACAATAGAAGCATAATATGTAGTAGCAGAAAACAATTGTAACTAGATAATTTGGATGAAGTAGATGTTGAAGGATATTGGAATTAAATTTTTTGAACCTGTTGTCATACATTGTGACAACACCAACACAGTCAGTATGTCTAAGAATCCTATATTGCATTCTAAATCTAAGCATATAGAGATCAAGTATCATGTTGTAAGAGAGAAAGTTGCTGAGAAAGAAGTCAGACTGGAGTACATAAGCATAAAGGAATAGATAGCAGACATATTTACAAAGCCTTTTCCTAAGGATACATTTGAGTATTTGAGAGGTATGCTTGGGGTTATGCCCCAGCCTACTTTTGAGTAATGATGTAGTTGATTGCATCCATCAAGTGTTATATGAGCCCTATCTTTTTCTAGATTAGATGTTGGTACTTCCTCTATGGGGGAGTATGTGTATCTGAGTTGAGTCATGAGGACTCTTGTGAATATATTTTCTGAAACAGTGTCTTTGGACATTGAATTGTTGTTGACAGAGTGATGAAATTTCTATCATTTATGTCAATGGGGGAGAAGTATACATGAAAAAAATATAGAACATCTTTTGGAGAGAACTTAATAGGATAATGAAGCAAGATTTGATTGATGAAGAAGATTTGAAGAACTTTCAAAGTATCAATGCAGCAGTATTGGATTTTTGGAACATTGGATGTTTTTCAGCTATGTTTCCATCAATGCCAATGGGGGAGATTGTTAGTAATGAATGTTGGATGTTGGAATTTATTCTGTAGTAGTTTTTGTTGCATTCATGACTATGATTGTCATTGATGTCAACACAGTGATCTTCTGGAGACTAGCAGAGAAGCAGACAATATTTTGATTAGCGCATGTGGGATATTATAGTTGGAGCCATGTGATGTTGATGTTATACTATTTGATATATTATATGTCTATTGTTAAGAGTGTAGATATTAATTCATTAATTCATGAAAGTTATGAGCATTTTGGTAAAAGCAGTATTCAGGCAGTGTTCCTAAGTAGCGGTTTGTGGAAATTGGATGATATCTCCTAATCAGGATGGAATCTAGTTTTGTCCAGTTAAAGGGAAGTTTGAGACACATTGATGGTGATGTGGTTCATAGCACAAAATTTAAGGTCACATGAGTGAAGAGTTATTGCATTTGGAAGTCGACAATTTTGTGTAATTTTGATGTAGCATATGGAAACTTTTATTTTGTAATTATGTGCCGACTCATTTGTAATTATTTGAGTGTGGTATAAAGGAAATAATTTTTTTCCTTATTGTATGAAGTTGGTAGATATGAAAGAAGTGTGAGCATGGTTTGGTTGCATGCAAATGTAAGCATGAAGTGAAGAAAAGAGCCTAAGAGATTTAGAGATCTAGAATTGAGATCTGATGTAGTAGTGAGTGATTTTTGGCATAGTAAGGAGGTAACATATTTCATATTATTCTACAAAATAATATCAAGGTTATTGGGACAGTGTGTTCAGTGATCTTACCCTGAAGCTATTTGGGCAGTGGGTCCTTCTGTCTTCCATAACTCTTAACAGGGTTAGAATCTTTTAACAGGGATTCAAAATCTCCTAATAGGTATTTATATGTACTAAATGTATTTCATAAGACTCCTAATAGATTCCATCCTCTCACAAGGAATATTCATATCAGTGCATCTTTTGTGGGCATCATTCCCACCGGGGTTTACTCTTTGATCAAAAGGTTCCCTAGTCAACATATCTTGTGTTATTGTGTCATTGTGTATGAATATCTTTGTATGGTTAGTAATTGCATTACTTACATGGTTAAATGTTGTTGAAGATGTTAAAAGTTATAATTATTTGATAACTGATTCACCCCCCACCCTCTCAGTTATCTTGGTGGACTTTACTTTCTAACAAAGTAGCATGCATGGAAGTATTATGCAATAAGATTTCAATATATGTAGCATGGACATGATATCAACATGATATCATGTGTGCAGATGTTAACTATTAGTATAGACAGTTATATAGCAGCTTATGTCAGCAGTGTTCCTGACAAATTAACATATAGTGTTCTGAGTATGGTTGTCCATACAATTTTCATGAAGGCTTGCACCCTTGGATATGTGAAGAATACTTGTCAATGATTTTTTAGTCATGGATGCATAGTTTGATATTTAGTAGAAGTGAAGTTATGCAGTCGTTATTCACTAGTAGCAGTTTCTTGTGTTTATTCAAAAGAGCCAACATAGATTTTATTGGTTCTTGAGTTGCACCCATTTGTGGAGTATGTGTCCTTGGAGTTAAGCTTAGAGAAGACCTATTGATGTTCTATTAAGATCACATGAAGTAATTCAGCCTAAGAAGAAAGATCTAGTTGTTTTGGTAGAGCCGATAGTGTGTAGCATGCGTCTACAATTATCTCATTTAGACAGGTCCCAGAATGTGTTGCATGCATAGTAGAGTTGACAGAATGTTTATATAAGTTTGTTATGGTTTCTCTAATATGATTTCAAGGTGGTTCTAACCGGCTGAATTGATTATATCATTTAGAGAGAAGATATTTATAGGTAGTCATTTGTGATTGCTGAAGTGTGGTTCATGGTTGATCAAGCAGAGCAGAGTAGAGTGTGCGAGTTGTAGAACCATTAGAGGAAGGTCTATGTGACCAAGTAGAGTGTTTGTGGTATTCATTAGAACTAATCCAGATAGTAGGTCTAAGTCCAGCTCACCAAGATCTAGATATAGTGTATATCTATTATTCAGAAGGTTGTAGCCTTCACCCCTTTGAGTAGTGAGCTTTCAAACAATGTGTCCTCTCCCCTAACAGGGACAATTGTAAAAGAATCCTAATAGGGTCCAACCCTTGACCAGGTCTACTATACTTAATTCATTGTAAACCTACTCCTAATAGGGTAAATGATCTTCTAACAAGGATCATAATACACTAGTACAGAATATTAGTTGGTGTCAATTCCCACTGGGGTTTTTACCTATTTGGGTTTCCTCGTAACCAAAATATTGGTTTTGTGTTCATGTGTTCTTTCATTGTATTTATGCTTTATGTTTTAGTATACTTAATTGGATAAAGAATTGAAACTTGCAGATAACTGATTCACCTCCCCCCCCTCTCTCAGTTATCTTTTGGGACTATTCCTAACAATTGCTATCAAACAAGTCTATTTACTGAAGTTATCAAGTCATATACTAATTGTGGGTAATTAGTATAGTATATCAATAACTTGACATGTATTTAGGAATATCTATGTGTATTTTTAGGAATGGGAACACTGAGAGGGGGGGAGGGTGAATCAGTGTTCACTGTATTTTAACTTTTCCTTTTAATCTTTTTACTAAAAATAAATGCTAAAGTACAGAATTAAAAATTCACATAAACATGAAACATGAAATCAACACATGACACCAATATGATTATGGGGAAACCCAAATAGGTAACAACCCCAGTGGGAATTGACACCCACTAATATTCTGCACTAGTGTTTTTTGATTCTTGTTAGAAGATCCTTTACCCTATTAGGAGTAGCTTTACAATGCTTTAAGTACAGTAGACCTTGTTAAGGTTCAGACCCTATAAGGAGTCTTTTACAATCATCCCTTTTATGGGAGTTGACTCACTTTCCTAGATCTCACTGCTCAAATGGTAAAGGCTACAACCTTTTGATATAAGATAAACACTATATATGTCAGGTGAACTGTCACTATGACACTGCTTGTCAAATCAATTCCTTTGATGGGCTGATGCTTTGACCTCTTAAAAATATTTAATACATCTCATAGTGTCTTCACACACTTCTTCTCTACTTAACACATTATTCTATCAACCTCCATACCAAATACAATGGGCACATCTTATATTTATACGCTCATACAAAATAAACAACTAGGTCGGCCCTTAGACCTATTACAAACAACACTTCCAAATGAATTGGCTTAAGCATGCTTAGAAAAAAACAAGTATACATGTTAGAAACCTAAATACAATAGGCACCTAGCCTTTGCAACTTTACATTATAACCCAAACCAAAATACTAACTGTCGGCTCTATGCTCTATTTTATATTGGCACACACTAGTTGTCCAACTTCAACTGACTGTAACTTTCACATCCTTTCACATCTGCTGATGCGCTTATAGACTAAGCATGAGTATAGTCTAAAAAACTTAACTTCTAGGGCACATACCATAATTTGTTCATACACATGTGCGCTAATGCTCTGAGCTAGAAGAATTGTGTACAATGTCTAGTCTTCAATACTTAACTTATTTATGATCTTCTCATCAAGTGTGTTCACTCCAAACTGCTATATGACTTTTTTTCCATAATGACAACACTATATCTAGTCATATACATCAGTATAGACAACTTTCCAACAATCTTCTACTTTTTCATTGATGGCAACAAAGGAATATGGCTAAGTTGCTAACTGTCCTTAACACAAAAAACTTTTTTGTCTTCTATACATTTCTTATACATAATCTTATATCTCCCTATACATATTATACTCCGTATTCTATATACAACTCCCCCTTTGACATTAATGACAAAGGTACATAAAAAAATTGTATCTACACATACTCACTATGAGAAAACATCTGAATAAGCTGTCTTGAGGTTCTGGATCTCCTTCTTCCAAAAAGTTATGAGAGAGTTAACTATTCAGAGATAGACACATAAAGTATATTGTAGCTTCTCCATCTTCTCCAAGTCAATGCTAAGACATTGGTCATATGTCACCATGATGACATCAATCTCCTTGATTTTCTTATTGAGAATGTGTAATGAGGGTGCAAGAGCATTCCTTAGTTGTGTTTGCCTTGCCCTGATCTTTGACAACTCTTTTTCCACCTTCTCAATTTTATCAATCTGTTCTTGGTAATCATTGTTCCACTTGTTCACATCAGTTGATTTGTCTTTCACTGAAGTCTTTACTAGCTCAATCATAGCTTCTGCCTCTTTTAATTTAAAATGAGCATTAGTAAGCTTATCTTAGTTCTTGCATTCTATAATGATTCTTCTTCCTTCATCTGTAAATTCTTTCAAGGATTCTTGACCAGTCTTAAGTGAATTCAAGTCTAGTGCAAAATTTCTCATCAGTTCATTAAGTCTCTTCTTTGAGTACTTTTCTTCTACCACTATGAACACAAATTCTTCTAGGCTAGAAAATTTATTTTGAACTATGAGATGACTATACTCACATCATCAACTGAGTGTACCTTTAGCACTTTCTTATCCTCTGGTAGTAGACTACTCAAAATGTTTACTAATTATACCAAGAGGGAATTCCTCATTACTTGTTTTTGTTTTTCCTTCTCCATAGCTAAGACACTGAACTTAATCAAGTCTTCTTCTCTCCATGAGTCCAAAATTCTTGTGTTAGGTGTCAAACTTGACAACAATGTTGAGGAGGGAGTGATGGGAGTGCTATCCATCACTTCTTGTTTTACTTTGACCAGTTCAATAGAAGTTTCATCCTTATCTTTCTTTTCTTCTTCTTTCTCATCAGATATGTCTTCAATAAGCACTTCTTCTTGATGAGTGGGAGGTGAGTTGTTGCATAATATTTTAGCTTCTTGTGTGCTCACAAAATCTTCCTCAAACTTATCCAATTCTGTGTCAGTGGCCGCCATGGCTATCTCTACATTTTCAATACCAATGGTGTTGTCCTTGAGTGATTTTGACATGGGCGTAGACTTATTTGCCTCTACTTGTTTTCCATCTGTGGGTGCTAAGTCATGTGGACCTGTCACTAGTATATTGGAGGTCTCTGCTACTTTGTCTTGCTTACTAGGTGCATGAGTGATGGGTGCAGAAGGAGGTTTCATGTGTTGTTCTAAGAACACCTTCTCAAAAGCCTTCTCTATTTCCTTTTCTATTAGCTCATAGTATTTCTTCATAATGTGTAGAGTTCTCATATTTGTTCTTAGGTGCGGCTTCACTAAATTCAATATTAGTGTCTTTTCATCATTAGAACATACTGGTAGACTATCTTCTAATATCTTTTCTCTGATGCTTAGATCCTCTTCATTTGCTTGTCTCTTTTGGAATTCTAAAATATCCCAAAATCTACTAGAATAGTAGTCTTCAATTCAAGAACTATCTTCTTGAACTTGATCATATGTTTGACAATCATACCATGTATTTTTGATTTGTCAATCTCACTGTATGTGTCCTCATCAACAATTCTTGCATTCAAAACTTTTAGGCTTGGTCTGAAGCCTACCTTGGGAGGTGCTTGAATTTTTTTCTTGCTCCTTGTTGCTCATGAGGATGGATGACTAGTGATAGCTTCTTTCTTCCTCTTGACTATTGGCTTATACTCTAGAGGAGTGGTAAGGTCAATAGTATGTTTGGGCACAGAAGGAGTATTATCTTCTTTACCCTTCTGACTGTCATCTATTTCAATTTTCATTTTCTTCAAATTAGGATTTTCTTGTTCTACTTTTGCTACTACACTTTTCAATTCTAAGGCAATCTTTTCATTCCTTGTTTTATCAAGGTCTACTTGAGATACAACATGTATTCTCAAGATCTCAGATGTGACCTTAGCAACTTTTCTTTTTGTTGTTTCATTGTTTAGCTTTGCATCTACTTCTTTTGTTTTCTCCTCATAGATTCCCCACCTAGGTTCATTAGGATCTTTTGGGGTTGACAATAGTACTTGCACATATTCTTCAAGGACTTGTTCCTCTACTTCATAACCAAGTGGATGAATCCACTTAGTTCTTGGTTCAACAACTTCCATACAAGTAGTATCAGTTTCAACCATAAAGCATATTGTATCCTTATATTTCTCTATAATGCTTTCTAAAATCCTGTACCTCATTTGTATCTTAGCCTTGAAGGTCTTCAATTCCAATGTTACATAACCTCTCAATGTACTCTCAGTGGATACTTTGAGGGATATCTATGGTATGGTTGGAATGGACTTTTCTAGGTACAAGTCTGACACTTTCCCAACTATATGAAGGTACTTATAGATGATTAGTGACCCAAACCTAAATATCTTTGTCTTGTCATGTTTGATAGCCTTCATGTTATCAATCAACTATGCGCACAAGATCTCACACAAGTTGAACTCTCCATCTTCCTTCACAAGTCAGATGGCTGCTAGAATAGTGCCTAAAGACACACTATTCACCCTGCTGGTGTGATGAAACTTGTATCCTAGTATCATTGACATCAATTTGATGTCTACTTGCTCAATAGGCTTGATTGTCATGCCATGCCTATTGCTTCTTGACTTACATGCTTGTTCCACCATTTTCTTGACATCCTTGCCCACTGGAAGGATGGTGCCTATTCTAGATAGGCCTATCATCTCATGTATCAGGTCACCTATGATTCTTACTAGCACATCACCAATCCAAAATAGATTATCATGAATTCTGCTTAATAAAATCTTTATCCATTCTATCTCATAGAATTCATATGCCATAGCATACTCAACAATAGGGTGATCATTTCATTTGAAATATTCATCCATGAAGGTTTTATCTAGTTTCAACATGGTATCCATTTGCACCCTTAACCTATCCAACCCAACTAGTTCCTTCTTACAATAGATGTAAGCCCTAATGACTTCCACATGCATGATGCCCATAGGCATGTGGGAGAAAGCTCCCTCTAAATCATCTAGGGTTGATTTAAATGGCTGCCTCTTGAAAACATAGCTTTTCTTCTTAGCGACATCATAAACAATGGGAGTGGCCATGACTTACTTGTTAATCGCTTTCTAATGGATCTCTGAGATAATTTGATGACTTTCAATTTGACACAATGAACTAGGGTTTCTACAACTAACCAAATGCACTACAAGCATTGATAGTTCAATCTCCAAGTCTTCACAATAACTTCCAAGGCTCAATCTACTCTTCAATCTCTCTGAATTTGAACGCAATGAGTAATGAAACAAATTTATGTGTACTTAAAGTGAGAATTCCACCATCAATACAAGTCACATAAACCAGGCTATCACTTCAAAATTTCCAACTCGAGTTCTGTTAACAATCAGCATGTGTGCTCTTGCACAAAGGTTCCTTCATACTCCAAAAGCTTAAGTCCAAAGGCACATACTCTAAGAGTGAGTATACTAGCCATGTAAGGGTCTAGAGCTAAATTAGCTCCCCCTATGACCCTGAGGGCCATTCATCTAGATGTAGAGGGTGCATCCACTATGGATGCATCTAATACATTCTCATCAACTATGTCCTTTCATTTTGACCAAATCAAGCTCACATCCTCTGACGCTTTCACAAAATTGACTTCTCCTTCAGGATCTAGTACTAGATCTTCAACCTGTTTAGGGCTTTCTTGACCTTGCGTCCTTCATCTACAAAACTTTGAGATATGTCCATCCTTGTTACAAGAGTGACAAATGATTGGAGGTCTTATATTCCTTGGTGCATTGACATGAGTCACCATTTTGCATTGTTTTTCTGAGTGACAATTATAGTTACATATATGACATGTAACATTCTGAGAACTTCTTACATTTGTCTAATTCTAATTTCTCCGATCATCCTAAATCCTATTCTTCTTACTAGTCTTGCAATTCATAGCCTTATGACCAAATATATTGCATGAATAACAGTAACCATTAAAAGGTCGTACCTTTGTACATTTTATTTCAATGTGTCCATGCTTGTTACATGCAAAACAAGTGCATTCTCCAGGCTTGTGATCATTCTTAGGAGGTCTACCAATGTCTTTGGTTTGATCTTCAGTCTTCTTAGTATTAGTAGAGTCCTTTTGTGTATCCTTTCTTGCTTGCATTTTGTCAATCTAGTTTTGTGCTTCCTTGTATCCAATACAGCTAGTGTCTCCTTTGACTCTTCTTGCATACAACTAAGATTCTATCAAATCAGAGTTGGTGTGCAATTTTTCAGTGTGATTCTTTGCTTCTTTTAATTTAGATTCCAATATTTCTTTGCAATTCCTTAGATCCAACATTTCCAAGTTGGCCTCCCTTAATTCCTCATTGAGTTGAAGGTTCTCCTTGACTTGTTCATTGTAGACTTCCTGATTATTGATCGACTTATCATCAAACTCTTCCAGCTTACTTAGTAAGGATGCATTTTCTTCATTCAACCTCTTGACATTTTCTTCAAGATCACTATTAGAGTATTCTTTCAAATCCTTTCTTATTTTTTAGATAACTAATTGAGCATCACTAACCTTTTCTTTTAGTTCTTCAATTTTACTTTCTGAATTGTCTAGGTCTTCAAGAGTAGCCTCAAGATTTCTTTTTAGATGTTTCATTTCTACTTTGTCCATGATCTCCTCAAGTGGTTAAACATATTTTCTAAGGACCAAAGCTCTGATACCAATTGTTAGGAATGGGAACACTAAGAGCGGGGGGGGGGGGGTGAATCAATGTTTTCACTATATTTTAACTTTTCCTTTTAATCTTTATACTAAACTTAAATGCTTAAGTAATAAATTAAACATTCACATAAAAATTAAACATGAAATCAACACATGACACCAATATGATTATGAGGAAACCCAAATAGGTAAAAACCCTGATGGGAATTGACACCCACTAATATTCTGCACTAGTGTTTTGTGATCCTTGTTAGAAGATCCTTTACCCTGTTAGGAGTAGCTTTATAATGCTTTAACTACAATAGACCTTGTTAAGGGTTGGACCCTGTTAGGAGTCTTTTACAATGATCCATGTTAGGGGAGTGGACTCACTATCCTAGAGCTCACTACTCAAATGGTGAAGGCTACAACCTTCTAATATTAGATACACACTATATTTGTCAGGTGAACTGTCACTGTGACACTGCTTGTCAGATCAGTTCCTTTGATGTGTTGATGCTTTGACCTATTACAAAGATTTAATACATCTCATAGTGTCTTTTCACACTTCTTCTCTACTTAACACATTATTCTATCAACTTCCATACCAAATACAATGAGTGCATCTTATATTTATATGCTCATACAAAATAAACAACTAGGTCATCCCTTAGACCTATTAAAAACAATGATTCCAAATGAATTAGCTTAAGTGTGCATACAAAAAAACAAGTATACATGTCAAAAACCTAAATACAATAAGCACATAGCCTTTGCAAATTTACATTATAACCGCAAACCAAAATACTAACTGTCAGTTCCATGCTCTATTTTTTGCTAGCACACACTGGCTGTGCAACTTCAACTGACTGTAACTTTCACATCCTTGCACATGTGCTTATGTGCTCATAGACTAAGCATGAGTATAGTCTAAAAAACTTAACTTTCAGGGTGCATACCATCATTCATCCATATACATGTGTACTGATGCTCTAAGCTGTAGGAATTTTGTACACTATCCAGTCTTCAATACTTAACTTATTTCTGATGTTCTCATCAAGTGCGTTCACTCCAAACTACTATATGACTTTGTTTCCATAATGAAAACATTGTATCTAGTCATATACATCAGTATACACAACTTTCCAACAATTGCTATCAAAGTGAATGGGGGAATATCCTAAATACAATTAGTATAGTATATGAAGACATGTTACCGACTAATATTTTATACTACTATATTATGATCCTTGTTAGAAGATCCTTTACCATGTTAGGAGTAGCTTTGAAATGCATTAAGTAAAGTAGACCTAGTCAAGGTTCAGACCCTTTTAGGATTCTTTAACAATTTTCCTTGTTAGGGGAGAGGATGCACTATCTGAGAGCTCATTGTTCAAAGGGGTGAAGGCTACAACCTTCTGAATAATAGATATACACTATATTTGGATCTTGGTGAACTGCGCTTAGACCTACTATCTAGATCAATTCCAATGAATACCACAAACACTCTACTTGGTCACATAGACCTTCCTCTGATGGTTCTACAACTCACACACTCTTCTTTGATCTACTTGACCAACCATGAAGCACACTTCAGCAATCACAAATGACTGCCTATAAATATCTTCTCTCTAAAAGATATAATCAAGTCAGCTTGTTAGAACCACCTTGAAATCATATTAGAGAAACCATAAAAACTTATATAAACATTTTGTCAACTCTACTATGCACGCAACACATTTTGGGACCTGTCCAAATGAGATAATTGTATCATGGTTCAATGGTGAAGGCTACAACCTTCTAATAGGAGTACAAAAACTTTCTAGTAATATAGAAATTTTCAATTTTAGCAACAAAACAACTTACTTCTAAATTGAGTTGGAAAAAATTACCTCTTTTCTTTGCGCCTGATGCAATCATAACACCATCCTTGTTGTTAATGATGCATTTGTCATCTTTGAACTCCAACTAATAGCCTTTTCCAAGTAATTGTCCAACACTGAGAAGGTTATGTTTCAAACCATCAACTTATGAATTTATATTCTTAGAGTACCAATATTAGTTAGGAGTCTTCTCAATGTTTCATAACGTGTATCTGAATTCCTTTTGATAGGAATACTGGCATGCTTGGAATTATGTATTGTTATTGTATTATATGTGGAATCTATTAGGAATGGGAACACTAAGAGGGGGGGGGGAGTGAATCAGTGTTCACTATATTTTCTCTTTTCTCTTTAATCTTTATACTGAACTTAAATGCTTAAGTATTCACATAAACATGAAACATGAAATCAACACATGACACCAATATGATTGCGAGGAAACCCAAATAGGTAAAAACTCTGGTTGGAATTGACACCCACTAATATTTTGCACTAGTGTTTTTGATCCTTGTTAGAAGATCCTTTACCCTGTTAGGAGTAGCTTTACAAAGCATTAAGTACAGTAGACTTGCTCAAGGGTTAGACCCTGTTAAGAGTATTTTACAATGATCCCTATTAGGGGAGTGTACTCACTGTCCTAGAGCTCACTGCTCAAATGGTGAAGGCTATAACCTTCAGATATCAGATACACACTATATCTATTGGGTGAACTGTCACTGTGACACTTCTTGTCAGATCAGTTCCTTTGATGTGCTGATGCTTTGAATTCTTACAAATCTTTAATACATCTCATAGTTTCTTCGCACACTTCTACTCTACTTAAAATATTATTCTTTTAACTTCCATACATAATACAATGGGTGTATCTTATATTTATATGCTCATACAAAATAAACAACTAGGTCGGCCCTTAAACCTATTACAAATAATGCTTCCAAATGAATTGGCTTAAACATGCTTACAAAAAAACAAGTATACATCTTGGCAACCTAAATATAATAGGCACATATCCTTTACAACTATACATTATAATCGCAAACCAAAGTACTAGTTGTCAACTCCATGCTCTGCTCTCTGCTGGCACACACTAGTTCTACAACTTCTACTAACTATATCTTTCACATCCTTGCACATCTTCTTATGCCCTCATAGGATAAGCATGAGTATAGTCTAAAAAAATTAACTTTTAGGGTGCATGCCATAATTCATCCGTACACTTAGGTGCTGATGTTCTGAGCTGTAGGAACTCTGTACACTGTCCAGTCTTCAACACTTAACTGATTTTTGATCTTCTCATTAAGTGCGCTCACTTCAAACTGCTATATGACTTTGTTTCCATAATGAAAATACTATATCAATTCATATACATTAGTATAGTCAAGTTGCCAACAATCTCCCCATTTTTCATTAATGGTAACAAAGGAATATGGCTAAGTTGCTAACTGCCCTTAACACAAAAACTTTTTGTCTTCTATACATTTCTTATACGTAAACTTATATCTCCCTATACATATTATACTCCATATTCTATACATAACTCCTCCTTTGACATTAATGATAGAGGTGCATCAAAAAACTATATCTATACATACTCACTGAGGGAAAACATCTGGATATGGTGTCTTGATGTTCTAGATCTCCTTCTTCCAAAAGGTTATCAGAGAGTTAACTATCTGGAGATGGGTGCAAAAAGCATACTGTAGCTTCTCCATTTTCTCCAAGTCACTACTAGGACCTTGATCATATGTCACCATGGTGACATCAATTTCCTTGATGTTCTGATTGAGGATGTCTAATGAGGGTGCAAGACCATTCCTTGGCTGTGTTTGCCTTGCCGTGATCTTTGACAACTCTTTTTCCACCTTCTCAATTTTATCAATATGTTCTTGGTAATCATTGTTGCACTTGTTCACATCAGTGGATTTGTCTTTCCCTGAAGTCTTTACTTGCTCAATCATAGCTTCTACCTCTTTTGATTTGAAATGAGCATTGTTAAGCTTATCTTGGTTCATGCATTCTGTAATGATTCTTCTTCCTTCATCTGAAAAATTCTTTCAAGGATGCTTGACCAGACTTGAGTGAATTCAGATCTAGAGAAAAGTTTCTCATCAACTAATTCAATCTCTTTTTTAAGTACTTCTCTTCTGCTACTATGGACATGGATTCTTCTAGGCTAGAAAAAATTCTTTTGAACTGTGAGATGATTGTACTCACATCATCAACCAAGTGTACCTTTATCACTTTCTTATCCTTTGGTAGTAGACTATTCAAAATGTTTACTGATTCTACTAGGAGGGGATTCCTCATTACTTGTTTTTATTTTGCCTTCTCTATAGCTAGGATGCTAAACTTAATCAGCTCTTCTTCTTTCCAGGAGACTGAACTGCTTGTATCAGGTCTCAAGCTTTACAACAATGTCGATGAGGGAGTGATGGGAGTGCTATCCATCACTTCTTATTTTACCTTGACTAGTTCAATAGAAGTTTCATCCTTATCTTCTTTCTTTTCTTCTTCTTTCTCATCAAATATGTCTTCAATAAGAACTTTTGTTTGATGAGTGGCAGGTGAGCTGCTGCATAAGCTTCCAGCTTCTTGTGTGCTCACAAAAGCTTCCTCAAACTTATCCAATTCTATTTCAGTGGCCACCATGGCTATCTCTATATTGTCAATAACAATGGTGCTATTCTTGAGTGATTCTAACATGGGTGCAGACTTATTTATCTCTAATTGTCTTCCATTTATGGGCGCTAAGTCCTGTGGGCCTGTCACTTATATATTGGAGGTCTCTAGTACTTTTTCTTGCTTACTAGGTGCATGAGTGATGGGTGCAAAAGGAGGTTTCATGTATTGTTCTAAGAACACCTTCTCAAAGGCCTTCTCTATTTCCTTTGTTATTAGCTCATAGTCTTTGTTCATAATGCATAGAGTTCTCATCTTTGTTCTTAGGTGCGGCTTCGCTAAATTCAATATCAATGTATTTTCATCATTGGAACATACTTGTAGACTATCTTCTAATATCTTTTCTCTTATCCTTAGATCCTCTTCATTTGCTTGTCTCTTTTGGAATTCTAAAATATCTCATATTCTATACACAATTCCCCCTTTGACATTAATGACAAAGGTACATCAAAAAAAATTATCTATACATACTCACTGAGGGAAAACATCTAGATATGCTATCTTGAGGTTCTAGATCTCCTTCTTCCAATTGGTATCAGAGCTCTGGTCCTCAGCAAAGAAGTTTAACCACTTGAGGAGATCATGGACAAAGCCCAAATGAAACATTTGAAAAGAAATCTTGAAGCTACTCTTGAAGACCTGGACAATTTAGAAAGAGAAATTAAAGAACTAACAGAAAAGGTCAGTGATGCTCAATTAGCTATCAAAAAACTAAGAAAGGATTTGAAAGATCACTCTAGCAGTGATCTTGAAGACAAGGTCAAGATGTTGAATGAAGAAAATTCATCCTTATTAAGTAAGCTAGAAGAGTTCGATGATAAGCTGAACAATAATTAGGAAGTCTATAATGAACAAATCAAGGAGAACCTTCAACTCAATGAGGAATTAAGGGAAGCCAACTTAGAAATCTTGGAACTAAGGAATTGCGAAGAAAGAATGGAGTATGAATTGAAAGAAGTAAAGAATCACATTGAAAAATTAAACATCGGTTTTGATTTGATAGAATATTAGTTCTATGCAAGAAGAGCTAAAGGAGACACTAGCTATATTGCATACAATGAAGCACAAAACCAGATTGACAATATGCGAGCAAGAAAGAATACACAAAAAGACTCTACTAATACTGAGAAAACTGAAGATCAAACAAAAGACAATGGTGGACCTCCTAAGAATGAGTGCAAGCCTGTAGAACACACATGTTTTGCATGTAACAAGCATGGTCACATTGCAAGGAACTATACAAAGGTAAGACCTTTTAATGGTTACTATTATTCATGCAATAAATTTGGTCATACAACCATGAATTGCAAGACTAGTAAGAAGAACATGATTCAACATGATCAAAGAAGTCAGAATCAGACCAATGCAAGAAGTTCTTAGAATGTTACATGTCAGATATGTAACTATAATGGCCACTCAGTGAAACAATGCAAAATGGTGACTCATGTCAGTGCACCGAGGAATATGAGACCCCCAGTCATTTGTCACTCTTGTAATAAGGCTAGACATATCTCAAAGTTTTGTAGATCAAGGATGCAAGGTTAGGAAAGTCCTAAAAAGGTCAAAGAATTAGTATTGGATCCTGAAGGAGAAGTCAATTTTGTGAAAGCCTCAGAGGATGTGAGCTTGATTTGGTCAGAAGGAAAGAAGAACACAGTTGATGAGTGTGTATTGGATGCATTGATAGTGGACACACTCTCTACATCTGCATAAATGGCCCTCAAGGTCATAGGGGGAGCTAATTTATCTCTAGACCCCTGCGTGGCTGGTATGCTCATTCTTAGAGTATGCACCTTTGGACTTAAGATTTTGGAGTGTATAGGAACCTTTTTGCAAGAGAACACATGTTGATTGTTAATAAAACTCAAGTTGGAAATTTAGAAGTGACAGCCTAGTTTACGTGAGTTGCATTAATGGCAGAATTTTCACTTTAAGTACACACAAATTTATTTCATTACTCATTTCATTCAAATTTAGAGTGATTGAAGAGAAGATAGAGCCTTGGAATTTTTTGTGAAGATTTGGAGATTGAACTATCAGTGTTTGCAGTGCATTTGGTTAGTTGCAGAAACCCTAGTTCGTTGTGCCAATTTGAAGGTCATCAAATTATCTCAAAGATCAGTTGGAAAGTGATTAACAAATAAGTCATGTCCACTCCCATTGTTTATGATGTCACTAAGAAGAAAAGATATGTTTTCAAGAAGCACCTATTTAAATCAACCCTAGATGATTTAGAGGGATCTTTCTCCCGCACTCCTATGGGTGTCATGCATGTGGAAGACATTAGGGCTTACATCTACTATAAGAAGGAACTAGTTGGTTTGGATAGGTTAAGGGTGCACATGGATACCATGTTGAAACCAGATAAAACCTTCATGGATGAATATGTCAAATGGAATGATCACCCCATTGTTGAGTATGCTATGGCATATGAATTCTATGAGATAGAATGGATAAAGATTTTATTAAGAAGAATTCATGATGATCTATTTTGGATTGGTGATGTGCCAGTAAGAATCATAAGACATCCTTCTAGTGGGCAAGGATGTCAGGAAAATGGTGGACCAAGCATGTAAGTCAAGAAGCGATAGGTGCGGCATGACAATCGAGCCTATTGAGAAAGCAAACATCAAATTGATGTCAATGATACTAGGATACATGTTTCATCACACCAATAGAGTGAATAGTGTTCCTACGGGCACTATTCTAGGAGCCATCTAACTTGTAAAGGAAGATGGAGAGTTCAACTTGTGTGAGATCTTGCACGCATAATTGATTGAGAACATCAAGCCTATCAAACATGACAAGACAAAGATATTCAAGTTTGGGTCACTAATCATCTATATGTACCTTCATATAGTTGTGAAAGTATCAGACTTGTATCTAGACCAGAATACTAAGTATTCCATTATTCAATGGTTTAATCATGGGTGAGTATCATAATATCCGAAATAGATTAATATCATAGATTCCACATGTTGGTGCTCAAAAACACTAGACCATTTTGAGGCCAACTAATAGGCACAACAAGTGCCTTTGCAATTCTGGCTTGATTTAGCCAAGGCTGGTAGGCCTAAATCAAATGTGCTTCCTAACTACACAAACATGTGCATAAACAACATAAATTCCTTCCAAAGGGGTTAATAATCCTTGGAGCAAAAACAACCTCATATCCTAATCGTTAGATAACTTGAAATCTAAACTAAGGCTAGAAAATAATGCTAAACCTAATTGAATGCTTTGTAAAGAAGATAACAGACACGATATGTAAAATGAAATTAAAGGAATAGGATGCCAAAACTAGCAACAAATGATTAGATGACCAAATTCCATTTATCAATAAGACCAATGCCTCTTTCACCCTAGGCAATGGAGTCAATCCAATCCTCAACCCTACATACAACCTTAGAGATAGTTTTGCATTTCAAAGCAAATTAGAAGGATTTGATTCAGAGGACAATTTTCAAAATATTGAAACATACATCGAATTCTGAAGACAAGTCATAAAAAACTCATCACTTTGATTTGCATTCAAATGTGTGTGAACTATTGCAGACAATTAACTGAATTTAACTCCTCAAATGACAACCCAATTGACTTTGGCCACAAATCAAACAGATTCTTAACCATGCAAAATGAGCAAACCAATTAATAAATCAAAATGCAATAAATCACACAGTATTTTAAACGATCACAATAAAGAAATCAAGATTGATTTAACCAAGGGACTAGTTGAGGGAATTGAAAACCAATGCATAGATGGAAAACAAAAACAACTTATCTTTTGTTGATATTGAAAAATTGGTACACCAGAATCCATGTTGCAATTGTTGAACAATCCTATCCTACAAAAATTGAAATTCTTGTAACTGTCCCTGCATTGGTCTTGGTATCCCATTTGTATAAAGTTCAGGGGATGCACACAAGCTTCAGATGAATGCGTATGTTCATAACTAAAATCCAATTTCAACAAACTACAACATTAATAAATATTTACAAAATAAAATATTAACCATAAGGCTAATATACTTAATAAATAAATCTTTGATTAATGCTCTTGTAATAATAATTTGTCCTTCATCTTGCAAAGCATTTTGCCACATAACAAATATCCATCTTTGCAATATTTAGTTCTTGGATAACCTGTTTCATTTATCATTTAATAATCCTCCTGCATATAAAAACATAATTAGGCATTATGCTTCCACTATATCAAAATTATCTTTTGATAAAAATAATTAATCCTTAGGAAATAATTTACTTCTAATTTTTAATTCTAAGGATTAATATTTTTATGATTTACCTTTATAGTTATTATCTCAAAAAATATATATTACAAGGTAAACTATAACATTACTTAAAGAAACACTAAATATATATTGCATGAACATTTCATAGGGTAACAATTAGTAACAAAAGACTCAATCCTCAATAAATCGACTATATACGATAAATATTTATGCTTTTGAAAATTTTCTTTACCTTAATAAAAATTCACAAGTAATAATATAAGGTAAAAATAATCAAAAAGAATATATGTCATTTTTAAGCCAAAACATATTTTCACTTTAATTAGAATCCCATGAAGTTCCTCGTATAAAAAATGCAATCACAATATTATTTTACCCCACCATAACAAGGATATATATTTTATTTTAACTTAAGCTTTCAAGGAATAACATAGAGCAATGTAAAATTCAATATAGAAATATTTTGAAAACATTAGGGAAAAGGTCTTATAATCCATCTAATGAAAAAATATATATTTAACCCTAAAGATCAAATCAATCCACTTAGGGCTAACATATTAAGTTCATAAAATAATTACCCTAAAGCTACAAAATATTTCTAATATAAAATAATATTACAACCATAAAAATACATATAATTAAGGGAATCTAAAAATCTCACTTTCTAAAAAGAAACCCTAAAACATAGATATTAAAAATCAACTAATTCATAAAAAATAGTAGGGTAAAATTATTAATACCCTAAAATTAAAGTAAATGAGTAAGGAAAAAGTTACTCTTAGGGATTTGCAACTAAAGAAGAAATGGCAAACCCTAAATTATTATAAATAAACAATTTACATTAGACACCACTAAAATATAATAATAATGCAATAATGCTAAAGCTTTTTCACCTTATTTGACAAAAATATTAATGTTAAAAAATACATTCAATGAAAATGTTAAATTATATTTAGGGATATGAGCATTAAAATTTTACATCCAAAATATCCCAAAACCCTAAACGTTATAATACTTATCTAATTATTCACCTTATCATATTTTAACTTTAGGTTTTTAGGGAAAATTGAAGTGAAACAATAAAACCAAAAACAAAACCAAGTCCTATAAATAACATAGGACATTGCATAACATAAATCAATTACTTTCATGATCCCAATAATTTATTTCTAAAATATTAAAAAATAAATCAAAAATCTAATATTAATACCTTTATTTACACATATGTTCTCAAGGAAAAACATAGAGTAATCGGTAGAGGGTAGAGTCGGGTAGTTAGGTAGGAAAAGGATTGGGTCGAGAGGTTGAGTGTTCAACTCCCTCTCCCCATTCTTTTTCCTAAAATCAGAAAATACATAAATTATAGAAGAATTCTTATTTAATTTGAAAGTTTAATTAGGCAAGAGATTACTCCCTATGTAAGAGGTTGAACTTTACTTCTCACCTGCACATAAAAACAAAAATAAATAAGTATTTTCTCCTAACCCTCTCAAAGAAAACAAATAGACTAATTGGTTAGGGGGTAGGAGGGTAGATAGGTAGGAAAAAAGTCAGTTTGAGAGGTCGAGTGTTCAACTCCCTCTCACCGCCCCTTTTACTCAATCTATTTTATTTTTTATTTTTAGAATTATTATTTATCCAAAACAAATGTGCATTAGAATAAAGTAATTTACAACCTAATACATGAAAATAAAAATAACAAATGCACACACTTTTTATTCATTTTAGTTTTTATCATAGGAAAGTTATAAAATATGAAAATTAAAATCACACTTCCTTGACAATTTTATATATATTTTGGCTTGAATTTTTAGGTGCCACCAATGGCTCCAATTGGGGATGTGTGTCCATACCTGGACACACTGAGAATCCAGATTTCAAAATGTAAATAATAAAATTATAAGAAAATAAATAATATTTTAAATGTTGAAATAAGTAAAGAAAATTTTATTACCTCAATACATACTTACCCGTATTACCCTTTTCAACACATATGATTACTTCTTTTATGTTGTAACATATCTTCGTGCTGCTTTTGGAAATTAACGGTTGACCATGAACAATAATCATTTATATCTTGTATATTAGACTCTCCCCCCATCTCACCAAACCAGCTTCGTAGACTCTGGGTGTGATCAAAATTTTGCAAAGGCTTGTTACCATTTGGCTTACCGTGCGTGTCCTTGATCAGTGGGTTGTTGTTTTGATGTAGATTCATTTGCCCATGATATAGTGTATTTCACATGAGTTGTTGATGTGGCATGTGAGTATGCTACACATCATTCTAGAAAGGTGCCTCATACACATACTATGAGTTATAACTCTGAGAATGTATCCCATCATTACTTATGTTATAAATGCATTGATTTTGCTGCTTATTGTTACTAATCTGTTGTAGCTCGTTACACAAATTGGTTTGTTGTTGCTGTGTATTCTTATCACCCACGCCTAGCATATGTAAATTAGGATAAATGGTATCTGGTATTTGCAACTCCTTACTGCGTAGGTTATAATTGTATTTATTTTATACCACATGCTAAAACATCAACTTACTGCACATGGTCTTACTGTGCATGATCCATTTGATATCCATGTTTTGTTCCTCCACTTACGTGCTGACAAATGGCAAAATCATTCGGTTGCTGATGTGCGTGAGTGATGGTATATGGCTATTGTGTGTGATAGTTTTGCCGAATGTTGATATTTCCCAACGTATTATCAACCTATTATAATTTAAACAATGCCAATCTTCTTCATAATCAAAGCTATCTCTGTCGTGATTGTCATGCCTAGATTTCCTTAGGCAAAAACACATCTATTTTTTTAATTTATAAATATTAAAATAAATAAATAAGAACATTACTCTTCCTACTAGTTACAACTTCAATCAAAGAGATACAACAAAAAAACATATCCCTTTTTTTTTTGTTACAACTTGGATGTATGTCACTTCTTACACACACTACAAATCTTTACAAGGAGACTCTATCTTACAAGATCTTTCAAGAAGAAATAGATGATACAATGACTTATATTACAGTTTTACAAGGTACACTTTACAGCCAATACCACAATGAGGGAATTCACAAACATTGCATTCTTTCATAGCCCTGGTCTGGTCCAACCAAGATATCTTAAAAAAACCTGCAAGAAAACAAAACCGACTAGCAAAACCATGGTACTCTCCTCCCTACCATATGGCATTATGAGACCTCGTAGATCCTAGCCAACCCCCGAGCAAGGGGAAATCAAGCCAACAAGAATACCCATACATCCCCCAAAGATTGCACACTTCACATTACTTCATGAAACAACAACATATACGTCATTCTTTCCCTCACACAAGGATTACAATAAAATTTTTTTTCTTACATGACCATTCACAACAAGGATCTAATAAGAACCACTCAATAAGAAGGAAATAAAAAGTTCAAGCAAAAACAACCATGGTTCATCTTTAGCTCACCTAACAAACACATTTTCCACTAGGACACAAGCGATTCAAAACACTTTGTCCACACAATACTCTCATGAATAATCTCAAGGGCTTACATAAAGCATAACAACAACTCAAAACACACATATACAAAATGAAATACCTTCCTACTCATATGAACTCATAAAAATGCATAAACTCCATTAATGGAGGTTGAGGTGCACATACCTTCAGCTGAAGTTATGGTAGATAGATCTAATGAGTCTTCCATTTCTTCCTTTTTTCTTCTCTAACTTTCTCCTAGCTCCTAGATTGTCTCCAAAGTTGGAGAGTGGGAGATTGGGCAACTCCATCCAAGTTTGCCACTAAAATAGGCTTCTCACACTCTCCCATGCCTTTGGGAGAGTTGTCAGCTTCCCATTGGGTGACCTTCCCAAAACCCTACAACTTTCCTAAGGTGGTACTACAAAAAGGTGCATGGGGAAGAGAGTTGGAAACTTTTTGACTCATGAAATTTCACATGTGAGTTTTTTTATTTTCGTCATTTGACAAAAGCCCACTTTTGGAGGGCTTCCCAAGGTGACTCTAGGGTGTCCTATGGTTAAAAAGGACCCTTACCCATAGTTGTAACCCATGGGCCTACTATTTTGTGAAAAACAACTCCCCGGGGGTCAATTTGACCCCTCAAAACCCCACCTAAAAGTGAAATTCAAGATTTAAGGAGATGTGACTTCCCATGTGTGTCCTAACGAAGGTAGAGGTATGGGGAAGACCAATTTGTACTAGAGTTGGATGGTGACAACTTCCTTATTACCAAACAAATTTAAAATGCAACTAAATTCACATTACAAATGTCATAGACAACTCCAAAACACATCACTTTCTTACTTGGCAAGGTGCACGATTAAACAAAGAAATGACAAAATTAAATACACACATAATCCCCTTTCTTTTAAAAAAAATAAGACACATCACAATAGGCCTAGACCCCCTTTAGGACATGAATTTGGTGTCATGGGAGGCACACACATAATAGCTTGATTTCCCCTTTCCATGGTTTTAGTCTTGCACACTCAATGTAATTATCAGTATTCCCATAATAATTAGAGCATGATCAAAATACAATTAAAACTTAACTTTCATTTTATCAATACACTTTCAAGTTAGGTAACGAGTTATCCTCTAAGGAATCCATCAATTCTCTTATGTTACTAAATTTCAAAATGCTTCAAATTACAATTAATCCATAATTCCAATCTATGAAATCATCACTATTTGCTTTATTGAACTAATCTTATTCTATCAAGATATTATAATCTTCTCAATTCCCAAAAGTAAGATTTAATTTTGAATAAACATCGTGACCTAAAGTTAAAGTCACATAATTATCAACCCTTCATTATTAATCCTACCTCATGGTATACTAGGGACTATGGTAAAATAGTTATCAATGCTATTTCAAACTTCTCATTTTAACTCAAGATTAAGTAACCTAACCATTCATTGCAGTTTCACCTCTAGTTCATAGCAGTTAATTGTCTAATCTGATTTGTCAGGATGTTCCAATTCTACAATAATAAACTTTGAGCAAATTGAATTAACTATTAAATCCATAATTATATGAAAGTGAAATAAGAGTTTCATTTGTACATCATTTCCTAGCTTAACCATAATTATTCATTAGGGCAATATTTTAATCCATATAAGCTCCTTATTATAATTTCTGATGGAATTTCCAAGCATCTTAACATAATATTAATTCTATCATGTAAGCATAGGTTTACACCTTCATGTTCTAATACCACAATAGTTAACTAAAGGTAATATTACTTCAAAACTATATCTTAAATTAACATATTCCGTGAATTCATTTGAAGATGAAATCTATTCTAGTTAAGTTGACAAACTACAGTCAAGATATCTAATAACTTCACATAAAATCTACGGAAAATTTTGCAAGAAATAATAGTAGTGCTTACTAGAGCGTTCTTACCAAGATGAGGGAAATGGAGGGGTCCTACAGTGATCTCCACATGCATGCCTTGGTTTCAACATCTTGGCCACGTTTTTTGCAAATCCGGGCTGCTTCTCAGCTTTCTGGCACTCCAAAATAATTTAAAACATTGCAAAAATGTCCGCCATGTTGAGGCATATGGCTGGGGCAATCATTTTATCTTGAAAATTATTGTTTACAGCATGTATATAGGCTGGAAAAATGATTCCAACAGTTTGCACGGGAATACAATTTTGCCGGCCGTTTTTAAAAAATTCTAAGCGTTTTAGAGGCTGCCAACATATCAAAAATATGAAAAAAATATAAAAAATCCTTCAACATTCATAGAGAAAGGTCTGGGAACCTTTGTAGATGTATAAACAATGATTTTCAGTCAAAAATTGACTTCAAATCTCTGCTGTAATAATAAAAACGTGACCCACTTCTTTGCGAGCTTTTAACATATTTATCACGCCATTCCTCTAGCACTTGTTTCTGATCACTATTCAGATGACAAGCCATGTGAAAAACTCCTTCAATATAGATCTGGTTGTTGGCTCCAGATATTTTGAATGTTTTGAATGATGTAAATGAATCCTTCTATCGTCATATTCAAATAGCCTAGTAGCTATTTACATGATTAAGGTAAGGATTTATTTATTATTACATATTTTTAATCCAAAATAATTAATCAACAAATTTAGTGGCTACATATAGTGAAAAGATAAATAAATCCAATCAATATAAATCAAGGGACTATAATCTATTAATATGACATAAAAAGAAAAACATAAAGAACATAACATAAATATAGAGAAAAATATGGTAAAAACATACTTACCTACCCCAATATTTGAAACTTTTACCTCTGTCAAAAATCTTGTTCTGGGGATATGACAACATATACCTTCTGGAAACATCATTATTGGTAATTGGAGTAAAAAGGAAAACACAATTCCATGTAGTTATTAATCTATGTCAGAGTTCAAGGGCCCAATTTTTATTTTCCAAATATGTTTCATTTGAAAGCCCTAAATTTGTTTCTTTAGGAAAATCTAAGAACATACATTCAATACTATGCATAAAATAAAAGGTAAACTCAAATTGATCATATTTTATACTATGTTTTATATAATTCAAATTTTCATCCTTTAATATTTTTGCCTTTAGAACTCTAGTACACAAATTAGGATGCCCTAATTTTTTGTAATCATTCTTTGTGCCAAATTGCACGAATATTATATCCATTCTTTCTTCAAGCATTTTATTTTCTTGGCATTTCAATTTTAGGTATATATTTTTCTTAGGAATAATTTGAAGACATATTACATCTTCTTTATATGTTATTTCATCTCGTATTTCTAAATTATTTTCAATAAAATTTTCTTCTACCTTTTCACAACAAGAATTTAGAAATATGGAAAAGTTATACATACCTGTAGGGATACTTACCTGTGATTCTTCATCATTTTCAACATTATATCCAAGTGCACCATCATTTCCATGAATATGGTCCATTGCTACTCCCTCTTGTACACATGATTTTTCTTGTAGCATTTTGTCTTTGATGTGCAGAAAATTTGAAGAACCTATGAAGTCTCTTATGGAAATGTCCTCTTGAAGATTATTAATACCAATTTCCTCATTACCCATTTTTTCAAAGAACTCTTCCTGCTCACAGTCTAAATGTATTTCACTTTCACAATATAGAAAGATTTCATTTATTTCACCAAATTGTTCACATCCAAAGAATATATTTTTATGCTTCTCCAAAGTCTTGTCATCTAGGAAGTTTGAAAAATTTGCAGAACCTTCTACAAATATATTTCTTTCATAAAATGTTTCATCCTTTTGGTATTTATTTTTTATTTCAAATACTACCTGATTATTCTCTTCATTGCAACATTCATTTTCTCTTAGGATACTTTCCTTTGATTCATCATATAAATAATTGTCTAGAGTTTCATGATGCATATCTTTAGTGGACACAACATTCTGAACCTGCACATCCTGACGATTGTTGGATAAATGTGAACCATTTTTCTTGACATACCTCGAGTGTTCTGCATTCAGAAAATTTGAAATTTTTCGTACTGAGAAGCTTTTCATCTTCATCAATGAATTAATTCTCTGCATCAACTTCACCTATCTTATTTTTAATGGAATCATCCATATTGTAATTTTGTTCAGAACACATACCATCCTCTTCTTCAACTTGATTTGAATCCTCTTGTTCATTTGAATCTAGAATATCGTTAGGTTTTTGCACCCCTTTTGTAAATTTATCATTTTCTTCTATTACAACTTTGTATACAATTTTAAGAAGCTGTACCTATTCATGAGTTACTCCTAAACTATATATTTTGTTTGAAAAACTTGGCCTGATATCATAAGGTATTTTACCGAAGATATCAATCATCTTCATAAATAAAATCACCACATTTTCATTATCATACCATTCTAAAGTAATGAATGCATTCAAGGGAGACATGCTTGATTCATCCCCCTGGTGTTGATCATTAATGTTCTCTCGATAGTTATCCATGTTATGAAATGGATTAGAAATTTTTTAAAACCAATCATTGTCGCTTCTTATAATCCTTTCTTCATTGTTTGGTTCCAATTCAATGAACCACTTGTTTGTTAGAGATCTTCTCCCTAACATAGGCTTCACCTGAAACTAAATTTTAGAGTCGCCACCTCACCTTCTATGAGGAATTAATAACTACTTTGAGTTCTTATATCCCAGTAGAGTCTTCACAACATTAACCAGAGATCCTTAAACTACCTTTCATTGATAGCGTCCCTAACAGAGTCGCCAATTTGTTGGTGCTAAAAAATGTTGGACCATTTTGAGGCCAACTAAGAGGCACAACAAGTGCCTCTACAATTCTGGCTTGATTTAGCTAAGGCTGGTAGGCCTGAATCAAATGTGCTTCCTGACTGCAAAAACACGTGCATAAACAACAAAAATTCCTTCCAAAGGGGTTATTAATCCTTGGAGGAAAAACAACCTAATATCCTAATCATCAGATAACTTCAAATCTAAACTAAGGCTAGAAAGTAATGCTAAACCTAATTGAATGCTTTGTAAAGAAGATAACAGATAGGATATGTAAAATGAAATTAAAGGAAAAGGATGCCAAAACTAGCAACAAATGATTAGATGACCAAATTCCATTTATCAATAAGGCTAGTGCCTCTTTCACCCTAGGCAATGGAGTAAATCCAATCCTCAACCCTATGTACAACCTTAGAGATAGTTTTGCATTTCAAAGAAAATTGGAAGGATTTGATTTAGAGGATAATTTTCAAAATATTGAAACATACATCGAATTCTGAAGACAAGTCATAAAAAACTCATCACTTTGATTTGCATTCAAATGTGTGTGAACTATTGCAGACAATTAACTGAAATTAAATCCTCAAATGACAGCCTAATTGACTTTGGCCACAAATCAAAAGGATTCTTAACCATGCAAAATGAGCAGACCAATTAATAAATCAAAATGCAATAAGATCACACAACATTTTAAATGATCACAATAAAGAAATCAAGATTGATTTATCCAAGGGACTCTAATACCCCAAAAATGGGCTATAGGTTCACTAACCTCCTTCATCTTCAATTCGAATGAAATTGACATTGCAGTCCTAACCTAAGGCACACCTAAACATCGAAAACTCTAATTGATTATCCTAAATTCTGCATCGGAGAATATTCCTTGAAATATTCTTAATTATCTTAATTATCTTTAATTTAATAATTATTTGGCGATAAATCATATTTATCCTAAAATTAATTAATTGAATATGCTAAATATTTGATTAATTAATTTAATTTTGTCACTTAATTATTTAAATTGAATTTAAGTTTATTTATTCCTAATTATTATTATTTAAATTTGACAATAAATCAAAATTCCTATCATTAATTGATTAAATTCTTATTTAATTAATTAAAGCAAGTTGTCATATTTAATAATATTATTTTTGAATAAAATTTGATTTAATAATTGATTAACCAATAAATCAATTATTATTTTTAATTCAAAAATCAGTTAAGTTGAGGAAAAATCATTTTATTTATTTAATTAATTCATGATTAATCATGCACATTAAAAAGTGAGTTAAACTTTGAATTAGAAAATCAAACTCAACTCTCTTTTGAGTTGAAAATTGATCTCAATTTCTAATTTGAGTTAAAAAGTTATTTTTGCATGATTTTGCATGTTTTTATGAATTAATCATTTATAATTTCTTGTTAACTCAAAAATCAACCCGAGTTCATCAAGAGTGATTTATGACCTTTTCCATGCACCCTCAAGCACTGGATTTCTATAAAAACAAGGCTCGGCTCTTTATAATTGATTCGACGATTGCACAAATTTGCATACTTATGCTGCCAAATTATCAAGCCACAATCCCCAAAATTTGCACAATCATGTTGGTGAATTGACATCTGAAGAATCAAAGCTTCTTGCGAATCAACAACTGTTGTGAGATCAATTTTGTTTTCAATTCATTTTAGTTTCATTTCATATCATTGATAGATTAAATTTTCATATTTCATATTATTCTTAGATCTTAATTTGCATCCAGTTGGTTCCCAAAATGGACTTTATGCTCTAGCAGGCAACCAATACATCTACAGATTTTGAGGATTGGTTAGATCCAAATATTTAGCTCTAGAGATGATTGGACCAACTATAGGGACAAGACTACCCTCTGCGCTTCTGGCTCTGCAAAACCAAGGAAGGTGCTCCTAATCTAGTAAAAATAATACTTATCTCACTAATCACTGACTGGATTTAAATGTAACAGATGAATGATAAGAGAAACTTAAATGATGACCACTCATTCATAGATTTTTCACTATCACTAGGTGGTAATTTATTCTTGCAAATCACTGTAATTCAAATAATTTCAACAATTTTATGTTTAAAGATGGAAATATCAAAAGAACCTTTTCATACACTGATCTCTATGAGAAGAATTCCACTGTCGGCCAGTGTCTTATCCATTGGGCTACACCTCCACTACAAGACTATTATACATGAACAAATATACTAAACTTTGAAAGATTTCTTGCCCTTTGAAAATACTAATCATCTTGTGGTGGATTTTATCAAAGGATTCCTAGATACACACTACTTACTAGTGTATCCTTAATAAAAAATTCAAAGAATTTATGTTATATTCAAAGCTTATTTAATCTGATCCTAGATCAGAACTGAGAAATATAAACATACACACAGATATTATCCATGCAATGAATTGGAACAATTCATAACTCAAATAGAGATACTCAAAGAGAGATATACATCTTGGATTTTAATCAAATGCTATATTATATCATGCTCACAAAATGCTTTACAATGCAACCTTCTAAAAATAATTTGAACCAGAAAATATTGTTCTTCTATAGAAATAATGTCTAAAATACAGTCTATGATATCCCAGACTCAAGTAACTTATCAGTCAAATTGATCAAGTTCTCAGTTCTTTTACACTGATCCTGGTAATCCTTTTATAGAATAAGGACTGCAAACAAGCCTTGGATCCTCTTAGAAAAGACAAGAAAAGAGTCCTCATATTAGACAAAAAATGAAAATATAAATTTTCTTGTTACAAAACTTTGAGATGGATCGTAAAGATGAGTGCCAAAATCTAGCAATAGCTTCCAAGGTCAGTTCAACATTTGCCAGGTGTTATATTCATGCTTTATTCTTTAGGGAGTTGGGGAAACACCATCTATTGCCTTCTTAGAGGATGTTTCTTCTTCTTTATTATCATCTGAAAGGGATGTTGCTTCCTAGGCTGAAAAGGTATCCTCAGAAGGCCAATTAAAAGCCAAAATTTCATCCCTCTTTCATAGAATCTTGTTCCAACTAGTAACCAATTGATGAATTTTAGTTATCACCTTAGTAAAATGCACCCTGGCATCTTGCAACATTTCAATTGTTTGTACAAAAGGAAGAGTGTCTTCAGTGCTAATAACAACATCAATCTTGACTAACACTCCATTCTTAATTTGTTCCAACCATTTTTCCCTCTCTTTTATGGTTCCATCTGCTCTAACAAGACCCGGGAATATCTGAAAATCATTTTGTAGGTATCTTACTCTTAAAAGAGCTACCTTTCTCTTTACTTCTTCCCTAGATACTTCAAAATCAAGGAGAGATTTGATAATTTTATAAGTAATTGCCAATTGGGGGCACATAGTACTATGACCTTTAATTGATCTAAGAAATGTCTTCAAAACATTTTCCCTAGGCACCCAGTCATCCAAAATTTTGCCCACGGTTTCTTCTTCTTTTCTAAAAGAAAGAAAAATATTAGATAACTGCCCTGCATGTTTATAAACTTCTCTAGGCTTTACATTCCTAACAAAGTGTTGAATGGTGTCCTTTAGTCTCTTTTCAGATTTCTATTGTTCTCTCTGTTCTATATCTTCACTGCTTAGGGAAGGGGGAAGAGGAGACATGGGAAACTCAATAATTGGGCTTGAGGAGGAAGGACCAGTAGTAGAAGAAGGAAGTTGCAACTGTTGCAGTGCCTGGATTGGGCTTTCCTCCCCCAACTTTTTCTTCAAATCTGTAATTATTTTATCTTTCTCAAACAATCCTTGTTTCAAATCTCCATACACCCTCAGCATTTCTTCAAATTTTCTTGTGAGTTCCTCCTTCTCTTTTGCTTTCCTTTCTACCACCTTTTCTACAATGTGAGTTGTGGCTACCACCATACTTGATGCTTCTATTGCTGATGTGTCCAAAATCCTCTTGACTATGAGACCACTAGAGAGACTATCCTTAATTATTTGCTTTCCTTTTTTTTTCTCATCTCTCTTTAATGACCATATGACCAAATCTTGATGGTCATTACTAAAAGCAACTCTTTTGACAGCCTATTCTACCTCTTCCTTGGTCTTGTACATAGGTGTAGTTTATTTTCTAACTGCATCAAGGACTATTGCATCAGCTATGTCCCATTCAGGGAGGATAAGTACTCCTGCATTCTTTACCAATTCTCTCCCCTGTTATGGAGTAATCCTTTCAAATCTATCTGTCATCTCTTTTCTAATTTCATCTTCAATATTTTTAAGATCTTCATCAGGATTCTCCTTGTGCTTCTTCTCATAAGCTTCCTCAAATTTACTCATGTTCATTTTCCATAAAAAATATAAAAAGGCCCGGGTCTTTACAAATGCATCATCAGCTAGAAATTCTTCACATGCTTGTTTGATTATAGGGTCCAATTATGTCCCTGCAATTTCTCCTGCTGTTAAGCCTAACTTAGGCTCCTTTGGTTGCTTTGGAATTACCTCATTTATCTCATCTTGAGTCATGAATATTTGACCCTGAGATCCCATTTTTTGAACCTGCTCTATGATCTCCTGATCATCTCTAATATTCAAGGGTTACTGTGAAGGAGAGTATTCTTCCTCTGAATCATGAGGTCTCTCTTCTATCCTTTGTTTCTTGGTGGGAGGTGAAAAATCAATGATGTCTTCATCTATCTAGTCCTGTGGTACATCTATAATTTCTTCAACCTCCTTTTGCCTCTCCACCTGCTTTGATGTAGAAGGGAGATCTTCTCTTTTCTTTTGCTACTTCTTGAAAATAGATTCAAGAATTATTACACCATAACTAGTCCTCTCTTGCAACATATATTTTCTAGGAGGCAACACCTTTGCAAATGCACCTTTGCCCAATAATGATTTAGCCCTCTCAAGGTTGTCCTGCATAGCCTTTTTCTTCTTCTCCTCTAGAGTCTTAAAAATTTCTTGAAAATAGTTCATGAGAGTATCTATCCTCTTTCCCATAGGATTTATACTGCCTATAGGATCATATTTGGTGTCAAACTGTCAGACAAAATCCCATTTTTTCTTGTACACTAACCACTTTTCCTTTCTAACTGCTCAGTCTTGCAACCCTGGGGTATTTCTAATAACATCTTCAGGAAAATTAAAAATGTGGTTTATTGCTAAGCATCTGACCCTCTTTCTAAACATTTCATTGTAGAAACCCTCTGGGTCTATCATCCGGGCAATTGTGGTTGTCAAGTGATGTGGATCCAAGATTTTATGCATATGAAGCCACCCACCCTTTATGATTATAAACTAGTGAGAAATGGTAATGTTTGGGAACAAAGTTCCTCTATCTTTAGCAATACTATTATTCTCAATATCACCTAATTGTCTGAAGAATTCTGTAATGCTGATCTTGATGGGAACTTGGAAAGGAAAAATAAAAGGATTCCCCCTGAAACCATATAATCTAATAATAGTTGAATAGGATAGAAAATAAAATTACCCCAATTGTGCACTATGTTGAGGTCCTTCACAAATTTTTGTGGTCTAACAATTTCGGCCAAGGTGACCGGGACTCTAGGGCTATCATGAACAAAGAATATTCTCAATCTTGCTACAAAACATTTGTTAAACCATATATAACTACTATCCTTTCTGTCCCATGTCATATTTGAATTCCATAGCTGAATAGGCATGTCCTCTCCACCTCTCTGTTTGGATAATTCTATTTCTTTTGCAAAATAATTAGCACCTTTGAACAAAAACATGTACATCATAAAATAGTACCAGAAAAAGGGTTTATCAACTTTATTCTTTCAAATCCCTATAAATCCATCATGGATTAAGTCAGCAATGAAGGGGGCATAATCAAAATTAATTGATAGATGTGGATGTAAGATCTGGATCACCATATACATCAGGTGCTCTAGCATTTTCTCATTTGCATCTTCCCCAAAAACTTGACATAATGACCAATAGGTACCTCTCACCAATACATCAAAATACTCTATTTTGAATGGCTCCTATGCACCTAGTCCTATAACAATCATCTTTCCAATTTGAGTGTAGAAATATTTTACAGGACCAATTCGAAGGAGATGTCTCTGTGCATCATACACCTCTCTTAATTCTTTAAAATCAATCGGTTCCAGGTTAGGTGAGGGGTCACTTAGTCTAAAAACTATTATGATTTCCTTAGTAGAGATTGTCAATAGCTTTTGCCCTTTAACACCCCTAATCTCTTTAGTGATAGGGTCATAGTTTTTTGCAACTTCAATCATCAGGTCTGCATCTAAGAAGACACCAGGTACCACAAGCTTGCCTACATCATTTTCACATACATTATAGGTAGGAACAGGGGTATTTCTCTGGCTGAATCCTACTGTAAATAATGTCAGCCCAGTAAAGTCAGAAGTGCCACTTGCATTAAGAAAAACAATCCTATCATCCCTGATATAATTTCTTGTATCATACAACCCATCTGCCACTTTTACCCTAGGCTCCTTTGGTGTTATCTATTTGACCTCTACCAAATTTACTATTGAACTAGGAAAATATTGTAATAAGTCCTCATGCAGACCCCTCTTAAGATAATCAGTTTCACCAGAAAGCTCTTTCCTAGGTGACATTTCTAGGGCTTATAGCTTACATATATTGGGCACAAAAGAACATAGTAGTAAAGTAATACTTCTTAACAGAACAAGCAAGTGCAGGAAGAACCAACCTTTTCTTCAAAATCCCTAAGAAAATAGCAATTGATTTTTGCAATTCTGCTCGCCAAGCACTCTACAAATTTTTATCTCCTTGTGGCTTTTTGAGGAAGCATAGATTTTGACATACTCATAATCAATCCATAATTATTTCAGTAATTTACTTTGCATGATGTCACCATTAATTTTCCAAGAAACAAACTGTCACTTGTCTGAACCTTTCACCCACTTCTTCTTTAATTTAAATTTTGACCGTTGATTTTTAGTTGGCAAATAATCCAACAGTTTGTCGCATGATTGCATAGCTTGAAAGAAGCTCATGCGACCATACAACAAGCTATCATGTCAATTCCTTTATTGGTGGCAAATCCTTTATAACTTTTACTATTAAAATAGAGCGTTAGTCGCATGATCGCATAGCTTGAAAAAAGCTCATACGACCATGTGACAAACCGTTAGCATTCACCCACCATCATCTATTCCTTAAGTCACTGGTCCCACTTTATCTTTATTAGTAAAGACAATCCATGCTTGCAACATCTGGCAAGTTGTCATGTAATTTCTTTCTTTTTGAGCTTTGGTGTTCACTGACATCCTCCACATTAGCAAGTACTATCGACCAATCAAGAAAAACCATATGCAAAAATTGACATTGGTCCCACTATTTTTAACCAATGAGAAATCACCAGTTGTGTAACCTATCCATGGTCCCACCTGAGAATTACACTAAGCTTGAGGCAAGATCGACAGTTAGTTACACGATCACATAGGTCTCTAAGATTCTATGTGATTATACAACAACCATCAGATCTTCCCTTTATTTCTTTCATCTTTGAAGATTCTTCTAACACTGGTCCCACTTTGTTTCCGCATTAAGCTTTACTGTAAGATCAACAATTAGTCACATGATTGCATAGGTCTATAAGATTCCTTAAGACTATACGACTGTCGTTAGATCTTCTTTAAAGATACCAAGCTCAATGAAAGTTGAAACATTAGAAGATAAGGTATTTAGGACTTAGGATATATTAAGCCACCAGACTTAGGAAAAATTAAAACCGGTAGTCGCTAAGACTTAGGAAAAATTTATGCACATGCACTTTTGAGATTTTAAGTGATTCAAAAAGGTAACGCTCAAATAGATTTAAAATAGAGTGACCTAGGGCTTTTTTTTTAAAAATGGCATATACTTAGTGTTTTTCTTAGGTTTAACTCTTAATTAGGGTTCACTGGATACTGAGGAAGAATAGATAATTTTGTAGGGTTTTTATGGGTTTTTTAGTAGAAAAATTATCATACTTTCATGAACATCTATACACACTTCAAATTTATAAAAATTTCACAAGACTCATGTACTGAAAATTTGAAGTGCTAATAGTGGCTATGTCTGGGGATGTATGCCTCTTGCAGGCATAACAGGAATTCAGAATCTATGGGATAAGTAGACCATCTACTGAAAAAAAACAACTAACCTACTCACACAACTAGAAAACAAACACACAACTAGGAAACAAACACACAATTGGGAAAGGGAAACTAACTACTATTCATGGATAATGAGAGTACTTTAAGAAAAGTACAATTTGAGGAATTGTCCATGAATTGGAAATTCTATTTCATTTCCAATCAAGTCCTTCAGAATGTATGAATCAGGTCCCCATGTTTGACTGATCAAATATGGTCCCAACCAAATAGGGTCAAATTTTTTGTGTTTACCCTTGTCTTCAAGCCTAGCATTCCACATCAGGACTGAATCATTATCTTGAAAACTTCTAACTGTAGTTTTTCTATCATACAAATTCTTATACCTAAGTTGAGATCTCAAATTTGCATCATGTGCTTCCCTCCTTGATTCATCTAGTTGTATCAGGTCCTATAATCTGATCTTCATTTCATCATCTTGATCATCATCATACAATGGGATGAAATTTTACATTTGCAACAAATTATTTTGTGGTAACCTGGCATGGATACCATATACTAAATCAAAAGGAGCACATCCTATAGCCTTCTTGATTGTCACTCTATCAGCCCATAGAGCTAGTTGTAGTTTTGAATCCCATGCCTTCTTGTTTGCATCTAAGACTCTCTTCAAAAATTTTATCAAGCTTTTGTTACTTGATTCAACTTGAGCATTTCCTTGAGGATGGTAGGGAGAAGAGTATGAAATCTTTATACCATATTGCAAACAAAATCTAACAAATTCTTTAGATCTAAAACACAAAGCATTGTCAACAACTAAAACTTCAGGGCATCCAAACCTTATCAACAAATTTTGCATTAGGAAATCAATAACCACTTTACTGGTTTCTTTTTTAGTGGGAACAGCTTCCACCCACTTTGTAAAGTAGTCAGTTGCAACCAATATATAGGAATGTCCTCCACTCGATTTGTTTGGGATCTCTCCTATGAAATCCATACCCCACTTTTGAAAAGGGGTTTCCACAATCATAGGACTCGGAGGCAAATTTCCATTGAATTTCAATTTTCCTAAAAATCTCTGACAAGCATCACATTTTTTGACAAAAAAATGTGCATCCTTGAAAATACTAGGCCACCAAAAACTAGACCTCGGTATCTTATGTACAGTGGTTTTAGCCATGTAATGGCCACCACACACACCTTCATGCATTGCTTGCAACAAATCATTAGCCTTTTGAGGGTCAACACATTTTAGCAAAACACCCTCATTACTCCTCCACCATAATTTTCCTTTAATGATCACATATTTTAGAGCATGTAATTTGATAGTCCTCCTTTTGTGGTCTTCCATATTAGAAGGAAGCAAAAGATTTTTCAAGTATCCAATGACATCCTTGTACCATTCACAGCAATCTAAATCACAAATGTATGGCCTTTGTTCTTCTTCAAGAGTGTTGATGTGATTAGCATTGAAATTGCTTTGGACCATAAGTTTTGCTAACCCCAATCCTCTTACTAGTTTGGTGATTTGGATATCAACATTAAACTCTTGGATTCTATTTATCCACCTACACTTTCTCCCTGAAACTTCTTGTTGAACCAAGATGTCTTTTACAGCAGCACTAGGCACATATGCAACTACAGTTGCTCCTACCAAGTAACATCTGAATTTTTTGATAGCTTTGACCAATGCATAGGCCTGTTTCTCATTTATATCATACTTTAACTCAGTTTCCTACAATGATTTACTAAAAAAGGAAATGGGCTGTTCAAAACCCTCTGAGTTCTTCTGTAACAATACTACAGCTATAGTATGATAAGAAGCAAATGAAAATATTTGGATAGGCTTACTGAAATCTGGTGATCTTAATATAGGGGCACTTTTAATAGCCATCTTGATATTAGAAAAAGATTGATTGGCCTCATTACTCCATTCCACCTTTGCATTCTTCTTTAGCATTTTAGAGATAGGAACACTAATTTCAGCAAAGTTTGTAACAAACCTTCTGACAAAATTTATCTATCCAAAGAAAGATTGGATACCTTTTACATTTTTTGGCAATGGTACCTTGTCTATTGCTTCTACTCTCTCAAGGTCAATCTTGACTCCATCCTTAGATACAATATGTCCCAAAAGCTTACCCTTTGTTACTCCAAAGGAACACTTCCTTGGGTTAAGGGAGACCCCATATTCTAGAGCTCTTACAAAGATTTTTTCCAAGTGACCACAATGCCGATCCTTCTTTTCTAAATAAGCTATCAAATCATCCTAATAAACAACAAGAAATTTGTTTATGAAATCTACAAAGGCTACATCCATGGCTCTTTGAAAGGTAGCCCCAACATTAGTTAAACCAAAAGGCATCCTAACATACACATAAGTACCCCATGGAGTAGTGAATGCAGTTTTGAACTGTTCTGATTCTTTGACAACTACTTGATTGTAACTTGAAAAACCATCCATCATGGACATTAATTCAGATCTAGTAACCCTTTGTAACATGGCTTCCATGTTTGGTAAACCATAATTTTCCTTCAAAGAATTTATGTTGAGATTTCTAAAGTCTACACACAACCTGATGTCTCCATTATTTTTTCTTACAGCGACAAGATTAGAAACCTATGTTGAATGTCTAATAGGTTGAATGATTCCTACATCACTCATATTTTTTAGCTCATCCTGCATTTTTGGTGCCAAAGTAGGGTTGACAAGTCTCAACTTTTGTCTAAAAGGTTTGGTATTTTCCTTTAAAGGAATTTCATGTTGGAACAAGTCTTCTCTATATGCCTTTAAATCATCATAAGACCAAGAAAAGGCATGTCTATACTTTCTAAGAAGACCTATCAGAGACCTTTTTATTTTAGGAGTCAGGCTTCCACCAATATATACATTTTTTGGGGCTTCCTTTGTTCCTAAGTTTATCTCCTCTACACCCTCAGGCTTGCTTAAAAGCTTTGCCTGGAAAGAGCTATCATGGCTATCAAATGCTCTTTCCAACATTACCAAACCCTTTGGGACTTTATTTGTTTTCAACTGCAAGATCTCCTTGCCAAGGAGAGAGTTCTTATTATCCGATGTTTCTACATACTCACCAAAATTTATCTCTTTATCTCCAAAACTTGCATCATAATGCAGAAATCTTAAAATATCTAGATCATCATAAAAAACCTGCCAATTTTCATAATTATCTGGTATGGATGGCCTAGTTTGAATCTCAATCGTAGATATCCCTACAAAGTAATATCCTCTGGTCTTAATGCAATGTTAGCCAATAAATCAGCCATTCTATTATGGTCTCTATCCATCCAATCAATACAGAAAGAATCAAACTATTCTATCTCATCCCAAACAGCATTCCTATATCATTTTAACCTTTGGTTTCTTGAAACATATTTGGATCTAATCTGAGATACAACTAATTCTGAATCTCCAATAAATCTGAGATTTTTGATCTTATGATTTGAGGCTAATCTTAATACTATCAGTAAAACCTCATACTCTGCAGTATTATTTGTACAAGTAAATGACAAGGTGAAGGAAAATTTAAAAGTTTTTTCAGTGGGGGAAATCAACAACACACCTGCACCAGATCCCTCTTTAGAGCAAGCACCACCAAAGTACATGGTCCAAAGATCATTTTGATTTGTTACATTTCTTTCCTCCTAAGCTAATAGAGAGGGTTCATCTTCATTATCATTACTCTGTACTTGAAAGGAATTTATGTCAGTATCCAGAAAATAATTCATGTTATTATCACTAGCTTCTTCCTCAATCACGTGAGGAGTTCTAACTTCCCTGAGTACCTTAATGCTCTTACCAGTGACATTGAAAGTAGCATAAGATAAATCACATTGGATGCTACCTCCCATTGTGGCACTCCATTATCTTGATAACAACATTCCATATTGTGGAGGAATATCCACAACTAAAACACTCATAGTCAGTTGTTTCTCAAGACAAGCAGCAAGCCTATAAAGTAAGGCTTTTATTGTTCCAATTACTGGTACCTCCCTAGAGTCCATTTCCTGGCATCTCCCATGAGGAGTATCAACCTACAATCCCATTGATCTCATAATTTTAGTAGGCATGATATTATTTGAGGCTCCTGAGTCAATCATGCAATTTTTCAACATTTTATCATTTATGACTAATATCAGGAAAAAAGGATCAACAGATCCCATAGAGGTATTCACGATATTAGTGGCCAAATAGATCTGAGGAATTTTTGAAATAATTTCTTCAGTGTCCTTCTTTTTAGTTGGACCTTGATCCTTCATTCTAGTATTTACTGTTTCCTGGATGTCAGTGGTTTGAACACCATTTATCCATGTGAGGGCTTTCTCTTTGTGTTCATTTATCCTCATCATCTCCAATAAAGTCACTTTTACTGTGATCTGAGATAACAACTAATTCATGTCAATAGGTGCATAATTTAAAATAGATAAGTCTATCTTGCCTTTTGGGGTATCCTTGACTTCAGGTTGCGTGGCTGTACTCAATTGTTCCTTATCCTTTTATTTATTTTCAGGTTGGGAATTTGGGGTGGTAACCATTGGATTTTTAGCCTTGATCTTAAAAACTATGATTGGTTCAACAGGCTTTTCAGTGCCCTTTTGCTTTAATTTCTTGGCATCATCAGCAGCCTTATTTTTTGTGGCAGACTGCTTTGCCTCTTCTTTATCCCTTTTAATAAAAACACCTGTTGGTTTACCAAATGTTTTGTCAACAGTCCTATTTTTAAGGACATAATTACTCTTGGCCTATGTCACCATATCAGCAATGATCTGGGCTATCTCTTCATTAGAGGGTCTTCTTAATACAATAGGTTCTTCAACTTGTTCAAAGTTATTATTTATATCTTCAGTTTCTTCCTCTTCTTCATCGAAAAAAACTTGTTGATGGTAAGCCTCTCCTCTATTCTAAGAATGATTTACATCCTAATTTTCATTTTCTTAATCAGATTCAACCTCTTCGACAAATTTAGCAAAGGTCATTCCATAACCTCTATCATCATATGATTCATCTTCCTCCTCTTCTTGTTCAATACTTTCAGACATATTCTGAAAAATCACATAATAATCTGAATTGTGAGGGGATTGGCACATAGTGCACCATGGAATTTCACCAGTCATATTGACTAAATTATTTTGCAAAGGGTCAAGGGTTTTATCATTTGGCCTCATATCCTTCTTTTCTGGAACAATAGGCTTTCCATCCTTCCACTGTGTATTGTAAGGATAGTTCTACATCCTAGGCTGCCTATTGAAATTATTTGGAGGAGGTCTATCATTTCCCTGAAACTTATTTTTACTTTCCCCTAGTTTTAGATCCTTTAAGGAATTTAGGATCTACTTGAGGTTATCATCCTCCCTAGGTTTTACATTCGTAGGTTTATCAACTTCTTTCTTTCCAAACCTAGAGGTTTTAGGATCCTCTCTTCTTCCTAGTTTTCCAGATGCCCTTCTATTTCTCTCAATGTTTACCACAAATCTTTGAGCTTCTCTGATAGTCCTAGGGTTGTTATCCCTAAGAAGGTATCCCATCTTGGCATCAAAAGAATTTAGATATGTTGCTAGACATACCTTTTCATCCAATCTCATGACTTGGAAGAGTTTGTGCATTGCCTTTTGAAACCTCACATTGAATTCTAGGACTTCCTCATTCTGATTTTTCTTTATATTGTTAAATTCATTTAACATAAAACCCTCATTAGTCTTATCATCGTACTGATCTTTAAAACAATTTATAAAATCATCCCAAGAACCAATACAATCATAAGGAAGCCCTCCGAACTAGTCTCTTGCATCTTTAGTTAAAGATTGAACAAATAATTTCATGATGACATCTTAATATTCTATTTCATAGTCATCAATCATATCAATAAATTTCTTTAGATGCTCTTCATAGGAAACAACATTAGTTCCAGTAAACTTAGGTAATTTCTCTCTAATCTTTGTAGGAATCAAATTAGGATAACCAACAATAATGTTAAAGAGAAGCTATATGTACCTTTCAATGTGAACTGTTCCTCTTTGTAATGAAGCATTTGTTTGAGAGGTGGAAGCTTTGTTATTTGTTCCATTAGAAACATTTGCAGTAGTCACTGGTGTGACAATGGCACCCTGGGTAGTAGAATTTCCAACATTAACATTAGATGTCATCACAGGGTTATTTGGAATTGAAGGAGTAAAAGACTGTCTAAGAAAATCAACTTTCTTTTTCATTTCCAAAGTGGTAGCCTCAATTTATGCCTTCTCTAATTCTTTAGCAATAACCTATTGTTCTCTTCTAGCCTTTTCTAAATCATTTTCCAATTTGGACAAAGGATCTATTGGGATCTTGTCATTTGTGGCACCATTTATTGTGATCCCTATTGAAATATGTTTTCCTTTATCCTTAGGCTTCCTGACTTCAGCAATGGGTCAGAGAATAGGCTGTTCAACAACTTCCTTGGGGGCTTCTACAAAGTTTATGGCCTTTAAAGTCATCAACTATCTTTTGAGCTGATCTACCCTAATTTGGGCCTGTCTTATTTCAGTTTCTTTTTCCATTTCCCTCTCCTTCCTAATTGCAATTTTTTCTTGGATATCTTTCTCTAAATTATAGATTTCTTCAAAAATATCCTCTGAATCTGGAAGAGTAGTATTAGAAGGTGAACTTTCAGACTCAACATCTCTTTGCTGATTTCTAGGATTTTTAGGACTCTCAGAAGGAGAAGGTCCCCGGGTTGGGGGATCATTTCTCCCTTCCAGGCCCCTGCTCTTACTTCTTGACCTCCTAATTTCCTTTTGAGGTTCTACATATGGGTTCATCTTCCTATGATGTATTTCATCATCCTTATGAGAATAAAAATCCTCATATGCTCCTAAACCTAGATCAATTGCCTCCTCATACTCAGAGGCATTTTCTTCCTGGTCATGAGTGAATTGGTGATTCATTTTCATATTTTTCTTTTGTCTCCATGCCTGAGACATATCACCACTACTTTGATGTCTTCTAGGAAGATAAGTCCTAGAAGTGCTTGGAAGTTCACCTTCTAACCTACTTTCTAGGTGATCCTTCCTCCAAGCCCTAGTGTTTCTCTGACTCATAATTGCAAGTATGTGAAACAATTTCTTATTTTCTTATTATCTTTACTCAGCACTGCTGCAGAGACTTTCAGAGTCGCCACCAACACAAGTCAGGAAATATTTTAACACACTTAGTAGATAAAAGTATTCAACACTTATTAAGTAATCAAAACAAAGATTACTATAAACAAATGCAAAGCTAAAAGAGATTTTCAGGTTCTGACCTAATCCAAAGCTTGCAAATATTCATTTGTTTTCCAATGGTGCTTTACTGGTTCTAACAAATAAGAAGGCCAAGAGTGTAGCTCAACTTGTACCTACATTATTTGATATTCAAACTTATAATACCAAAGATCTAAAATTCAAATTTATCATAGTATTCCAATCCCTATTCCCCAGTAGAGTCACCATTTTGTTGGTTCCCAAAATGGACTTTATGCTCTAATAGGAAACCAATACATCTACAAATTTCGAGGATTGGTTAGATCCAAATATTTATCTCTAGAGATTATTAGACCAACCGTAGGGACAAGACTACCCTCTGCACTTCTGGCTCTACAAAACCAAGGAGGGTGCTCCTAATCTAGTAAAAACAATACTTATCTCACTAATCACTGAATGGATTTAAATGTAACAGATCAACGATAAGAGAAACCTAAATGATGACCACTCATTCATAGATTTTTCACTATCACTAGGTGGTAATTTATTCTCCAAATCACTATAATTCAAAGAAATTCAACAATTTTATGTTTAAAGATGGAAATATCAAAAGAACCTTTTCATACACTGATCTCTATGAGAATAATTCCACTGCCGGCCAGTGTCTTATCCATTGGGCTACACCTCCACTGCAAGACTGTTATACATGAACAAATATACTGAACTTTGAAAGATTTCTTGCCCTTTGAAAATACTAATCACCCTGTGGTGGATTTTATCAAAGGATTCCTAGATTCACACTACTTACTAGTGTATCCTTAATAAAAACTTCAAAGAATTTATGTTATATTCAAAGCTTATTTAATCTGATCCTAGATTAGAACTAAGAAATATAAACATACACACAGAGATTATCCATGTAATGAATTGGAACAATTCATAACTCAAATAGAGATACTCAAGGAGACATATAAATCTTGGATTTTATCCAAATGCTATATTATATCATTTTCACAAAATGCTTTACAACGCAACCTTCTAAAAATAACTTGAACCAGAAAATATTGTTCTTCTATAGAAATAATGTCTAAAATACAGTCTATGATATCCTAGACTCAAGTAACTTATCAGTTAAATTGATCAAGTTCTCGGTCCTTTTACACTGATCCTGGTAATCCTTTTATAGAATAAGGATTGCAAACAAGCCTTGGATCCTCTTAGAAAGGACAAGAAAAGAGTCCTCATATTAGATAAAAAATGAAAATAGAAACTTTCTTGTTACAAAACTTTGAGATGGATCGTAAAGATGAGCGCCAAAATCTAGCAATAGCTTCCAAGGTCAGTTCAACATCTACCAAGTGTTATATCTATGCTTGAATCTTTAGGGAGTTGGGGCAACACCATCTATTTCCTCCTCAGAGGATGTTTCTTCTTCTTAATTATGATACTTTCATGAACATCTATACACACTTCAAATTTATAAAAATTTCACAAGACTCATGTACTGAAAATTTGAAGTGCCAACACATCCATAATTTCATTCATCTTTTGCATTTAAATCCTTCATTTAGGTTTCATCAAGGTCATTGATCTTAGTCTAATCTAAGAATTATAAACTCGCACCTACTAGAAGGTAGTAAATCACCTGGTTAGCTTAGATTTCAATTACTTGCATGATTTTGATTTTTGCTAACCTCTAATATTTTACTAAAGTGTTGTGTCCTTAGCTAGGTAGAAAATTCACACACACATTTTTGGTGCCCACCATGAGGCCCTGATAGAGGTTTCCAGTTAACTTCTACCAATTTCTATCAAATTCTTGTCACTTTCTGGTCCAAGCTATGGTTTTGATCTCTGTCCGTACAATTTTCATATGAGTTTTGTTAGAAACTCATACCATTTGGTACCCACTGTCATATGATAGTTGATTTGATCGAGGATCATATCACGAGGATCAAAGAGTCATTTAGAGGTTCAAGTGTTGTATGACTAGTTACCCACTATCGTACGAGTTTCTAGATTGTCATCTGGAAGGTGACCTAGAGTCGTACGAGTTTTGACACCAGATTTCAATTGTCATTTCAATTTTTCAAGTAGTTTTTCAGATTTGGATTTTAGATTTGGACTTACAGCTAATCCTAACAATTGAATCTCTCTATTTCTGATTGATATCTGCTGATCTTGATTGGGGAAAGCATATAAATTTGCTAAAAAGAGGTAAAAATCTACTACGTGCATTGTGAGGAATTTAGGTAATCTTCTCAGCTGATAACATTTTGATTTGGATAAAATGAACATCTCACGTGTTAGACTTGAGTGACCTTTTATTGCTTTCATATCACAGATTTCATTTTGGGCTAAAAATAAATATAGATTTGTTTTTCACATATCTGTTACACATAGTAAATAGGTCCTATGAACACTATTTGTGGTTCTTGAGAGAGTGGGTTTCCCATGAAACTCTTCTCAATGAAGGAACCCTTGTAGGCAGGGAGGATACTAAGAGCGTCTCACGTTCTACTAGATTTGTGTGTCTTCAACTTTTGATTGATACATTCTCTCTCTGAAGAGGTTGATAGATCACGAGTGGATGACATAATAGATCTTTGTGAGATAATCTTGGTCTTAGCATGTTGGATTAATCTATCTTCTTTGTTTTGGTTCAAAGTGAAAAGGCTAGAGGATTATGCTCTACTCCCTTTTTGGGTAGTAACAAAAACTCAGATCCTTGAATCTGGAACCAGTCTCCATGTGGTGTCTTTTGTGAGTCACCTTTAGAGAGGGTTAACCATAGTGGATATTCCCTTAATTGGGTCAACCATGTGGATGAAACCTCAAGAAGTAATAGCCATTTTCACCATGGTAGTGATAGCCACTATATAAATGTCCTTGTGGAAGAAATCTTCATAGGTGTGGTCTCTTGTTGGGTTGTCAGATCTCCCTAGCAGCTCCTGATTGATTAAATTCTCAGACTGTGTCAAAACCCTGGTGCACCGGGATTGGATTTTTCCCTCTTGGATCATAAAAGTTGCAGAGTCAAACCATTACTACAAACTTTAGTGAGGCCAAATTTTCATTTTTCTAAGGAATATGTGCGTTATTGAAAAACTTATTGGAACATACATAATTGATACTCCTAGGGATTAGCACATTCAGTCACTTGTTTATTCATGCACATGGTTGCTTTGTCCCATGTTCATTGCTTTTAGACATGCTTGAAATCATGTGTCTGTTCTTCTACATGCCTATTTATCTATTTGGTTACTAAGAATGAATCAATCTTGTATAATCTTCAAATCTGGATAGTAAAATTTTCAAATAATCTAAAATTGAAAACCTCAAAAATTTCAAAATCTTAAGCAAAATACCTTTCTGGAGTCAAAAGTCATCTCATAGAGTCAGAAAGTCATACAAGTTTTTTCAATTGTCATTTTAGAACTACCCTACTATCATATGATCAGGAACCCAGTGTCGTACGTGTCTTTCTGCTAGTTAATTCAAATCCTTCTATCAACAGTCGTGTGAGCTTTTCAATTGTTGTATGAGTCTATCAATTGTCATATGATTAGGAATCTAGTGTCATACGAGTCTGCAGAAAGTCATTTGAGAAATTTTGAAAAATTGCTAGAAACTTGTCAAGACCGTCAGAAATCCTATTTTTATAGCCTATATCCAGAATCTGACAAACAAATCAATGTGTCAGGAATGGAGTAGAAACTAGAATAAATCCAATAATTTTCCTAGAGTGGTCTCTTGAGTCTAGTTTAGCCTTCTATTTAATCGATTTGAATCTTTTTCATCCTGTGTCAAAACCTTGTCAGATCATCAATCTCTAATCATTCTTATCAAAATGGTTAAGTGTTGCGAGCTCATGTCTTCTATCTTTTGGGTGTCTACCCATACAACTAGGGCACAATATCCTTCATTTACATCCAAATCTAATCTCCAATCAAACCAATCTTGACAAGGTTGAGTCATTCGATCTTCTCAAATCAAGTCATTTCTCAATTGTCTTCATCTTGCTCTTTTGCTTCACCTAAGGTTAATGGTGGAAACCAAAGCTTCATCATGAAAGCCTAGAGATCAATCCAAAATCTCTTTAGAGACATCTTCTATGCTTGCTCAGACAATTCATCAACCTTATGATACAACTAAATTTAGCGAAGACACTCTTGGCAATCTTTTCTTGAAAGGAGGTTATGTTTCGCTTCCTGCATCCATCCGTCTAGTTAATCAAACACCAACTCCTTTCTCAATTCATGGAAGCTATCCGAATACTCTACACCAATCGATCCCTGGTAGCTCTCATCACACCAACATGTCTCAAGGAGGAGGATCCAAAGCACATCATTCTCAACATGGTGCAGATCATGAACCTACACCTTTGGAAATTGCTCAATATCAAAATGATGATAACTTCAAAAGAATGATGAAGCATTTCTTGAAGGAAGATAGAGAGGCATACTTTCTAGAGTTAGCTCAACAAGGAGCCAAACTCCCTCCACATTTTAATGTCAAAGATATTATCATGCATGAGGAGGAAACTCCACTCACAGCTATGATGAAACAAATGCATGCCATGCAAGTCAAACTCAACAAACTTGAAAAAGAAAAGGAACCTAAAGAGTTCTCCATGGAGGCCCTATGCCCTTTTCCTTTTGATAAAGACTTGTACATGCCACCATTCCCTAAAAGAGTGGAAATTCCTAAGTATGATAAGTATGCTAGAAACTCTGACCCTCAAGATCATGTCAGAGAACTTTTTACTCAATCTATGGAGTTCATGCATGAACCAACCTTTCTAATCCATCTCTTCCCTCGATCTCTGGGAGGGGCAGCCATTCATTGGTTCTCTAGAATGCCTCCTACTATGAAGACATGTGAGGAGTTAATTAAATTGTTCTATCAGCAATACTCCTACAATATTCAACATCTGGTCACTATGATCGACATTTGTAATTTGAAACAATATCCAAGAGAACCATTCCTAACATTTCTCAAGAGATGGAGAAGAAAATTTTCTCTATATGCTAGACCTATTCCAAAAACTGAGAAGCTGGAAATCTTCATCAACAACCTTGTTCCAAAAATTAATTATCCCTTACAAATGCAAAATCATACATATTTTGATAAGATGGTGGATAATGTGATCAAAATTAAAAAAATACTTGTGCAAAAAGGAGACATATCACTTCAAAAAGACAGGTACGAATCTAGATCTAGTTCTGAAGATAAGAACAAAAATTGGAACAAGAATAAATGTGTTGTCACAGATGGCATTGTTGATATTGTCCATGCCCCATTTAAGGCACCTACTTTCAATCTAACTATTGGTAGCCAAGCCATAAAAGCTTTTGAATCAAAAGCAACAAAGTCCAATAAAAAGCCATAAGAGTATAAACCTTTGACTTCAGATCCTAGATGCAAGTTTACTCCTCTGGGAGAATCCTATGAATATGCAATAAAAACTCTATTAGCTAATAACATCATTTCTTTGACTGAGATTTGACCATTTGATCATGAACCTAAACTAAGGTGGTGGAAAGAGAATGACTTCTGTGACTTCCATCATAATAAGGGTCATAAAATTAATAATTGCTTATGCCTGAAACATCTCATACAAGACAAGATTGATAATGGAGATATCATGATTAACAATCAAAAAAGCAATAATGATCATATGACATTTAAGGAACCCTTTCCTAAGCACAATCAAGGAGGTCATCTTCTCAACCTAATATGGGTAATAAGGTCAACTATGCCTACATGGGAAACAATACTGTCATCAATATGGTAGAGCCATGTCTTTCTGAAAGTTCCAATGTCATCACAATTGTATGAAGAGATAGAGATCATCAATCGGTGAATGCCATTACTCGATCACAATCTCAAGCACATCTACAAGGACAAAACTCAGATTCATCAAATGTCCCCAAGGTGCCTTTCAATCTATCATCTACTTCTAAATAAAAATCTACAACTAAATCTTCAAATTCTAAAGACTTGAGACCGATAGACTACAATATCATCCAACAACTCCAGCAGACAAATGCTAAAATCTCCATGTTTGAGTTGCTTCAGATATCTCTAGCTCATAGAATAATTCTAGACAAAGTTCTACTTAGATCTAATGTTCCTGACAACCTTGATTTAGATAGATTCTAGACTATGGTTGTTCATCTTACATCTCCACAATATATTTCCTTTTCAAAGGAAGATGATAAGTCCTTGAGTCATCCACACAATCAACCCTTACACATAGAAGTCTTGATCTAGAACCGTCATGTCAAGCATGTGTTGATAGATGGGGGTGCTGGTTTAAACATTTGTTCTTACAGCTTGGTCACACAATTGGGATTATCAAAAGCTGCCATTGATCCTAAAAAGAAGATAAGTATCATAGCATATGATGAGAAAGAAAGATCTTCCAAGGGGACAATAGTCTTACCTATCAAAATAGGTCCTGTCATCAAAGATATCACATGCCAAGTTCTTGATCTTGTGTGTGTGAATTTTGTACCTAATCTGTAGACACAACACTTCAGTAAAACATTAGAGGTTAGCTATAATCAAAATTGTGCAAAATTGAAATCTAATCTAACCAAGCGATTTACTGCCTTCTAGTAGGTGCGAGATTGATGTTCTCAGATTGTTATCGAGATCAGTGACCTAGACGACACCTAAATGAAGGATTTGAATGCAATTGATCTAGATATGAGATTGAATGCAATTAAGCTATATTTTTGATATTTTCTATGCAATAAGAATGATAAAAACTGATATGAATCTATGCTAGATGAAATTGATATGCTATGAATGCTATTGAAAATAGATATGCAATGCTAATCTAACAATGATATGCAATATGAATGCTAAAATAAGATTGATCTCACAAAGATGTCGATTCGCAAGAGCTTTGATTCTTCAATTCCAATTCTCCAGCGTGATTGTGCAAAAATATGAGATCCTGTGGATGCAAATTTGAGAGATGAATGAGAGATGAGCTGAAGCCTTGTTTTTATAGAAATCCAAGGCTTTGGAGGTGCATGAGAAAAAAACCATAAATCACTCAAATAACTCAGGTTGATTTTTGAGTTATTTTATAATAAAGATAATTTAATTCACAAAAACATGCAAAAGCTAAGCTTTAACTCAAAATAGAGTTTAGCTTTAATTGATAATTGATAGTTGTCTGCTTTTATGATTGTGCATGTTTTAATTATGAATTAATTTAATAATAAAGTGATTTATGCTCAACTTAATTGATTTTTGAAATAAAATAATTAATTTATGGGTTAATTAAATATTTTATCAAACTTTTATTAAAAATTATATTATTAAATAATGACAACATGCTTTAATTAATTAAATAAAGATTTAATCAATTAAAGATAGGAATTTTGATTTATTGTCAAAATTAAATAATACAATTAATAATAGATATAATTAAATTTAATTACACAATTAAGTGGCAAATATTAAATCTAATTAATTAAATATGAAAATATTCAATTAATCAAACTTTAGGATAAATGTGATTTATTGCCAAATAATTATAAAATTAAAGATAATTATGATGATTAGGAATATTACTAGGAATATTCCTTGATACAGAATTTAAGATAATCAATTATGATTCGATGATGTTTAGATGTGCCTTAGGTTAGGACTTTGATGTTGATTTTGTTCGATTTGTCAATGTAGGAGGTTAATGAACATATAGCCCATTTTTGGGGTATTACAGATCTACCTTTGGCTTACAACATTCTCCTAGGGAGACCCTAGATACATGAAATGAGGGCTATTCCTTCCACATATCATCAATGTGTAAAATTCCCTTGTGAAGGAGTAGAGGTGACTATTCCAGATGACTTGTCTACAACCTATAATGCATTGAAGGAAAGCGTAGACAAACTTGTTCCTAATAACCAAGAATCCTCCACTAAGCAATCCACCCTTGCATCAACATCCAAGGTAGAGGAAATGGATAAGTCAACATTAAAGACAATGGTATGCGAGAATACACAATAGAACCAGTTTTATCTCTCACATCTCTCCCGTTGTCCCCAAAATCTTATGGACAACCTTCAGACAAGGTGAAACCTATTACTAAAGAATCCTAGGTCAAATTCAATGGCACCTTTGTCACATAACAAGTATCTAAACAATAATTTGAGGAAGATGAAGCTGTGCTTGCATGGTTATACAAAGATGAATCCCAAATCGGATCTGTCCAGAAATGTGATGCTTCTTCAAGCAAAATTCCTCAAAATTCATATGGACCAGGGGACAAACTGATTGCTAAAATGGGATATACAGGGAAAGGACCTTTAGGATTACAAGGCAAAGGTCTTTTGTCACCTCTTGACCACCATGGCCACACAAACAAGAATATAATAGGTCTAGGGTACAAGAAGAAACCTTTTTATCTAAGCATCAACTCTCCTCATGTCTTAGAACAAATTGAACCATCTACAGCTATTCAACTAAAGGAAGAAACAAAATAATCTGATAGTGATGATTCTAACACCACTACTAAGCTCATTCCTTACGAGCATTTGACTAAAGAAATCAAAGATCTTCATGAAGCTAAAAATGATCCAATCAGAAGAATTAATGTAGTAGAAACACAAGAACCTACTATAGAGCAAGAGATAGTTGCATCACAAGAACCAGCCAATCTCAAAGACAATCAAATAGACAAAGAAGAAGGTGGTAGCTATTCTGAGAAAGATTCTCATGAGTATGAATTCAAATCAAAATCTAAGGGCAACCCTTCTTGGGGTATTCATCCTAACTTTACTCATGTTCTAAGATTTCCTAGAGGTCCTGAATCAGAAGATGAATCTAATGACTATGAATAGGGAGTCATTCCAGAGGAGGATGAGCTAATTATAGAGAAACATGTTGATGTCATTCACCAATATGTATCTAAACCCAATGTGAGTCTAGAGAGAAATAATGAACTCAATGAGTTTGATCCACCGATGGCTGAATTGGCCTCCTTCGATGACATTGAGACTATTCACGAATTGAATATTTTAAGTTGTGATATCACCTTTGAACTTGAGCATTGGGTTAGGACCAATGATGACAATGCCACATCCATGAATACTATTTCCCAATCCTCCCATACTTTTACAATCCAACATCCTGACCTTCTTGACCATACTTCCATGAATCCAAACCAAGGTGTCTATACCTTTCCCAATGATTATGCCCTTGCTTCCTACCTCAATGCAGTTGAGCCTATGAGGACTTCCATTAGTGAACCAAGCATTAGCATGATGGAATTGGACATCCAGTATCTTAGTCAAAAGAATAAGAATAAAAATAAAAAGAAGAGTTCTAAGGGTGAAAACCACTTTGTGGCAGTCTCAGAACCAAAAATAGTAAAGAAAAAAGATGTATCTGAAGGTGAAAACCTCTCTAAGGCACCTAAGGATGAAATATTTGATGTCCTTCTGAGTCATTTACAAGACAGATCTCCAATGCTAATAGAGCCTACACAATCCATCAACTTGGGAACAATAGAAGAGCCACAGTTAATCCATGTAGCACAATCTTTTTCAGAAGAGGAAAGGAAAGCATTTACTACATTTCTAATAGAGAAAAAGATCAACTTTGCATGGAAATATTATGATATGCCAGGGTTGGATCCTGATCTTATAATGCACCATTTATATATTGCTCCAGTAGTAAAACTAGTCAAGAAAAAATTGAGAAAGGTGCATCCTCATGTTGCACTCTTGGTAAAAACTGAATTAGAGAAGCTCCTAAAAGTTGGATTCATCCGTGTGATTGACTACGCTGAGTGGATCTCTAATATTGTACCTATTTCAAAACCAAACAAATCTATCAGAGTATGCATAGACTTTAGAGATGTGAATAGAGCATGCCGTAAGGATGATTTTCCACTACCTAACATTGATATGATAGTGGACATGACTACAGGTTACAAGATGTATTCCTTAATGGATGGTTTCTCTGGCTATAATCAAATCAAAATCACTCCTGAGGATCAAGACAAAATTGCCTTCACATGTGCATGGGGTACCTTCTACTAGAATTTCATGCCATTCGACCTTAAAAATGTTGGTGCTACCTATCAACGGGCCATGACCTCTATTTTCCATGACATGATGCATCGAACAATGGAAGATTATGTTGATGAAACCCTAGCAAAATCTATGATGAGATTAGAGCACCTGAGTGATTTGAGCAAGATATTAGATAGAATGGAGAAATTTAGTCTTAGATTGAATCCTAAGAAGTGTGCTTTTGGTGTCACTTTTGGCAAGCTCCTAGGCTGTATTATTTCAAAGAAGGGCATTGAAGTTGATCCTATGAAGGCAAAAGCTATAATGGAAATGAAACATCCTAAGAACATTAGTCAAATGAGAACATTACAAGGGAGAGTGTAGTCTATCAAACACTTCATATCTTAGTTGGTGGACATCTCACAACCTTTCACAAGAACATTACATAAAGGTGTGATATTTATATGGAATGAGGATTGTGAAAAGAACTTCAACCATATCAAGAAATATTTGGCAAACCCTCCTATTTTGATGCCTCCTATTCATGGGAAGCCTTTGATCCTATATGTCTCTATAACTGATACATCAATGGGGGCATTATTGGCTCAGCATGATGAAAAAAAAAAGGAAAGAGCCTTATACTACATCAACAGAACCTTGGTTGCATATGAAAATAACTATTCTATGATTGAAAAAGCATGTCTAGCCATGATCTTTGCATCAAAAAAATTGAGACACTACATGTTAGCTCATACCACTCATTTGGTAGTTAAGATTGATCCACTCAAGTACCTACTAAGCAAAGCTACCCTCACAGGTAGATTAGCCAAATGGGTCATGCTCTTAAGTGAATTTGACATTGAATATGTTGAAAGAAAAGCTATTAAAGGTCAAGTTATTGGTGATCAATTGGCAGATGCACCTATTGGTTGTCCTTTTGGTTTCAACTTGCAAGTTTACACTATGATTGAAAATTTAATGTCACTGACTCTATCACCACTTCAAAGTCTGCAAGTAAAAGGGCCAATTAACAAGGATCAAAGAGATCCTCCTACACTTTGAGACTTAATGCTTAGGCAGGTGTACCCTTGACTCACTTCTCCAAAGGATTCTCAAAACAATATACAACTATGTCCTTTACTAACTGACTGAAATATATTATCATTTAAATTTGGGTGCATGTGGTTGATGACAATGAAATGCCTCCAGAGAATGGACCAGTGCCTTAACCTAGGGCAAAGAGTCACCCAATTACAAACATCAGCTGAAGATCTTAAATCAAACACTCTTGGGCTCAGGATAAGTGCTTTTTCTATTACCCCTCTCCCTCAAACACTAGGACATCAGATTCTTATTTGGTTGTAAACTCACTGAACTCACCTAAAAGACTTTAATCATAACTTTGCTAGGAACTCAAAGATGACTTCACAATAATCTTTCTTCACCATATACTAATACACTTTGTGATACTAACATATATGACCTCAAAACCAAAACAAGAAGACATACACAAATGTAAGATTGGAACTCAATAGAATTCTCATTAAAATATTTAGGATCAATATACAATCAAAGCAACACAGATAGGAAACAAACCCAAAATCTGGCTCCTCTTTCCTCAAATGTTCATACAATCACAACCATTGGAACTAACTGAAATTTAGAATAGAACATTAGGACCGAACCCTTATTCCATAAAAAAACTAACTATTTATACCCCTAGTCACCTTGGAATCCTCAAAGAGGATGCATCAAGCTTCGGGTGACTAGGGTTAGGGTTTCAACTACCCAATCAATCAAAATACAAAAAAATTTATTGTAGGGGAGGAAACACAGGAAACCCAAAGAAAACAAATCTCAAATAGAATTACCATCATCAAAATCTGTGAGAACAGTACAGAACACCAAGGAATTGCCATGAAAACCAATCAAATCAGCCACCTGCAAACACACCTTGAGCATAAAACCACACTCCTCCTAGTACAAAAACATCATGCCACTAACCACAGAGACCCTCAAATCAGTTAGCAAGAACTAGTGCCACCAAACCAATCGAAATCAGCTACTAAAACCATAAATTTTGGTACTTCCTATCACTGGAAACCCTCTGCAAATTTGAATTTGAAATACAATGGTCATTTCCAAGGTGCCAGCAGCAAATTAGTGGTAGACATTTAAATTTGGATCAACTTTAAGTCCTGACCATCAAATCTTCATATTTCGCGGGCATTATGATTTACCTTTTTAAAAAAACTCCAGTCAAATTTAGCGAACTAGTGACTAAAGACCTTTTCCAGTTCGCAAAAAACTTTATCTCTCCGCCATTTTTCTTCACGAATGAGTGAATCCTTTGAATTTTGTCGGGCTGCTAAACACTTTTATCCAGACTTCTAGACCTTAGACCCCCGCCTAGGCCTGCTTTATGCCACTTGTCACCATGCCATTCACTACTCATGCCCGGTCACCACTAACAAATGACTCACCACATACAAGCCCTTAATCAGATGGCGGGTGCAAGATCTCATGGCTTTGACACAACCCATGAGAAGTTAAGCCAACCATAGATCTTGTCCTCATCACTAAATTTTATGAAAATGACCCCACCCTGCTATATTCTTCATCATCCTCTAGCTCATCCAATAAAATTAAAACAAATCAGCACCATCTGGCAATGGTCCCACAGCCTTGTTATCCTTTCAGCCAATGAGAAATGTGCATGGCAGCCCCATCTGGCAAGGGACCCACCTTTATTTGTCACCTTTGAAAAAGGTAGAATGGATGGATGGTGCATGATCTCAAGGCCTCAAAAGATTCTATGAGATCATGCACCCACGTAGATTTGGAATTTGTTGCGGATGACGTAAAGCCTGACCCTACTGTGCTGCATAGGATACCTTGACGAATGAGTGACTACCATGTTGCAAAATATGGCAAGCGGATGAACCACTTTTCCTTCACTCATAGGTCCTTCTGACAACTCTTCCATATCATTATTTATCTCGGCCAATAAGGAATTGCCATGTGTGCTTGCCTGGCAGTGGACCCACCTGCAAAGAAAGGCTACATCATAAAAAGAATCAATGATCGTCATGATTTCACAAGCCTCTGACACATCCCTTGCACTTTAAAAACAACCATTAGATTGAGATGGTGTCAGAGCCAGGCCCATGAAAATATTTAAGCCAAAACATTAGGAAAATTTAAGGCACATGACTTAGGAAAAACCATTTAGTCGAGCACATAGACTTAGGAAATATTAAAGGCCGTTGGGGGTAGAAACTTAGGAAAGATTTAAACAGGGGCCAACCAAAAATATAAAGCATGTGAATTTTAGAATTTTTAAGTGGCCTGAAAAGGTAAGTTAAAATTAGAACAGGTCTTGGGAAAAACTAGGGTATTTTCATACCAACGGCTAGATTTTGAAAATTTGCAAGGGTTTTAGCCAGAGAAATGAAAAATAATTGCAGGGACCAAAAAAAAAGTGCTAGAGCCATGAAATTTTTTGTAGATGCTAACAGCAGCTCTTTCTGGGGATGCATGTCTCTTGCAAGCATGGCAAGAATCTAGAATCACTAGTTAAAGTAGACCACCCACAGGAAAAGAGACATGGACCTCAAAAATTGGCAACCGAACTAGGGAAGCAGGAAAGGGAGAAACACAATAGGGAAGGAAAAATATTTATAGAATTTACAAGATTTACAAAAGGCTCAAGGCCCAAAAACTTCTAATCATATTTTTCCCCTATCAAATAAATAATTGTCATCTCCATTTAGCAAAGGAAAACTAAAAATACATCTCTCATCCATCCTGCCAAAAACATTGTGATCCATACTCAGCATATCACACCAAAAATGATCATTACACCCACCATCACTTAGCAAGATAGGGCCATCAAGCTACCATAGATGTTGATCATTTTGTGACATCAAAATGTCACACTCTTTACTTTCACTATCATGTTGAAAAAGGAAACATTCCTTTTCAATCTCATGGATGAACACATTAACATACTGGTTATTAGTCTGCAATGAAGAATAAACCCTTTCTATCTCTTTGCTATGCAAACTAATATAGCACTCCTCAAGACAAAAATCTGATTGCATGAAAATGGAAGCAACTTGTTGATCAAAAATCACATTAGCATCTTTTGGAAAGGAACAAGCACTATCAGTTAATGAGTCATTAGTCATTTGCAAATCTGAGAAAACCCCTTCAGATTTACCACATTCTCTAGCATCAAAATATAAACAATAACCACTGACATTAGGCTCTTGAAAAACTAAATCCACACTAGTACACATATCATCATACTCATCAAATATGACATTATAAAATTCATTACAATGATATGTACTATCCACTTGCATATCAAAAATGGGAGAAAGAACCTCAATAAATGTTTCACACATCATGCCATCACTTGTAACATCTTCATCAAAACTAATATCTACCAGGCATGGGATTTTGGAAACATATTTGGGAGTGCAGCTCTAAAATTCTGCATCCAAGAGCTTTGAAATTTGCTCACTACTTAGTAAGCATTGAACTTCACATTCTATATCATTGGTCTCATTGCAAATGCTGTAAACATCTTCCTCATTTGAGATGGGAGCTAAAATTTCTTGTGTCACAATATCTTGTGCAAAGTCATCATTGCAAGAACTTTCATTGCAGGAACTTACATCTATTGCAGATTCATCTTCTATCTCTTGATAGCCACAAGTTCCATTATCAACATTAGCATCACAAGACTCATCCTCCACAAATGAAGCCATCCATCCTTTAACATTTTCTAGTGCTTCATTCCTAAAGGATGTAGACCAACTAACTGACTCAAGCATATCAAGTTCTAAGAACATTTCAGCATATTGGAATTCTTGAAGCTCAATACCCATAAGAAACTCATCACAAACTACAAGAAATTTCTTATAGTATAAATGGGATGACTCCCCTTTTCTTTCTCCTATTGTACATCCTAAAATATTTATGCAAGTCTGCTGGATTTTTTGACTCATCAAATAAATATGTCTTTCTCTATTAACATTTCTAAAATATGACTGAGAACTTTCAGACCTAGAAACATCATCTTGACTCATCAAGGTTGGAAACTCTATTTTAATATACTGACAAAGCAAAGAAGCTTGTTCACATGACAACGCTTCTATCCAAATTAATGCAACCAATGACCTTATTAAACCTCAACATATTTCTGATACTCTTTATAACAACCAAAGCTTCTGTCCAGAAATATGATCAAACTTTCAAAATTAATTTCCATTTTCAATGATGACTTATTCACCTAATTAGGGACTACTCTTTCTTGATGAAATAGGATTACCTGGAGATGTTGTGAATGCTACAAAATATTGATCTGAAGTCTCCTCTAGATCACCTTTCAAACTTTGGTAGAGCAGCCACCTCTTTGTAGAGGACAAATTTGAATCAACTGAGAACCCTTCCCAACTCTAAACCTTCTTCAAAACCCACAATCACAACACAAAATCATAGGATAACTTCATGTTAGGACTAGAAATATATCACACTTTGTTACAAACACTAACCAAACAGAGACTTAGAGTCACCACTCAACACTTACTGAGAAGATTTTACAAGTGTGCTTTTTACTTTTGACTCTATGATCTTTAACCAAGACTCTGGGATGATCCAGCCAAGCAGGAAAGCTTGTTGTCTTTTACTTCTTCCCCAGTAGAGTCACCATTTTGTGGGTTTTCCTTTTGGTTTCAACTTGCAAGTTTACACTATGATTGAAAATTTAATGTCACTGACTCTATCACCACTCCAAAGTCTGCAAGTAAAAGGGCCAATTAACAAGGATCAAAGAGATCCTCCTACACTTTGAGACTTAATGCTTAGGCAGGTGTACCCTTGACTCACTTCTCCAAAGGATTCTCAAAACAATATACAACTATGTCCTTTACTAACTGACTGAAATATATTATCATTTAAATTTGGGTGCATGTGGTTGATGACAATGAAATGCCTCCAGAGAATGGACCAGTGCCTTAACCTAGGGCAAAGAGTCACCCAATTACAAACATCAGCTGAAGATCTTAAATCAAACACTCTTGGGCTCAGGATAAGTGCTTTTTCTATTACCCCTCTCCCTCAAACACTAGGACATCAGATTCTTATTTGGTTGTAAACTCACTGAACTCACCTAAAAGACTTTAATCATAACTTTTCTCGGAACTCAAAGATGACTTCACAATACTCTTTCTTCACCATATGCTAATACACTTTGTGATACTAACATATATGACCTCAAAACCAAAACAAGAAGACATACACAAATGTAAGATTGGAACTTAATAGCATTCTCATTAACATATTCAGGATCAATATAAAATCAAAGAAACACAAAGATAGGAAACAGACCCAAAATCTAGCTCCTCTTTCCTCAAATGTTCATACAATCACAACCACTAGAAGTGATCAAAATTCAAAATAGAACCTCAGGACCAAACCCTTACTCCATAAAAAAACTAACTATTTATTCCCCTAGTCACCTTGGAATCCTCAAACAGGATGCATCAAGCTTTGGGTGACTAGGGTTAGGGTTTCAACTACCCAATCAATCAAAATACAAAAAAAGTTATTGTAGGGGAAGAAATAGAGGCAACCCAAAGAAAATGAATCTTAGATAGATCTACCATCATCAAAATTTGTGAGAACAGTACAGAACACTAAGGAATTGCCATGAAAACCAGTCAAATCGGCCACCTGCAAACACACCTCGAGCACAAAACCACACTCCTCCCAGTACAAAAACATCATGCCACTAACCACAGAGACCCTCGAATCAATTAGCAACAACTAGCACCACCAAACCAATCGAAATCAGCTGCTAAAACCATAAATTTTGGTACTTCCTATCACTGGAAACCCTCTACAAATTTGAATTTGAAATACAACAGCCATTTCCAAGGTGCTAATAGAAAATCGGCGGTAGACATTTAAATTTGGATCAACTTTAAGTCCTAACCATTAGATCTTCATATTTCACAGGCTTTATGATTTATCTTTTTAAAAAGGCCCCATTCAAATTTAGTGAACTGGCGACCAAAGACCTTTTCCAGTTCATAGAAAACTTTATCTCTCTACCATTTTTCTTTGTGAACGAGCGAAGCCTTTGAATTTTGTTAGGCCACTGAACACTTTTATCCAAACTGCTAGACCTTACACCCCCTCCTAGGCCCACTTTATGCCACTTGTCACCATGCCATTCACTGCTCATGCCTAGTCACCACTGACAAAGGACCCACCGCATACAAGCCCTTAATCAGATGGCAGGGCAAGATCTCATGGCTCTGATACAACCCATGAGATCTTATGCCAACTATAGATCTTGTCCTCATCACCAATTTTTCTGACAATGACCCCACCCTACTATACTCTTCATCATCCGCCAGCTCAGCCAATAAAATTAAAACAAATCAGCACCATCTGGCAACGGTTGCACAACCTCGTTATTCTTTCAACCAATGAGAAATGTGCACGTCAGCCCCATCTGGCAAGGGATCCACCTTTATTTGTCACCTTTGAAAAAGGTAGAATGGATGGATCATGCATGATCTCAAGGGTTCAAAAGATTCTATGAGATCATGCACCCACCATAGATTTGGAATATGTTGCCAATGACGTAAAGCCCGACCCTACCGTGCTGCATAGGATGCCTTGATGAATGAGAGACCACCACATTGCAAAATCTGGCAAGCAAAAAAACCACTTTTCCTTCACTTAAAGGTCCTAACAACAACCCTTCCATATCATCATTTCTCTCAGCCAATAAGGAATTGCCATGTGTGCTTGCCTGGCAGTGGACCCACCCGGAAAGAAAGGCTACGTCATGAAAAAGAATCAATGATCGTCATGATTTTGCAAGCCTCTAACACATCCCTTGTGCTTTAATGAAAACCATCAGATTGAGATGGTCTCAGAGCTAGGCCCATGAAAATATTTAAGCCAAAACATTAGGAAAATTTAAGGCGCATGACTTAGGAAAAACAATTTAGTTGGGCACATAGACTTAGGAAATATTAAAGGCCGCCGGGGGTAGAAACTTAGGAAAGATTTAAATGGGGGCTGACCAAAATATAAAGCATGTGCATTTTAGGATTTTTAAGTGGCCTGAAAAGGTAACTTAAAATTAGAACAGGGCTTGGGCAAAACTAGGGTATTTTCATACCAACGGCTAGATTTTGAAAATTTGCAAGGGTTTTAGCCAGAGACATTAAAAATAATTGCAGGGACAAGAAGAAAAGTGCTAGAGCCATGAAATTTTTTGTAAATGCTTACAGCACCTATGCTTGATGATACACCAATGCAAATGGAATTTCTAGATTCCTCTATCATGAATCTCTCTTCTAGAGAATGGCAGTTATTCTTTGATGGCTCCTATACACAAAATGGATCTAGAGTAGGCATATTGTTCATAACTCCTCAAGGATACTAAATCCCTAAAGAATTCAAATTAAAGTTCCCTTGCACATAAAATATTGTTGAATATGAAGCTCTCCTTAATGGCATGAAGATAGAAATTGAGTGGAGAGTTACAGAGATACACATTCATGGAGTCTCACAACTTGTAATCCATCAAGTCAATGATGTGTACCAAACAAAGGATGAAAAGCTGATTCCATACAAAAGAATGGTAGATGATGTAAAGAAGTATTTCATATCTATCACATTTGAGAAAATTCCTAGAATAGAGAATGAGGCTGTTGATGCCATGGAAACACTATCTACTCTACTACAACAGCCTGAACATGAGCTACGCTACGAGTTCCTGGTGGAAGCACTATCTTATCCTGCATATGATTCCTCTGACACCCGCATGATCTGCACTATTGTAGGTCATGATTCATCTAGATATAAAAACCTATTCTCCTATCTCCAAGACCAAATCATTCTTGATTCCTTTAACCGATATGAGAAATAAAACCTTATCCACACTGCATCCCAGTATGTCATCATTGGTAATGATTTGTACAAACAAGGTCTAGATGGTATGCTACTTAGGTGTTTAGAACCTGAAGAGTCTTAATGTGCATTAGAGGAAGTCCATAAAGGTATATGTGGATCACACTCAAACAGTTTAACACTAACTCAAAAACTTATTAGGGCTGGGCACTATTGGCTCAAAATGGAAAAGGAGGCTGTCACATTTGCTAAAAATTGTCAAAAGTGTCAAGTACATGGTAATTTGATTCATGCACCAGGGAGAGATCTAATTCCTTCACTACACAATGGCCTTTTTAGCAATGGGCTTTTGATCTTATAGGTGCTATCCATCCACACTCTTCTAATGGACATACCCATATAATCATAGCTACAAATTATTTTACAAAATGGGTGGAAGCAGTTCCTTTGACACAAGCAACTGGCAAGCAAATATCTATGTTCATCTTGAACTACATCATATGCTGATATGGCATTCCACATTCCATAATCACAGATAATGGTGGAAAATTCAAGAACAAAGACTTAGATGATCTATGTGCTAAATTCAAGATTACACAACATTGGTCATATATATACTATCCTCAAGGGAATGGACAAGCAGAGGCTTCAAAAAAGAATCTATTGAAAATATTGCATGGAACAGTTAATAAAATAGGAAGAGATTGGCATCTCATGATCAATCCAGCTCTCTGGGCCTACATAACAAGTATCAGAATGCCCACTGGGGCTACTCCTTTCACTTCAGTTTATGGGTCTGAAGTGGTACTGCCTATTGAGGTTGAAATCCCATCACTAAGAATCAAAATGCATGGTCTAGTAACTGATGATGAATACAGAGTGTCTAGGTTGCAAGAACTTGAACTACTCGATGAGTGCAGACAAGCAACGTATGATCATCTTAGAGTATATCATAAAAGAATGTCAAGAGGCTACAACAAGAAAGTCAGACACAGATAATTTCAGGTTGGTGATCTAGTCTTGAGATAGAATCCCCAAAATCAATCACATAGAGAGCACAAGGGGAAGTTTGAACCTAACTGGCTAGGTCCCTTTGTAATCACTGCTACTTTTGGCTTTGGAGCCTATCAACTCTCAATGACTAAAGGATAACAGCTCTGAGAACCAATCAACATTATCCATCTAAAGAAATTCTATGCCTAAGGCATTTAGTCTATGGTAAAATGTCCTAAAAAATCTTAAAAATCATAAAAAAAAGTCTTGAAAAAATGAACATCTTGGTGAAAACCTAGAAATAGGCACCTTGATTCACAAAAAAATAAAAAATAAAATTTTAAAAAAATGAGAAAAAGAAAAAGTACCTTGGTGAAAACCTAGAAATAGGAGCCTTGGTAGAAAAAATAGAATCTCTGCCAAGATGGTGAAAACCTGGCAAATAAGTGCCACTTGTTCAAAATGCTCCATCTATCAGTGTAATCTTGGTCTTTCCCAGCCTTTAGTCTTGCCTTAGTTTGTACATATCTCTTGGTTTCTTTCCGCATTCCTGTTTCAATGAGTCAGTTTGTACACCATTTAGCAAAAATGTCGGTATTCTATCACTACTTAACACTTGGGGGCAATCAATGTCATATCCTATGGTCTCTAGTATACCTTAGACAAGTCATAGCTAGTCAAAGTCCTTTGAAGTGTCATCCGAGTTAGTCAGTCAGTCTCCTCTCCAGAAAGGATTTTGCATCTACAACAAAGCAATCAAACACAAACATCAACACAAATTGAAAGCAATGTATGATTATTCATGCTTTTATCTCCTTGTATGCTTACTGATTCACATTGAGATTTTTTCATATTGTGTCCTTTGAGCTCTTCGATGATGTCCTTTATAGGATTTAGAGAGTGATGACTGGGGGCATAATCTTTTCTTTGTCTTCTACTTGTATGTGAAAATCTAACAACTTTGGAAATTCTGGATTGAAATGGTGTCCGTCTATAAGAGCCTCTATCTCGAATTGGATGGCCATGAGTACCTTGACCATTGATACTCATAAAATTCAAGGAATTTTGATCTAACTATTGTCTTTTTGAGTGAATTATTTCTCCTACTGTGAAACATGATCTTGCCTAAGGAGGTGAATAATAAAGGGTCACTACGGGTAATTCACATTGGATTTAGAATGATCTCTTGACTACTTGATGTGTTTAAACTACAAGGCATATTCTGGTCATCACAACATTTATGTTTTGATGCTTATACAAATTGCTATATCAAAATGGACATGATATTCAGGTCATCCTAGCATTTATGCCTTGGTGCTTATATCTAATCCAACATTCTGAAAAATAAAATCAATATTCATATGTCTATGGTTGTCTAGCCAATGGATGTTGTATTGATTCTTGAGCATATTAATTAATATTCATATGTCTATGGTTTTATAACTAGTGGGCATTGTATTGATTTATCCGGTTACCTAAAAATTCAATGATGACAAATGACCCACACATGATTAGTGACTAACTCCTAGGTTTTAGGTTTGCATCTCATTTTTGCATATCATTTTGAACTTTGTAATGTTGCATGATCTCACAATGGTTGATATAGCTTAAAAAGCTTAAAGGATTCTTCAAACACCTATCCAAATCTAAAAAGAGCTGAAACCTAACAAGAAGGTCTATTCATCGAAAGCACAAGCAATCACCCTTCGCAGTTACACATCCTTTTGACATAAGACTGATTACTTACCTTCATCACCTGCCAAAATATCATGTGTATCATTGCATTTACATTTCATATCACATTTACATTACATTCATTTACACTACATCTTTCCATAATCAAATACATATGCATAGCATCCAAACATTTGAAAGAAATCATTGCATTGCATTGATCTATACATACATTCTACACTACTCATAAGCATAAGCATCACATGATATCATCATAAATCAAAAGCATGACAAGTAAAAATGAAGTCTCAACCCAAAATATCGATCTCATATATATCATATAAATCAAAATAGTCAGGGGTGCACTACTGGCACAATGTATAAAAGAATGAGATCTTGAGAGCTATCAACACCATAACAGTATCGCATACCAAAAGAGAAAAAATATTAGTGGAACAAAAATAGATCAGTTGTCAGCCTGATCCTCTGCATCTGGTGGAGGAGGAGGTGGTGCATTTGGTGCTACCTCTACTCTAGGTGCCCTGGCTCCCTCTGATGCCATCATGAACTGAGAGTATGAAGGAACTCTCTGCGTGATAGGTACCACAACATAATACACAAATACATAATAAGCTTCTTGTGAGGTCTAATGAATCACCTCTGCCTACAATCTCCTAACCTCCTCATGTAGCCCTATCCACTGTCTATCTACCTTTAAGAATCACTTCTCCCATCAAGCGTTGCATACCTTTAGGTCCTTGACCTGTAATCTAAGGCATATGACTACCTCTTGTGGAGTCATAGGCATAGTAGGATCCTCTGCATCTACTGCTGGCATGTCTATATCTAGGGCTGGCTGCTCTGGCCGACCCACACTCTTTACTCTCTGCACCTTATGGCATCTAACCTCAGCACCTAAATCAAAAGAGGTATCACCCTATATCAGATCTGTATCCATGGCACTGATAGAATGCTCCACTGCTAAAACCTCCTCAGCTATACCAACATTGCCCAATGTGCCACTCTCCCCCTTGGTCCATCTGTGTCCACCTATGGATCTACCTATTGTGGTACTAGTAGGACAAAGAGGTCTCATCTGTCCCACTAGTATTTAAGGAGGAGCCATCACTCTTGGTCTCAGAGGTGTAGGGTGTACCACCTGTACCTATGGTCTCAAACCCTATCTAACTGGAGCACCAGTCACATCCATCGCCTCCTCTATGGAGGGTATTAACTCAGTCAGGTCAGAGAATCTATGAATGGGATGATTAGCAAGCCATGATATGAAGTGATCTATGACTCTAGTATCTATCACCTATGGAAGGTAGTCCCAGTCTCTACCTATAATGTCGCTATAGTCCTATGCACATAAAGAATATGTGAGTCAGGCTATCCATCCAAGGCTGATCTCATGAACTATATAGGAATAGGTGGCATAATCCTCAGGTGCATCCCGCACTTGTCCATACTGATGCCACACTCTGGTAATAAAAAATCTCTCCAAAGTAGAGGATGACCTCCCAATCAACACGTGACTCTAGAAAAAGTAACTGAATTACTCTTGTGATGTGGGCTAGACCTCAATATCCAAGTACAATCTCCATCGAACAAATGTCATGTCATTGAGGCAATGCCTCCAGTACTCAGGATGACCCATGCGGACCTATGTAACATAGCCTGAATATATATAAATCACTGGCTCTTGCGGCTACCCCTGAGACTGACAAACCAACCCCAATATTGGGATGTGCTCCCAGGCCCATATCTACAAAACTAAGGCTCCAAAAGCAAATGATCTACTATCCTAATACATGATCTCATGCATCTCTGAAAACATATGAGCCAAAAGGCACTGACCCCATGCAAGCTCACAAGGAGTCACCATCAAACGTGTCACTGTTGGGGCCTAGCCCATCAAAAGACTATTCTGCTGACGGTTAAACATGATGATCCCACTGATCATCCCAGTAATAATGTACTCTAAGAGGTGCATCTATCCATATCTCTGCACCAGGGTCTCCCAAGAAATTGACCCCATCAATTGTGTATCATATCCAAAGAGATGTTTAAATGAATGAAGACCTGTATGCCTAGAACTCACATACTTAGTTGCTGGCTAGTGTGGAAAGGGATGCAAAGAATCCTATCTACATCCTCTGGAGTCACAGTCAACTCTCTAGTAGGTAGGTGAAAAGTTTGTGTCTCAGAGTGAAATCTCTCTATCAATGTTGTCAAAAGGCCATGGTTTACCCTAATCTTAGGTAAATGGATCAAAAAATCAAATCCACAGGCTGCAAGGTGTACTCTCATCGGATCAGGAAGGGACACGCACAATCTCTACATTACTGGATGGGAAATCTAGACATGCACATCAAGGAATCAGACCTACACACCACAGAAATAGGGAAGCCTATCAGTAATTTGGTTACAAAACATGGTATAAGTACAAAATTTGAGTAGTTTTCTATGTCAGAAGGTAGATTAAAGGTTTAGTAATCAGGCTACAGGACTAGAAAATTCAAAATTTGGACCTAAAAAGGTGTTTTTCACTCGCTATTTTTCAAATGACATTCCAGACTAGCATGGAAAGTTGTATGACTTTCTACATGGTATCATATGACAAAGCATGGTCATATGACACTCCAAGGTCTCCCGTACAAAAGAGGAGGGACCTGATGAAATATCATACGACTCTTGGATCGCTCTCATACAAGTCTTGGGGGGTCACCAAATGACAATCTATCTCATATTCAAAAGTCATACGAGTCGCTACAGGGAGTCGTACGAGTTTAAATTCATAAAAATTTAAAAATTCAAAAGGCGTATGAAAAATTCTAAAAATGCTATACAACATACAAAATTTGACTTTTCAGAGGAGTATAGAGGTCCACCTACTAGATGTCCATATTGTCGAGGTCTCTGGTGTCTCCGGCTGTGCTCGAATCGGTGCGAACTCACGGGTACCTTTAGTTCTCCCATTTTCTCCCTCAAAGGGCTCCACAAGGTTTTCAAAGTAAAAAGTGAATAATGAAATGAAAATTGACCCTTTTGACCTTTATATAGCTTTTGACCTAATTTTCAAAAGTGCTCCATTTTTGACAAAAATTGCACCCCTAGCTAATTTCGACGTTCTGAACCCATTTTCGGGATCAAAATCAAAATCTAAGATTGTTCACCATGTCAAAATTGTGATTTAAATTTTTGGACCTAGGAAGGCTGATGACTTGCATAATCGACCTTCAAATCATCAAACTATTAAAATTTCAACTTGGTCAACCATGGTCAACTCATGGTCAAACCTAGTCAAACTTGGTCTCTAAGACCTCTAAACGATGTAGAATGCATTCTCGGACATGTATAACCAATTCTCAAATCAATTAACATGCTTCTAAACTATAACCCTGACTTTTCTTTTCAAATTTCAATTTTCATCTCGAAGGGGGCATGGTATTGCACATCATTCAAGTCTGTAAATCAAATCTTTCTTCCAGTGATCAAAACAACAACCATGTCTAGTCATTGATTCATCTAAAGTCCTCATCACTTGGGCCAAATCTATCATCACTTGGGGTATATCAAATTCATCAAGATCCATATCAATCTGGTATCCTAATCTATTTTGTAAACTGTATCAACTTTTCGTAACCACCGGTTCATTAGTGTTATTTCCTTGGTTCTTTGTAACTAAAGGGTTCAGATGTGATACCTATATGATTCTTATTGACAATCAGGTCTAGAATCAGTCACTCACTTCTTCAAAATCATAAAGTTTAGAATAAGGTGTTTTGATACTTTTTTGTAATCATCGGTTCATTATTGCTACAGTTGACATCATCATGATTCTTGGTCGATCAGGACCTGAATCAGCTTTTCCCATCTTGCAATCAGTTTCTATCTCAGAATCGGTTATCTTTCAAATCAGTTTCAATCTCAAACATCTATATCAAACATAGATGATTCTTTGAACCCACTACGCTTCACACAATGATTCAAAGAGGGGCAAAATGTAATACCCCAAAAACGGGCTATAGGTTTATTAACCTCCTACATCTTCAATTTGAATGAAATCGACATCAAAGTCCTAACCTAAGGCACATCTAAACATCGAAAACTCTAATTGATTATCCTAAATTCTGCATCAGAGAATATTTCTTGAAATATTCCTAATTATCTTAATTATCTTTAATTTAATAATTATTTGGCGATAAATCATATTTATCTTAAAGTTAATTAATTAAATATGCTGAATATTTGATTAATTAATTTAATTTTGCCACTTAATTATTTAAATTGAATTTAATTATATTTATTCCTAATTATTATTATTTAAATTTGACAATAAATCAAAATTCCTATCATTAATTGATTAAATTCTTATTTAATTAATTAAAGCAAGTTGTCATATTTAATAATATTATTTTTGAATAAAGTTTGATTTAATAATTGATTAACCAATCAATCAATTGTTATTTTTAATTTGAAAATCAGTTAAGTTGAGGAAAAATCATTTTATTTATTTAATTAATTCATGATTAATCACGCACATTAAAAAATGAGTTAAACTTTGAATTAGAAAATCAAACTCAACTCTCTTTTGAGTTGAAAGTTGATCTCAATTTCTAATTTGAGTTAAAAAGTTGTTTTTGCATGATTTTGCATGTTTTTATGAATTAATCATTTATAATTCCTTGTTAACTCAAAAATCAACCTGAGTTCATCAAGAGTGATTTATGACTTTTTCCATGCACCCTCAAGCCCTGAATTTCTATAAAAATAAGGCTCAGCTCTTCATAATTGATCTGATGATTGCACAAATTTGCATACTTATATTGCCAAATTTTCAAGCCACAATCCACATAATTTGCACAATCACATTGGCGAATTGACATTTGGAGAATCGAAGCTTCTTGCGAATCAACATCTGTTGTGAGATTAGTTTTGTTTTCAATTCATTTTAGTTTCATTTCATATCATTGATAGATTAAATTTTCATATTTCATATCATTCTTAGATCTTAATTTGCATCCATAATTTCATTCATCTTTTGCATTTAAATCCTTCGTTTAGGTGTCGTCAAGGTCACTAATCTCAATCTAATCTGAGAATTATAGACTTGCACCTACTAGAAGGCAATAAATCACCTAGTTATCTTAGCTTTCAATTACTTGCACGATTTTAATTTTCACTAACCTCTAATGTTTTACTGAAGTGTTGTGTCCCCAGCTAGGTACAAAATTCACACACACAAGGACTAGTTGAGGGAATTGAAAACCAATGCACAGATGGAAAACAAAAACAACTTATCTTTTATTGAGATTGAAAAATCGGTACACCAGAATCCATGTTGCAATTGTTGAACAATCCTATCCTATGAAAATTGAAATTCTTGTAATTGTCCCTGCATTGGTCTTGGTATCCCATTTGTATAAAGTTCAGGGGATGCACACAAGCTTCAGACAAATGCGTTTGTCCATAACTAAAATCCAATTTCAACAAACTGCAACATTAATAAATATTTACAAAATAAAATGTTAACCATAAGGCTAATATACTTAATAAATAAATCTTTGATTAATGCTCTTGTAATAATAATCTATCCTTCATCTTGCAAAGCATTTTGTCGCATAACAAATATCCATCTTTGCAATATTTAGTTCTTGGATAACCTATTTCATTTATCATTTAATAATCCTCCTGCATATAAAAACATAATTAGGCATTATGATTCCACTATATCAAAATTATGTTTTGATAAAAATAATTAATCCTTAGGAAATAATTTACTTCTAAATTTTAATTCTAAGGATTAATATTTTTATGATTTACCTTTATAGTTATTATCTCAAAAAATATATATTACAAGGTAAACTATAACATTACTTAAAGAAACCCTAAATATATATTGCATGAACATTTCATAGGGTAACAATTAGTAACAAAAGACACAATCCTCAATAAATCACCCATATACGATAAATATTTATGCTTTTGAAAATTTGCTTTACCTTAATAAAAATTCACAAGTAATAATATAAGGTAAAAATAATAAAAAAGAATATATGTCATTTTTAAGCCAAAACATATTTTCACTTTAATTAGAATCCCATGAAGTTCCTCGTATAAAAAATGCAATCACAATATTATTTTACCCCACCATAACAAGGATATATATTTTATTTTAACTTAAGCTTTCAAGGAATAACATAGAGCAATGTAAAATTCAATATAGAAATATTTTGAAAACATTAGGGAAAAGGTCTTATAATCCATCTAACGAAAAAATATATATTTAACCCTAAAGATCAAATCAATCGACTTAGGGCTAACATATTAAGTTCATAAAATAATTACCCTAATGCTACAAAATATTTCTAATATAAAATAATATTACAACCATAAAAATACATATAATTAAGGGAATCTAAAAATCTCACTTTCTAAAAGAAACCCTAAAACATACATATTAAAAATCAACTAATTCATAAAAAATAGTAGGGTAAAATTATTAATACCCTAAAATTAAAGTAAATGAGTAAGGAAAAAGTTACTCTTAGGGATTTGCAACTAAAGAATAAATGGAAAACCCTAAATTATTATAAATAAACAATTTACATTATATACCACTAGAATATAAAAATAATGCAATAATGCTAAAGCTTTTTCACCTTATTTGACAAAAATATTAATGTTACAAATACATTAGGTGAAAATGCTAAATTATATTTAGGGATATGAGCATTAAAATTTTACATCTAAAATATCCGAAAACCCTAAACGTTATAATACTTATCTAATTATTCACCTTATCATATTTTAACTTTAGGTTTTTAGGGAAAATTGAAGTGAAACAATAAAACCAAAAATAAAACCAAGTCCTATAAATAACATAGAACATTGCATAACAGAAATCAATTACTTTCATGATCCCAATAATTCATTTCTAAAATATTAAAAAATAAATCAAAAATCTTATATTAATACCTTTATTTACACATATGTTCTCAAGGAAAAACATAGATTAATCGGTAGAGGGTAGAGTCGGGTAGTTAGGTAGGAAAAGGAATGGGCCGAGAGGTTGAGTGTTCAACTCCCTCTCCCCATTCTTTTTCTGAAAATTGGAAAATACATAAATTATAGAGTAATTCTTATTTAATTCGAAAGTTTAATTAGGGAAGAGATTACTCCCTGTGTAAGAGGTTGCACTTTACTTCTCACCTGGACATAAAAAAAATAAAAAAAAGTATTTTCTCCTAACCCTCTCGAATAAAACAAATAGACTAACTGGTTAGGGGGTAGGAGGGTAGATAGGTAGGAAAAAGGTCATCTTGAGAGGTCGAGTGTTCAACTCCCTCTCATCGCCCCATTTGCTCAATCTATTTTATTTTTTATTTTTAGAATTATTATTTATCCAAAACAAATGTGCATTAGAATAAAGCAATTTACAACCTAATACATGAAAATAAAAATAACAAATGCACACACTTTTTATTTATTTTAGTTTTTATCAGAGGAAAGTTATAAAATATGAAAATTAAAATCACATTTCCCTGACAATTTTATATATATATATATATATATATATATATATATATATATATATATATATATATATATATATATATATATATATATATATATATATATATATATATATATATATATATATATATATATTGGCTTGAATTTTCAGGTGCCACCACCACATATCAGTATTTTGGTTTGGGGTCATAATGTAATGTTGTAAAGGCTATGCGCCTATTGTATTTAGGTTTCTGACATGTATACTTGTTTGTTTGTAAGCACGCTTAAGCCAATTCATTTGGAAGCATTATTTTTAATAGGTCTAAGGGATGACTTAGTTGTTTATTTTGTATGAGCGTATAAATATAAGATGTTCCCATTGTATTTGGGATGGAAGTTGTAAGATAAATATATTGAGTAGAGAAGAAGTGTGTGAAGACACTATGAGATGTATTAAAGCTTTGTAAGAGGTCAAAGTCTCAGTGCTTCAAAGGAACTGATCTAACAAGCAGTGTCACAGTGATAGTTCACCTGGCAGATATAGTGTCTATCTAATATTTGAAGGTTGTAACCTTCACCATTTGAGTAGTGAGCTCTAGGACAGTGAGTCCACTCCCCTAAAAAGGATCATTGTAAAAGACTCCTAATAGGGTCTGACCCTTGATAAGGTCTACTGTACTGAATATATTGTAAAGCTACTCCTAACAAGGTAAAGGATCTTCTAACAAGGATCACAAAACACTAGTGAAAAATATTAATGGGTGTCAATTCCCAGCGGGGTTTTTACCTATTTGGCTTTCCCCATAATCATATTGGTGTCATGAGTTGATTTCATGTTTCATGTTTATATGAATGTTTAATTCAGTACTTAAGCTTTTAAGTTTAGTATTCAGATTAAAGTGAAAAGTTAAAATATAGTGAACACTAATTCACCCCCCTCTCAGTGTTCCCATTCCTAACAATTGGTATCAGAGCTCTGGTCCTCAGCATAGAAGTTTAACCACTTAAGGAGATCATGGAAAAAGAAGAAATGAAACATCTGAAAATAAATCTAGAAGCTTCTCTTGAAGACTTAGGAAATTCAAAAAGAGAAATTAAAGAACTAAAGGAAAAGGTTAGCAATGCTCAAATAGTTATAAAAAAAACTAAGAAAGAATTTGAAAGAACGCTCTAATAGTGATCTTGAAGAAAAGGTCAAGAGGTTGAATGGATAAAATGCATCCTTATTAAGTAAACAGGAAGATTTTGATGATAAGCTGATCAATAATTAGGAAGTCTACAATGAACAAGTCAAGGAGAACCTTCAACTCAATGAGGAATTAAGGGAAGCCAACTTGGAAATCTTGGATCTAAGGAATTGCAAAGAAAGATTGGAGTCTGAATTAAAAGAAGAAAAGAATCACATTGAAAATTGCACACTAGTTCTGATTTGATAGAATCTTAGTTCTATGCAAGAAGAGTCAAAGGAGAGACTAGTTGTATTGGATACAATGAAGCACAAAACCAGATTGACAACATGCAAGAAAGAAAGGATACACAAAAGGACTCTACTAATATTGAGAAGACTGAAGATCAAACCAAAGACATTGGTGGACCTCCTAAGAATGAGTGCAAGCCTAGAGAATGCACTTGTTTTTCATGTAACAAGCATGGACACATTGCAAGAAACTATACAGAGGTAAGAGATTTTAATGGTTACTATTATTCATGCAATAGATTTGGTCATAGAGCTATGAATTGCAAGACTAGTAAGAAGAATAGGATTCAGCATGATCAAAGAAGTCAGAATCAGACCAATGCAAGAAGTTCTTAGAATGTTACATGTCAGATATGTAACTATAATGGCCACTTAGTGAAATAATGAAAAATGGTGACTCATGTCAATGCACCGAGGAATATGAGACTGCTAGTCATTTTTCACTCTTGTAACAAGGCTGGACATATCTCAAAGTTTTGTAGATCAAGGATGCAAGGTCAAGAACATTCTAAAAAGGTAGAAGAACCAGCATTGGATCCCGAAGGAGAAGTCAATTTTTTGAAAGCCTCAGAGGATGTGAGCTTAAATTGGTCAAAAGGAAAGGACACAGTTGATGAGTATGTATCGGATGCATCCACAGTGGACACACCCACTTCATCTGCATGGATGGCCCTTAGAGTCATAGGGGGAGCTAATTTAGCTCTAGACCCCCACATGGCTGGTATACTCATTCTCAAAGTATGCACCTTTGGACTTAAGATTTTGGAATATATAGGAACCTTTGTACAAAGCACACATACTGATTGTTAACAAAGCTCGAGTTGGAAATTTTGAAGTGACAACCTGGTTTATGTGACTTGCATAAATGGTAGAATTCTCACTTTAAGTACATAGAAAGTTGGTTCATTACTCATTGCATTTGAATTCAGAGTGATTGAAGAGTAGATTGAGCTTTGGAAGTTGTTGTGAAGACTTGGAGGTTGAACTATCAGTGTTTTGTAGTGCATTTGGTTGGCTGTAGAAACCCTATTTTGTTGCACTAATTCAAAAGTCATCAAATTATCTTAGATATCAGTTGGAAAGGGATTATCAAGTAAGTCAAGAAGTGAAAGGCATGGCATGAAAATCAAGCCTATTAAGAAAGCAGACATCAAATTGATGTCAATGATACTAGGATACAAGTTTCATCACACTAGGAGGGTGAATAGTGTGTCTGCGGGCACTATTCTAGCAGCCATCCAACTTGTGAAGGAAGATGGAGAGTTCAACTTATGTGAGATCTTGCATGCACAGTTGATTGATAACATCAAGGCTATCAAACATGACAAGACCAATATTCTAGATAGAGTATGGGATATTTTAGAATTCCAAAAGAGACAAGAAAATGAAGAGGATCTAAGGATCAGAAAAACAATATTAGAAGATAGTCTACTAGTATGTTCTAATGATGAGAAGACATTGATATTGAATTTAGTAAAGCCACACCAAAGAACAAAGATGAGAAATCTACACCTTATGAAAAAAGACTATGATCTGATAACAAAGGAAATAGAGAAGGCCTTTGAGAAGGTGTTCTTAGAACAACACATGAAACCTCCTTCTACGCACATCACTCATGCACCTAGTAAGTAAGACAAAGCAACAGAGACCTCCAATATACTAGTGACCAGTCCACATGACTCAGTGCCCAAAGATGGAACTCAATTAGAGGCACATAAGTCTGTGCCCATGTTAGAATCACTCAAGGACAACACCATTGTTATTGACAATGTAGGGATAGCCATGGCGGCCACTGACACAGAATTGGATAAGTTTGAGGAATCTTTTATGAGCACACAAGAAGCTAAAATCTTATGCAGTAGCTCACCTCCCACTCATCAAGCAAAAATTCTTATTGAAGACATATTTGATGAGAAAGAAGAAGAAAATAAAGAAGAAGAAAATAAAGAAGAAGAAAAGAAAGAAGATAAGGATGAAACTTCTATTGAACTAGTCAAGGTAAAACAAGAAGTGATGGATAGCACTCCCATCACTACCTCCTCAGCATTGTTGTCAATTTTGACACTTGATAGAAGTAGTTTGGACTAATGGAGAGAAGAAGACTTGATTAAGATCAACATGTTAGCTATGGAGAAGGAAAAAGAAAAACAAGTAATGAGGAATTCCCCATGGTAGAATCGGTAAACATTTCAAATAGTCTACTACCAGAGGATAAGAAAGAGCTAAAGGTACACTCAGCTGATGATGTGAGTATAGTCATCTCACAGTGCAACTTTGCACTAGATCTGAATTCACTCAAGTCTAGTCAAGCATCCTTGAAAGAATTTGTAGATGAAGGAAGAAGAATCATTGTAGAATGCATGAACCAAGATAAGCTTACCAATGCTCATTTAAAATTAAAGGAGGTAGAAGATATGATTGAGCAAGTAAAGACTTCAGTGAAAGACAAATCCACTAATGTGAACAAGTGCAATAATGATTACCAAGAATAGATTGATCAAATTGAGAAGGCGGAAAAAGAGCTGTCAAAGATCAGGGCAAGGCAAACATAGCTAAGGAATGCTCTTGCGCCCTCATTATACATCCTCAATCAGAACATCAAGGAGATTGATGTCATGATGGTGACATATGACCAAGGTCCTTGCAGTGACTTGGAGAAGATGGAAAAGCTATAGTATGTTTTATGTGCCCATCTCCAGATAGTTAACTCTCTGATAACTTTTTGGAAGAAGGAGATCCAGAACATCAAGATAGCTTATTCGGATGTTTTCCCTAAGTGAATATATATATATATAGTTTTTTGATGCACCTTTGTCATTAATGTCAAAGGGAGAGTTGTCTATAGAATATGGAGTATAATATGCATAGGGAGATATAGGTTTGTGTATAAGAAATGTATAGAAGACAAAAAGTTTTTTGGGTTAAGGGCAGTTACAAACTTTTCCATATTCCTTTGTTGCCATCAATGAAAAAGGGGGAGATTGTTTGAAAGTTGACTATAATGATGTATATGACTTGATATAGAGTTTTCATTATGGCAACAAAGTCATATAGTAGTTTGGAGTGAGTGCACTTGATGAGAAGATTAGAAATAAGCTAAGTGTTGAAGACTAGGTAGTGTACAGAGTTCTTGTAGCTCAGAGTATTAGTGCACATGTGTACGAATGAATTATGGTATGTTCCCTAGAATTCAAGTTTGTTAGACTATACTCATGCTTATTCTATGAGCGCATAAGTAGATGTGCAAGGATGTGAAAGTTATAGTCAATTGAAGTTGCACAGCCAGTGTGTGCCAACAAAGAACAGAGAAAGAAACCAATAGTTAGTATTTTGGTTTGTGGTCATAATGTAATGTTGTAAAGGCTATGTGCCTATTTTATTTAGGTTTCTAGCATGTATACTTGTTTTTTTGTAAGCACACTTAAGACAATTCATTTGGAAGTGTTATTTGTAATAGGTCTAAGGGTCGACCTAGTTGTTTATTTTGTATGAGCTTATAAATATAAGATGTGCCCATTGTATTTGGGATGGAAGTTGTAAGAGAGATATATTGAGTAGAGCAGAAGTGTGTGAAGACACTATGAGATGTATTAAATATTTGTAAGAGGTCAAAGCATCAATGCTTCAAAGGAGCTGATTTGACAAGCAGCATCATAGTGACAGTTCACCCGATAGATATAGTGTGTATCTGATATCTAAAGGTTGTAGTGTTAAAATAATAATAACAAAATATAGAGTTAGTAAATTGTTTAATCAATGAGCAAGGAAAAGAAGGTTTACCATGAATAAACACAAAGCTAGGAGCATTCACCAAAGCACAATGAAACAAGGAGACAAGATTTTGAAGGGGGAAAGCATAAAAAAACCCCTATGAAATAAATGAAAGTGGCAACAAATGCCTAAGAATGAGAGAGAGAGAGAGTGAGAGAAATGCTCATAAAAAATAATTAAGAAGAGGAAGAAATCTCATGTGAGAATGAATGAGAATGAAAAAGAGAAGGAGAGCCATCTCTTTTAATAGAGATGTGAGAAAGGAGTTACATTGTAACTCCCATTTCTATGTATGCCACATTTCACTAGTGTGTGAGACAAGTGTAGGATTCCCCATAAGGAGGAGTATCTATTTTCCTTAATAAAGGAAATTACAAATATTACATGTCCTCCCACTTGGACTAGAGGATGAATACATTAGGATACCTTGATATATCCTTAAATACATAAATAACCAAGGAAAGATTAAATTCTAACACCCCCCTTTAATCTTTACTTGGGGTAATTACATCAATAGGTATCAAACCAAAATGTTTACAATGAATTTGAGATGTTTCTTTAGAAAGAGTCTTCACTAGGATGTCTTTGGCTTGATCAGCTTGCATGTCTTCAACTTGTGCTTTGGAGCTTGAATGGTACATAGGACTTTTGGCAAAGTGAATAGCATGTTGAGGAGAGCCCAAATCTTTAAGAGACCATTGAGATTCTTGAGATGCATTTATGCATTTGGTATATTCATTTCCATTTAAAAATAGAGGTGGAGCATAATCAATACTTGAGCCTGCAATAAGGCAAAAAGAACTTGTAGGGTGCCCATCATTGGGATCACCTAGTGCTGAATTAGTAACACTTTGGAAAAAATCATATGGTGAATCATGAGGAAAATAATTAGAAATGCAATCTTTAGTTGCATAAAACAAATCATAATATGAATTGTGAGTCATTGAATTAGAAATGCAATCTTTAGTTGCATAAGATAAATTTGTAGTGTAATCATCATAATATGAAGCATCAAGAGGAGATTTAATATAAGCATCATTATCAGTAACCTCCACAACAATCATAGGATTAGTACTATCATCATGAATTTCAACTTGAGTAATAAACATATCTTGCAAGGTAACATTAAGAAAGTTAGATATAATTTCATCTTCTTGGTCAAACATATCATCAACATGAGAGCAAGGAGGAGTAAATAGATTATTACCATCATCATCAACCTGTAACAAGTTATCTTTATGAGAAAAATAGGAAGTGAGGGGATCATCCCCAAAAAAAACATCATCACAAGGGTCATCCCAAATAGGAAAATCATTTAAAGGATACATAATGTCACAATGTGGTGCAGAGTTTTGATTTGCTTGATTAATAAGTGGAACAAGTTTCTTGTAAGTTTGAAATGTGTTCTCTAAGACATGCCAAGCCTGATGAGCTGTAGTACAATCTAAGATAATATGATATAAATCTAGATTTAATGGGAATCCGATTAGACCAAATGCTTCCTTATCTTTCAATTGCCAGGAATCCTGGTCAGCCTGAGGACTGGTGGATGTCGGTTTCAAATTTGGTGAAGACACAATATCAAAAAGGTGTCAAGATTTTAGAAGATCAGACATGTGAGGCCTCCAAACAGAATAATTGGAACTAGTGAGTTTAAATTTTGGCATTGACATAGACATGATGAAACAAAATTACAATAGAAAAATATTATTTTATTTTATTTTTAAAAAAAATGATAATGGAATTATTAAAAAAATGTTACAACCTACAAAAAAAATGTTAGAAAACTAAATTAAGAAAAAAGGTTTGACTGAAATCTAATAATAACCTCTACCACCAAAAAATAAGAATAAGCTAAAAAAAGCCTGCAGAAAAAAGGAAGAGGTTTCAAAAAGCCTACAAACAAGATAAACGTTAATAATGAATATGTTATATTATATATTATAACAAAAAAAGCATAATAAAGCTTAATGATAAGACAAAAAATGCTTGAATACAGAAACACAAATGATCTAAACTAATAATCTAAAAAAAATTAACAAGCTTGAGAATCAGAATGCTAAAGAATAGAATGACAAACAAAATCAGTTCATTCCTTTAATATCAAAATCACCCTTCAACCTTTTATCTAAATCGGATACATTTTAAACCAAATAGTGGGCCCCTTCTTTTACCTATAATGGGGATTCTGAAACAGTACTGTAGAATTTTCTGAGTTAATAGTCACCCAAAAGCAATGCTTCCATTTTTGCCCCAAAAAACTGCACTTTGATAAAATTTGAAGATTAAGATTGGCCTCAATTTCTAATTTCTATCAAGAAAATTTCTCTATGATAATTTGACAATAGTGTTGTTAATAATATGAAGAATATTAATGAAATACAAGAATATTTATAGATTAAAGTTATTTCGAGAATTCAATGTTCATTAACGATCTCAAGAGTTTTGCTAAAAAGATTCAAAAAAATTATAGAAAATTGGGTTTAAAAAACAAAGAATAGCAAAAATTAAATGCAACTTCGACCGAGCGCCAAATCTGATCAGATTATGCTCAGAAAACCCTGCAAAAGGAAAAAAAATGCAAACTTGGCTCAGAAAATGTGAACCCCAACTCGATATGATGGCAAATTTTATGTGGTAGTAATCACCATATTTAGCAAATAAAGGTGGCTGAAATCCTCGTTGCTTCAGGGGATTCAAACTATGGAACATAGGGTTACCAACCTCAGGCAAGGATCAGAGGTTGGAATGCCAGAAATGACCACAACAAGCAAAAAATGGGTTGAAAATCCCAAGTTTATCCAAATCTAAACTTTGAACCAGCAAGGAGATTTAAGATATCAAAAAAAGAAACGCGCAAAGCTAATACATATAACTCTATCGAAACCTCACAAACATTTAGCACCAAAGAAAAGATAAACAAAACTAAGAGATCAGAGATAAAAGGGCAGCAGAGTGAAACTTAGTGTATAAGGTTGAACTTTGGTCTCCAAGTGATCCACTGAGCAATAGATAAACAATTATTCACTGTCAAATCGGCACTAGAACACAACACAATTGGTATGGCCACATATAAGAATGTTGGAACTCAATTTATGAATTACAACTCTGCTAAAGCAGCCACTAGTGTCACTGAATCCTTGCAGCGAGGTGAGAGTCTAGAGGGAGCACCACAGCAGAGAGGAAAGGGATAATGTCCTGCAGACCAAAGGTCTGGGACAAATCGAATGAACTTCCAAATAGAAACAACAAAATAGAAACAAACAAAAATAAAGGACAGGGAGCGAGAACATGAGCATTCTCATGGCCCACACGTTAAGCAATGCCCTTTATAAACTCAATGCCATGAATGAAAAAACAAATCCACACAAAACTAGCAAAGATAAAGCTGAAACGACCACAATTGAAAGAAAGATATTAGAAGAACCGAGACTAAAGGACAAAAATAAGAGAATAGGGAATGAATGAAAATAGAATTAGAGATTCATGCAAGGAAACCACTATGCCAAGAATAGAATTAGAAACAACAAATAATACAACCACAGAGCACTGAAAAATAATGGAAAGCAGAACAAAGATACCCCTTTTTTTTTATAGAACAGAGGGGCCAAAATGAACTCCTTTTTCTTTTCAAAAAAAATTATATGAACTAGGCTCAAAAACCTAAGATATTGTATAATAAGCAGCGCTCTCTAATACACAGATGAGAAGCCACAAGCTGAAAATAGATCAATAATGTTAGAAAAGAAACGTCTGCAATCATTTAGATGAATGCATGCAAAGGAAAGGAATAACTAGGCTGCTATTCCTGCAAAACCGATAAAAGAAAAGATTAGGAAAAAATAACTAAGATTCTATTCCTACAAAAACTTGCCAAATGTTAGAATATTATAAGAACCGATATGGAGAGAGAAATCCAAAATTAGAAACAAAGAAATAGGAATGAACTTTTGAATTTTGAATTATAAAATTAAAAAAGAGTATTAAATTTTGATTATCAAAGATAAACAATATGAAAAAATTAATATAAACCTAATTTTTTTAAAAAAATAATTTTTTGAAAATTAATATTATGATAAAATTTAATATGAAAAGTTAAGATTTTGATAAATATAATTTTGTATTAATTTTTTATCAAAAAAAAGTATCTAAAAGATAAACTAGGTTTGGCGGTAAACCAGCCAAACCTAATTTTTTTTTTTTTTTTTTCCCTCTTAAACAGATTAGCCAAGTATACTAGCAAAAAATTCTCTCAAGAGTCTCTGAAATTGGAGTGCTCCAAGATATGGTAGCTCCTTCACCTGTACACTCAATAAATGATTAAACCAACCTGCTCTAATACCATGTTAAAATAATAATAACAAAATATAGAGTTAGGAAATTATTTAATGAATGAGCAAGGAAAAGAAGGTTTACCATGAATAAACACAAAGCTAGGAGCATTCACCAAAGCACAATGAAACAAGGAGACAAGATTTTGAAGGGGAAAAGCATAAAAAAACCCCTGTGAAATTAATGAAAGTGACAACAAATGCCTAAGAATGAGAGAGAGAGAGAAAGTGAGAGCAATGCTCATACAAAATAATTAAGAAGAGGAAGAAATCTCATGTGAGAATGAATGAGAATGAAAAAGAGAAGGAGAGCCATCTCTTTTAATAGAGATGTGAGAAAGGAGTTACATTGTAACTCCCATTTCTGTGTATGCCACATAGCCTTCACCATTTGAGCAATGAGCTCTAGGACAGTGAGTCCACTCCCCTAACAGGGATCATTGTAAAAGACTCCTAACAGGGTCTGACCCTTGACAAGGTCTACTATACTTAATATATTGTAAAGCTACTCCTAACAGGGTAAAGGATCTTCTAACAAGGCTCAAAAAATACTAGTGTAGAATATTAGTGGGTGTCAATTCCCACCAGGGTTTTTACCTATTTGGGTTTCCCTGTAATCATATTGGTGTCATGAGTTGATTTCATGTTTCATGTTTATATGAATGTTTAATTCAGTACTTAAGCTTTCTAGTATGAGATACCAATTGTACTCCATCTCCATCTTGACAATTATGTATTGTTATTGATGGCTACAGAACCCTGATAAGGTGAATCCTTCTAGTTGTTCAATGTATACTTCTTTCAAATCTCCATTCAGGAATGCTGACTTGACATCCATCTAATAAAATTTGAAGTTTTTAACTATAGCATAAGCTAGAAACAACTTAATAGCTTCTAATCTACTCACAGGTGCAAATGTGTCTGAGTAATCAATGCCTTCTCTTTGTGCATATCCTTTACATACTAATCTTTCTTTGTTTGTTAGTACTGTACCATCATCATTCATTTTGTTTCTGAATATCCACTTTGTTCCAATCACATTTTTATCACTAGGTCTTGGAACCAGTTCCCAAGTGTCATTCTTAATAATCTAATCAAGCTCTTCTTTCATAACATCATGCCAATCTGAATCATTACAAGCATCTTCAATGTTTAAAGGCTCAATCTGAGATAGTAAACATATTACTTCACTACTAGCTAAGTTCTTTTCTTGTGACCTTGTTAAAAATTTGCTGCTCTAATCTCCAATGATGTCTTTCTTGGAATGGTTTCTAGATGTAAACTTTGGAACTTTAGGTGATGGTGACTCATCAACCTTAGGAGTTTCATCTTCACTTGTCTTAGGGTCATTGAACAATACATCAATACTGTCAAACATTTCTTCAATAATTGTCTCTTTATTGGAGGGTCTAGGTTCTTCTTCAATCGTGGGTGAGTAATCATGATATCTTTCTTGAACCATGAACTTTTCATCAATCTTAACATGAGCACTTTCAATGATCTTTTTCAATCTTAAATTGAAACATCTATAAGCTTTACTTTTAGTAGAGTAACCAAGGAAAATACCATCATCACTTCTTGCATCAAACTTTCCTACTGCTTCATCCCTCTTGGTGTAGCACTTGCTTCCAAAGATTCTAAAGTATTTTGCTATGGGAACATTACCAAACCATAGCTCATAGGGTGTTTTGTCTATGCCACATCTTAATTGAATTCTATTGATGGTATAGACTAGTTTATTGACTACATCTCTCTAATAGGTGTGTGCAACTTTTCCTTCTATCATAATGGTGCACACTATATCAAGGAGGATCATATTCCTTCTCTCTACAATTCCATTCTGCTGAGGGGTTCTAGGTGCACTCAATCATCTCTTTATGTCATGTTCTTCATAGTACTCATAGAATCTGTCAGAGGTGAACTCTTCTCCTCTATCCAATTGCAAACATTTTATCTTTAGTCTAGATTCATTTTCAATCTTAGCTTTGAATATCTTGAACTTCTCAAATGCTTCTAACTTGTCTGTCAAGAACACAACCCACATCATCCTAATATAGTCATCAACAAAAAAAATGAAATACCTTTCACCATAGTATGATCTTGTTTGAGTTGAACCACATAGGTCTGTATGAATCAGATCCAACTTGTGCTCTGCTGAATTGTGCTTGATCCTAAATGAATTTCTCACATGATTTCCCATCACACATTCCCTGCATATAGTATCAACTGGCTTTGCTATGCTAGGTAGATCTCTTACTAGCTTTACATTTCTTATCTTTACTATGTTATCACAATTGATATGACATAGTCTTTTATGCCACAACCAACTGTCATCAACTTTAGCAACAAAACAACTTGCTTCTAAATTGAGTTGTAAAACATTACCTCTTGTCTTTGAGCCTGATGCAATCATAACACCATCCTTGTTGTTAATGATACATTTGTCATCTTTGAACAAGTTTGAGACACTGACTATCAATGGTACAAGCTATCAAAGGGTTGTAGCCTTCATTGGTATTGATTCCTAACTTGTATCTGAATTCCTTTTGATAGGAGTATTGATTGAACAAGTTTGAGATACTGATTATGAATGGTACAAGCTATCAAAAGGTTGTAGCCTTCACTGGTATTGATTCCTTTTTATCTCTAATTCAGTTAATATGAGATACAAAATCACTATCTATTACTCTATTAGGAACACTACTAACATAAGCTACTATATAACTATCTATACTAATAGTTAACCTCTGCACCTATGATATCATGCTGATATCATGTCCATACTACATATACTAAAAGCTTACTGCATAAGACTTCCACACATGATACTTTCCATATGTTGTCATCAATTGTTATCATATTCTAGAAAGTCATGGGTATTCTAGAAAGTATATGGATATGGATATTCTAGAAAGTAGATAGAAAGTATATAGAAAGTATATGGACATGGATATTCTAGAAAGTATATGTAACTAAGATATGATAGAATACCAAAAGTAGATTTTCAGCTTCTTGTGTGCTCACAAAAGATTCCTCAAACTTGTCCAATTCTATGTCAGTGGCCGCCATGGCTATCTTAACATTATCAATGATAATGGTGTTGTCCTTAAGTGATTCTGACATGGGCACATACTTGTCTAACTCTATTTGTAATTTTATTGCAGATGCTAAAACCTGAGGACCTGTAGATTGTACCTTGATGGTCTCTAACCCTTTGGTAACCATTGTGGGTACATTAGTTGTGGGTGCAATAGGTGGATACATGTTTCTATCCATAAATACCTTGTCAAAGGCTTTCTCTATTTCTTTGGCCATTAACTCATAATTTTTATCCATTATATTTAGAGTTCTTGTATTAGTTCTGAGGTGAGGCTTCACCAAATCTAATAGTAGCTTCTTCTCTTCTAGCTAACATACAAGAAAGATATCATCAAGAATCTTTTCCCTTATCTGATTCTCTTCCTTAATAGCTTGTCTCTTTTGGAATTCTAGGATATTCCATACTTTTTCAGGGATCATTGTTTTAAGTTCCAAGACTATTTTCTTGAACTTTAGCATGTGCTTGACTAACATACCATGAATCTCAGATTTGACTATATCATTATATTTGTCATAAAACTTCCCTACTTGATCAATTCTTCCCTCATCAACAATTCTAACATTTAGCACACCAAGACTGGGTTTGAAGCTTACTTCAGGAGGTGCATGGGTGTTCCTTTTGTTCCTTGTAACTCTTGAGGCTAGATGAATCGTGCCAACCTCTTTCTTTCTCTCATGCATTGCCTTATACTCAGGAGGAGCAGTAAGGTCAATGGTTTCCTTGGGCACAGAAGAAGTAACATCTTCTTTATCCTTCTAACTATCATCTTTTTCAATTTTTATCTTCTTCATCTTAGGATCATGTGATTCTACCTTAGCTACATCTGTGCTCTACAGTTCCAAAGCAATCTTTTCATCCCTTACTTTATCAAGGTCAACTTGAGACACACCATGCATTCTTAAGATTTCTAAAGTGACTTTAACAACCTTTCTTTTTGTTGCTATGTTGTTTAGCTTTGCATCTACTTCTTTTGTCTTCTCCTCATATGTTCCCCATCTAGGATCATTAGGATCTTTGGGGGCTAATAGTAGTACCTATGCATAAGCTTCAAGGACTTGTTCCTCTACCTCATACCCAAGTGGATGAATCCAATTAGTTCTTGGCTCAATAGCTTCCATACAATTTGTATCAATTTCAACCATAAAGCATATAGTATCCTTGTACTATTCCACAATGCTCTCTGGAATCCTATACCTCATTTACATCTTAGCCCTAAAGGTTTTTAATTCCAATGTTACATAATCTCTCAATGTACTCTTGGTGGATGCTTTGTTGGATATCTGATGAGAAAGAAGAAGATAAGATGAAAGAAAAAGAACAAGAGAAAGATGAAACTTTAGTTGAACTAGCCAAGGTAAAACTAGAAGTGATGGATAACACTCCCATCACTCCCTCCTCAGTATTGTTGTCAAGTTTGAGACAAGACACATCCAGTTTGGATTCATGGAAAGAAGAAGACCTGATTAAGTTCAACATCCTAGCTATGGAGAAGGCAAAAGAGAAACAAGTAATGAGAAATCCTCTCCTTATGGAATCTATGAACATACTGAACAATTTGTTGCCTGTGAACAAGAAAGTGTCTAATATACACTCAGTTGATGATGTGAGTACAATTATCTCATAGTTCAAAAGTAATTTTTCAAGTCTTGAAGAATCTGCATCCCTAGTTGTAGAAGAGAAGTACCTAAAGAAGAGGTTGAGTGAACTGATGAGAAACTTTGCACTATATTTGAATTCACTCAAGTCTGGTCATGCATCCCTAAAAGAATTTTCTAATCAAGGGAGAAGAATCATTGCAGAATGCATGGTGTTGGTTGTGGATTATTCCCTTTGATCTTCAACTTGCAGATTTACACTTTGATGGATAATATAAATAAAATCCTGACTCTATCACCACTCCAAAGTCCACAAGGAAGAGGGTCAACTAACAAGGATCAAAGGATCCTTCTACTCTTTGAGCTTCAATGCTCAGGCAGGTGTACCCTTGACTCACTTCTCTAAAGGAGTCTAAAACAATATTCCACTATATCTCATATAAGATTGTTAAAGATTTATCAAATGATGTTTGTGTTTGTAGTTGTTAACCATGCATACCTCAAGAGGAAGGACCAGTGCCTTATCCCAGGGCTCAAAGTCACCTAACTGTATACCTCAACTGAATACCTCAAATCAAACACAATAGAATCTGAGGTAAGTGGTTTTCCTATTACCCCTTTCCCTCAAGCACAAGGACATCAAATTCTACACCTGACTGCAAACTCACTGAATTCACCTAGAAGAATTTAATCCTAACTTTGTTAGGAACTCAAAGATAAATTCAAAATACTCTTTGTTTACCATATGTTAGCACACTTTGTGAAACTAACATATATGAGCTCAAAGACAAGCAAGAAGACATACACAAGATACAAGATTGAGATTCAAAATGTTCTCATTAACACAATTAGAATCAACATACAATTAGAATGATACCAAGATTAGAAAAGTCACAAAATCAGACTTCTATCAGTATATTACAGTCAAAAACTAGGGACCAAAAGAAACAATGTTTTAGAACCCTTGCAAAATTAGAAATTCTGCAACTTATACCCCCTAGTCATCTTGAAATCTGCAACAAGCTACGGATGACTAGGGTCAGGGTTTCAACCACCCAATCTGCTGGAAACAGTCTAAAAAGTTATTACAAGGGTGGGAAACACAGTCAATCAGGAAAGAGGAAATCTTCAACTGATCCACAATCATGAAATTCTTCTTTGCAAGTATAGGGGATCACAAAACTAGGCTCAAAAGGACACCCTACAACAAGCCTTGAGCACACAACCAAAATGGTACAAGCTCTGCAAACAATCTAATAGCACCCTAGACCACACCGCAAATAGAAAACCAGTCGCTTCTCACCGAACAGGGTCAATTTTGTAGTGAATTCCATAAATTTTGTACTTTCTCATCGCTGGAAGTTCTCAAAAAAATTTGAATTTGAACCACAATGGCTAAATCCTTAGCGCCTATAGAGAATGATGGCCCACGTTCAAACTTTATCATCCTACTAGCTCAGACCAACCAGAAACTACCATGACAGCACCTACCAACGGGACCACCAAATAACCACAGACGGGCCCTAGCACATGTGGCACCCTGTTGCATGATCGCATAGCCCAGAAATGGGCTATGCAAACATGTGACAGCCCGCGAACCTTAACTGTCACCGCATGGAGTTGACAAAAAACATCAGTCGCATGATCACATAGCCTTGCAAAAGGCTATGCGAACATGTGACTAATTGCCAGCAAACTACCACCGCTACCTACCATTAAGTTGCGGTCCCACCAAGAAAATCCACCTCAGCAACCATCGACCAATAAGAAACCTCCAACTGCAAGCACGCGTTTCACACCAAACCCAATAAGTACAACAGGCAACCTTGCAAAATGGAATAAAATTTGATGGATGGTGCATGATCGGAAAGTCTTGGAATATTCCTTGTGATCATACACTGACTGTTAGATTAAAAGCTTTCAACACGGGCGCTCTGACATAAACCAACTCATCAACACACAAATGAATGAAAACCCACCAACTCAGAATAGTGTGGCACATAAGAACTCTTGGTAAACAGGACCCACCAATGAACTACCACCTGACAAAAAGTAACATCAATGGCCAGCGTAAGATCTCATGGCTCTGACAAATCCCATACGAACTTACACCAACCATCGATCCTCTGACACTATTAGGTCCCACTGAGCCTTTGAAAATTTAGGTCCCACTGACACACGCACAATCACTAACCCATGGACCAATCACAAAACACTGACAAGGCATATGGTAGGTGGACCCACTGATAACTCCATAAGATAAAGCCAAGAACCTTAGGAAAAATATTAAAATCGCAGGGCGCGATTGCGGACTTAGGAAAAATAAAGGGACCCGCAGGAGAGAAAGACTAACTGTGAACCGAGGTGACATGGAAACTTAAAAGGCACATGCAGAAGAGCTTTTTAAGTGACCCACAAAAAAGGTAACGTGTGAAAAGAATAAAGCTAGGGCACATTTGAATTTTGAAACCTAACGGCTAGATTTTGAACATTTTGCCTAAGGTTCATGCCAGTGACCAGAAAAAACATTGCAGAGAGCAGGGGAAAAGACCAAGAGCCATGAAAATTTTTGCACATGCTAACAGTGGCTTTGTCTAGGGATATATGCCTCTTGCAAGCATAGCAAGGACTCATAATCATTGGTTAAAGTAGACCATCCCACTGGAGAAAAATTGCAGACAGCAAGGAACAAGCAAGGCAAGACAAGCAATAGGACCGGAAACTAATAGTTCAGGGCAAAACAGGGTAGATGAAAGAAACTTATATACAAGAATTTACAAGATGTACAACCCTAACTATTGTTCATGGAAAATAGAGTACTTCAAATGAAGTACTACTTCAAGAATTGTCCATGAACTGGCAACTCATGAATATCACCATTAAAATCCTTGATGATGTAAGAATCTTGGCCCCATTTCTCATGAATTAGATATGGCCCTAACTAGATGGGATCAAATTTACCATGCTTCCACTTATCCTCCAATCTGGCATTCCAAACTAACACCAAATCACCAGGTTCAAACTTTCTGTCAACAGTCTTTTTATCATATAGATTCTTAACCTGGAACTATAATTTGGCATTCCTTGCAACTGATTCTCTTCTAATTTCATCCAACCTAATGAGGTCCTCAATTCTCAACTACATTTCATCATCAATGTCATCATCATATAACTGCACAAACTTTTACATCTCCAATAAGTTATTCAGAGGCAATGTAGCATGAATTCCATACACCAGGTCAAATGGTGCACAACCAATTTCCCTCTTCATAGTTACCCTATCAGTGCATAAAGCTAATGGCAGATTTGAATTCCATGCCCTCTTATTCTTGTCCAGAATTCTCTTCAAGATTTTAATCAAGCTCTTATTAGTATATTCTACCTGACCATTTCCTTGCGGATGATAAGGTGAGGAATTAGAAATCTGAATTCCCAAACCTTTGCAAAAGTCCTTATATTTGGTAGACCTAAAGCACATAGCATTATCACTCATTATCCTCTCAGGGCACCCAAACCTTGTAATAATATTATTCATCAGGAAATCAATTACCACCCTACTAGTTGCATTCCTTGTAGGTACAACCTCTACCCACTTTGTAAAGTAATTGGTGGCAACTAAGATCCAAGAATGTCCTCCACTTGACTTGTTTGGTATCTCCCCTATGAAATCAATTCCCCACTACTGGAAAGGAGCCTAAACTTCTACTAGTTTTAATGGTACATTACGTGAAAACTTAAGCTTACTAGAGAACCTTTGACAAGCATCACATCTCCTTACCAACTGTTCTGCATCCCTGAATATTGTGGGCCACCAAAATCTTTCTCTCAAGATCTTATGAGTAGTTGTTTTACCCATATAATGTCCACCAAAAACTCCCTCATGCATCTCCTTCAACAATAGATTAGCCTGATTCTCATCTACACATTTCAATAGTATACAATCCAATTTTTTTCTATACAGCTTACATTTCACAATTACATACTTGATGGCCTGTAACTTCAATGTCCTCTTTTGATTATCATTCATACTATCTGGACACCTCATTTTTCTCAAATAGTAAATAATATCCTAATACCAAATACAATCATCCATATCCCATGTATAATCAATTTCAGAATGATTTACCTAGTTTGCATCTAGATTGGATTGGGCCATCAGCTTTGCCAATCCCTGTCCTCTAACCAATTTAGTGATCTAGATCTCAACATTAAATTTCTAGATCCTATTGATCCATCTGCATCTTCTTGTAGACACCTCTTGCTATGAGAAAATGTCCTTCACATCTGCACTTGGCACAAAAGCAATCACAACTACTCCCATCAAGTAACATCTAAAAGCCTTGATTGCCTTCACAAGTGCATAAGCCTATTTTTCATTTATATCATATTTCAATTCTACAACTTGCAAAGATTTACTGAAAAATGCAATAGGCTGCTCAAAACCATTCTTATTCTTTTGTAACTACAGCAATAGTGTGAAAGGATGCAAAAGAAAAGATATGCATTGGGACACTATAATCAAGTGCCTTTAGCACTGGTGCATCTTTGATAGCCTGCTTGATATTCTTGAAAGCCTCATCAGGCTCACCCTCCCAATTGATTACAGATCCCTTCTTCAACATCTTGGAAATAGGTCTAGTAACCTCTACAAAGTTTGTCACAAACCTCCTTAGAAAATTGACCTGACCAAAGAAGGACTGAATCCCTTTAACATTCTTTGGCCTCTGAATTTTATCAATTCTTGCTACCCTCTCTGGGTCAATTCTCACTCCTTGCTTCCCAACTAAGTGGCCAAGCAACTTACCTTCTATGAGACCAAAAGCACATTTCCTTGGGTTTAATGAAATTCCAAATTCCAAGGCCCTCATAAATATTTTTTCTAAATGAGCACAATGGTCCTCTTCCCTCTTGGAATAGGTAGTTAGATCATCTTGATACACAATAAGGAAATCATTAATGAAATTTGAAAAGGCAACATCCATTGCCCTCTGAAAAGTAGCACCAACATTTGTGAGGCCAAAAGCCATTCTCACATAAACATATGTTCCCCAAGGTGTTGTAAAGGCTGTCTTGAATTGTTTTGATTCCTTAAAAATGACCTGATTGTAGCTAGAGAAACCATCCATCATTGACATCAATTCTGATCCAATTACTCTCTACAACATAGCCTCCATATTGGGCAAACAATAGTTATCTTTTAATGAGCTGATGTTCAAATTTCTGAAGTCCACACAAAGCATGATGTCACCATTCTTTTTTCTTATAGGAACAAGGTTTGACACCCAAGAAGAATGCCTTATATGCTTGATAATGCCAACATCTCTCAACTTCATTAATTCTTCTTGCATCTTGGGTGCCAAAGTAGGATTAATAGGCCTTTTCTTTTGCCAGAAAGGTTTAGCATCTTCTCTCAATGGAATAACATGCTGAAATAAATCCTCTCTATAAACCTTTAGGTCATCATATGACCATGTAAAAACATGCCTGAATTTCCTCAATAATTCAATCAAAGGTCTCCTTACCTTTTGAGATATATCTCTATCAATGTATACTTTCTTAGGTGCCTCATGTGATCCAAGATTTATCTCCTCAAGATCAGCATGATCTTCTCCTTTGATATTCTTTTGAACTCTATCTTGGTTGTCAAAGATAGTCTCCAAAACAACAAGCCCCTTGAGCACCTTGTTAGTTCTAAGCTGAATGACCTCATTGCCTAAGACAACCTCCCTCCCTTTTATTGACTCAACCAAGGCTAAACAATCAAGTTCCTAACCATGATACTAATCCTTGCAATCCATAAACTTCAAAATATCATTATCATCATCAAAAACTTGCCAATTCTCAATATTATCTGGTATAATAGGCCTAGCCTAAATTTCAACTTTAGAAATACCAAAGAATGTGACATCATTGGGATTGATTGTACTATTGGCTAACAAGTCAGCCATCTTGTTGTTACTCACATCCCTCCATTCAATATTAAAGGCATCAAAATGATCAATCAAATCCCACACTGCATTCCTATATTATTTCAACCATCTATTCTTGGAAGCATACACCGACCTGGCTTGGGACACCACCAAGTCAGAATCACCAATAGCACTTATGCATTTTATACCATGCTTTTGTGTCAACCTCAGTCCTAACAACAAGGCCTCATATTCTGCTATATTGTTGGTACAAAAGAAATTCAATGTGAAAGAGAACTTGTAGGTGTTTCCATCAGGAGAAATAAGTAAAATACCTGCTCCTACACCATCTTTGTAGTTTGCGCCATCAAAGTACATGACCCAAAAATCACCCTTCACAGAGCCAACACCTACCTCAGTAGAAATAGGTGACAAAACAAGCTCATTTTCAAATACAGGGATCACTACCCTAAAAGAATTTACATCAGTATCCACAAAACATGTAGTTTCATTATCTATGTTTCTCTCAATCATGTGGCATACTCTTGGCTCTCACTCAATCTTGACAAACTGATCATCAATCTTGAAAGTTGCATAGGACAAATCACACTGTAAACTTCCACCCATGGCAGCACTCCATCTTCTAGATAGAAACATCCCATAATGGGGAGGGATATCCACCACCAAAACACTCATGGTTAATTCTTTCTCTGGATATGCTACCAACCTATATGACATTGCATTGATAGTCCCAATAACTGGTACCTCCCTCTGATCCATTACACAACACCTTCCCTGCACTATATCCACTTTAAGGCCCAACCTCTCCATGATTTTGAAAGGCATGACTATATTAGAAGCACCACTATCAATCATACAATTTCTTAATTTCATCCCATTCACAAGAACACTTAAGAAGAATGGGTTAATATTTTCAAGGCTGGCATTGACAGAACTATCCAAATATATTGGAGGAATTTGAGACACAATTCCCTGAGTAGCAACATCCTTCAAAGCTTTATCCTGAGATCCATTGCATGAAGTATCATTTTTGTGAGTATTACCAACCCATGCAATAGCTTTATCTTTATGTTCAAGGATCCTCAACAATTCTGACAATGGAACCTTAACTGTAATTTGTGACAATACAGATAACATGTCAATAGGGGTAGAAGTAGGAATCTCAATCTGCATTGCCTTAACATCCTTTTGTTTATCTAACACATTAGGTGTATTGACCACCCTCATTTTTTCAACCTTAGCCATTATGTTAACTAGCTTCTCAATCTCACTAGAGACCTTTTCAATTCCAACTCCCTTAGGCTCACAATGCTTACCTTTTACATTCTTGCATTTAACCATGTGATCAACCTTTGATTTGTTCTCATTAGGTTCTTCAGAGTTGGTACTTTTTATAAACATTCCTGCAGCTTTCTCATTTATATTCCTTGCCACCATGCCTCTAGTTTGCACCCGGGCAATCATTTCTACAGTAATCCTCTCCATCTCTTCTCTAGAAGGTCTTCTCAAATTTATTGGCTTGGGAGAAGAGTTCATGTTAAATGTTTTCTGATCAATGCACTCACCATAAAAAAAAACCTCTTGATGAAAAAGGGCTTGATTATGTCTCTTCACATTCACATCTGTCTCTTCATCAAAATCAGAATCATCTTCATATCCTAGAAATGAAGAAGCCATGTTGCAACCAACATCATCTTGTTCTTCTTCTTGTTCTATCTCCTCATTGCTACAATCTTGATTTGCAGCCATAGATTGTGCAACCACACAATGCTCTGCAGAATGAGGGGACTAGCATGCAACACACCAAGGTACATTTTTCATGACATTTATTGAAGCTTTATGTAGAGGGTCAGGGACACCTCTGTCATTGTTTCCTCTTATAGCAAGGACAATAGGCTTGCCATCCTTCCATTGGGTGTTGTAGGGGTAATTCTGCAATCTATTCTGCTTACTAAAATTGTTGTTGAACTGAGGCCTCTCATTGGTAGGAGCATTGATGTTCCTATTTGTAGGTGCCTTCAAATACTTCAATGCATTAAGCACCTTATCCAACTTATCTTCTTCTTGCCTCCTAGATCCAACATTCTTATCATTTTCTCTCTTATATTTCCTGTCCCCAAACAACTTTGGGTCATCTCTCTTTCCACCCAACTTTCTTGATATTTTCATGTTGTTCTCAATATTGACAGAAATCCTAAAAGCATCCCTAAGAGTTCTTGGTTCTTTATCCCTCAATGAATATCCCATCTTCCCATCAAATGTATTGAAGTATGTAGTCAGACAGACATTTTCATCCAACCGCATGACTTGGAACAACTTATGCATACCTTTTTGAAATCTCATGTTGAACTCAGCTATAGACTCATTCTAATTTTTCCTTATGGTGTTGAATTCATTCAACATGAAGCTAGCATTAGGCCTATCACCATACTACTCTTTGAAACATTTCTCAAAAAAGTCCCAAGTATCAATACACTTATCAGGAAGCCTCTTAAACCAATCTCTAGCATCCTCCATTAGAGATTGAACAAACAATTTCATGACTACATCCTCATGCTCTACCTCATAATCATTAAGCACATCAACAAACAACCTAAGATGCTCCTCAAAACTTATAGCATTATTACTAGCAAACTTAGGTACCTTATCTCTAATATCATTTGTAAAAGCATTTGGATAGCTAGGAATTCCATCAAAACTTATTTGCCTATAGCCTTCTAGTTGCATAGGTCTTCTTTGAAAGCTTGAACTAGTGTTAACCCTAGGATCAACATTAGCATCTATATTTATTTGTGCATTTGACTAATGCCTAGGATCTGCACCTATCCTAGTAGATGAAGAAGGAATAGAACTAGTAGCATTACTAAGTGGAAAAGTAGTAGTCATAGATGGCATACCTAGTTCAGTAGCAAATGGGCCAAGAGCATTAGTTGAAGAAGCCCGCAAAAATTAGATCTTCCTTTCCTTTTCTGCAATGGTAGCATCAACCTCAACTCTCTCTAGTTCTCTTGCAAGGTCCTCATCTTCTTTTCTCCTTCTCTCCATTTCAGTGTCCTTATTTGAATCAGGTGGTGGGATCTCTGGTATTGTCACTGGTTTGTTTGCTTGGTCACCCACCATCTTCTACTTTCCTTTCTCATTAATGATAATAGCAGGTCTAGTGATCCTATGCCCATCTTTATCTTTAGGCAAAGGGACATAACTTTGCACTTGTCTAACCACAGGGCCCTCCCTATCAAATTCATGATCCTAAAGGAAGTGCTCTTTCTCACTCCTCAAGGTATCAAGATCACCAAAAACATCATGCTGCAACGTTCTAGGAGCAGAAGCAAGCATCTTGTTTCTCTCCTTCATTTCATTTATTTTTCTAATAAGAGACTGCCTCTCTATCAAAGCATTTACCTTTTCAGCCTCTCTCTCCTCTTGTAATCTTTTATGTATGGCATCCTACTCTACCAACTACAACCTTAGTGCATTCAAGTCATCAGGATCAACCATAATATCATCAAAACTAGATGACACATCCATATCAAGAAGATTTTGATATGGGAAATGGACCTGCCTATGTCTCATGGGTTCCCTTCTGAAATGATCTTCTTCAAGATCTAGGTCAACTTCTAAACCCACATCTCTATTTTGTTCATCATGACCTACAAGCAACAGACCTTTGTCTTGAAATGCAGCCTCAAGGGTATCATAAAATCTCTCTTCAGAGTGACCACCTTCTGATCTAGAAACTTTGTTTTGTGAACCGTCCTCACTTGAGGATACATGTGGTCTTCTAGCTCTAGCATTTCTTTGTTCTCTCATGGGAGCACTAGTAGACTCATGATTCCTTCTAATCCAGCTCTTATTTCCCTATCTAGGTAATTGCTCCAGAGTGACCTCTGGATTCTTTCTAACATATGACCTAGTATTTATCCTCTTATCCATGCTTCTTCAATATGTTTCACTAGTTTTAACCTTTGAGTCGCCACCCACCTAGATGGGAAATCTTCAAAACAATAAGAAAACAAGAACAAAATTATACCTTTCTCTTTAGATTCTCCCTAGTAGAATCACTGACTCTTAACAAATGCATATCTTCATAGTTGTCCTCCCTAATAGAGTGGCCATTTTGTTGGTGACTCGGATGGGCAAATAAATCTGGTCAATAAAGATTTTGAATACTTCAATATGATTGCAACTAGAGATTCTAATAACTATTCTTCTTTTTCATTGTTCTCCCCAGAAGAGTCACCATTTTGTTGGTTGTGGATTATTCCCTTTGATCTTCAACTTGCAGATTTACACTTTGATGGATAATATAAATAAAATCCTGACTCTATCACCACTCCAAAGTCCACAAGGAAGAGGGCCAACTGACAAGGATCAAAGGATCCTTCTACTCTTTGAGCTTCAATGCTTAGGTGGGTGTACCCTTGACTCACTTCTCTAAAGGAGTCTAAAACAATATTCCACTATATCTCATATAAGATTGTTAAAGATTTATCAAATGATGTTTGTGTTTGTAGTTGTTAACCATGCATACCTCAAGAGGAAGGACCAGTGCCTTATCCTAGGGCTCAGAGTCACCTAACTATATACCTCAACTGAATACCTCAAATCAAACATAATGGAATCTGAGGTAAGTGCTTTGCCTATTACCCCTTTCCCTCAAGCACAAGGACATCAAATTCTACACCTGACTGCAAACTCACTGAATTCACCTATAAGACTTTAATCCTAACTTTGTTAGGAACTCAAAGATAAATTCAAAATACTCTTTGTTTACCATATGTTAGCACACTTTGTGAAACTAACATATATGAGCTCAGAGACAAGCAAGAAGACATACACAAGATACAAGATTGGGATTTAAAATGTTCTCATTAACATAATCAAAATCAACATACAATTAGAATGATACCAAGATCATAAAAGTCACAAAATCAGACTTCTACTAGTATATTACAGTCAAAAACCAGGGACCAAAAGCAACAATGTTTTGGAACCCTTGCAAAATCAGAAATTCTGCAACTTATACCCCCTAGTCATCTTGAAATCTACAACAAGCTATGGATGACTAGGGTCAGGGTTTCAACCACCCAATCTACTGGAAATGGTCTAAAAAGTTATTACAGGGGCAGGAAACACAATCAATTAGGAAAGAGGAAATCCTGAAATGATCCACAATCATGAAATTCTTCTCTGCAAGTATAGGGGATCACAAGACTAGGCTCAAAAGGACACCCTACAAAAAGCCTTGAGCACACAACCAAAATAGTACAAGCTCTACAAACAATCCAATAGCACCTTGGACCACACTACAAATAGAAAACTAGTCGCTTCTCACCGAACAGGGTCAATTCTGCAATGAATTCCACAAATTTGGTACTTTCTGGTCATTGGAAGTTCTCAAAAAAATTTGAATTTGAACCACAATGGCTAAATCCTTGGTACCTGTAGACAATGATGGCCCACATTCAAACTTTATCATCCCACCAGCTCGAACCAACCGAAAATTGCCACAACACCACCTACCAATGGGACCACCAAATAACCGCAGACGGGCCCCAGCACATGTGGCACCCTATCGCATGATCGCATAGCCCAGAAATGAGCTATGCTAACATGCAATAGCCCATGAACCTTAACCATCACTGCATGGAGTTGATAGAAAATGTCAGTCGCATGATCACATAGCCTTGCAAAAGGCTATGTGAACATGTGACTAACCACCAGCAAACCACCACCACTACCTGCCATTAAGTTGCGGTCCCACCAAGAAAATCCACCTCAGCAACCATCAACCAATAAGAAACCTCCAACTGCAAGCATGCGTGTCACACCAGACCCACTAAGTACAATAGGCAACTTAGCAAAATGGAATAAAATCTGGTGGATGGTGCATGATCACAAAGGCTTAGAATATTCCTTGTGATCATACACCAACCATTAGATTAAAAGATTTCAACGCAGGCCCTCTGACATAAACCAACTCATCAACACGCGGACGAATGAAAACCCACCAACTTAGAATAGCATGGCACATAAGAACTACCTGGAAAATAAGACCCACTGATGAACTACCACCTGACAAAAAGTAACATCAAGGGCTGGCATAAGATCTCATGGCTTTGAAAAATCTCATGCAAACTTACGCCAACCATCAATCTTCTGACACTGTCAAGTCCCACTAAGCCTACGAAAATTCAGGTCCCACTAACACACACACAATCACTAACCCATGGACCAATCACAAAATGCTGACAAGGCATATGGTAGGTGGAACCACTAATAACTCCACAATATAAAGCTGAGAACCTTAGGAAAAATATTAAAATCATAGGGCACGATTGCAGACTTATGAAAAATAAAGGGACCCGCCAGAGAGAAAGACTAACTGCGAACCAGGGTGACGTGGAAACTTAAAAGGCACATGCAGAAGAGGTGTTTAAGTGACCCACAAAAAAGGTAATTCGTGAAAAGAATAAAGCTAGGGCACATTTGAATTTTGAAACCTAACGGCTAGATTCTAAATGTTTTGCCTAAGGTTCATGCCAGGGACCAGAAAAAACATTGCAAAGAGCAGGGGAAAAGACCAGGAGCCATGAAATTTTTTGCACATGCTAACACATGGAATAAGATAAGCTTACTAATTCTAATTTCAAAATAAAAGAGGCAAAAGCTATGATTGAGAAAGTAAAGATTTTAGTAAAAGACAAATCCACATATGTGAACATGTGCAATAATGTCTACTAAGGACGGATAGACAAAATTGAGAAGGTGGAGAAAGAGATAGCACAGATAAGGTCTAGACAGACTTAGTTGAGGAATGCTCTTGCACCCTCACTAGACATTCTCAATCAGAATATCAAGGAGATTAATACCACTATGATAAACTATGATAAAGGTCCTTCCAAAGATTTGAAGATGGAGAAGCTTCAGTATGAATTATGTGCCCATCTCTAGATAGTTAATTTATTGATCACTTTTTGGAAGAAGGAGATCCAAAACCTTCAGATAGCATATCTAGATGTTTTCCCTCAGTAATTATGTGTAGATATAGTTTTTGGTACACCTTTTTCATTAATGTCAAAAGGGCATTTGTGTATAGAATATGTAGTATAATATGTATAGGGAGATATAAGATTATGTATAAGAAATGTATAGAAGACAAAAGTTTTTTGTAGTAAGGATAGTTAGCAACTTAGCCATATTGCTTTGTTGCCATCAATGACAAAGGGGGAGATTGTTGGAAACTTGGCTATACTAATGTATATGACTTGATATAGTGTTTTCATTATGGAAACAAAGTCATATAGAAATTTGGAGTCAGCACACCTAATGAAAAGATCATAATTCAGTTAAGTATTGAAGACTGGACAGTGTACAGAGTTCCTGCAACTCAGAGCATCAGAACACATGTGTATGGATGAATTATGGTATGCACCCTAGAAATTAAGTTTATTAGACTATACTAATGATTATTCTATGAGCGCATAAGAAGATGTGCAAGGGTGTGAAAGTTACAGTCAATTGAAGTTACACAACTAGTGTGTGCCAACATAGAACAGAGCATGGAGCTGACAGTTAGTATTTTGGTTTGCGGCTATAATGTAAAGTTGTAAAGGCTATGTGCCTATTATATTTAGGTTTATGACATGTATACTTGTTTGTTTGTAAGCATGCTTAACACAATTCATTTGGAAGCATTGTTTGTAATAGGTATAAGGGCCGACCTAGTTGTTTATTTTGTATAAGCGTATAAATATAAGATGTGCCCATTGTATTCAGCATGGAAGTAGAGAGAGTAATGTGTTAAGAAGATAAAAAGTGTGCAAAGACACTATGAGATGTATTAAAGATTTGTAAGAGGTCAAAGCATCAGTGTATCAAAGGAACTAATCTGACAAGTAGTGTCACAGTGACAGTTCACCTAGCAAATATAGTGTGTATCTGAGATCAGAAGGTTGTAGCTTTCACCATTTGAGCAGTGAGCTCTAGGATAGTGGGTCCACTCCCCTAACAAGGATCATTGTAAAAGACTCCTAATAGGGTTTGACTCTTAACAAGGTCTACTATACTTAAAGCATTATAAAGCTACTCCTAATAGGGTAAAGGATCTTCTAACAAGGATCACAAAACACTAGTGCAGAATATTAGTGGGTGTCGAATCCCGCTGGGGTTTCTACCTATTTGGGTTTCCTCATAATCATATTGGTGTCATGTGTTGATTTCATGTTTCATGTTTATGTGAATTTTTAATTCATTACTTAAGCATTTAAGTTCAGTACGAAGATTAAAAAGAAAAGTTAAAATACAATGAACACTGATTCACCCCCCCTCTCTAAGATACACTAGGATTATGGAATTTGATAGAATATGATGCACAGCTAGAAGTTGATAGAATATGATTCATCTATACACATGTGTGCTGATGCTCTGAGCTATAGGAACTCTATACATTGCCCAATCTTCAACACTTAAGTTGCACTGGCTGTGAAACTTCAACTAACTGTATCTTTCATATCCTTGCATATTTGATTATGCACTCATGGACTAAGCATGAGTATAGTGTAACTAACTTAACTTCAAAGGTGCATACCATAATTCATCTGTACACATGTGCGTTGATGCCCTGAGCTGCAAGAACTCTGTACACTGTCTAGTCTTCAACTCTTAACTAAATTTGGATCTTTATATCAAGTGCACTGACTCCAAACTGCTATATGACTTTGTTTCCATAATGAAAACACTATATCAAGTCATATACATTAGTATAGCCAACTTTCCAACAATCTCCCCCTTTTTCATTGATGGAAACAAATGAATATGGCCAAGTTGCTAACTGTCCTTATACAAAAAACTTTTATCTTCTATACATTTCTTATACATAATCTTATATCTCCCTATACATATTATACTCCATATTCTATACACAACTCCCCCTTTGACATTAATGACAAAGGTGTAGGAAAAACTATATCTACACATACTTACTAAGGGAAAACATCTGGATATGCTATCTTAAGGTTCTGGATCTCCTTCTTCCAAAAAGTGATCAATGAATTAACTATATGGAGACGGGTGCATAATGCATAGTAAAGTTTCTCCATCTTCTTCAAATCTATGGAAGGACCTTGATCATAGGTTATCATGGTAGTATCAATCTCCTTGATATTCTAATTGAGAATGTCTAGTGAGGGTGCAAGAGCATTCCTCAACTGAGTCTGTCTAGACCTTATCTATGCCATCTCTTTCTCTGCCTTCTCAATTTTTTCTATCTATCCTTGGTTCACATTTGTGGATTTGTCTTTCACTAAACTCTTTACTTGCTCAATCATAGCTTCTACCTCTTTTATTTTGAAATGAGAATTAGTAAGCTTATCTTGTTCCATGCATTCTGCAATGATTCTTCTCCCTTGATCAACAAATTCTTGTAGGGATGCATGACCAGACTTGAGTGAATTCAAATCTAGTGCAAAGTTTCTCATCAGTTGCAAAGTTGCTCATCAGTTCACTCAACCTCTTCTTTAGGTACTTCTCTTCTACAACTAGGGATGTAGATTCTTTAAGGCTTGAAAAATTACTTTTGAACTATGAGATAACTGTACTCACATCATCAACTGAGTGTATCTTAGACACTTTAGTTTACTAAATTGTATCATACTAGTTAGTAAAATACTAACTATCGGTTGCTTGCTTTGTTCTCTACTGGCACACACTGGCTGTGCAAATTCAACTGACTGTAACTTTCACATCCTTGCACATCTGCTTATGCGCTCATAGATTAAGCATGAGTATAGTCTAACAAACTTAACTTCCAGGGTGCATACCATAATTCATCTGTACACATGTGCACTGATGCAATGAGCTACAAGAACTCTGTACACTACCTAGTCTTCAACACTTAGCTAATTTCTAATCTTCTCATCAAGTGTGCTCACTCCAGTACCTCTACCCTAGATACACTCAGTTGATGATTTTTGATTTTTGATTTTTGATCCTTTACCCTTTTAGGAGTAGCTTTACAATACATTAAGTATAGTAGACCTTGTCAAGGGTCAGACCCTATTACGAGTCTTTTACAATGATTCATTCTAAGGCAATATTTTGATCCCTTTCTTTGTCAAGGTCTGCTTGAGACACACCATGTTTTCTCAAGATCTGATATGTGACCTTAGCAACCTTTCTTTTTGTTGTTACATTGTTCATCATTGCATCTACTTCTTTTTTCTTCTCCTCATAAGTTCCCCACCTAGGTTCATTAAGATCTTTGGGGGCTGACAGTAGTACCTACAGGCAACAAATTGTTTAGTATGTTCATAGATTACACAAGGAGAGGATTTATCATTACTTGTTTCTCTTTTTCCTTCTCCGTAGCTAGGATGGTAAACTTAATTAGGTCTTCTTCTTTCCATGAATCCAAACTAGATGTGTTAGGTGTCAAACTTGACAACAATGCTGAGGAGGGAGTGATGGGAGTTCTATCCATCACTTCTAGTTTTACCTTGGCTAGTTCAATAGAATTTTCATCTTTCTCCTATTCTTTTTCTTCTGGCTTGTGCTCATTCTTAGGTGGTCCACCATTTCCTTTGGTTTGATATTCAGTTTTCTCAATATCAGTAGAGTCTTTATGTGTCTCCTTTCTTTCTCGCATGTTGTCAATTTTATTTTGTGCTTCATTGTATCCAATACAACTAGTGTCTCCTTTGGATCTCCTTGCATACAACTGAGATTCTATCAAATCAGAACTAGTGTGTAATTTGTCAATGTGATTCTTTGCTTCTTTTAATTTTGGTTATGTTATATAGAGTACTTATGAGAGGAGTAATACCAGTGCTTTGATTGTATTTTAAGAAGAAATTCATCAATCTTAAGAATATAAAGTCATGAATTCCTCCTGGCAACACTGAGAAGGATTCCTAACTTGTATCTTAATTGGGTCACTAGTTGTCGGTGATTCTTTGTAGCCAACTTGCCAACAATCTCCCCCTTTTTCATTGATGGAAACAAAGGAATATAGCCAAGTTGCTAACTATCCTTACTACAAAAACCTTTTATCTTGTATACATTTTGTATACATAATATTATATCTCCCTATACATATTATACTCCATATTCTATACACAACTCCCCCTTTGACATTAATGGCAGAGAGAACTCTGAGCAAGTTGGGAATTAATGACATTAATGACAAAGGGAACTTGGCTCTTAATTTCTTTGATATATGTTACATGCATGTACACTTCGTAGCAGACCCACCATTTTCAAACACATGCCAATAAAGTAAAATCAAGGGGTGTTTCATGACCACAAGTCTTCACAAGATTCCTTGTGAACATGCAACATCCATTCGATCATGATGTATGATAAACTCCAAGGTTAGCTTTCACTCCCTCCAAGAGACTTCACTTGCCTCCTAGTATCCTATCCCTCTATAGCATCTTCCGATAGGCTTAGATCATTAACTAAGACCTATTCAAACTCTATTGTAAGATTAAATCTATGAAAACTTCACCTTGAAGCATCAACACGTTAGTTTTGGTTCACTTCTCCATACTCACTTAGAAGGTTGTAAGTGCTAGTTCTCCACAAATGTCATACTTCCTTGTAGGGACTATCTGCACTTTGAATTTGTTCATATCCCATCCCATTTGAATCATTAAGAAAGGATCTTGCACAAATTTTCATTGGCTTCACTAGTTCACCATAGGAGACCTTAAAGATAGGCCTATTCCTAGTAGCCTTTTTTATGGCTTTTGCCCTTTCTTGCTCAAATTCTCCAAACAACCTACAAAACCAATTTATGATATGGATACCCTTTTCACTTAAATTAAATAATATGGAGCCCTTAGATCTTGAAACCCTCCGTACACCTCTTTCCTATTATTGAGGAGAAATAGGGCTAAAAGACCTAGTTTCTAGGATAGACTGGCTATTTGCAAAGATCTTTCTCAAAACCTATCCAAATTGATTGGTATGGCCTCAATCTACTTAGGATGGATAGTAATGGTGAACACCAATTGGAAAAATCCCTAGATCCATACTGTACCATTCATTCCCCATAATAAGTCCTCTAATCTTCTCTATCAAACCTCTAACCATGTCTTCCTAGCTCTCCAAGGGCTTGACACTAAAAATAGAAAAATTTCTCATTGAGTTCCCTCCCTTTATGTACACTATATATAGTGGCCCCACTTGAAGATTCAACCATTTCTTTTGGTTTTTCATGGTTGAATCTCATGTGGAAGCCATGTTTCTACAAACTGCCTAACAGAGACCACCAAATAGGCTTAAACTATTTCAATTTATTCTAGACTCTAAATCTACTTAAAACCTTTAACTAATCAAATGAAAAAGTCTTAAAAACCCCTGTAGAACATGATGAAAACACTATATCAATACATTTAAGTCATTTGATATGACTACCAACACATAAACTTAGAATATCCTTCAAAACACTGTTGCAGAGCTAATATTAACAAACTCAAACTTTATAAAACATACATCTACCTCAAGATTCAAGCCATGGATTACATTAGATGCCATATCCATCATTTTAGGGCCTATTGGCTGAGCATAAACTCCTATAACTTAGGTAATCCAAATTTATCCATTTTGTATGCAACATTTGCAATAATTGCAAATGTTGTCATGACAACATTTTTACAACATTTGGCAACTTTGCTTTATGCCTTTATCCTATATTCTAGGAGTCCTAACCTCCTATGTTTTGAGGATCCAAGGTAATTTATGACCATTATAGAATCTTTACAACAATTAACAAATCTAAAGCCTAAGACACATTAATGAATCAATCTCACTAACTCCTAATATTATGAAATTGAAATAGCAACTAACAAAGGCTAATTAGTGACCTTAGTCCTAGTGACTAATTCACTTAGCCAACATTGCAAGAGACCTTATAAGGTCTTTAGACAAACTATTCTAACCTCTTGACTTGGCTAGAGTCAATTACAAGCCAAAAACACACTAACCATGGAGGCTAGCCTAGGTTCTCATGCACCATCCTCCCCAAAAATAAGAACTTCAATCCATCCTTCGATTGATTATGGTAGGATCAATGCCCATCCTTTTAAACTCTCATTCCTTGACCCAAATTGCATTAGTAGAACTCTTCCCATACCTCTTAATGAGGTGTTCCTTATACTCCTTGAGTCTAGTGTTTTTATAGACCCTAGTATCTAGTACATAGTCTAGTCCTGTATCTGTAGCAGGAGGGAGTTGTAAGTCTTCTACATCCCATATCACTTCATGTATATTATGGTCCATGTCCTCTTGTGGTCCTTTGTAATAGACAAGGTCTACAACATTGAATATGTTATACAGCCCACTATCCTCTGGTAGGTCTACTTTGTAAGCATTGTCACCATACCTTTCTAATATAGGACAAGGTCCTATCCTCCTCATTTGTAGCTTGTGAGGTACTCCTTTGTGTAATCTTGACTTATTTAGATACAATATGACAAGATCACCAACATTGAACTCAACTATCCTTCTACCTTCATCCACCTTTTCTTTGTGTTTGTTGGTGTTGTCTACTAATGTCTTCCTCACTATTTCATGAATCTTTTTCATGGCATATGCAAAATTATCAGCATATCCACTTTCTTTTACTCCATCTTTCAAATCTATTAACTCATAGAAACCCCTTGGATGTAGTTCATACACTATTTCAAATGGACTCTTCCCTTTTGATCTATTTGTGATCTCATTATAGGCATATTTAGCTTGATAAGTAGGAGATATTTTCCATAGCAAGTCAAATTGTGATATTGCTATCAGGATTCAATTGTGTAGTTTTTTGAGTCAAACTCATTGACCCATGATTCATGAGTAGTGGTCAATGAGTTTGACTCAAAAAAATACATAGTTGAATCCTGATAGAAATATCACATATTCAACTTACCCAATCAACTAATCCCATTGTTGTCTGTACTCTTTAGTTAAGCATCTTAGAAGGTTTCCAAGGCTCCTATTAACAACCTCAGTTTGACCATCAATTTTGGGATGGTAGGCTGATCCAAAGGACAAGTTTGTGCCCAATCTTTGCCAAAGAGTCTTCCAAAAATGACTCATAAACTTAGTGTCCCTGTCTGACATAATGTTGATAGGTAACCCATGGATTCTCACTATTTCTTTGAAGAATAGGGATGCTATTTGACTTGCATCATTTGTGGTCTTACATGGCACAAAGTGAGCCATCTTGATAAACCTATCTACAACCACATAAACACTATCCATCCCTTGTCTTGTCTTGGGTAACCCAGTTACAAAATCCATGCTTAAGCATTCCCATGGCCTAGTAGGAATTGGTAGTAGTTGATAAAGACCACCATTTGTAGAAATGCCCTTGGCCTTTTGACATACCACACAACTCTCCACATACCTCCTAACATCTAGATTCATCCTTGGCCAATAGTAGAACCTTGAAACAAGGTCTTGAGTCTTAGTGATCCCAAAGTGACCACTCAAAGCACCATTATGATTTTCTTGAATCAAATTATCTCTAATAGAGCCTCTAGGAACACACAATTGATTCCCTTTAAACAAGAGATCACTTTGCAAAGTATACTCAGCATATTTACTATGAAAATGATTCTTGTATTCAGCACATACCTTGTAAATGTCAGAAAAGTCCTCATCATCTACATATAGATCTTTGAAATGGTCTATCCCCATGCTTTTCAACTGAATTTCTTGGAGTGTGAGGGCTCTCCTTGACAATGCATCTACCACCTTGTTAATCACACCCTTCTTATGCTTGATATTGAAGGTGTAAGCTTGTAGGTACTCAATTTACTTCATGTGCTTCTGACTCAACTTCTCTTGTGAATTTAGGAAACTAAGTGCTTGATTGTTTGAATACACAATGACTTCCTTTGGAAGCAAGTAATGCCTCCACTTTATCAGAGCTTGGACCAATGCATACATCTCTAGGTCATATGAGGAGTATTTTTTCTTAGCCTCACTCAACTTTTCAAAATGGAATGCCACCGATCTACCCTCTTGGCTTAGAACATCCCCAATTGCTACATTGCTAGCATAACATTCAATAGTGAATAGCTTCTCAAAGTTTGGCAACACTAAAATGGGTTGGGTAGCTATCCTCTCCTTCAACAACTCAAAGCTCTTGTTAGCATCCTCATTCCACACAAACTTGGTTTTCATTTCTCCTTTGATAGTATCCAACATTGGAGCACAAATTTCACTAAATTGTCTTATGAACTTTCTATAGTATTGTGCAAGGCCATGAAAACTCCTTACCTCTATTGCTGACCTTGGAGTAGGCCAATTCATGATAGCCTCCACTTTTCCCTTATCCATTTTTAGATTTCCATGTGATAAGACAAACCCAAGGTACACTAACTCTGATTTGATGAACTCACACTTCTCCAAGTTGATCATCAACTTTTCCTCATGTAGCTTCTTGAAAATAATATCAAGATGTTCCAAATGCTCACTCCTTGTCTTGCTAAAAATTAGTATATCATCTAGATGTACAACTACAAACTTGCCTATGTAGTCTTTGAGAACTTCATTCATGAGCCTCATGAATGTGGAGGGGGCATTTGACAATCCAAATGGCATGACAAGCCATTCATACAACCCTTCATTGGTCTTGAAGGCTTTCTTCCACTCATCACCTTCATGGATTCTTATTTGGTGATAGCCACTCTTCAAGTCTATTTGCTATAGTACTTTTCTTCACCTAAACATTCCATTAAGTCTTCAATCCTAGGGATAGGGAACCTATACCTTATGGTTATCCTATTGATAGCCCTTGAGTCAGTACATAGCCTCCAAGTTCCTCCTTTCTTAGGTGCAAGTATGGTGGGTACAACACATGGACTAATACTCTTCCTAATGAGGCCTTGGTCTAAGAGCTCTTGTATTTGTCTTGCTATTTCCTCATTTTGTTGAGGGGTCATCTTATAAGCAGCTTTGTTAGGTAGAGTAGCTCCTGGGATAAGGTCTATCCTATGGCTAATGGCTCTTTGAGGTGGCAAGGTTGATGGCTGTCCATCACTTACAATACCTTGGTAGGCCTGCAACATACCTTGAATCTCCTTTGGTAACTCTATCTTCTTAGTCTCTTTGCCTTCATTTTTCTCTCTTGGCTTTAACACCAATGCATAGCCTATACCTTCACTCTCTTCCATGGTTTGTAGGAACTCTTTTCACATACCATAAGAATATTTGGACCTACTGTCTTCACTTCAGCATCCTCCAACAATGACTAAATTTTGAATTGTCTTTCTTGAAAGAATAAGAATTATTTCCTCCATCATGTATTGCTTGGTGGTAAAATTGCCAAGGTCTACCTAGGAGAAAATGACATGCATCCATAGGAAACACATCACATAACACTTTGTCTTTGTACCTTCCAATGGAGAACTCCACCCATGCTTGCTCATTCGCTAACACATGTTGGCCTTTGTTAAGCCAAGTGTCCTTGTAAGGATTGGTATGGGATATTCTTGTCAACTTGATCTTGCTAACTGCCTCCTCTGACACTATAATTTGTAGAGCCTGAATCAATGATGACCCTACATACTTTCCCCATTATCTTGCATTTAATCCTAAACAAAGATCTCCTTTGGCTTGGCTCCTCTTTCACCAGTTCCTTGATTAGAGTCTTCCTCATCATGAGGTTCTCTCCTTCCTCTGAATTTAGTGGTACTTCAGCATGCTTGTCTGCTGTATTGGAGTTGTCTTGAACTAAGTTAGTCCTCTTATCACCTCCTTGTGATCAACCACCTTTCTCTGAGCATCTATAGGCAGGGTGTCCCATTTGATTGTAATGGTAGCACTTCATATTTGCAAAATGATTGCCTATTCCTCCTTGTGATGAATCACCACTTCTTCCTCTAAAGCTAGAGATAGAATTTCTTCCTCTACCACCTCTACTTGAGCTTCCTTCTTGCTGCTCACTGAACTTTATCTCACCTTGAGATCTTGAATCATAACTTCTTCCACCATAGCCACCTCTTTGACCTCTACTATCCTTGCTCTTAGCTTTACCTTTAGAGGTTTCTTGCTTCCTCTTTCTTTTATCTTCTATCTTCAAGGCCATTTGATAGCATTGCCTAATGGTTTTGATATTTACTAGGCTCATCTCTTCTTAAATAGACCATTTGAGGCCATTCAAGTATCTTGCAAGCTTGATTCTTTCATCTTCAACTACCTTGGATCTCAAACACAATTTTTGAAGCTCCTTGGTATATGTTTGGACATCTAAATATTTTTGCCTAAGATTTTGTCTCCTCCTATGAAGTTAGACTTCATAATCATTAGGAAGGTTAGTTTGCTTCACTTTGGATACCATTCCCTTCCATGTCACAATAGAACCTTTTCCATCCTTTTCTCTCTCAATTTGGACAAACTTCCACCAAGTAAGAGTTGAACCTCTTAGTCTAGACTTGGCCACCATGAATTTTTGTGCCTCTAAGATACCATCACATTCAAAATGGTTCTCTATGTTGTCTATCCAATCCACAATTGAATATGGATCCATTTGTCCAATAATAGTGGCACACCTTCTAAAGCCTTGCCACTCAGTGCCTTCAATGCTTTTGAGAATGGATCTTTAGGGAGAACAGGGTCAAGTGTTGGTGCTTCCTCCTCCAACTCCAATTCCTTCTCCTTTTCTTCTTTTTCTTCTTTAAGGTCAATCTTCTCTTTGACACTATCAGCTTTGTCTTGGACTTCACCCAAGAGCTGCTCCATTTGAAGCAACCTTTCCCTTAGTAACTCATTGTCTTCTTCTTGTTCATCAACCTTATTTTCTAATTCAACATTAGTCACCATGGCTCTATTTTGTGTATTCTCTCCTACTAATTTATAAGACTACAACATTAACAACAAGCCTGATCAATTCAAGCTCTGATACCAATATGATGTACGATAAACACCAAGGCTAGCTTTCTCTCCCTCCAAGAGACTTCACTTTCCTCCTATTATCCTATCCCTCTATAGGATCTTCCAAAAGGCTTAGATCATTAACTAAGACCTATTCAAACTCTTTTTCAAGATTCAATCTATGAAAAATTCACCTTGAAGCATCAACACCTTAGTTTTGGTTCACTTCTCCACACTCACTTAGAAGGCTCTAAGTGCTACTTCTCCACAAATGTCATACTTCCTTGTAGGGACTATCTGAACTTTGAATTTTTTCATATCCCATCCCATTTGAATCATTAAGAAAGGATATTGCATCAAATTTTCATCAGCTTCACTAGTTCACCATAGGAGACCTTAAAGATAGGCCTATTCCTAGTAGCCTTTTTTTATGGCTTTTTCCCTTTCTTGCTCAAATTCTCCAAACAACCTGCAAAAATAATTTGTGATATGGATACCCTTTTGGATTAAATTAAGGAATCTAGATCCCTTAGGTCCTAACACCCTTTTTACACCTCCTTCCTATTGTCAAGGAGAAACAAGGCTAAAAGACCTAGTTTCTAGGAAAGACTAGCTATCTGCAAAGATCTTGCTCAAAACCTATCCAAATTGATTGGTATGGCCTCAATCCACTTAGGGTGGATATTAATAGTGTGCACATATTGGAAAAATCCCTAGAGCCATACTGTACCATTCATTCCCCACATGAAGTCTTCTAATCTTCTCTGTTAAACCTCTAACTGGGTCTTCCTAGCTCGCCTAGGGCTTGACACTAAAAATAGAAAACTTGTTCATCTAGTTCCCTCCCTTTATGTACACTATATACAGTGGCCCCACTTGAAGATTCAACCATTTATCTTTGGTTTCCATGGTTGAATCTTATGTGGAAGCCATGTTTCTACAAACTGCCTAACAAAGACTAGAAAATAGGCTTTAACTAATTCAATTTATTCTAGACTCTAAATCTACTTAATACCTTTAACTAATCAAATGGAAAAGTCTTCAAAACCCCTGTAGAACATGATTCAAACAATGTATCAATACATTTAAGTCATTTGATATGACTGTCAACACATAAACTTGAAATATCCTTCAAAACACTATTACAGAGCTAATATTAACAAACTCAAACTTTATAAAACATACATCTACCTTGAGATTTGAGCCATGGCTTACATTAGATGCCATCTCCATCATTTTAGGGCCTATTGGCTGAGCATAAAATCCTATAACTTAGGGAATCCAAAGTTATCCATGTTGCATGCAACATTTGCAATAATTGCAAATGTTGTCATGACAACATTTTTACAACATTTGGCAGCTTTGGTTTATGCCTTGATCCTATATTCTAGGACTCCTAACCTCCTATGTTTCAAGGATCCAAGGTCATTTATGACCATTATAGAATCTTTACAACCATTAACAACTCTAAAGCCTAAGACACAATAATGACTCAATCTCACTAACTCCTAACATTATGAAATTGAAATAGCAACTAACAAAGGCTAATTAGTGACCTTAGTCCTAGTGACTAATTCACTTAGCCAACATTGCAAGAGACCTTCTAAGGTCCTCAAACAAACTATTCCAACCTCTTGACTTGGCTAGAGTCAAGTACAAGCTAAAAACACACTAACCATGGAAGCTAGCCTAGGTGCTCCTGCACCAGATCATTTGCACACTTTTTGACTAGAACCATTCTGGTAAGTCATTTATACAACATAGTTAATAGATATTTAAAAACACAAACCCAACCGAAAACTAAAAATAATTAATTTTGGATTAGTAGCTGTGAACAGTTAACTCCGATATACTAAAAAAAACATTTAATGTGCAACTGTACCCTTCTCTCATTATCTCCAAATGAAACTTCTAACATCAAAAAAATTGGGAGAATGCATGACTAAGGAATTCTCCCATTCTTGACATCTTTAGGATTTAGCCAATTTAACTGACCAAATTGTAGACCAAGGTTATCTCCATTCTCCAAATGTATTCACTAACCGCGAGACTATTTCGAGAATCACCGACTAAACTCATGTCAAAATATATAAATTTGTCCTTCACCACTCTGTTCATCTACTGCACACACAACCGACCGCCACGTTACCAACTTTGTCCTTGTCATCTCCTATCTACCATATTATAGTAATATTTTTTTAAATATATTTACATGTCTCACATTAGATTATTATATTTTGCAGGAACCTAGCGAGATGACAAGGACAAAATTCAGCATGTGGCCCCCGGTCATCTATGCGCTACATGAACATGGCGGCCAAAGACAAAATTCGGAGAACTAGACATTACCTTCATCTCGAAATCTCCCATTTAAATTAGGTTTTACTCTATTCGGCTTAAGGAACACCTAACCTCATTTTTAGATTATAAATTTATGTAACTTCTATTAATTAATTAATTTAATAAAATCAAAGATTCTAAATATTTATCAAATATTAATTTCTCTTTAAATTCTTAAATTATTATAAATCAAATAAAAAAATTATTATTTAATTTAAAAAATGTATTCAATACATTAAAAAAATTTCAATTTTTTTAATGTTGTAAATTTATCAATATTTTAAATTTAAATGTAAAATTTCAATTCAATTTAACATTAAATAACAATTTATTATTACAAAATATACTATAGTTAAATTTAAAATTTATGAATATAATATATATATATATATATATATATATATATATATATATATATATATATATATATATATATATATATATATATATATATTATATTCATTAAAATATAAGTAATAATTAACACTTTTAAACTAATATAAAAAATTACTTATTATTATTATTTTCAAAAGTAAATTATATATATTTTGAGATTATAAATTTATGTGACTTATATACATTAATTATTTTAATAAAATAAAATATTATAAATAATTATTAAATATTATTTTATCTTTATATTATTAAAATATTATAACTCAAAAACAAAATTTCATTCATTAAAAAATTGTATTCAATACATTCAATTTTTGGCTAATTTTTATAATGTTACAAATTTTTCAATATTTAAAATTAAAATCTATATTTTCAATTTAATTTAAATTTAAATAATAATTTATTATTACAAAATATACTATAGTTAAATAAAAAATTTATGAAAGTAAAATATATATAAATTACTATATTTATATTGATAATAATAGTAATAAAAAATTACACTATTTAATTAAATACATCTACTTAAATTAATACCAACATATAATTAAATTTTATTTAATAATTAATCATGAACAATCATATCTACAAAAAAAGGAAGGAAAAAAATAAAATTTAAAAACATTACATCTATTCCGCGTAAAAATTGCATACCGAGTTGCAATTACTAGTTAACAAATATACAACACCAGATTTATCCTGGTTCACCAAAATTGTGGCTACATCCAGACTACAGAGTATTCTATTAATATTAAAAGATTAGTTACAAATGAGCAGGAGCAACATATATAAAGGCTCCAATATTATTACATAATGAAGAGTCTTTGAATTGAAGAGTCATAATAAAAGGGAAAAGATATATTATGACTGTTAGCCTTCACTTCTCAACATAGTCGGCCTTGGAAGAGGTATCCTTTGGCTCCCATTTCATCTAGGTGAGAAAATCAATCACAAGTTTTCATACTGCTTGGGACCCCTTGACAACGAAGCTGACGTTGGCTCTCTCATTCTGGGCGATCCTCATCTTCCTGGCAACTTCTAATCTACTCCTTTCACTTGAGTGAATGGACTCAATTATGATCCATGTTTCTACCATCTTGACTTGCATGGGATTGGCATTAGCAGCATGATGATTAAGTATCTAGCTTCCACATTCTGAAATAGCAGCCTGATAATCAATTTTGGAAGTACACTTACTAGCCTAGTGGATCCTGCGTACGAAATGGTTGTTAGAAATAGGAAATACTGAGAGGGGGTGTGAATCAGTATTTCAAAAACTTTTACTTTTGCCCACTTATGGATATAACAGATTACTTTAGTGCATACAAAGATTATCAAGCTAATTAACAGACATAGCAGTAAATAGAAAGAACTCATAACACATGATATGTTCTCGAGGAAACCCTGGCCAAAGGAAAACCCCGGTGGGGACGGTACCCAGAAAGATCACTAATCAAAAGTATCTTGTTAGGGATATTGGACCCTATTAAGAGTTTGTTTACAATGTATAGTAGATATGTCCTGGTTAAAGGACTTTAGGCCTTGTTAGAAGCCTTAACCCTGTTAGGAGTTAGATTACAAAACCTGGTCACTAGCTGAGCTCACTACCCAAACAGGTAATACAAAATGTTTCTGACTATAATATGGTACTACTTACAACTTCACATCAATAGCCTTTGCTGCTATCACAATATACAACTTTCACAAGTTATCCTTTTCTTTCTTTTCACAAAAAAACATCATACTCATTACATTTCAAGTATGCCTAATATATGAGTTATTAGAGCTAATAAATTCATATGGCCGGCTTTCAAAATCTTTATCCAAGGGTAAACATCTAGGATGTGATCCCTTCATAATGTTAAGTCATTATTTTGACAAGCAAAATAATCCCTTAACTCTTTCGCTAATACTGTCTCCAAAACTTATCTGTCTTGAAAACTGTCTTCGGTAAACTTTGTATAACTTCATCCATATTGCTCCAAACTTTATGCACACTAAGATGGGGTATCCTCATACTCTTTAGAAGCTTTAGTTAACTGCATAAACAAAAATATTGCTCCAGTGGACGTCGCCAACTAAATCTTCATCGGGTGCTCTGTCAGGATCACTGTATCCATACTTAGACAATTTCTTCCTTCAACTTGCCATACTTGCATTCCAAATTTTTTGCTCTTAGTAGAGATCATATGTTGCCATAATGACAACATCTATGCATCCACATTAGCCAAATTGCCAACAATCTCCCCCTTTGTCATTGGTGGCAACATATGGGAAAATTGGCTAAGTGTGCAAACAAAACTTCAAAACACTTACACAAAATTATGGCCAAATGTTACACAAAACATATACAATATTATACTCCATAGAATAGCTCCCCCTATCAGTATCCTTCCTCAACATATTATCAATTTTCTGTTATCTCTCCCCCTTTGACAACAATGACAAAGATAGGGTGTACAAAAATTTCAAAAACAAACTTGATACCTTGTTATTAGCTATTGCAAAGCCGGTAGGCTTGCAACATAGTCGCCAAACTCTGACTTCCATGTTTCAAAATCTTTCTCCCATAACTTCTTGATGGATTCAGCAACATTGAGTAAAGTACTCAATCTATATGTTGCTATCTGACAAGCTTACAGGGAATTAAAGCTAAACTTCTGAAAAGATGTCTTTGCTGAAAGACACTCCTCAATTTGGTCTTCAACAATTGAGGTCTTGATTGAGACATGCTCTCTCAAGATGTTAATCCTAATCATCTTTCTATTCTTCTCCTCTGCTAACATTTTGATTTCATCATTTAACTTCCTTATGTTCTTCTCCATAGAACTTATCTTTACATTAGGGCTTGTCAAGGTGTTTTTCTCAGTTGTAATTACATCTATCTTCTCTCTGATCTTCTTATCTTCTTCAACTATTAGGATTTTTGATTTTGTGCATTGTATATACAAACTCTTTCCAGTCTCAAAATGTTTCCTCAAATTCTTTATACATACATCCAAATTACCAATATCATTTCGAATATTTACACTTATATTTTGTTGCATTTCTACTTCATAAGCTTCCTGAGCTTTTATTCTAGCAATATCCTTCAAGTTAGAAAATTTAGAGTCAAAAGAGTTCATTACCATTTTAGCTTTCTTAAGTGGATCTGAGTCAAATACCTTAGTGCTAATCACACTCTCAAGTTTCTCTATCAAAAATCTAACTTTCCCTTCAAGGTCCTTCACCTTCTTATTCTTTCCAATAATTTTATTAAGAGATGTGATGAACTCAAGCTGATCATCATCTTCAACCTCTTCTCCAAGGTCTTCAAAAATTGAACCAATTTGTCTCTTCTTACTATCAGGTGAGCTAATGTCTTCAACTGGTATAGAAGGTGCACTAGAGGTAGTGACCTCTATCAAAATTTGTTTACCTTTAACTGTCTGCTCTACTAGAACTGATTCTGATACAACTGGTGCTTCCTCTACCTCTGTATCCTTTTTTGATTCTGTAACCTTCTCTTGCTCTCCTAAAGCCAAATTGTCAACAATGTTTCCTAGATCAGAAAACACTACATCATCTAACTCTAGTGTCACTTTGGTTCCTTCAATGTCCATTGATTCTTTTCTAATATTGATATGTGAAGAAGATGGGACTTCTTCAATACCAACTTCCTCTGCATGTTGTTCCTCTGATTGCTTCTACCGAGGATCTGATTCAACATGCTTTCCTACAACTATATCTGCAAGAACTTGCATTACTGCTTGCTCAGTCTCTTTCTGTACTTCCTCCTTTTTGCCTCCCATTATAAGAATTGTTCTTCTCTTCATTCTTAATAAAGTTCCAAGAGGCTTCAAGATTCTCTTCAAATGATCTTCATCCTCAACTTCATAGAACTGTCTGATTACATGTTCTCTCATCTTTGTGTCCTTTTCTTGTGCTCTCTTTTTTCTATTCACAAGTCTGTTATACAAATCTTCTGGGATCTTACCATGAGTAGTGCTAAATTTCTTATCTGTCAAAATCATATGTGTAATCATTGCATTTTCAAAATTTAATCTATCAAATGATCCATATAGATCATAGTATTTGTTTATCTTAGTGAAGTCTCCATGCTATAATATATCTTCATTAACTCTTTCAATTCTTGGTTTCCAAGTTTTCTTCTTAACTGTAACTTCATCATCATCTTTAATTTCTGCTACTTTTCTAGGTATAGGTGGTACAATCACTTTCTATCTCTTGTCGGGTCCTGTTGCACTCTCTTTTACTCTTTTGCTAGGAATAGGAGAAAAGGATTTTTCCCTTTCAACTTTTTCAGGTTCTTCAACTTTTACCTTTACTGCAATAGGATCAACAGGGTCTGAACTAGATGCCATAGGTGGAACTACAAGATTTTCACTTTTCTTTAAGGCTTCTATAGTCTTCTTAGCTATGTCAAACTCATGACTTGACATACCTGATTCTTTCAGTATTTTCTTTATAGTTGATTAAACTCTCCAACTAGATTGCTTCTTTTCTTTCAAATTTATTGTAGAGTTGAAATTCTCTTCATAGCTTCCAAACCTATTTGCATGACCATCCAACTCACACTTTAACAGTCTATTCACATATCCTACAGTTTCTGCTTCAGATACTTCATAGCCAAGAGGGTCTATGAATTCCATTCTAGGCTCAACTACTTCAATGCAAGTGAAATCAATGTCTACCATAAAACAAATGTCATCTTTATGCTTTTCAACTAAGGATTGAGGAATCCTTGATCTGTTCTTAACAATATTCTGAAAAGTCTTCAATACAAGCTTCACACTGTCATTGACTTTATCAATTAGGTGCTTCATGTAGACTGAGTTTATTCTTTCGATTGTGTTCACATTGTCACTCCAGTCAACTGTGTAAGGAAATCTTCTCAAAATGTGGAAAAACATTTAGGTTATCAGAGATGAAAACCTAAACTATGTGTACTTAGCCTTCTTAATCTTTTCTAAGTTCTCAAACAACTGAATTCTCAAAATTTCACATAGGTCTACTTGTTTCTTCTCAATACACATAAGATAAGCTACATGAACCATTCCTCCAGCCATGTCATCTTCCCTTGAACTACCATAGAATTTAGTTGTTAGGATCTTGCAAAGGTACTTAACATCATCTTGCTTAATCTTACTTATCACAATTCATCTACCATTATAACTAGATCTAGTGTTGTCTAAGAAAATCTTTCTCATGTTCTTTTCATTCAGTGGAATCTCTCCAACTTTTGATAATCCAGTAACATCATGAATTAGGTTGGCAGTTATATCAATAACTCTATCCTCCATCCAAAATTTCCCATTATGGATTCTACTTAAAATGATCTTGGTACATTCCTCATCATCAAATTCATACTTCATGGAATAATTGATAATTTCATTATTCTCTAGGTGCCCATAAGCTAGTTTAACTAACATGTCTTGATTATACAATTTCCTGTAATCATCATTAAAATCTGCATCTCCCAAGGTTTCAAACTTGCAACCTAAATATCCTTTAACATTCTCAATGTGTAATACTCCGTTTGGTACAGATGATTGTGCTAGTCTGTCATCAATTTCAGCTAGTTCTACTGGTTCTTTCTTAATCTTAGGTCTATTCTTATCCTTAATATTATGAACCATAGAAATACCCATCTTATCAACTGATTAAAGATCTAAAAATACCTCAACTTTGCAAATCTAGGGTTTCGGTATGATCGGCGCTACAAACTGCTTCCAAACTTCTTCAAATCATCCTCAACTCACTTTTTCTTCTTTCAAATCTCTTTTCAATCAGTTTGAAATCATAATAACTTCAATTTTGACCTAATAACACTTTACATTAACTCGATCTGACATCACATTCATTCATTTTGCTGCTAAAACCTCAAAAAGCTGATTCTGCAAACCTGCAACCATAAAACTTTTTGCGACCTCGCAAAACACAATATTTTCTTTTGCGCACTTAACCATAGCATTAGTACAACATAAAAAACCTATATCTAACTATGCAAAACTTAACTCATTCAAATTCCTAATCTACAGTAATCCTAAGTCCTAAACTATAGAAACTTACATAATTTAAGTACTTAAAGAAGGGTTAGGTAAAGATTCATCCTTACCATCAGATACATTACCTTCCTAACTACTTTCAGTGCTAAGTATACCTCCTTGATCTGTGCCTTTATCAAATTTTACTTCATCTTTATTGCTACAACAACCTTTCTCTTTGTTTCCTGCATTTTCATTCCTTCTTGCATTGTTCCTAGGGTTAGGGTTATGATGATAACCCCCATTGTTCATTCTACAAACTCTTGTTGAGTGTCCAAACTTGTTTCATATCTGACAAATGATTCCATTATTTCCAAATCTTTGTCCTTGCTGGTTAATCTGTGACCTTCAATTTTTAGCAATATGTCCTACTTTGTTGCATCTAAAACAGACTACCACTTTTCTTTTATTCATTTCTTCAATAGATCTCTTATCTGCATTGTTAGTATTCCCAATCATTCTATTATCATAATTATTCAAAATTACTTTAGGTCTTCTACATTCATTAGCTCTATGTCCAAAACCATGACAATTATAACAATGTTCGTTAAGAGGTTTAAATTGCTTACTTGCGCAATCTCTCTTCATGTGCCCAATAGTATTACAAGCAAAACATCTACCTTTGAATTCTCTTTGCATACCTTTAGATGATTCTTCCTATTTTTATTCTTCTTGCTTTGATTCTTCTTTCTCTCTAGGTGGTTCTTCTTTAGGTGGATCTTCCAATGTGTTCTCATCTAGCTTCATTTCCTCCATACTTTCAGATGTCTTCAGATATGGCTTCTTACTTTCATGATTTGTTCTAAACATACTAAATCCAAATCCAATCTTATCAAAGAATGGTTCTCCAAAAGAAATTTTTTTTTTAGTCCTATCACCATTAGAATATAGCCTTTTAAGTTGTTGTTTAGATTGAGTCAATTCACCTTTTACAATTTTATTATACTTCTCAAGTTCTGCATACTACACTTTTACTTTTTCAGATTCAGATGTTACCTTTTCAAGTCTTGATCTCAGATCTTCATTCTCAATTTTCAATTCTTCATTATCAGATCTCAAATTTCCATCTTTCATACTAAGCTTTAGATTTACTATCTTTAATTCACGCTTAAGAATCTCATTTTCATTTTCTAATTCATCACAATCTTCAACAAGAATGTCAAATTCCTTTTTCAGATTTCAGATCTTCAATCTTACCTTTTAATTTGTCAATAACATTCTTTGCATCTTCATACTTTCTTCTTAAGGAGTTTCTTTCATCAGTAAGCATATCAATCTATTCAAGAGCTTCTTCAAGATTCTTCTGAAGTTGATCCATATCCATAGAGATCTTACTCAAGCTGCTAAGCTTTCCTTGAATGTTCCTTCTTCGAGTAATTGTGCTCTAATACCAATTGTTAGAAATAGGAAATACTGAGAGGGGGGGGTGAATTATTATTTCACAAACTTTTACTTTTGCCCACTTATGGATATAACAGATTACTTTAGTGCATACAAAGATTATCAAGCTAATTAATAGACATAGCAGTAAATAGAAAGAACTCATAACACATGATATGTTCTCGAGGAAACCCTGGCCAAGGGAAAACCCTGGTGGGGATGGTACCCACAAAGATCACTAATCAAAAGTATCCTGTTAGGGATATTGGACCCTGTTATGAGTCTTTTTACAATGTATAGTAGATCTGTCCTGGTTAAAGGACTTTAGGCCTTGTTAGAAGCCTTAACCCTATTAGGAGTTAGATTATAAAACCTATTCACTAGCTGAGCTCACTGCCCAAAAAGGTAATACAAAATGTTTCTGACTATAATATGGTACTTCTTATAACTTCACATCAATAGCCTTTGCTACTATCACAATATACAACTTTCACAAGTTATCCTTTTCTCTCTTTTCACAAAAAAACATCATACTCATTACATTTCAAGTATGCGTAATATATGAGTTATTAGAGCTAATAACTTCATATGGTCAGCTTCCAAAATATTTATCTAAGGGTAAAAATCTAGGATGTGATCCCTTCATAATGTTAAGTCATTATTTTGACAAGAAAAATAATCCCTTAACTCTTTCGCTAATATCGTCTCCAAAACTGTTCTGTCTGCAAAACTATCTTCAGTTTTCTTTGAATAACTTCATTTGTACTGCTCCAAACTTTATGCTCACTGAGATGGGGTATCCTCATACTTTGTGGAAGCTTTAGTTAACTGCACAAACAAAAATATTGCTCCAACGGATGTCACCAACTAAATCTTCATCGGGTGCTTTGTCAGGATCACTGTATCCATACTTAGACAATTTCTTCCTTCAACTTGCCATACTTGCATTCCAAATTCTACGCTCTCAGTAGAGATCATATGTTTCCATAATGACAACATCTATGCATCCACATTAGCCAAATTTCCAACAATGGTCATGCTCAAGTCCATTATCAAAGCTCAGTCTTTGAATGCCCCTTCTTCCGGATATGATCTTTTCTATGAAAGCAACCTGCCCATACCAAAGCTTCCATGAATTGCCTTTCATTTTGTAAGAAATGCAATGCTTATTCTCTCTCCATGGAACTCATGTGTATCCATGGAAGATCACAAACATCACTTGTTGTGCTTGGCATATTCTAGTCTAGGGTCTGAAGGTAAAATGTCCATATTTGGAAATACTCAACACCAGAATTTCAATATGATTTATGATTTGGGCAAGAACAAACTCTCATTTTCTCCTACCATCTATGACAATCTGTGATCTCAAAGGAGAAAGGTCCTTTAAAATTGTAGTCTCTATGTGTAGTCTTGAAGTTGATATGCAATAAGGTGATGTGTACGTCAATATGTAATAAGTTGATGTGTAGATATGTAATAAGTTGGTTTCTATTCTGTAGATAGATATTTTAGGTATTTTTTATACAGTGTTGACAAATAATTTCTCATAGGTTCTATCTAACTATCTATCTATCTACCTACCTATCTATCTATCTATCCATCTATTTGGAATTTGTAGAAAAACTCACCAAATTACTAGTTTACATCATCTTCAAACTCGTAATGCTTTAGCTACTGCTTGTCCAAAATTGATAATATGGTGAAAGCGTTGATTTTATTTTCCTAATTTGATAAAAAAAAGTGGGACTCTTTATTATATCATGACATTAGACCACAATACCATTAGAATTTACCATGTGAAAATACATCTTTAATTGAGATTAAGCTACTTTATAAGATATCTAAAAGAATGGGGTAGATATTTGAGATGGAAGAAATGATGGGGGGGGGGGGGGATTTAGACACACCAGTGTGAAATGCAATAGATTTCATTTACTTTCAGTTATATCCAACATCAAAACATGGAAACAACTTAGGAAACTCATTAAAATAAGGTACTCATCTAGAGAAGATGGGTTACAATTCATACCAAAAAATAAATTATAAGGATGGACTTCAAATATACATTTGAGAATATAATAACATAAAGTAATATGAAGAAAGACTATAGGTACATCTATTTTAGTTGGATGTTATCATCAATTCAAAAACTAGTATAAAAATCAAGAAAATATGTTAAGAAAATAAATTTGAACATGGCATATAAGAAATTTTCTAGAAATTATTCATTCCAAGATCCAAAAATACAAATAAATAAAATATGTTTTTTTTTTTCCATTTTTAGCCTTAAGACACTTTATTTTTTATGTTTGATTTATCATATTTTGAATCCATTTTGCTTTCCTTTATGTGGATTTTATAAATGTTATGTAATGAGTACTAATCATTTCCCTTGCTAATCTAAGAAAATAAGAAATATACAATATCCTATAAAATATGAAGGAAGTGAGAAAATCAACTATAGTGTTGTTAGACAGAAACCAATCAAGGAAATCTTAGAACCATGAAAAAGAATAAGGCATTTGGAAGTTGACCAAATAGATGGACAAGTAAGAGTTATATTGCAACTTCCAAAGGTATTATGAAGATGTTTAGGTAGAAAAGGGGGAAAGTAAGGTAAATTTAGAAAAAAAATTACAAGTCTTTATGATAAAAGAGGAGAATACAATGTATCAAGGAGATCACAAAAATTTTAGAAAAAAATATAACTGGAGAGAAAAGGAGATTAAGTAATTATAAAATGTATTGAAAGAACAACTTGATCTATTTTGTAAGACTTTCAATAAAATTGAAAATGATTAGTGAAGAAATAGTTATGATTGAATTAAAATTAATAGATCATTGAACATTGAAACCACTTTCCTAAAAGGTAGTTTACTTTAATACAATTATTTAACAAAAAATATGAACTATAAGTATATAAATATATATTTTATTTAAAAATTTATTTCAGTAAATATATTTTCAACATTATATTAATAAAAAAATTACCCCCATGATTGAAAATAGACTATATCTTAAGCAAATGAAAACCATAACATTATAGTTAATGTAAAAGCTAAATTATAGCACAAGCTTGAGTCTAGATAATTTGGCATCATTACATTGTATGAGTTATGGATTTAATATCAGGGTATCTTGAACATGAATATAACATAATTGATATAAATTTAAACTTCTTAACTTTAATATGATGATTATTCTTAAACATAAAACATTTCAATTAGTCATTTTATTTTAAAACTACAATAATTATTTTGTACCTTTGACTTTGAGTAAGACATAAAATTATTCACAAATCTCTCTTAAAAATATGAGATTCCAAAATACCACTTCAAAAATTATTAGTTTCTCTGTATACATTGAACCACTTAATATTTGAAGAGAATACATTTTAAGCTTCATGCTATATTAGTATTAAATTAATAATACATGTGTCATCTTTATAAAAAAAGCAATATATAAATTTGTTGTTGTTTCCATACGCATTCAATCTGATTTGTCCCATTTTTTAAATTACTCTCCTACAAGAAAAGTGAATGTTGAGCATTTCTTCCTTGTTTCTAGGTTCGAAGTGGGGTTATTCCTTCTTCTAGCTTGTAGTCCAAGATCGTGTTTCCATCTAATTATATCTACAGTTTTTGACTTGAAGTTTCTTCTACAATCATTAGTAAATTTTCTTAAATTCTTATTTTTTTGAGAAGGAATTTATTAGGTGGATTTTTTATCCTTTACTCTATTCATAAAATATATTTATACATTGGTCACTAACATGGCATAATAGTTAGAACCCATCTATGCATATCCATGTTCATTTATTTTCTTCTCCCTAACTTTCACATAAGGATGATGTAGGTGTGAATGGCATATACTACTTACATAGTTACCTCCTAGGTTTTATTCAGTTGAGGTTATTCATTTCTTGTTTACTCTATTTTAGTTAAGTTTAATTAAGAATTTATTTGGTTCATTATTTATTTGTGTCTCATCTCATATGATTCTAACATGTCATACTCTTATATTGTATGATCTTCTCACCTTTCCTGTATAAGAATTCTCTCTCTTGTACATTATATATAAAGAGTCCATTCAATTTTTATATCATCATTTGCATCCATAATCAAGTAATTCATTTTTTGCTACTCTTTTATAGAAGGTTTATTTATAATTTTATAGGAGATCTTTAGACATTGAGTGTATGTATGACTCTTACAGTGTGTACCATCTTAAATTGTAATCACCAAAGTAGTGTATAATTTTATGATTTTTTAGAACCTACCTTGGTATGTTTCCATTATACCTTGCATAAAAGGACTTCATAATTGCACTTAATGAACTAGTCTAAATTCAAATATGAGTCTCGTATCCCTTCAACCTTATTTAAAATAAAGGTAAGCCCTTATTTCTAAGTACTCTCCTCTATTTTTCCTCCAATGTAGTAATTTATTTAATCTCCTATGCCTATAAGTTACCATTTGTGGTCTTCATTTTCTATCCTAACCTAGAAATTAACTGTTAGTTCTAATCCCCTATCCCCTAATTTCTTGAGACCCATAGTCCTAATTTGGGCCTAAAATGGGTTGAAAATGTTTCATGCCTAGGTTAAAAATGTTTCATTCCTAGGTTAAAAATGTTTCAAATGCTCTATACCCTAAGTTTTAAGCCCAAATTTAAATTGGGTGCCCATCTCGGTGATATGGTAGAGGATTAGGATTTAGAGTCATCTCTTTCAATTTTATCTCCCAATTAGGTATAAAAGTAAGCTTCACACTTAATTTTGGTGAAATAAAATAAATTGCAAGGTTTGAGCCCAAATTTTAAGACATCCCATGAAGTGAGGACTTGTGAATCAAGGTTGCATCTACTATAAAGAAAATCAGTCATTTATATATCATTTCAACATCAACATGAAGATTCAAAAGGATTTTGATGGTGACTAGGAGATCACTAACTAATGATTGTCTTGTACTCTTTCTCTTAGGACTAGGTATGGTTTCTTTCTATCTTTAGATCTACATGTTTTTTCTTAATATCTATACTTTTTACATGCTTTTAATAACACATTTATTGCATTTTCATATAGGATTTACTCTATCACACTAGGGAAGATATTTACATTTAATTTATGCACTTTATCTCATATCAATTTAAATGTATTCTAGTTTCATGAGCACTACACACTTATATCACAGTTATATTGGCTATCCATAGAGGTGGGATTCACAAAAATGGGGGTTGACCAAGACAAACCCCTATATAGTTGCTCACACATACAACTCTTATATTTTCAAGTGAAAAAGACCCTAAAAGTAGTTATTAGAAGCTTTATGCCATCTCATACATGAGACAATTATTTTACAATTTGTCCTGAAAAAAATCTTAAATACAAAACATTTCAACTATTTTGTACCTAGGTAAAAAATGTTTTATATGTTATACATTCCATACAAAAATTGGTGAAATTTTAGGTGTAGACAGATACTCAGTTCGGGATCTCAGATTATTAGTTACAGGTATTTTTTGGATCTTGAATTGAGAAATTCATATCTGAGTCTTCATTTATCCTATTTCAATTCTATGTGCACTCAAATTTACTTCTGTCTCCTTGTACATCTATTTTTTAGTTGATTAGATCATCTCTTATCTTGATTAGTCATTTACATATTAGTCTTATTCATCCCTTTTCTGATTCTAAGAAACAAATGAATAGAAACCCCAACAGCAAAAATCTTGCATTGGCATCCCTCTTACTAGGTGATTTTGTATTCTAATGTGTGTTGTGAATAAGGGAAAACTAGATCTTTAGGTGATCCCCTTTTCATACTTCACATTTTGGTGAACCCATTTCTTTCATGAATTATACCTTTTATTTTAGTTAGTTAGATCTTGCATGTGTATGTTTTTCAATTCTAAAAATAAATAAATATATTGTTTTTTTGAATATCATTAGTTAAAATATTTCCACTTCTGATTTGGTGTTTAGATCTGATTTCTTTGCATTTAGTTTTATATTTTGCATTAATTGATATAAAAAAAAAGACATAAAAATTGCTTATTGGTTTCATAGATTTAGTTCATGTTTGCACTGCATTTGTGTGTTAAAAATAATAAAAATTCAAAAATATTTCTTTTCGTGCATTTTTGTGTGTTTAGATTATTCCTTTTATGATTTGTTTCATTACATTAGCTCATTCCATTACAAAATGTCAAATTTCTTTTTACAATGTTTTATTTCCTTTAATGATCCATTTAGTAGTGAATAGTTTGGTATGATGGATGAAGTCTTTGATGACTTCATCTTTACTAAGTCTTCTTCTCAACCCCCTAAACTATATTTTTGCCAAAAATTTATTAATGTGATAAGGTTTTAGGGTATACAACAACTCCCTTTATGAACATATGAATGATTCCTCTCCTAAATGTATCTCTTGCATGATGATATATAGATGCAAGAACACACTCTTAACAATCTTCTCAATGATCTCCCTCTTTGGGATGAACCACTAGATAATTCAATGTGGATTATTCTCTTGATATGTATCTCCCCTATGACATTCCTTTGGTGTAAGAGTATGATATTGTGGTGGAAAGGGGTGATATTTTTCCTAATTTCCTAGTTGACACTTCTCCTCCTATCCATTTCAATATTATCCCCTCTAGAGATGAAGCATTAGTGAGTTATATTTGTATTTCTCCTAAATCTTTTCATGAAAATACCTTATAAGTAAAGGTCGATATCCTTGATGCTCTCTCTTTTCCAAACAAATATTTTGAGGATAAAGAAACTAATACCATTAAATATATCTCTCAAAACAAAATAGTGATTATTATAAAATATCCTACACAACCTGATTATCATAAAGTACCATACACATATAACAACAATCCCCAAGAGGAAAATATCCTTGATGTCCTCCCTTCTATAAATTAAAACTGAGAACATAAGGATCGTTATCAAGTTGACACTATTCAATCACCTTCTATTTCTTCAATGCCTTCTACAACACAAACAAGCACACCATCAACTCTGCAAGATGATGATTTGAGAACTTTAGACTTTACACCTACCTTCCATTGTAAAAACAAAATCCTTGAATTTGAGAACCAGACACATTATTCTTACACATGTATGGTTATTGATTAGGACTATTTAAGTTTTAGGGTAAGTGCACCAAGATGGTGTACAAAAAGGGGGGTATAAGTGGCCATTTTTTTTTGAAATCAGGTAAACCTGAACTTGAAAGAGAAATTTGAAGGTCTTGCACTCAAAATAACAAGATGTGTAAAGAATAAGAATTGTAGTAATCTGAATCTAGTTTCTAAACTACTAATTTTTTTTTTTAAATGGATAATACTAAGAGGGTCAAACCATCTATGCACGAAAAAAATGTTCCTATTTTTTTAGAAAAATATAACATAGTTGTTTTTGTGCGCTCAACAAAAGATATAGTTATATTAAGTATTTTGGAAAACTGTTTGGTAGGTAAAACTAAGATCTATAAGCTGTGTATTTTTTAATCATTTTGTGTTAAGTATTTTTTTTAATGATTTTTTGAAGTGATCGTATCCTGAAAATATGGTACATGTTTGTGCATTGGGCATAACTTGCATCAAAATAATAAAAAAATGTAATATTCTTCTTTTTAAAGTGTATAGATTCAAGTGTAGAGCAGTAATATGTAATTTGTTTTTCAATTGGTTGAGTAGATCAAAAGCTATTAAAAAAATGGTAGACATATGTCTATGAGACCAGTCAAGGCACTGGTAAAGAAAATTAAATTTGACTATGTTTATGTTGTCCAAAAATTGAAAAATTTATATGGTTAAAAATATGAGAAGATGTGTAAGATTATGGTGGTAATTTTATAGATACCCTCTTGATCATTTGTAAACCTGATGATGATGAAATTGATAATTCATGTTGGAAGATGAAAAAATATGTACGAAGGGCCTAAAATGGAGGGAAAATGGGCTTTCAAGCCTTATGCTTGTTTACTAACCCTTTTTCCAAGCCTAAAACACATATGAGTTTTTGTGTGCATCATAGCCCGCTCGGGTTTTGAAAAGCAAAAATTACATTTCATAATTTTCAAAACCCATACGTATTTTGAAGATGTAAAGAAATGCAATTTATATTTTACAGAACATGTACGGGTTATGAATACTTTAAAAGACATGGTACTAAATTAAGAATACACAAAATTTATGTATAGACTTATGTATATAATATACGTCTATGTTTTTATATATTCATACCTATAGTTTTATATACATATAAATGTGCTCTCTCTCTCTCTCTCTCTCCTACCTTCCTTCTTGGGTTCCTATTTTAAAGAACCTGTACAGGTTATGGAGAAGTAGAGTTGAACCTCTAATGTTTCATAACCTTTATGGGTCATGAGGAAATGTTAAAATTGGTTTTAGGTTTTGATAACCCATACGCGTTATGATAAAATCTATGTAATATGTTCCCAAAGGCCTAGAAACTAGAACCACAAGTTGTTTGAAGGTCCCACTACACCATTTGGCATCAGTTTTCGAGACAATAATGGTTAGGTTTGCATTTTTTTTGTCAATTTTATTGTGAAATGATTGAATTTTTTATTTTTTGGTTTTTTACTTTATATTATAATAAGATGATGCTCATTTTTATTTTCTTTCTATTTTATTGTGGATTTTCATCATATGTTATGTACATGGAACAATCAATATTAATGTAATGGGAAAGAGCAAGAGAGGAACAAATGAAGAATGAGAGGTAACAAAGATAAGACAAAGGGAGTGTATGAGGAGATTATGTGGAGGTATGTCATCTAATGCACCTAATGATAGTGATGAACATACAAAAATCCAAATTGACATGATAAATGTACCTAATGCACCAAATCAAAATGATCAACATGCACCAATGCAAATGCGTGTGATGAATGTACCTAATGAAAGCAATGACCATAGTCCATTTCAAATAAATGTTATGAATGCACCTAATGAATTTGAAGAATATACACCACTTCAATGTGATGATATTAACACTCATAATGCACCTAATAAAAACCAAGAGCATGCACGCATCTTAACACCTCCTAGAATAATTCATAGAAAACCAAAGTTTCTAATTGACATTTATGAAAATATTGTGAGGTCAATACATGATAAAATTTCAGAAAGAAATTATATAAGAATAGTTAAAATAATATGGAATAACTATTTTTAAAATTCAAACCAAAGTGCAATATGCCAATTACTTATTGAAATGATTAAACATCTGAAATTTAGAGAGACAATGAGAATTTTAGAGTTAAGAACAACCAAAAATAGTAGTGAAAGAACTATTGTGAGAAATCTATTTGATGCATAACAAGCCATTGGTACGAAATCACATAAAAAAGATGATAATGTTGCTTGACGAGTCCTTACATCAACCATAATGGGAAAGGAAATGAAAAAATCTCATTTAATAAGAAAAACAAGCAAGTCATTAAGGATAAGTAGAACAACATTACGCAATGCCTTAGAGAGGCAAGTGAAAATTGGGGATCCTAACAATAATTTTCTTTGGGCATTCTCGGGTAGACTCCCACACAACGAAAAGGTTGTTGTTGATGCACTAAGAATGTTAATTAACAAATTTTGGTATGAAAACACCATGGTTTCACCCAACCAAAGAGATGTTTTAAGAAGGTGAATTGGACTTAGAAACTGTGAACCACATCCAAAACACTATTTATACATGACTCAAACACAATTTTATGAAAGGTTTCTTCAAAGATTTCCTCATATTAAAATTAGCCAAAGATTTTTTGAGATGACAAAACCATTTTATGTTAAGATTAATCATGCACGTACTATGTATTGTTGTAGGTTCCATGTTGAATTTTCCATGCATTATGATATTTATTGTTATATATGTTGTACTTTGCACACTAAAATTTCTTTGTAGGAATGTGGTCTACAAGCACCTCCTAAGTCACTGAGAGAATTTATTTCAAGTTTACTATGTAGAAGAGATGACGGGTGCATTTACTATAAGATGATGTGTTTGAAAGCATTTTTTCCTATGTGCAATGGTTTGCAACAATTGCCTAGATGCCTACATATAGAAAACACACATGAAATTGGTAAGACACTAGTTTATATTGGAAAATACAAGTCAGTCACATATGGTGTTAAAGATGGAAAAGAATTAAAGAGGTATGAGTTAGTGAAAAGGGATTTATGCGTAGCTGATTTTATGAAGACGTTTCAAGAGAAACTACTTTATGAGTACATAGGTCACACACATAGAGCTAGGTGGTTAGATGAGGTATTCAAGTTGTGTAAGGACACTTTCCCCATCGATACTAGTGTGTCTTTCATTTATTTTTCTAATAATTAAACATTAAAACATCAAAATGAAGTGCAACCTATGTATTACCACTCTACACAAGTTACTTTTTTTGTACACATAGCATTCATGCATACACATGATAGCACACAGGAGGACAAAAAGGTTATAAGAGAGTATCACTTTGATATCAATGATGATCATACTCATTCCTCATAATTTTTGCAAGGATTTTTTACAATCATCTATGATAGTTTAAGGGAAAGAGGTATAAGATACAACCAACACTTAATATGGCTAGCCAATTTCACTGCACAACTCAAGAATGCAAGGATGTTCTATTGGTTGAGTAGGATGCATGTGAAAAGTGGTGTAAAACATGTTTGGAATTTCATTGAGGTAGGGCATAGAAAGGGAGAGCATGATGGTGTGAGAGAATGTGTGAAAAGATTTGTTACTAGAGAGGAATTGAAGTACAAAGGTGGTGCAATGTTAATAGATGCAGAAACAATTGTGCAATAGTGTAACTCTACGATGGAACCAAGTAATGCATGTAACTCTATTGTTTCTAGATTTTTTTGGTTGATACATAAATATAACATTGAAAACTATCTATATTTTTGTACACTTACATGATCAAGAAATATGCATTCATTTACAAGTTCAAATGCATCATTAGCTATTTATACTAGATAAATTGCATGTTTTTTCTTCTTTGTGTATGCATTTTGTGCGGGATGAATGTGAATCAAAAGAGTGGGTTGACCAATGTTCTTTTAGACCTTTGGAAACCCTAGATATATCAACTTCCCAAAGAACTGGGTATGTGCAGGATCATGGTATGCCAAACTAGGCCCTTAAGTGGCAATGAAAATTCATAAAATCAGGTTTAGGCAAGTTGACATAAAAATTTGAACAAGTTATAAATATTATATAAAAAATATGTAAGAAGAGGATTTGTAGAAAATTGAATTTAGTTTCTAAGATACTAGGCCTTTTTGGAAAAATGATTATTCTATATGTTGAAAATTTCAAATTTCAATGTAGTAGTACGAAAATTTCAAGAAAAAAATAAGAAGTAGGTGTATGTCTGACCACCTAAAATACAATCAAATGATTTTTTTTTACAAGATTCAAGATATAAGTAGAAGATTCATGTCTGGATGTAACACATATTTTTTTGTAATTTTCTTCCAAGTAAATAATTAATTATGATTTTTATTCTCTAACTTTTCTAGAATAAAAAAACTTATGTGTTTGACCGTATTAACTTAGTCTAAACTTTATCAAATTGAAATTTTTTTTTTATTTTTATTGTATTAGGAAAAGCATAGAATGTAACACATTTTTTGGATTTCAAAAATGTTATACAGTTTGAATGTAGTACCCCGCCCCTAGTCGGATTTTATTAATGTTATGATTCCTTTAGGATGATAGATTATATGTTAGGAAATCATTGATGCTCATGATTTTACTGACCCCATACTTGCATGTGTATGGTTGATGTGTTTTTTTTACATTTCTGTTTGACGTGCCTAATGTGGTTGAGGGATGGATTCGTAGTTACTTGCTTGTGAGATCCACACGATCGGTCGATCTCTGCCATTGTTTGTTATATATTTATATATGTATGTACATGTGGGTTTTGTATATAGGTTTGTAGGTACTGGTCATCGACTTCCTTGAATTGTTAGGATGAGCGTGCCCTATCGCAATATCTCAAATGGTAAGAGAGGGGAGATAACATGGATCCAAAAACCATAACCTAAGCCCATTTGTCCTAGGATTGGACAAGTATCAGTTTGACTACCCTACCCAAATTCATCTAGGTGACAGGAATTCATGGATCCCTTTCTGGTGTTGCTTGGTTTTGTTTTATTTGATTTTACTTCATTTGGCTTCAGTTGATTTACTTCTTATGTGGGTGATTTTATGTGATTTATTGATTAATGATTATAGTTGAAATTTAATATTAATTATGATCCTATGTTTGATTGAGAAAATTAATCCAAAGTCAAATATTTGATTATTGATATTTAATTGATTATTTAATTGGTAATTAGATTTAATTATGCTTATTTATTAAATAATTAAATATTTGATTTGCATGATTTTAGGATGCATTAAATATTTAATCTATTTAATAATGAATTTTAATGATAAAAATGTGCATTATTGAAATTGAATTGTTCTCAAAAGTTAACAACCTATTTCAAAAAGTCAAGTTGAGTTGTGCATATAAAGTTATTTTAAATTATTTAATTGGGATTTTCTTTCAATTTTTGTTTTGGAGTTGAAGTGGGAGTTAGCAGTTGAGTTATCTTTGGGGTTGCATGAAATGGGGAATTGAATCCCTATTAGGGGAATTTTGCATTCATTTGGGAGGGGAGACAGGTTTTTGGAGAGCTTGTGTGCTTGGATTTTTGGAAGATTTGGATTTTGAGATTTTTGTTTGTGCATCTAGATCATGTGCCTATTTTTTTTACATAGCTTCAGATCTACAGGTTGGATTGATTTTGGAAGGAATTTTGTGTTCAGATCTACAAAGGGTTTTCAATTCAGTTTCTGGCGTTGGATCCAAGGTAGGCTTTGAGATCCTGCCTGTTAGTTTTATTTTGTATCTTTCTAGCTTTCCTTGTTTGGGCAAATTTTAGTATAATTAAATAGGTAGATATGTGCTTTCATTGAATCTAGGTTAGTAGAAAACCCTAGTTTAGGTGTTCTTTATGTTTTATTAAATTTTAGCACAACAATGTTATGCTGAAAAATTTCATTGGAAGATTCCTCTTAGATCTCCTATAAAACGGCAAATTAATCCTATGATTTAGTTTAACTATAATGCTGGAAAGAGAATAAATTTACCTTTGGGAAAAAATCAATTTTTGTTAAAAGACCCAATTCTAGTTAAAATAATATACTTGCTGAAAAATATATAGTCCTTTACAATTGCATGGACAGACCAATAAAACTAAAGAAGAATATATTCCCTTGTTTTTAAAAATGCTATCTCAATGAATTTTCTTTAAAAAAAAAATAGTCCTTTGTAGTAAAAGTGCAGACTATCAATTAAAAATAACAGTAAAAAAAAATGTATTTATCTATATTGTAATATCCTTCTTTTTAAGGAATTGTGCTTTGTAAAAATAAAATAAAATTAAAAAAAAAGAAAAGTGATTGGGTTAAAGAAATTTTATAGGTTTTGTTATTTATTAAAAATAATAAATAATTTTAAAAAAAAATTGAAAAGTTTTAGGAGGGTGGGGGCCACTACCCCCACCACCCTCCCCTCGGGTCGTGTGCTATCGCAGCAAGCACTGGCCTGCCGGCAGTACCTGAGGGTACCATGTGACAAGCATAGACCTGCTGCAGGCCGTGGGTACCGTGAGGTACCATGATAGGGGGCATGGGGCCCACTCCCCCCCCCCTCATTATTTTATTTACTTTTTTTTTTAAAAAGCAAGTTTTTAATTATTATTATTTTTATATAGTTTTTTCTTAATAATTGTTTTTCTTCTATTTAGATTAATTTTAATTTTAATTTGTAAATTAATTTAGTTTAACTATAATTTATGTATTAGTTTAACTAACTTTATTTGTTTTAATTTAGTTTAGTTTTTAAGTTGGGATTATAGATTTTTATTTAAGTGGTACTTTATCAAATTGAAAATAAAGTTATGTTAATATTGCTATTTTTTTATTTGACTATTTTTTTATTAAACACAGTTTAATAAATAGCTAATTAAATTTGTTTAGTATTTATTTAAATTGTATCTTTCAAATTAATACTTTTATTATTCTTTTCCTCTTTCAAACTATTGTTTTAATATGCTTATGTGTTAAATTAATTTAATGGTATATTAAATTATATAGTTTGTTTGGATTAGACTAAATCTTTTTAAATGCATTGTTCATATGATAATCATGATGTATTTATATGATAGGTAATGATATGTTCATAGATTAAAATCATTTTGGAAATAGATGTGTAACTACCGAAATTGGGCATTTTATTTGGTTAGAACCCTAGGTAGTCTATAGGGAAATTTTTCCTTCATTATGACATCGTATTAATGGTTAGGAATAGTTTATCTCAGTAGATTTACATTATTCTATACTTAAATTCAATTATGTTCAATATGGAAATTAAAGTCCTTATGAAAATTAGATTTCAATTTTGTATAGTGCAAATGTGTCTTCTTCATGCCTGGAGTGTCTTCTTGTGCAACTGTGATTTTGGGATACTAGAAGACTTAGGGGGAAGACAGAGGCTGGGGTATGTATCAGTTGATCATGTTTTCTATATTATGTTTTGATGTGTGTGTATATCTGATTATACCCTGTCTTAACCATATAGGCTCATGATGTTTTGTAATCTTCTTTTGGTACATTTGTAATCATTTCTAGTTCTTGTATGTTAAAGTAGATTTGGGATTACTTGGTTGTGTACTTGATTTGATCTTTGTGAGATCGGTGAGCCTAGGGTAGTTTACCTAGATATGTATTAGGAGGTGGCTTGTAATAAACGTCGGGGCCCACAAGTGGCTGCCAAGATCACTTATTGTTAAGTATCTATAATCAAGTGATAACATAATATAACATTGAGAGATATTAAAATGAACCTAACAAGATATGTTTCCTCACCCTAGCTTAGTGCTAGTACACACTAAGGTGGGAATGGAGAAGATGACTAGCCCCCTTTAAAAGGGATGAGTTGGCATAGTTGATGGCTTCGTATGTATGAGAGGTCATCAATGCCGTTTATGGTCACTTGGGTGTCGGGATCTAGAGAGATAACCAAGACAAAACTCAAGGGTTAGACGTACATGATGACACCTTCCTATGCATAGTATAGTTATCCTACATGTGTCGGTTTCCTCTGAATTAGTGAGTCTTTCATATCATTATTACTTTTTCACCTTGAGTTAGAGAGCTTTCAGGATCCTTTCCTTATCTTGATCTATTTGATTTTTGTTTTTGAGTGGGATCTATTTTTATCTCCTCAGCATGGTGGGAGTGAACCATTTAGGTTCACGAGGTCAGGTGGTAGTGATTCTTTTACCATTTGAGATTCTGATGTTCGTGTACCAATGTTGGATGATCCCTGTAGCAGTTGTTCCTTCTTGATCTTCATTGTTGGAGTTGCATTCTTATCTCTTCTTCTTCTTCTTTGTGATCCTGTATCTTGGTATCAATTTCTCATAGATATCATGTGTACTTATTTTCAGTTATCATATTACAAACCCTACGACATGTGTAGTGAATGTAGGTTTATGGATACCTTACATTAACGAATGTATTTATGTTATCTTCTATGTGATGTTACTTTTATCTTTCATTGTTATATGAGTTTTGTAATTATACCTAATCTATATTAACTAATTAATGTAAACATATTCTTCGTCGAGGAACCCTTAAGAGTTGTAACTTGTGTTGGTTAATGTTTTAATGTGAGTTAATTGTAATTGCTTCCACATTGATGTTTATCTTGTATGTTAACTTCAAAAAAAAAAAATATTCTGCAAACTTAGATGCATGTTTAGGTTAAGTTCTCCTGAGTTCCCTGGTGGGGCATTACATTGAAAGTTATAGCTATTTTTCAATAAGTCTATCAATCAAGACTAGAAAGATAACAAGTTGGTGTATGTTTCACCACATTAAACAAAATCAAATGATAATATTTTTCATAAGATTCTAGATAAAAGTAGTAGACTAATGTCTAGATGTGATGTATATTTTTTATTATTTTTTCCATGTAAATAATTAATTATGATTGTTCTGCTACAAATTTTCTTGAATATAAAAACTCTCATGTCTGACCACCTTAACTTAGTCTAAACTTCATCAAATTGAAAGAATTGTTTATTATTATTCTATTAGGTGAAGCATATAATGTGATGTATATTTCAAAATTTAAAATATTATATTGTTTGAAAGTTATAGTTGATTTTCAAAGTTCCTATTAATCAAGACTTCTTTTTCACATCACCACTTTTTGGCATACCATGATCCTACATATACTCAACTACAACCAGTTTGAAGCATCAGTGGATTTTGACCATGTATCAGACCTAGTTGAACCAGGTAATTTCTCTAGATTTTGTAGGTTAAATCAATTTTAAATCTTGATTTTGGTATTAACTAATCCTTCTATTAAATGTGGGTCATGTATATGAAGTAATTAAAGATGAGAATAATGAAGAAGGAACAAATTACTTTTTGTGTCATTGTATTGAGGACAAAAAGAAATTGACAACTAAAGTCATTGATGGAGAGGGTATTTGGTACCCAATAGGATCTATTGTTTTCATAGGGACATGACTTAGAAGGTACCATTGTTGTTTCCAAATGTATTCATACCTATTAAACTCTTTTTATTACACTTTACATTGATTTAGTTATTAAACTCTATAAAATGCAGGTATCCTATCAAGAATTCTAATGCCTAGTTGTTTGAGGACATTGAGAGACATAGACATATTCTTTATTACTCTTACCTTATTACTGAAACAAATTTTCAATTGATTAAGTATCATAGAATACCTCTTAACAAAAATTTGTGGAAATTTCATGAATTTGACCATGAGGAAATACTTGACACAATAAGGGTTAGAGCTGATCCATAAGGTTCTCTTGACTAATTTTGGGCTTGATCTAGAAGAATGATTTTGACAATTTTTTGTATATCTTCAAGGTTCTCTACGTGCATATTTAGAGGCCAAATTTTGTACTTCAAAATGACAATGAGATGTAATGTGCATAAATAGATGCCAAATTTTGTATAAAAAGGGCTACCATGTGCATATTAGATGCTTATTTTTATGTAAAAAAATGGCAATGACCTACACTATGCATGTTAGATGTCAATTTTTGTATATAAAAGGTGCAGTGAGCTTCCATGTGCATATTAGATGCTAATATTTATGTAAGAAAAGAGCAATGAGTTGTCATGTGCATGTTATATGAAACTTTTTGTATATAAAAGGTGCAATGGGCCTAATTTACAAATATATTATTGAAATACATGTATTCAATCCTCTCAATCCCTACCTTTGAAGAATTTGGCATTTACTTTTGAACTTTATCTTTTATTTTGTATGTTCAACAATAAATAAGTGTTCAATCTAGTTAAAAAATTCTTACTTCAATAGTAAACCATTAAGAACATGTTCAAACATATCTTTAGAAAAACTATTATTTAAATGCCATTACATGGATGTGACTGAAAAATTTCATGTCATATGAGAAACATGTTAGAAATAGCAAATAATGAGAGGGGGGGTGAATGAGTATTTCACAAACTTTTACTTTTGCCCACTTATGGATATATGTAACTAACTTGTAACTTGGATAAGAAACTAAACTAAATAATAAAAACATCCATAAAATAAAGGAAATCATAACACCATGTTTGTTCTCGAGGAAACCCCGGCCAAGGGAAAACCTCGGTGGGGATGATACCCACAAATGATCTACTAATCAAAAGTATCTAGTTAGAGATATGGACCCTGTTAGGAATCTATTATATTTGTATAGTAACTTTGTCCTTGTTAGAGGACTTTAGGCCTTGTTAGAAGCATCAACCCTGTTGGGAGTTGGTATTACAAAATATGAATATATGCAAGATGAGCTCACTTCCCAAACATGCAATATACAATGATAATCTTTAATAAAAAAGATAGAATACAAAAACCTTTTTACTGCTCCTGAATATCTCCAATATTTTGATCTAGCTTGTAGGTTCTTCACAAAAATTGTTATCAACTCTCACTGATCTGATCATATATCATATTTCACATAATACATCAATAAAAAATCTCTTTATAATTTCACATACATCATTCATTACTCATTACAACTTTGCATAACATAATATTCCTCTTTATACTAGCTATCTCAATTATAGCTTATTAGTCGGCTTCCATATTATTAAAAAATAATATTAACTCCTGTTGCATTAGGATTAACATATAGGATCTCATCCCTAATTAGTCAAGTCATTATTGTGATAAAAAAAAAAATGTCTTAACTCAAAATAATCAATTACTAGTCGCTACTCTGGTTTGGTCGACTCAACATTATTTCTATAAAACATTGATATCTCTATATGTACATGTCGTACAATCTTGCACTCTTAGATGTAGCTTCAATATACCTTTTATAATCTGTGTCAAGTTTGCATGCATTGAAAGTACTTTTGTGAACTTTGGCGATCAAAATGGTCTCTGTGTAGATAGATAAACACTCTTATACTTAGACAATTTTCATAGGTACTCCTCCATAACTTCCTCCTTAGATCATGTTGTCTTAACACTGAATATATGTTGCAATAATGACAAAACCATGATATCCAACTCAACCAAATTTCCAACAATCTCCCCCTTTGTCATTGGTGGCAACATATGAGAAAATTGGCTAAGTCCCAAAATCTTACAACAAAATTTCAAAAAAAACTTGCAACATTGTGTTACATGGCCATTTACAAGATTTTGCAAAGGATCTATGGATCATACATGTCTACTTATTTTTCCATACGGATACTCCCCCTTTGATTATACTCCATACTATTTTTCATATCTATATCTTATACACTCATACTATATTACTCCCCCTTTGACAACAATGACAAAGGTGTCAAAGTATGTATATATATAGGTCAAAATTATGATGTACCTTATTGTCTTCAATTATGTAATGCTGGAAGACTTGAAATACAATCTGTAAAGTTCTTCTTCAAGTTCTCAATTTCTTTGTCCCATGTAGCCTTAATAGAATTTGATACACTAAGTAATGCACATATCCCATAGGATGCTATCTCAATTGCTCTAAGATTTGCATAGGCAAATTTACCATATCATGTCTTTGATGAAAGACATTCTTCTAGTTGAAATTGTACATTACTAATTTTAAGGGTTAGGTGCTCTTTGAGTATTGCAAACCTCTTGAATTTTTTTTCCTTCTCATTTTCCAGTAGTTTCATTTCATCATGTATTTTACTCACTTTCTTCTCAGTATCAGTGATTTTCATGCTAGGATTTTATAGCTCATTCACGGTAACTTACAATTCTACTTCTTTGTTCTTCAACTTCTCTGAAATATCTGAGATATGTTTGTGTGACAAAGCACACTGACTGCATAATGCTCTTCCTCTCTCCAAATATCTCCTCAATTCCTTAATGCAAACATCAAGGTTTTCTAAAACATTCTTAATATTTTGACAAGTGGTTTGGAATAATTGTGCATCATGAAGTGTTTGTACTTTCACTAATGCAATGTCAGATAGAATAGTCAATCACTATCAACATATTTAATCACCTCTCTTCTTTTACTTGTGGCTTAACTTCACTAACTTAATTAGATATAGCACCTTGAAGCTTATTTTTTACCTCAAGTAGTGATCCTTCTAGGCTATTTACTTTCTTGTTCTTTCCAATTATCTTTTTCAGAGATGAGATCAACTCTATTTGATCATCATTGTCAACTTTAGCTCCCAAATTTTCTAATACTGACTCAATTGGTGACTTTGATGAGCTTGTTGTTGTGACCTTTTGTGGTATGACTAATTGTATGTGTTGGGGTATAGTCTCTATAGGTTTTACCTCTTCTCCTATACCCTATTCCTCTTGCACTTCTTGCTTGCTGACTTCCATTTGTGTTTCCTCTATTGCCTTTATTTCTTCTTGCTTCTCCTCTCCCTTTTCTTCTTCATCATTTTTTTTTTCATTAACCATTTTTCCTAAATTGCCAACATCCTCCCCTTGATCTTCAAAAGGATTTTCTTCTCTGCCAATGGTAATGTTGGTGCCTTCTACATGCATTGATTCATCATCAATATGAGTGGTGGGTGGTGGAACTAGTGTTTCTTTCATTTGTGAATATGCTTTTGTTGTTTGAGTGTCCTATTTTGATTCACTTAATGCTTCTCCTAGTACCAAAGTCATTACTTTCACAACTACTTCCTCAGTTTTATTATTGACTTCCTTATAATTACCTCCCATAATTAGAACTATTCTTCTTTTTCTCCTCAAATGGGTGCTGAGACTTTTCATTATTTCTTTGAAATGTTATTCATCTTTGATTACACAATTTTCTTATAAATCTTTCTCTTATACCTTTATCCTCTTCTATTTATTTCTTTTTTCTATTGATTAATTTATCATAGAGATCACTCGGTATCTTATCTTTAATGTTCTCAAATTTCTTGTCAGCAAGAATCATATGCCTAACAACTGCATTCTCAAGATTTAGTTTTTCAAAGTTATTGTACATGTGATAATATTTGTTTAGCTTAGTCAAATATCCTTCATTTATGATCAAAGGATTCACTTTCTAAATTTAGGCTTCCACTATTTCTTTTTGCTGCAACCTACCTCTTCTTCTCCTTGAGATTGAATTGAAACTTGACCTCTCATTTTCTTGATGGGTGGTGATTCTTCCTCTTGTGTCCTTACACTAGTACATTTGAGACCTTTTTTTTTCTGATGGTAGACCATTGGAATTCTAACACTATATTTTTGATTAAGAGACACCAACCATCGTCACAGTTTTACAGTTGAAAAAAATGATGGCCACAATTAGCATCGTAATTACGACCATGATGGCCATCGCAAAAAGGGGGTGCCAACATGGAAAACATACCATCGGGCCTATTTGAAGATGTCACAATTGTGATACCCATTCATCGCAAACAACTACAAATGATGGCTACCCGTTAGAATCTTTTGATGGGTACCCGTCGTTTGTAGTTTGTTTGTCGACGGAGATGTTGTTCATGCGATGGATACCCGATAAATTTTTTATGATGGATAGACATTGTTTGTAGTTTTTTAATGATAATGATGTTGTACATGTGACAGATACCCATCAGACATTTACAATGGATGTCCTTTGTTTGTAGTTTTTTACCGATGGGGATGTTGTACATGTGACAGATATTTCTGATAGATATCTATTGCTTTTGTTTTAATCATAGTTGCAGCAAGAGTTAGTATATATATATATATATATATATATATATATATATATATATATATATATATATATATATATATATATATATATATATATATATATATATATATATATATATATATATATATATATATATATATATATATATATATATATATATATATATCGAGTTGATATCAATTCAGAACGGTGTTCTTGTAGATCTAGTTCTAGTTGGTTTCATTACTTTCAGATCTCGATTGACTTGCAAGGTGGTTTGGTGAGTCGAGGTCTTTTATTCCTGCTTGTGATTTGGTTATCTCATTTGGAGATGACTTTGTAGTAGATTTTATAGCGGCTCATGGATTATTGAGATGAGTCTAGACACTTGGATTTGGAATGGATTCAACCGAATTGAGATTTGTGATAGTGACTACTCCAGCACAAGAAGCTTGTGTTCATGATATATGCAGACTTGATTGTATTTAGATCTGATTCAAGAGACTTCTTGACTTCTTTGGTCTGAATTGGATGTGCTTTGTTCCTATGGAGTGTAGTAGTGACTTGACTTGGAGTTTGAGTAGATTGTGCATTGATCGGCTTGAAGACAGAATCAAGCTACTCTTTGCATTTTTGTTGAGATCAGGTTGTGAGGGATCGCTGGGATCATCTGCCATTTTTTCCATAGTTTTGAATGAGTTAGATGTGATGTCAAGAGAGCGACTTATAGAACTTGTACATTGGAGATTCATAGATCACTATGGTCTTCGTGATGACTTGGGAGAAGTCTTATTCTTGGTGAACTAAGATGAGAGACTTAGATTATAGAAAGTGGGTTGTTTGATGCAACTTATGAGACATTGGATGCCTCTTCACAATAGGTTTGCGGTGTGGTTTATGGTGTTTCTTTGCGACTGGGTTCTTGGCAAAGATCTATTGATTTGGTAGCCATTGAGATGGATTGATATGACTTGATCTTGGGTCAATACTTCTTGAGGTGAGCTAAAGTGATCATTTCTCCTTGAAGTAATTGATGTTTTTGATAGATAGTCACTGCTTTTAATTTTTTCATCAGTTATTCTATGGTTTCCATCATAATTGCGATGGCTCACACTATTTTTAAAAAAGAAATATATATTTTTCGTATGTGGATTGAGATCTTAAATTATTGAGCTTCTCTTTGTTTTGAGAATAGTTTAATATTCTCTACTTAACAGGGTCAGCCACATGAAGGTGGAAGCTCATTTGACCCCTCTTAGGAGCTTCTTATGACCCTTTACGACATTTTAAGACCTCTAAGATGTATTCTTAGGGATTGTAAAGGGTCATAAAGGGTCATAAGGGGTCCTGGGACACAACAGCTGAGAAACATAAATGTAGGCATCATGGTCACAATTTTTTGGAAACATAACATAATTGAGTGGTATACCCAAATGATGCAATGCAACCACTACTCCTCTAGTTCCAAGTCAACACTACAGTAAACAAAACCCATAGATAAAGAATAAATCTAGAGAGCGAAGGAGGAGGGCCATAATGACTGACATAATATAGGGACCCTATACTATTTTGGTCATTACAGCCCTCCTCCCCTCTCTAAATTTATTCCTTATCTATGGTTTTTGTTTCTCGCAGTGTGAACTTGAAACCAAAGGAGTGATATAGTTGTGTTGCATCATTTGGGTATACCATTGAATTATGTTGTGTCTCCAAAAAAATTGTGACCATGATGCCTACATTTATGTTTCTTAGTTGTTGTGATATCTACATTTATGTTTCTCAACTATCATTTTTATGTGCATGTTCTTTATTTTTATCTACTAGAAATTCTAAAAAAAATTTAGTATCTACAATAGCCCTCTATTAACCACATTTACACATATGGTCTGAACAAAGTAGTGCACAAACTACACAAAGAAGGCATCGTAGAAATATGATTTCTGCTTTCTCCATTGAAGCAATCTTGGTGGCACTAGCTGCCTCTTGAGCCTTGCAAAAGTTGCACTTTTTTTTTACATTAGGTATAGATGTAGATGGGGTAGATGTAAATGGGATTTCACTGACCCACCAGAAGTATTGACATCCACTATTTCCCCACAATATGAAATGTACATCAGTTCTTCATAAAATGATTAGTTGTCACATTATTTTTAAACATAAAATATAATTATGTATCCAGACCTTTTCCCTATTTGGGAAAACCCAAAATTGATGCCTGAGATTACTTGTTGTGCATGACATCTTCAACGTGCATGGGCCAACACCACATTGACACATAGGTACATTGACCAAAATCATCGATGCTATTTCGACAACTATTATATTATCACAAATATTACATTGTCATTATTTTGTTCATTCATACTAATTATAATTACAATAAAAAGAAACATACTAATGTAGACTTGCACATTTTTTGGTTAAGTCGAAGTCTTTAGTTTAAATCACTAGGCACTCAAAACAAAATGAAAAACCAAAGACAACCATGCAATAAAAATTAATTACTAAGCAATTCAAAATTAGCTCACTCCATTGCAGGGAACACATAGAATCCCCTATGATTTAACATCATTGATGTGCAAGGAAATAGAAAATTAGCAGAAGAAACTCTCATAAGATAGTATTTAGATTAAATGCATTGATATGAAAAAATACCCCAGAAAATTACAAAGAAAGGTAATTTTCTTAATCACGTCACTAATTTGTGCATGTCTAAATATTGGTGCCTTTCAAGTGATTTGATTCTTGTCACACCCACTACAAATGAGAACATTCTTAACTAGTGAGGTTGTTTAAGCATATAGAGATTAAATACACTCTTTTAGAATGAAATTTTTATTAACAAAAGATCAAAGATATAAGTAGGACATATAAAACAAGGTGAATAAGAGTAGTACATATAAAACAATCATTAGAACATGCCAAACATCTAGCATAATTGTACATTTCATTCATGTCATTGATATTCTTCTTCATCCATCTCATCATCAAGATCATCGTCGATGATGACATCATCACCACCACTATCATCATCATTGTCATCATCATCATCACCATCAACATTAGCATCATCATCATCATCATCCTCATCATTATCATCATCAGTAGGAGCATCATCATCATCAGTAGTAGTATCATCATCAGCAGTAGCAACATCATCGTGATCATCATCTACATCATCTTCCACTTCTTCATCTTCCTCAGTATCTTCTTCTATCACATTATACTTTATCATCCTTCCTCTTGGATCGTGTCTAACAACAAATGACCAACCTAGTTTATGTGGAACCTCTGACTAAAATACCTATCACATTGGCTTGGAAGAACATACGACTCTTCTCCAATTGGCTCAAATAACCTTGTATTAATCATTGAAAATCCATTGTCATGTTCAATAACAGTTCTATCAAGATCATTTTTATTGAGTCGTAGTTTGTACCATTTTACAATGAAGAGAACTAATTTGAAGGAATTAAAGTCACAGTCAAGTATATCAACCAAAATACCATAGTATCAATTTTATGACTCTCAAGGATGTAAGTCATTTCTAGATGAAATATTAGTCACCTGTAACACTGCACTTATCCTAGAATCATAAGTTCTCTTTGTGTCATCCAACTTTTTGATGCAAAATTTATAACCATTGCAAAACATAGCCTTGTGGTGTTTCACCTGTAATAATGTCAAACATGTATAAACTATTGCATCACAAGTTGAAAAACATACGATTAATTAATTAACAAATTTATAAGTACCTTATGATCTCTTAAACCATATGATAAATCTATTTCATTTTGTGTAAATTTAGGATCTCCATTATGATGAGCTTTTATTGTAATACCCTAAAATTGGCACCTATTAAATTCAATCAATTTTGGTTTCTTATCTTCAATTTTACATCTCCAAAGTCCTAGTTCCCTAGGCAATTTTCTCTCTCCTACCTGATTTAATTTGACTTGATGTCAATTGCAAAGACCATAAATTGCATTAATTAAATATCAAAATTAATTCCTAAAGTCCTTGACTTTAATTAGCTAAATTACCCCTATGATAATTTAATTTAATCCTAGTCTTAAGTGCTTAGAATTAAATTAAATCCACCCCATTTGGCTAATTACCCATAAAAAGGAATTAATAATTGCTTGATATTCGAATGGACACACCTTTTTGAATTAATAATTCAAGATATTTGAAAGGCCACCTATGTGGCATTTTCCATTCTTTTATTAATTAATTCTTGCATTTTTTTCTCAAATGGGAATGAAGGGTCAAGAGTTTCAAATCAAGAAACTCTTCATTCCTCTTCTGGCTTTTCTATTTAATGGACCTCTTTTCCTCATTTGAAGGAGGCAATTTTGAGAGCATCTACACTATAGGCATTTTTCAGTCTCATTTAATTCATTGTCTCCAAAGCTTTTATTGCATTTATTAGCTTAATATTTCATTATTAGTTTAATATTGCATCTCATATTAGATTAATTTGCTTATTTGTTCTTAGTATAATATCATCTTTATTTCAAGTTCTTAAAAACAAATAAAAATCTGCATTTCATATTTCTTTCAAAGCATTTTTAGATTAATTACACTCATCTTAGTCTAATTTTAGTTTTGCATATCATCATAGTTTTGAAAATCCTCCATTGTGGGATTGGTCTATGGTTGTTGCCTCTCGTTCTGAGAGTAATTATACACCCCATCCACATAGGAGGCAACAGGTCGATTCAATCAATGTTGTGCAATGGACAATTCATGTTCATACTCACCATCTCATGATTGAGCAATGACTATGTTGCGTTTGTGCCTGATTTAGAGGTCCACATTCAGACACACATTTTGGCGCCCACCATGGGGCAGAAAATCTGATTTCTGGCCTCATTCTCATCTTTTTCTGATAAAAATTCATGCTCTTCCATGCATCCGTACTACATATGTATGGATCTTCACGTGAGAATCTAGAGCATCCCGCATGAGATTTTGCTCCCTATAGCACTTCCTCGCACGAGAGTTTACAGCCTCACATTGAAGCATATGTTTCCTCCCATGGCACCTGTGTTTCCTCATGTGGCACCTATTTTTCCTTGCGCATCAAGGAGTACTTCCTCACATGAGATTCTAGGACAGTGGCCTAATTTTTCCTACTTTCTATCTTCTTGTTTTGGATTTCTAATAGTTTTCTACTTGCTGTTGCTTAGTATTTTATGTCATTTTCATAGCATAACAATTTTCTATAGGACGTTTGACCAAGAACTAAAACATGCTAATGGTTTGATTGTAGGCTGATAGTTGAAGATTGTTAAAAATGTTGTGTTTGTTTCCTGCTTTTATTCAAATAGTCTAAATAGGGCTCCATTAAAATTTCTTGAGGATTTTGATAGAGAGTAGGGAATTTGGCTCTTCATTACATGGAGGTGACGACCATGAATGAACCCAAAATCCTAATGATCTTACTAATATGAAAAATTCTTAGGGAAGTGGAGAAAGGTAGTGAATCTTTATGCTTGTATTGGCTAGGGGATTATGCTCTTCTCTCTTTGAGAGAAACAGAAACCCAAAAGCTTGTAGTTGTGGTGGAGTGAAGCTAACTTGGTGATGAAACTATTTGATGTGTTTGGGTGAGGAAATGGGATAGCGAAGTATGCTCTTCTCACTTTGGGAGAACCCCTGAATCTAAACCAAGTCCAGTGTCACCTTTAGAGGGCTTGCCGGTATTGAACCTCTGGGAATGACCCAAGTGAGTACACACCTTTTATCGGTGATTCCACCTCACTATAATAAAGAATGCTTTGTTGAGTCTAAAGACTCCAAAGCCATGGTAACTTCTTATTCAAGACTTTGACTATCATCTTGAGTAAGCCTTGTTTATTGTACTGAGTGGCACTGCTCCCAGCCCTACTTGCGGGGGTATATGATTCTCAAGTGTTGGTGTGGCTGCAAGGCCTCAACCCTGTATCATGGGCACTGAAGGTTAACATGAATGAAAGCCTACTAAAAAATTTCCTTAGCTAGTGGCCTACCTAGTTCACCTCTGAAAGGAGTCATAATCTTTTCCCAGGGAGGGGGAAGAATCTCTCCCATAGATTCCCATCATAGGCATACACCTAGATGTCTAAAGGTGGTTGCGACACTGGCCCCTGCTACAAGGGTAACCTTTGAACATACATTGTTGAGTCCTTAGAAGCACCAAAAACATGGGTGCCCTCTAGGGGGTGACACAGTTGTGTGAGGTGCACGTATGTATTCAAGCAATGGGGAAAAGGTTTTGGCTTCTCACCATTTTCTTTGTAGGACTAGGCTACATGTCTGTTATTGAGTCTTAAACATTTTCCAATCACTATCAAACAAAGACTCCCCCGATGCTATCAAGTTGCTTTGTCCTTGATAGGTATGTTAGCAACTACTTCTTGTTTCACAAACTACTTGATTCGAACCTTTGTGTCTTTAAATGAATGCTTGCAATCCTAAAATGAGCTTGTTGATTAAACTGTTCTTCAAACCTGTTAGGAAACTAGATTTTTTGTTAGACACTAGTTTAGACTATACTTCAAAATTCAACTTTTATCTCACAAACTGTGCCCAATTATCAAATTTTGTACCTTTCTCATGCGAGCTTTCGCACTTCAGAGAACTTTCTCGCATGAGACCTTGTTTTCTTGCATGAAGACTGGTGTTCTCTCATGCGGCCTGCTACTTTCTCGTGCGAGACTGTAGCATAGTTTTAAAAAACAAAGACTTATTTGCTATTGACTGTTTGATTTTTATCTGGTCCACCTTTTGTTTGAGGTCTATTTTTCTGCTTTCCTATCATTTTCTTTCAGAAACTAGTTGTTTTGAGTTAGGAATCGATCGATCTTCACTTTGGCTCATGTCATCTGTTGTTGGTTTACCTTACCTCTTTATGCCTTTTGTATCTCATGTTGTGATAGTCTTACCTCAGCTGTTCTAGCCACCTCTTTTGATGATTTGTACTAGATTCATCTCACATCTTGGCTGTCCCTTATCTCTTTTGTGTTTTTCTTAGAGACAGAGTCTAGCTTTGTCCCAAATCCTCTCTCATTTAATCTTTGTCGATGACTATCATGACTAGAAGTGGCAAGACTTATCCTATTTAGAATCCTGATTTAGATAGAAGTGAATCTCCTAATCAAGAGATAGATCCTCCTAAATCCATAGGGAAATCTGAACTTTGTGAGACATCCTCATTTTCCTCATTGAGCACTTTGAAAAGTAGTATATCTCAACCATCACCTCCAGGGTTTCAAGAGTGCTTCAACCCATTGTTTGAAGCTCAACCTAGTTTCTCATTTCAAGACCAAGATAACTCACACTTCCAACACAAATCACTATTCCACAACTTTGGAAGGTCTCTTAAATAGACTAGTCCTATTATTGTGCCAATTAGTCCTATTGAGAATAGTCCTATCATTGAACCTAGTGGTACTATTGAAGATATTTTTCCACCAGAATTTGTTAAATCTTTTGATATTATTCATTCACCAAAGGTTACCATGGCTGCACCTTTTTGAACTCATTCACATCACTTTGTCAAGTCTCCAGCTACTGAGAAAGTCTACAACATGATGGCAGATTCATTTGACTTCTAACTAGGCAAGTATTTTCAAAACACTGATCTATCTCAAAATAATCAATATCATGGTCAATCTTCTAATGAACCATGTCATGGTCCACCTCAAAATGAGCAACCTCATGGTCAATCTCAACATGACCAAAATCCATTCTACAATGATGATCAATCTTGAAACAAACCTCAAGGTGGGCAGCAACCCGCCTATTTCTATCGTCCTCCTCCATTTGATCAAAATCAAGACGATCAACAACAAGATCAAGGTCCAAGTGTTTATGAGATCCTTGGGACTGAACCTAAAGTGATAAATCAACAAGATATAGATGCTGCCAAAGCTAACAAATGTCTCATTAGGATGATGGAGATCCTTCTTTTAGAGGAGAAAGAAAAGTACTTCCTTGAGCTAGCTAAACAAGAGGCCAAGTTACCCTGAGACTATCATGTTGAAACAGTTGTAGATAAGGAAGAAGAAATTGAGACCGCAAAGTTGTAGAAAATGGTCAAGGAAATGCAAGATCAGATTAGTCAGCTTGTGAGGAATAGAGGTCAACCCCCTCAACAATTTACAATGGAAAGTATTTGTCCTTTTCCTTTTGACAGAAGCATTCATATGCCACCTTTTCCTAGAGGTGTAGAACTCCCCAAATATGAAAAATACTTGGGTACAACTGATCCCCAAGATCACTTAAGGGAGTTTGGTGCATTGTCTATGGAATTCATGCATGATCAGACATATCTTATGTGTCTATTTCCTCAAAGTTTGGGTGGACCTGCTATGGAATGGTTCTCTAGATTGCCTATTGGTATTAAAACTTTTGATGAAATGGAAAATATTTTTCTCCAACACTACTTGCATAACATTCAACATCTGGTCAACATCCAAGATCTTTGCAATTTAAAATAGTGACAAGGAGAACCCTTCCTAACATTTCTCTAGAGATGGAGGCAATTATGCACAAAGTGTCCTCATAAATTACCAGAGTCTAAGAGATTCGACATTTTCTTGGACAATCTTGTCCCTGATTTTGGATACCAAGTACAGTTGCAAGGTCTACTTACTTTTGATAGCATGATTAGATAGGCAGTGCAAATAGATGCCTTCATGATTTAAAAAGGAGAGCTAAATTTGAATAAGGACAATAAACAAGGATTCTCCACAAACAAGGATAAAGGAAAGACTGTCAATAAGAACTAAGATGTGGTTAATGATGGAGTGGTGGATAATGTTACTGTGAAGCTTTCAAAGTCTAATTTTAATTTTACTTCCAGTATACAAGTAGCTAAGGCTACCAAAAAGACCACAACTGATAATCAACAACCTTCAAAATTTTCTAAGAACAAAACTTGGTCCAAATGACCCAAGCATGATTTCACCCCTTTGGGAGAGCCTCTCGATGTGGTCTACAAGACTATTATAAAAAATTAGGTTCTTACTCCCTTGGAAAAGTGCACTTATGACCCACAACCATGACCTTACTGGTGGAATGATAATGATTATTGTGACTATCATTAGAATATTGGTCACAAAACTTCTACTTGTCTCCAACTAAGGCATAAAGTGCAAGATCTCATTGATAATGGTGAAATCATTGTGGACAACCATAATAAGAATTCAAACCACCAAGCTTTCAAGGATCCTTTTCCTCCTCATGAGAAAGGAGAGTCTTCAAACACTAAGAATACCAATGCTAAAGTCAATTACACATACACTAATAATGACAATGTCATTGGTATGATTGAACCCATCAAGATGGAATATTGTGCTATGATCACTTCTAAGGGAAGTGATAACGCTCCAAAATCTAAGACACCTTTTGTTTTGCATAGTTCTACATCTCATTCATTTGAATCTAAACAATCCCAAGATTGTGCTAATATTGTCACTCGATCGTGAGGAAGAGTTGTGTTGAAAGGTCTTGATATTCCTACATCCACTCTAAAGCAAAGCATAGATAAAACTACTATTAGCCCTGCCAACAATAATATGAAAACTGTTCCTACAGCTGGCTTGGCTAGTTATAGTATTTTAGACCAACTTCAGTGAACTAACGCCCAGATTACCATTCTTGAGTTGCTGAAGATCTCGCCTACTCATAGGAAGATTTTGGATAAGGCTCTTGCTGAAGCTAATGTTCCCAAGGATCTTGATCTCAATCTGTTCCAATCTATGGTAGGTCATTTGACTTCACCTCATTATCTATCTTTTTCAAAAGAAGATGACCATTCTTTAAGTCACCCACATAATGCTCCCCTGCACATATAGGTCATGATAGGTCCTAATCATGTCTATCGTGTGCTCATAGATAATGGTGCTGGCCTTAATATCTATTTTGCTAAACTGCTCACTCAGTTAGGATATGATGAGAACTACATAGATCCTTGCAAAAAGATTACCATAAAAGCTTATGATGAGGAAGAATGCAAGTCCCAAGGCTTAGTCATACTACCTATCCATGTAGGTCCTATTGAGAGAGATGTTACTTTCCAAGTGCTCAATATTCCTCTCGCCTACAACATCTTGTTGGGTAGGCCTTGGATTCATGAGATGTAGACTGTTCCATCCACATACCATCAATGCATCAAGTTCCCATTTCATGGGGTGGAAGTCACTGTACCTACAAACACCAACTTCTCTTGCAATACTCTTACGCAAACTGTAGATAGTTTTGTTTCAGGAAATAGGGAATCCACTAAGTTCTATGAGGCTAAGCTGAAAGAGATGGAACAAACTTTGAGACTTGAGGATACAGGCATGGGAGAATACCAAATGGAACCTATGCTATCTCTTGCTACTTTACCTTTGTCTCCACATTCTTATGGGAGACCTTCTGAAGACAAAAAAGTCCCTAATGCTCTCCCTCAAATAGTTTATGATGGCACCTTTGTGAGGGCCTCTATACCTTTAGAAGATGAGCATGAAGAAAGAGCTATTAGAGCTTGGATCTACAAAGAAAAAGAGACAGCTGAAACAACCACTCCAGATTTAGAGCAAGAACCATACAGTGAAGCTTTCAAGATCATGAAGTTCTTCAGTTATAAGGGGAGTGGTCCCATAGGAGAAATGATAATGGCTTGCTAAAACCTATTGAAGCTACAGGCTATCGCACAAAAGATACTAGTGGCTTAGGCTTTCAGAAGACTCCCTTTCATTTGGGGACCAAGAAATTTATGTCAGCTCCTGCACCTGATCTTAAGCTTGAACCTGAACATGAACAAGAAATTGAAGATACCACTCTAGAAGTGAATCCAGAGAATAGCTCTGATGAGGATACATTTCCATATCCTATCCCTCTAGATCTTGCAGCACTCCTTGCTGAACCTGATGAGCCTATCATACCTGTTCATATGGTAGAATCTAATACTGATACTTGTTGTGAGGCTGATTCTGATAAAACCTCTTCAGTGCATCAAGTTACATATGAGGAATGGAAAGCAGCACTAAATGATGATCCCAATTTTACAGGTGAACGATATAGGCCACCATATTTTCAAAAGTACTATGAACAAGAACAACTTCAGCAAGCTATCAATACCACAAGGGATAATAATGAGACTGATGATGCTACTAATGAAATTCCTACATCATGTATGGACTCACATGAATATGAGTTTGACTCTTTGTCTAATGCCACTTATGATGTAGACATAGATACTGTTCATGTGTATGAAAGACTCCTCAAAGTAGGTGAAGGGTCTAGCGCTAGGCCGCAGGAATTAGATGCCACTAATGTTAACATGTCCTCTACCTCCAACATAAGGTCTTATAGGGATTTGAACGTTCCTTTGGATGAGATCACTTTAGGCTTTGACTTGCTTGTTAGCACTTTTAAGGGTTATACTGTGAATGCAGTTGAACCAGTCACTACTTCCCTTTCACTCTGCCATCCCGATCTAATAAACTAGAACTCCCCTTTTGAATCTAATGAAGTCCTAACATTCCAGATTGATTATGATCTAGCCTGTTACCTCCACACAATTGAGCCTGTGATGTCCTCCACTAGTGAGAGTAGTGTCAGGATGATAGAGGCGGATATCAAGTATCTCAGTAAAAAAATTAAAAGAAGAAAAAATAGATGCTCTGATGGTGAAAACCACCTTGTGGCAGTATCAGAGCCAAAAATAGTAAAAATAAAAGATGTATCCATGGGTGAAAACCTCTCTGAGGCACCCAAGGATGAGATACTTGATGCTCTTTTGAGCCACTTCCAAGAGAGATCATCAGTATTGATTGAACCAACACAGCCGGTCAATTTGGGTACAGAAACTACTCCATAGATCATTCACCTAGCACAATCATTGTCTACTGAGGAAAAAGAAGAGTTCACAAGATTCTTTCAAAGAAAGAAAATAAACTTTGCATGGACCTATTCTGACATGCCTGGATTAGATCCCAATCTAATCATGCATCATTTGTCCATTGCACCAGGTATCAAACTTGTTAAACAAAAGCTAGGAAAAATGCATCCTCATGTAGCACTTTTGGTCAAAGTAGAACTTGAAAAACTCCTTAAGGCTGGCTTCATAAGAACTATTGATTATGCAGAATGGATTTCAAACATTGTTCCAGTCACTAAACATGACAAATCCATTCGGGTGTGTTGGCATGCTTTTAGCACCCCTATTTTAAACTTTTAAATCAAGCCCCCACTCTATTAAATGCAAGTGTTGCATAATTTTTCAATATTTTGTGAAGTTATGTGAAGTAAGAGACACGTTTTGCAAAGTCAGTCATCCCATTGAACTACAAATCTTAAACTATTTTAGTTCAAAGCTCAAGGTTCAACCGTCAAGTGTAAATTGTAACAAGCCTTGGGTGGTAGCCAGTTCATGCCTTTTATGATGCTTCATTTCTTTGTAAATGCACTAAGGGGTAGTGCTTCATTTTCAAGCATTCAGATTGAGTTCAAGTTTTCATTCCAAAGGCAACATACAAATGCTATTAATATATTGAACCTGAATTTTGAACCTTCTCAGTTCAAAGTTCAAAGTTCAACGGCGTGATGTTTCATGTTTCCTCAGTTCAAAGTTCAAAGTTCAATGACATGATGATTCATGTTCACATAGCTTAAAAGTACAGGTTCATTTTCAAAAGTTGAAATTGCAAAGTTTGTGGCTTATCAATTTGAATTCCAAAACTGGGTGCTATATTTTATATGACGGACATACAATCAAAATCTTGAGTTAACAAAGTTCTGTATAATAATCTCTCAACCAATGAATTGTAGTCACTTTAAAAAATGTAGCTTTAGTGATAGAGATCTCAAATGCAAGCAATGTTATTAAACAATAAGATATGGGGCCCAAGAATTTTATGAAAGATAGTTTTATGCTTCCTCTAAGGTCATCCATCAACCATTTTCAGATAGTCTAAAGGAAGAATTACAATATGTGATTTGTGCACTGTTGACTAATAAAAAAAAGGGGGGGGAAAATAAGGAGAATTTTGTGTGTAGAAAAGCACCTTCACTGGATACATTTACAGAATTTCCCAATGGTCTTTTTTTTCTTAGAGATCCATTTTAAACAATGCATCAATAATGGATGTGTGCTTAGGCAGATTGGTATTGTTACCAAAGATGTGAAAGTGACTACAAACTATGTTTTTGCAAGGTGGATTTTTTGACAGTCATATATACCCTCAAAAAGTAACCCATAACTTCTGACTGGCATATTAGTTTTAAAATCACTCTAGTCAGAATTTAGATAACTAGGTTTTGGACAACATATCCAAAATTTAGCTTGATCTAATGGTGGAATAAAAATATATGCCTCCCACAAGGAGACCTAGTTTTCTACCAGAGATATTTTCATCCGCCCAGCATTAAAATGTTTTAATTTTTGGTTTGACATATTCAATTGTCACTTATTAAATTGTCATTTAATATGTTAAGTTATATCTTTAGAGACTTTAAAATCAATCGTTTATAAATATATCATGATCTGAAAAACTTTGGGAGTGAATGGAAACTATTTCCAAAATCAGTTACAAGATAAAATTGAAAATTTACGGGAAGTGAAAGAAGAGGGTAAAAGTATCCAAGAAATAGTTATTGAAATAGTTGCGTGGCTAAAGATTATTTAAAGGAAGATTTTGATGAAAGAGGGGTTCTTCTTTTTCCAGCAAGTCTGTTGGCTACGGGAGAGGGAGATCAATTTTTTGAATGTAATTGTAATAGAGGAAAGGGATTTATTTTTACTTTTCTACATCTTGATTGTAATAACAGGGCATAAGATGACCTTGTGATCATTTTGTTGTATCTAAGAATAAAGGAAAGTTTGTGTGGCAGATTTGTGAGTCTGTATATTTACTTTTCTAATTGAGATCAATCAGTTGGTTGTCTCTTTCATATTTCTGAATGTCATTTCCTATTATTATGTCAAGTATATGTTTGCATGTAAATCTATCGGTTTGCATATTCATATTCTATAGAACAGGTCATTATTTCTTTTTCTTTCTCTGTAATGTGAAAGACTAAATCAGCGGTCTTGAGGCTGCTTGTTTTTCTTTCTCACATTTATTCAGTTTCTAAATCTAATGATCACATTTACTTCATGGTGATGAGTGAATGTTAGGTTGCCTTCATGTCTTCTGGTTAAAGACATACTCAGCTTTTTAATTCATTGTAAATCCTTCTAAGAGGGAGCTGTACCTCTCAATTTAGAGGAAGATTATCAATTCAATGATAATCTATCCAACTGTTAGTGTTGTTTGTTCTTCTTTCTGGGCATTTGGAGATAAGTTATTTATTTATTTTTGAAGGACAAATCTATTTACTAACAGGGTGTGTACAGATTTCAGAGATTTGAATAAGGCATGTCCGAAAGATGACTTCCCACTACCTAATATTGACATGATAGTTGACATGACAACAGGGTATGAGATGTGTTCATTAATGGATGGCTTTTCTAGCTATAATCAAATCAAAATTGTGCTAGAGGATCAAGAAAAGACTACTTTTACATGTGCTTGGGGCACCTTTTGCTGGAATGTCATGCCTTTTGGGCTTAAAAATGTTGGAGCAACATACCAAAGAGCTATTACTACTATCTTCCATGATATGATGCATAAAATGATGGAGGATTATGTAGATGATAATTTACCCAAAAGTATGTAGAGAAGAACCCACCTCACAGACTTAGGTCCTATTCTTGACTGTATGGAACAATTTAGTGTTATGCTTAATTCAAAGAAATGTGCTTTTGGTGTTACTTCTAGGAAACTCTTGGGCTATATCATTTCAGCTAAAGGCATAGAAGTGGATCCTGAAAAGGTACAAGCTATTATGGACATGCCTCCACCCAAAAATATCAGTCAAATGAGACAATTACAAGGAAGGCTACAATCCATCTGGTGCTTTATTTCATAGTTGGCCGACAAGTCATAGCCTTTTACTAAAACTTTGCATAAAAATGTGACTTATGAATGGAATGAGGAATATGACAAGGGACTTACTCAAATAAAATAGTATCTTGCTAATCCACTAATTCTGATGCCTCCTATCCATGGGAAGCCACTTATACTGTACATATTAGCAACAAATACATCTTTGGGTGCTCTCCTAGCTCAAGAAGATCAGAACAACAAAGAGAGAGCTATATACTATATTAGTAGAACATTGGTTGCCTATGAAATGAACTACTCCATCATTGAAAAGGCTTGTTTAGCAGTGGTATTTGCTTCTCAAAAATTGTGGCATTATATACTAGCCCATACCACCAGGCTTATTGCAAAAATTGATCCATTGAAGTACTTGTTGAGAAAAGCTGCCCTCACAAGTAGGTTAGCAAAATGGGTAATGATCCTTAGTGAATTTGACATTAAATATGTGGAAATAAAAGCCATTAAGGGACAAGCGATTGTTGATCAGCTGGTGAAGGCTCCTTTGAAAGATCACCAACCTTTGAGTATTGAGTTTCTAGATGAATCCATCATGCTTCTCACACATCAATCTTGGAGCATGTTCTTTGATGGATCTTTCACACAACAAGGGTCCGGTGTGGGCATTTTGTTTGTTACACCTCAAAGATACTCATTACCAAAGGCATATAAAATGTTTTTTCCTTGCATGAACAACATAGCTGAATATGAAGCTCTTATTAATGGAATAAAGATAGCCCTTGAATGGCGTGTTGATGAGATCAAAGTCTTTGGGGATTCTCAGTTAATTATCAATCAAGTCAATGATGTCTACCAAACAAAAGATGACAAGCTAATACCTTACAAAAGAATGGTAGATGATCTCAAACAATACTTTGCACACATTTCTTTCCAGTAGGTTCCAAGGACAGACAATAAAGTAGCTGATGCTATGGCCACTCTAGCCTCAATGTTACAAATGCCAAAAAATGATTTTAGACATGAGTTCCTAGTGGAGACATTACACTACCCTTCTAATGATAATCCTGAATCTAGGATGATCTGTTTAGTCATTGGACATGATTCATCTTGCTACCACCATATCTTTTAATATCTTCATGACCAGATCATTCATGATACCTATACCTGGAATGAGAAACATCATCTCATTCATACTGCTTCACGATATGTTCTCATAACAAATGACTTGTATAAATGAGGTTTAGATGGTACTCTTCTTAGGTGCTTAGAACCCGATGAGTCCAAACATGTGTTGGCTGAGGTACACAAAGGTATTTGTGGGTCTCATTCTAGTGGTCTGACATTAGCTCAAAAACTTATTAGAGCTGGATATTATTGGATGGATATGGAAAAAGAAGCTGTTCAATATGCCAAGACTTGCAAGCAATGCCAATTTCATGGAAACTTGATTCATGCTCCTGCTCATGAACTTAGTCCTCTCATTAGTTTCTGGCCATTTCAGCAATGGGCCTTCAACTTGGTTGGTTAGATACATCCTTCATCTTCCAGGGGGCACAAGTTTATTATTGCAACTACTGATTACTTTACCAAGTGGGTTGAGGCAGTGCCTCTAGCTATAGCTAATAGAAAAACCATTGCTATGTTCATACTGAACTACATCATTTGCAGATATGGCATACCCTCATCTATTATCACTAACAATGGGGGAAAATTCAAAAATAAGGATCTAATAGACTTGTGTACTAAATTCAAGATTATTCAAAATTGGTCATCTATCTAATATCCTTAGGGTAATAGACAAGTGGAGGCTTCCAATAAGACAATTCTGAAAATCTTTCACCGAACAGTTCATAAATCTAGTAGAGATTGGCATCTCCAGATTAATTCAGCACTGTGGGCCTACAGGACAAGTATCCGAACACCAACAGGGGCCACTCCTTTCACCCTCATTTATGGAGCAGAGGGAGTGTTACCTATTAAGGTTGAGATTCCAACATTGTGAATCTCTCTGAGCGGCCTCATCACTGATGAAGACAACAGAATATCCTGGCTTCAAGAGCTTGAGTTACTTGATGAATGTCGGAAGGTGGTGTTCGATCATCTCTAAGCATATCAAAAGAGAATGTCAAAAGCCTATAATAAGAAATTTAGACAAAGATAATTTCAAGTGGGTGATCTCGTCCTGAGAGAGAACCCCAAAAATCAGTAGCAGCGGGCCCAGAAAGGGAAATTTGAAACAAACTAGATTGGTTCGTATGTCATTACTGCAACATTTGGGTCTGGCGCTTATCAACTCTCCACCACTGAAGGAGAGAAACTCAAAGAGCCTATCAACACTCTTCATCTGAAGAAATTCTACAGTTGAGACATTCTTGGCATGTTCATGTACATACTTATTGGTCTTGAAAAAATCCTAAAAAATGATATATTGCAAAAAATCCTAAAAATTGCAAAATATCCTGAGAAAAATGATCATCTTAGTGAAAACCTAGCAAATAGGCGCTTTGATGTATCTATTATCTTGGTGAAAACCGGGTAAACAGGCACCTTGATAATAATAAAAAAAAATACAAAATTGAAAAAATACAAAAAAAAAGTGAAAAGATCAAAAATACAAAAAAATGAAATATTCAAAAATAAAAAAAAATTAAAAAAAAAAGAGAAAAGAACAAAAAAATTGAAAAAGAAAGAAAATGTGCCATTGGTGAAAACTTGGTAAATAGGCGTCATGCTAGCAAAAATAGAATCTCTACCAAGATGGTGAAAACTTGATAAACATGCGCCTCTTGTTTCCCTCTTTAGTCTCTTTGCTTTCCTGCTTTAGTTTGCTTTCTCGCTTTCCTACTTTAGTTTGTTTCCTGCTTTAGTTTGCCAGCTCATGCACTTTCCTTCAGTGGTCTTTGAGATTTTCCTCCACCCATCATGGATTGGAACTGGTTCACACTTGGGGGCACCTTCTTGGTCTAGGGGGCATTGTCCTATCTCTTTCGGAAGTTTTGTTCATGCATCAATCACCAACAATTCTCGCTGTGTCTACCTGCTGATGCCTGGCTACTTTTGAGATTTCTCTCCTCGAGGATCTCTTGTGTATCAGTTGCCAGTGGTTCTCACTATGCCTACCTACTAATACTTAGCTTTCATTTGACCTCTCTCTTTTGGGATCTCTTCCTTACATTAGTCACTAGTGGTTCTCACTGTGTCTGCCTGCTGATGTTTCACTCATGCTTTATTCTCTCTTTCAAGAATCTTTCTTGTATCAGTCACCAGTGGTTCTCACTGCATTCACCTACTAATACTTGGTTTGGGCTTCAATATCTTTTTGAGACTTTGTCTCTCACGATAGTCACTAGTGGTTCTCATTGCGTCTGTTTGCTATCGCTATCCCATTGAGACTTTGAATGGTGTTTGCTTCTGATTCAACTTCAATCTGCTTGAACACAACCTAAACTAAAATTGAAAACTGATTTTGTGTTCCTTTGAAGCATTCTGAGGTTTTCATTTACTTGTTTGTTTTTTGGCTTTATCATTTCTCCTCGAGTGAATCTAAGACATCTTTCTTGACTGAGAAACACGAAGACTGGGGGCATGATGTTGTCTTTGCTTTCTGCTTGTTGGTTTAGTTCCAATGATCCAAAGAATCTATCTAAGAGGGGTGTCCATCTGTAAGAGCCTTCATCTCATATTGGATGGCCATGCATACCTCAACTTCTTTTATATGGACACTTTGGTGAGGTTGGTTCTTCTCCTTGTCTGTTTTGAGTGACTTCTTTCTACTACAAGTATAATTGCTAACACTCGTCCTACTAAGTGAATGTAAGGGTCACTACGAGCACTCTTTGGAAAAAGAAGGAACTCTTGCATGTTTGGTGTGTTTGTTCACAAGCAACATTCAGGTCATTCTAGCGATTGTGCTTTGATGCTTATGTTAACTTGCTAAATCAAAAGGAATAGGTGTTCAGGTCATTCTGGCTTCTTGTGCCTTAATGCTTACACCTCATTCTAACAAATCTAAGACTTATGTCATATTCATATTCTCATGATTGCAATGTTATTGAGGATTGTATGACATCTCGCAATCATCCCATGCTTAAATGAATTCGATGATGATAAATACGGTGAGTCCAACAACCAAGTCCTAGGGCTTGCATTTTTTTCATCCTAGGCTTGCATTTAGCTTAGGCATACATCTTTATTATAGACTTGCATAGGGACTATGTTTGGTGCTCTCTTGATTGCTTTCTGCTCATCAAAGGTCTTCATCTTTTGTCCTGGGTCCTTCTTGGCTGCACAAGTGTCCGATCCTAGCTCTTGATCTTCGGAACATACTTTTTTTTATTAGTACCTGTCATATATTGCTACAATCCTTCATGAGATGATTAGTACCATATTCATTACATATCCATTGCATTTTCATTTCATTTTGCATCCATAAATTCATTTTCATATACATATACATGTGCATCCACTATAAGCATAACTCAAAATCATACATTACACATGCATACATTTTATCCATCTATCATTGCATTTCACATTGCATTATCATAAGAAATAAAACATGTGCATTTCGTACATTTCTATCCATACATCTAAACATGTACGAAAACATCTCATAAGCATCATACATCAAAGCAATATACAACAAGTATGATGATGTCAAAACTTGATCTTGTATATATATATATATATATATATATATATATATATATATATATATATATATATATATATATATATATATATATATATATATATATATATATATATATATATATATATATATATATATATATATATATATATATATATATATATATATATATATATATATCAATGTCATGTAAAAAAAGTAGGTGCTACTTGAGCACAGTATCAAAAATAGGCTACAATAATGCTATATATCAACATCCACTCCCACTAGGAGGGGATGGAGGTGGTGGAGGCATAGGTCTCTGGGGAGGTGCTTCCTCTTGTGGTGCCTACTGCTGCGGTACTTGCTATGGAGGAGCCTATGATGGAGCCTGTAGAGGTACTAGTGGTGGTGCTTATTGAGCTCCTGTGAACTCAGTGAATGGTGGCACCTACTCTGATAAATTTGGTACAACCCCGTAGTAAGTTGCATAATAATAAGCTACCTAGGTAGCCTCGTATCTCATCTCCAACCTCGCATGTGCCAACTTAGCCCATAGCTGTCTAATCTCAACATCCCTCTCCGCCCCTCATGTCTCCTCCCTGATAACCCATGTGTGATAATCATCACACTCCCGCTACACCTGCCTGAATCTCTCTCAGCTCTTCCTAAGAGCCTCCTATAGCTATGGAGTACCTACCCTAGCTGGAATGTCTGGCATATCTATGTCATCACTTGGCAGTGCCTGCTATGATGTATCCTCCATGCGCTATCTTGTGGACCTCTGCTGGGTCCCACTGCTCCCTGCTCCTGTATTTGATCCCATGGCCCTCGCTGGGATGCTAATATGTCCTATCCTAGGCCTCGGTGCTCTCTACCCTACTCTCTGCTACTACGGTGCCTGCTGTGGAGGAGCCTGTGGTGGTGCCTACTATGGTTCCTGTTGTGGTGCCTGTAGGGCTAGTGCCTGTTGGTCCTATGCCTGCTGCTATTGTGTTGGCTATTGCTAGGCTCCCACACTAGTTGGGTTTGTGAATCTAAGATGTGGGTGCACAATCAACTGATCTCTATATCTAGGCATCACCCCTACATTGGTGACACCCACCATGTAATCCCATCATGTAGCTAGTATGTGCACCTCTATAACACATCTCCCAGGATCCAACCTCGCATGCCACCCCTTCTCCTCATCAGAGAAGCGAGCATAGGGGTAGTACTCCTAAGATTATCCTATTGTCTACTGATCTAGCATAGGACACATGTGACATGGAACATCTCTATAGTATGAACGCTCCACCTGATCAGTGGATGTGAAACAAACATACAAGATATCTCCCGACAAGCATCATCCCATGGCTCTATGGCCACCCAGGGTCTCCAAACTACTGCTGCCATATCATTCAGCTGGCCTCTCCACTGCTTTGTCTTGCCAAATAGGGCCTGGGTCATGACACCTAAATATCTATAAACGTATGGCTCCAAATGCTATCGTGTATCATCGAATACTATCCTGCACACGGGGAGATGCTCCTAGGCCTAGATCTATAATACGAAGACTCTTGCTACCATGGTCATCGCACTCCTATAAACAATCTCATGCATCTCATGATACATGTGGGCCAACATACACTCGCCCCATCCAAATCTCACTGCTGGTTTGGCCAGCATCCTCTGCAACATGGTACCCCAGCCGCACTCTAGTCCATGCTACCCTCGATCTGGAACAAGGTAACAACTCAGGAACATCACCAAAATAATAGGGAATGGGTGAGCATTGTCGTATCTGCGCATCAAGTCCTCCCACAAGATGGCCTGACCCATCACTAGATCATCCCAGAAGATGGTCCTCAAGGCTACAATCCCCTGTCGTGGTTATGTATCATACTCTATGTGAGTACCATGAATGGGAATCCTCATAATCCGGTATATGTCCTCCGGAGTCACCATCATCTCTCCCATGGAAAAATTGAATGTGTTCATCTCCAAATGGAAACACTCTACCAAGGTAGTAAGAAGATTGTGATTTACCCGGATGTCAAGAAAATCACGTAGATATCCTCAACCAAGTGCATCTATATGATCACCCTCTGCATCTATCAATCTCTGGACTAAGGTGGTGAGTACAGGATGGTGCATCCTAAAAACAACATCGGGGAAGTCAACCTGCAATGCAAGCGATGACATCAGATCAGTATCTCAAACATGATGATTTTCAACACAACAACAACAAAAGCAACAAGACATCTATTCTAGACAAGGCTCTATGACACTTTACTTGGTTGATTTCATGCAATTTGATGCATTTTGACAAGAAGTTCCAAACTCTGCAGTAGTCTTTCACATGAGAAAACTATTCTCTCACGTGAGACAAGACTAGGCTTCACGCGAGATCCTAAAATCTCACGCGGGATCCCCTTTTGGCTTGCACGAGTTTCTAGATAGAGCCTACGTGAGAGACCCCCATGTCATGCGAGGAAACTATTTCCTTGTGCGAGATTCTTAGAACATGGCCTAAACCTAGCTAAATCTATCCTAAATTGACCTAGGAAGCTGTACGAATTGAAATACAAGGCAGTTTATTGACTACTTATAGGTGCATCATACTCTGGGGTCCGGGCGTGTCATCAGGAGTGCTCAAATCGATGTGTATGTAATGGAAGACCCTCCATTTCTCTATTAGAGCTCAAATCTCACAAGAAGACAAAAGTGAATAATGAATTGAAAATGACCCCTCCGGGTCTTATATAGTTTTTGACCTAATTTTCAAAAGTGCTCCATTTTTTGCAAAAATTGTGCCCTAGGCTAAATCGACTGCTCTGAATCTATTTTTGGGATTGAAATCAAAATCTAACATCTCTAGATATCTCAAAATTATGTTTTAAATTCTGGGACCCTTTGGGATCAGACGTTTGTGCAGTCAGCCTTCTGGCGTCATCTTCCAACTAGACCCTCATCTTTGCATCATGTTCTCAAGATCTTTTCTCTTTTCATAAAAGTCAACTCTAGTCAACCATGGTCAACCATGGTCAAAATTGGTCAACAAGACCTCTGCTTTGCTCTGATTTTCTTTTTGCAGCTTCTCAAATCTAGTCTAATTGCTTCTGCTCTACAACCTCTTGTTGTCAATCATCCCTCTTATGTCATCTTTCGATTTCGCTCCCGAGGGGGTAGGATGATTGCATCATTTGAATCTCATCAAATCAATTCTTGAATTGGTCTGATTTGAATCATCATTTCTCATTGCTAGGGGCATCTCGGGGCCTCGCATCTTGCTATCTTGTCATCTATCTCTTAGGTATTTGAGCAATCTAACTCCGATCCTTAGGAATCAAGCTTCGTTCTGGAGATGGTTCTCAAAATCTTTTAGGTATTGGGGCAATCTAACCCTAATTCTTGGGAGTCAACATTTGTTCTAGAGATGGCTCTTGAAATCTCTATTAGACCGTTATCTAGGCAATCTAACCTAGGTCTCAGAGGGCTAAGCTTCATATTGGGGCAATCTAACCCTGATTCTGGAGATAGTCCTAAGTTTACATCTGAATCTCATTCTGGGCATTGGGGCAAACTAACCCCAATTCTCACCTTCTCTCAAGACCACTGTCTTCACAATCTAACTTAGACTTTAAAAAATTCATGCTTTGATCTATTCGATGTCTTGGAAACCTAACCTAGACTCCTGAATTTCTGTCATCTGTCACTTCAGACTATTCTTTGAATCAATGCACTGTTCACACATCAATTCAAAGAGGGGCAAATGTAATACCCTAAAATTGTCACCTATTAAATTCAATCAATTTTGGTGTATTATCTTCAATTTTACATCTCCAAAGTCCTAGTTCCCTAGGCAATTTTCTCTCTCCTACCTAATTTAATTTGACTTGATGTCAATTGCAAAGACCATAAATTGCATTAATTAAATATCAAAATTAATTCCTAAAGTACTTGACTTTAATTAGCTAAATTACCCCTATGATAATTTAATTTAATCCTAGTCTTAAGTGCTTAGAATTAAATTAAATCCACCCCATTTGGCTAATTACCCATAAAAAGGAATTAATAATTGCTTGATATTCAAATGGACACACCTTTTTGAATTAATAATTCAAGATATTTGAAAGGCCACCTGTGTGGCATTTTCCATTCTTTTATTAAGTAATTCTTGCATTTTTGTCTCAAATGGGAATGAAGGGTCAGGAGTTTCAAATCAAGAAACTCTTCATTCCTCTTCTAGCTTTTCTATTTAATGGACCTCTTCTCCTCATTCGAAGGAGGCAATTTTGAGAGCATCTACACTATAGGCATTTTTTAGTCTCATTTAATTCATTGTTTCCAATGCTTTTATTGCATTTATTAGCTTAATATTTCATTATTAGTTTAATCTTGCATCTCATATTAGATTAATTTGCTTATTTGTTCTTAGTATAATATCATCTTTATTTCAAGTTCTTAAAAACAAATAAAAATCTGCATTTCATATCTCTTTCAAAGCATTTTTAGATTAATTACACTCATCTTAGTCTAATTTTAGTTTTGCATATCATCATAGTTTTGAAAATCCTCCATTGTGGGATTGGTCTATGGTTGTTGGCTCTTGTTGTCAGAGTAATTATACACCCCGTCCACATAGGAGGCAATAGGTTGATTCAATCGATGTTGTGAGATGGACAATTCATGTTCATACTCACCATCTCATGATTGAGCAATGACTATGGTGTGTTTGTGCCTGATTTAGAGGTCCACATTTAGACACACACATGTATAACCAATGAAGACATAGATTCCCATTTTAATCTATGACCATCATGTTGACATTGTTCAATCCATTTTGTCATCCAATCTTGATTATTTGCAATAAACAAATGTACTGCATCCCACTCTTTAGCAGCTGTACAAAAGTAAATAGATGACTTACAACAGATTTATTTTGAAGATTAAGAATTAATTAACTAAATAACATCTTATAGTTTATTACCTTTCAGTTTCCTAAATCTACCATTTCCCACCAAGTACTGCCCTTTGAATTTTTTTAATGGATTTGAGATCCCAAATGCAATCTATATGGGTCTTTACTACAAGATTAGGAAGATATTGAGTAACATACACCATCACCTAGTACACCATATATCTCTCAACCATAGAACCCTTGGGACGTACTCTTTTTCATACCAAATCCTTCAAAAATTTCATGTGTCTCTCAACCATCTAGATTGACCTAGCATGTACAGGTCCACACAATTCAATCTCCTCAACTTGGTGTATGAGGTAGTGTTCTTGTGCATTGAAAAGAGCTGGAGGTAAACACTTTTGCATTTCACACATTAGTCAACAAATTATTTTATTCCAATATTTCATATGTTCTTTATGGATTTCTTTAGATGACAACCACCTGCAAGGGATTCAAGACACCTAAATGTATAAATATGAGACTTTACAATATATTACTTGTTTGATATTATTGTTTGATATATTGAACAAATATCACTTCTTACCTCATGTATTTTCCAAGATCATATATCACTTGTTTGATATTATTGGTGAAGTTCTCTGGGAGAGATAGGGGTAGCAAATACTCCAACAATTGTCAACTGATCATTTCATACAATGAAAATTGAATGCAGTTACACAAATGTATTGTAAACACAAAAGACTATGACTTACCTTGATGAAGGTATGCCAATCATGTGTTTTCATCCCTGACCCAAATTCATTTTTCTTTGATATGAGATTGTTTATATCCATAGCAAATCATGTATGAAATTGAATTTTTTGAATGACTTATTTTATGACATTACTTTGTTGCTTTGTTAATAACTAAGGAAGAGCGCTTGCATTAATCCAGTCTCCATTTCTATTTGATTCAATGATATTTTTCATTGCATGATTGGAATCATTAATGGCACTACAAATTTTGCCAAGCTTTTCTTTGTCACACCTTCCATCCAATATTTTTCACAATGTCTCTATTACATTCTTTCCAATATGCATAGTATCAAACAAATGAACAATTTGTAGTTGCTCATAGTAGGGTAGCCTACTAAATTCTCTTGGATAACATTTTAGTACCTTTGGAAGCTATTCGATGATTCCTTCACGACCTTCAAGATCATCAACTACATAATTAGCCAACAAAACAAAATCAAAATATATAATTTTCAAACATTGACCATTAGGTGGAACGATATTACCTCAAATTGTATTATATTCCAACTTCCATACGTGAGGTGTCATTCTTTGGGACTTTGATGTAGTATCTTCTTTCCCATTAAAAAGATGTCTTTTTGTACTTCGATACTTATGATTTCTAGGAAGGAATTGCCTGTACTCATCAAACACCTGTTTTCTTAAACTTTTAGATTTAATCTTTGGACCACACATTGGACATGCAAATTTTCTTTTTGTTTAAAGACCTACAAGATAATGATACAATTGGATTAAATATGTATATTTTTAAAATTTGAATTATTGTGTACAACTAGAATTCACCATAACATACCATAGAAATGTGTCAACCCTGGAGCATCATGAATTGTCCACACAAGAATTACATAGAATTTAAATTGTCTTTGTCCAATTGGTCTAGAGATGTCATACATAGTGAAACCATTCCATAACACCAACAACTCATCAATAAGAGGTGCAATATATACATTCATATCTTTCACTTGGTACTTACCTAGTTGAATTAACAACAACATCAGATAATTATTGTGTCCATTTCACTCCAAGACCTATATTTACTTGTAGATAGCTATAAAATAATAAAATACATAGAACAATCATTGCCAACATAATGTGCTCCCTCTTTATTGACATCCATGGAGGAAGGTTACTATTTATAACAAAACAAGGCCACACTGCGTAAATGGATCTCATCTCTCCATGTGGATTGACACCATCTGCTGCCATAGAAAGCTTGAGATTTTGAGGTTCTTCTTTAAAGTGTGGCCACTTTTCCTCTATGTCCATAAATGATGAACCATCCATAGGGATTTGAATAATGTCATCTTGACTCTTGCTGCATGCATGGTAATCCATAAATTGTGCCAAGCTATTGCACCTGAATAATCATTTCAGACATGGAATAATGGGGATGTGATGAAGAACCTTGTGAGGAACCTTTTTTGTCATTTGATCATCTTGATATCTACTCGTATGGCATTTAGGGCATTCTATTACATTTTCATGTTCTTTATAATAAATAATATGATCTTTGTGATAAGCATATATTGTTTGATACTCCATTCCAATATGTTTCATAGTGGCACATAATTCTTGATACGAGCAAGGGAGAACATTTGATGGTGGTAACAGAAAGTCACCTATCAATCTGTAACAAATAATATAAGTCATTACTATAAACAATCTTAATGGTACATGTTTCACCTTTTATAGACCATAATGACATATATGACAAACCTTAGCATACGTGACATTTCTATGTTGGATAAACCATTCATAACCTTCAAATTCACCTGCAACAATACAAAAGAGAGAAGAGTAGATTGGGAGCCTTCGTAAAGGGTCATGATTGCATTCTCAAGTAGAGGTATATAATGGATGATGTCAATGTCATCCTTATCATAATCATCATCATCATCAACACCACCACCACCACTAGTACCAAATGTGTCAATGATCAATGCATTCATACCATCATCTTCAAATGTGTTTTCTGGTGCATGATTGTCATCTTCTATGGGATCATGATCTTCAATTTCAATACTCACACCTCCATGTTCCTCTATATTCACACTAAGGAGATCAACCTATATAAAAATGATGATAACCAAACCCCCCTTCAATGTGATAATCAAACCTCCTTCCATGGTTCATATGTATATTAATTGTGAAAACAATATAACAAACAACTTACCATTGGATGATAATCAAGCCCCCCTTCAATGTGACCATTCTCCCTACAATGTCTCTTTTATGTTTTGATTTTTATTTTTCTTGTCTTTAAGCCGTTACAACTCTTGCATGTACAATAACATTTGTCATCACTTTCTCTTTGAAAGTTAGACAACAATCTAGCGATTGTCTCCCTATTTTGATCGAATTCCCTTGTATTATCTAACATGATCCTTAATTTCTATATCTTCAAAACAAATTGGAGATGCCTCCTGTCATTAGCTTCATGTCACCTTCTCATAGATTCTCATAGCTTCCTATGTGTTTCATCCTTCATTTATACACTTACTTCGACCAAACTTTTAATTTTCTGACAGATTTTGCCAAAGCCTTTGTAGAAAACCATGCAAGGGGTATTATTGAGTTCAAACACATTGAGTTGCTACAACTAAATTATAAATCATGAATTCACTATAAAATTAATTCACTATAAATCAAGGGGCATTATAAATCATAAATTATCTATAAAATTAATCTATTGCTCTAGATTTCATATGGACATTTTATCAAATGGTTGGCATGTATATTTATTCAAATGGAGATATATTATTTGGAATGGATATATGATAGGTTGATAGTGAATTCTATGTCAAGATTTACAACATTAAATTGATCATAGTTAGAAGAGTTAGGCACAAGAAGAATATGAGTATAGATAATTTTTAGAAGAATATGAATGAATGCAAACATACATAAGTGGATGAACATAAATAATGAAGGTACCAGATATTGCCTAAAGTAATGAAATGTTGACCCAGGGTTTAATCCAGTATGCTCATGTATGATCTAGAAACTGCAAGGAAGGAAAGGATGGGGTTAGATCCAAAGGATCTAAGCAATGCCTGACACCCTATTATTGATCCTCATCTACAATTATACATGTGCATAGTTAAGCCATACACTTCTAAAAGGAACTATTCTATAAAACATGTGCACTGAGGAACATGTGTAGTGTATAGGTGCTGGAATCCAAGTGAAGCCCTACATTTATGTCTCTATGAACACTGGTGAATCATTTTTGTGGCTGCATTTATGTTTCTATGAACACCTGGTGAATCACAATTGTGATTGCATCATCCAAATAGTGCAAAAACAACACCAGATGTTGTTGTTCCATTTGGTGTTGATATAGCATCATTTCCAAATGATGCATCCACAATAGTAACCCACCATGCCCATCAACACAAGGTATTCATGATCAAGAATAAGCAATGGAGGGGACATTATCAAGGTCAAATTAGAGGTCAAATTTCATTCCTTGAAATTTTATATTTGTACAGTTATAAAATTTCATGCCTTCAAATTTTATAACATAGTTCCTTAGCATTTGATCTTCATATTACAACCATGACTTGAGGTAGGCATTCGAGGTAGGATATCTTAATCTTTATGAGCACAAATTCAAAACAATAAGTGTATTATTTTATTACCGATGTCCCTATTTTAGTACTGATGTCCCTATTTGATCTAATAGCATCAATATAACAAACAGAGCACCGACCAATCAAATAGGGACATGAGCTGCTCAAAGAGTGAGCTCATAAAACAATATATTTAGTCTTAATAAAATCTTATAAAATAACATATATTGTGTGAATTTTTTGATCTCTCTTTATTTATTTTGGTGTTGATATTCACTATGTGGTACTCCCTGTTTATGATCATTTCATGAAGAAATATCTTGATGGCTCGCGGGCTGCATGCTAGGGCATCATACATTTTTCATGAGCTCACTTTTTAATAATGACATTATTTACATCTTTTCATTTCGAATTCTTGATGACTCGCAAGCTTTGAGAGCTAGGGAACTATTGCTATTACCTTCAAGGCATTGTGTGATGTGTTTAATCTCTCTTTATTTGTGATTTTGTTGATATTCACTATGTGGTACTCCCCGTTTATGATCATTTCATGATGAAATGTTTTGATGGGTCATGGGTTGCAAACTAGGGCATCATGCATTATTTATGAGCTCACTGTTTGAGAACCGACCAATTAAATAGGGACATGAGGTGCTCAAATAGTGAGCTCATAAACAATGCATGATGCCCTAGCTTGCAGCTCGCGAGCCATCAAGACATTTCCTCATGAAAAGATCATAAACGGGGAGTACCACATAGTGAATATCAATAGCAAAACAAATAAAGAGAGATCAAACACTTTGCACAATATATGTTATTTTATAAGATTAAATTATTGTTTTTGTATACTTTCTCCATTTTAAACTAACCTATGACTTCAAAGGAGGAATTATGAAATATAGTTGTACGTAGTTATCTCTTCTATAATGATGGAGGAGTGAAAGGTAATGATCAATGAGGTTACTTCTATTAGATCATACACTAATACACTTACTGTTTTGAATTTGAGCTTGAGCATCATGAAATGTTATTGTTCTCATTGCATGCTTGTTGTTGTTGTGCACCATATATTGTTTTATACACTGTTTATTTCATTGAGACTGTGAGCTTGGAATTTGTAATGCATTTTATGTTATTGGATCAATGTTACCATGTTGTTGAGGCTTTAGATGCATTGAATCACCACTACCATTCTATTTTGATAGCAGCAATATAACAAACAGAGTATCGGCCAATCAAATAGGGACATCAGTAAGACATTTAATGCATTATTACTTCATCATGATGATAAAAATTTCATTGGCCCAAAGCACATAGAATGTGGGTAGATGCATTGATTCACCACTTCCATTGTATTTTGATGAAGAGGAACTATGTTATAAAATTTCAAGGCATGAAATTGTAAGGAAACTCAGGTGCGAAAACAACTTCCTACGCTAATCTCTATAGGAGAGTATTGTGCAAATTATTATAAATCCTTACAATTTTAGATTCGTTAACTAATTTAACAAAGATATTGAAACCACATGCCATGCATACAGAAAAATAGAGAATGAAAAAATGATATACCCTGGGGAAACCTTTCGGTAAAAACCCCAGCACTCCAAAACCTGCACAATGTATTGATCAAAACTATTACAGCTTACAATACACTTGCAATGCAAGTTCTTTCAGAAGATTTCAAAACCCTTGAAGACAAATCATGGTAGCATAAAATGTTTCAAAAATACACTCACATCACCTCTCTTCGCAACCCTAAAAAAGCCTATATCATACGCTTCACTTTTTAGGGCTACTCCCAAAGATAAACGTATTAGGGTTTTACCATTCTCCCAAAAAATAGGAACCCCAAAATTTTTTTGGGGAAGAGTGTACAGTACTCAAATTTATCAGTTGCCACATGTCTTCACCTATCATTGAATCTTCCTAACATAGCTCTTACATGTCATAGGAATCCTTCATAACCATTTTAGCCATGAGCTCCTTACACACAATTCAAGATGTCGACACATCAACATTATTTGCAAGAAATACATTTTACAAAACAAATAATAAGAATAGGAATTATCCAAGGTTGAGACACCTTATTCCTAACATTTTCCCACTTGTCAAACACCTTGTAAGAGCAATAGGAACATAACAGGAACTAACCGCTATAGGCCAAAAGGCCCATAGACTCCGAACACCATCTGAACTTCTCAGTGCCCGCTGGTTTCATTAATGCATCTGCAACATTCTTCATAGTATCTACCTTCTCTAAATTTACCTTTCCATCTTCCACCATATCTCTCACAAAGTGAAATTGCACATCAATGTGCTTCGTTCTGGCATGGAAAGTTGGATTCTTCACAAGGCAGATAGCACTCTGACTGTCACACCAAATAGTAATCTATTCTGCATCAACACCAATATCAGAACACAATCTCCTAAGCCAAATGGCTTCCTTACAAGCATGAGTAGCAGCCATGTACTCAGCTTCTATAGTGGACAAAGCAACCATAGGTTGTCACTTACTCATCCAACTAATGGCACCACCAAACATAGTGAACACATAAGCACTGGTGGATATCCTGCTGTCAATATCACCTACCCAATCTGAATCCACAAACCCACAAATACAAATTGAATGTGGAGATCCAGAAGAGTTACCATGATAACATATGGAGTAATCTGATGTACCCCTCAAATATATGAATACTTGCTTAACTGCATCCCAATGTACCCGTCCAAGGTTAGCCATAAATTGACTCAGGACTCCCACTACTTGGGAAATGTCTGGTCTAGTACAGACCATAGCATACATAAGACTACCAACTACACTAGCATAAGGTACTCTACTCATGTCCTCCACCTCACTAGGAGATTTTGGACAATCATCTACAGATAATTTTATTCCCACAGAAATAGGAACACATAGTGGTCTACAATCTACCATGCTAAACCTGTCCAACACAGACTTCACATACTTACTCTGACTCAACCAAAGTTTTATGTTAGACCTGTCTCTATTGATTTTCATACCCAAGATGTACCTAGTTTCCCCAAGATCTTTCATCTCAAACTATGTTGACAACTGAGATTTAAAATCAGAAATCATACCCTTACCCTTCCCAAACAGCAACATATCATCAACATATAATGCAACAATAAGAAGGTGATCATTTTCAACTCTAAAATAAACACAATGATCTGATTTTGATCTTACAAATCCAATTGACAACACAAAGGCATCAAACTTAAGGTACCACATCCTAGGAGATTGCTTCAAACCATATAGAGATTTCTTTAATCTGCAAACTAAGGATTCTTTACCTTTAACAATGTAGTGCTCAGGCTGTGACATATAGATCTCTTCCTCCAAATCACCATGAAGGAAAGTTGTCTTCACATCCATCTATTCTATCTCTAAATCATATGATTGTTGGCATTAAGCAGGATTGCCACTAGTGACAACACTTATTTGCATTCTGAGTGCAAACTAAGCAGAACAGTGCAAACTGAGCAGAATAGTGCAAACCGAGTAGAACAGTACAAACCAAGCAGAACAGTGCAAACCAAGGAGGACAGTGTAAACTAAGTAGGACAGTGCAAACCCAGTAGGATAGTGTAAATTGAGTAACATTATGTCTACCGAGTCACCAGTATTTACCGAGTTCAAAACCTACTGAGTGGTTAGTATGAACCGTGCCTTCACTTCTACCGAGTGCATGACGATGCTGAGTAATACAGTGGACACCGAGTATCAGAAAATCACTGAGTTAGTTTGCAGGAACCATGTAACCATACTTGGGCTGACTTAGTAGCACTTATGTTTATTTGTCAAGCTGATTTTATAATTGTAATTAATTGTTTAGACTTGTATATAAACAATGTTGTAAAAATACCAAGATGTATAAGTATGAGTATGAATATGAAAAAGAAAGAAAGGTAGAGATAAGCGAATTACAAAGGGCTACAGCAGTATAAGGAGCAGCAAAGACAAATTCATCATAGATGGTGATCAGTACATCAGTGAATCTCATTCAACAATCCAGTTGCAAAGTAAGAGATCTATTGTTTCATCCTAACAGGTGAATTAGCTTGAAATCCTTTAACCAGGTAGACTTAATAGTCTTTGTAAAATCTCTTAACCGAGTGCATACTTCATTGTATGTTTGTAAAACCTCTAACAAGGTGGACCTAGCAGTCCTTATTGCTCCTAACAGGGTAGATCATCAGAAGTGATCAATGTAAGCCTTAACCAGCCAACTTTATACTGCAATACTAAAGCTTTGTGGGTTTCATCCCCACCCCAGTTTTAATTTCTTTTGGAAGGTTTCTGGGTAACCAAATCTATGTGTCATTGTTGTGAATGCTTTTAAGTTTCATGCTTTCTATATGCAAAAGGAAAAAGTGAACTATATGTTAATACATCTATTATTGAAAAAAATTTGGAGTTACTGATTCACCCCTCCCCTCTCAGTAACTTGGTTAATTCCTAAATATTTCCAACAATTGGTATCAGAGCTGTATTGGTTCTCAAGATAAAGCTTAACTAGCTTGAGCAAAGATCCAAGACAATGGAGGTATTCAAACTGAACAAGGTGATTGAAAATGAAAAGCTAGATCTGGAAATGGCCATAGCTAAACTTAAAGAAGCAAAAGAACATCTTTCCCAATCCCTAAGAAGAAGGAAGGAACTTGTAAATCAGATGAATGATCATAATTACATTGAAGAAAAGATTGAAGATCTTTTTCCCTCAGATAGCTCAGATGAAGCAAACAATGCTGTCAAAGAACTCCTAGAAAAGAATGGGTCTCTGCAGGAAGAGTGAGAAAATTAAAAAGAGAACAAGAACTACACTCTACAAGATTTTGTGAGATCTTAGAACAAAGAAACAAGTTGAAAGATGAATTGGATGGAAGGAACAATGAAGTCTAAAATAAAACCCTTCAGCTAGAAAACCTAATTGATCAGATCTCCGATACAAATGAGGAAATTTTGACTCTAAGATCAAAAATAGAAAGCACAAGAGAAGAACTAAGATCTGAAAAGTAAATCAATCTAAGATTGGTGGATGACCTAAACACCAAAAAACAAATCAATGAAAGAATGCTGGAAAGCCAAGAAGACTTAAATCAGCTGTATGATCAAAATCTTCATAGGCAAAAAGGAAAAGCAGGACTTGGATACAAAGGAGAAGGTGAATCTTCTAAGCAAGGTACTCAAAGGAATCAGAAACCTACTTGTAATCATTGTGGAAAAATAGGACATACTTCAAATAAATGTTGTAGCAATGAAAAAGTAGAATTCAATGGAAAATGCTACAACTGCAATCAGCATGGTCACAAAGCAAATGAATGCAGGGAAAAACCAAGATTCAAAGGTAATTGTCACAAATGCAACAAACAAGGTCACAAGGCATCCGAGTGCAGATCTAGAACATTCAATCTAGTAGAACAAATTATGAAAGCAATGTTTGGATGGGATTACAACACCTGGTGTAGATGTCATTACTGTGGAGAATATGGACACATTGGCATGAACTGCATAAAACATCATCTAAGGAAAAGAGATACTACCATAAGATGTTTCAAATGCACTAAACTCGGTCACATAGCCAGAAATTGCATGAATGCTAGTGAAGTTGAAGATGGAAAGAAGAATGAAGCAACTAAGGTCAGGAAATAGATAAGACAATAGTGGGTTCCTAAATCTACCGAGAAAACCAGTCCAAGTAATGGAATGGGTGGCTCTACTGACTCAAACTAAATTTCCAAGAAAGCACTGGAACTGTATTCTCATAGACAAATTTCAAGCAGTTCCAGAATTGAATTAAAAGAAAGATCTAAATCGGCATACAAGATGCAATAAGATCACAAGAAGGTCGGTATTAGTTTTCACCGAGCAAGGTCGGGAGCTGTCTAATATGATTACAAAGCGAGGTCGGAGCAACATAAATTCTCAAGTTCACTGAGTTGTGAAGTCTTTACCGAGCAATTAATTCATAGTGGGTGACAGTCTGTCGAAATTCATACCCTAATTTATACGAAGCATTAATGATAGAGTTGTAAACAAAAGGAAAGAAATCAAACTCATTCTTCACCACGAACTTTAGCATTTTGAGAGCAGAAAATTTCAAGAGCAATCTAGCGATTCAAACAATTTTGCAAAAAGAATTCTCTGTGAGCTACCATGGCATCATCCAGCACTTTAGCGAAGAAAGGATCAGAAATGATAATCCAAGGGGAATGGAAAGCACCAGATTTCAAACTCATGCCCACAATTGCAGCAGCCCTAGACCCGAATGGAGCTCAATCTCAGATTCCTCCTAAGGTACTACTTGTTAACGATATTCGCAATCATTTCAATTGTGCAATTCAAGAGATGGGAAACCTAGAGCTAGATATTGTGCGTGAGGAACTGTGTGTGAATGGTATTCTAAAACCTGAGCACAAACATCTGAAAGACAAGGGATTAGTTCACATTGCACATTTACCTTGAAAATTTCGGGAGAAATGGGTTAGATACATTCTCAGCCATGTACATGAAGGCAAGATTTGGCTTGAGCAACCCATAGAGATCACTAAGAAGATGATTCACCAAATCACCGGTCTTCCCATGTTGAACAAAGTTAAAACTACCAAAACCCTAGGTCGGCTGGAGCTGGAGAAGAAAACCTTAGCTAAGTGGGATGGTAGAGGCATGAAAGTAAGAAGCATTACTGATGCTGAACTGATGTTTGGAACACACATCATTGCCCATAAAATATATAGTTCAAGTCAACAGAATAGTGTATCTTGTGAAGCCATAGACCTAGCATACAAGGTGGTCAAGAATAATTTATCATTTGACCTTGCAGATTTGTTGTTAAAATAGTTTAACAAGAACATGGAAATCATTCAAACTTCCAAAAACAATCCATGTAAGTTTGGATCTCTACTGGTCTGTTTATTTTTCTATGTTTAGAAATTCTTCCCTTCCAAAGGAAAAGTAGTATGGAGAAAGGATGTGCCAGTTCTTTATGAGATAAATGAATATATTTCAGAAATGGGTGAAAATTTTGAGAGCATCATGGATAGTTATTTTGAGTCTTTCAAGGAGAAAATGAACGATAGATTTTGGATTCCACAGAAGTTGGTGGAAGATTATAAAGATGATATCTATTTCATGGTGAAATATGATAGAGTATACATTCAAGCAGCTAAACTAAGGATTGTACATGTAAAACCTCTTCCTTATGAGGTAAACATTGATGAAATAAAGAATATCATTGAAGCCCTCCTTAATCAGCCTGTTAATCCCAAAGCTCCATATTTTGGAACATATGAAGAAGCTAAAGTGAGAATTGAATTAAGCATAAAGCTTCCACAGGCAGTAAATAAAGGAAAAAAGAGGATAGCCAAAATGCAAATGCTAACCGAGGACAAAGGATAAGACACTGAAGAAGAAGAGGAAAAGGATGAGAAAACAGAGGAACCAGAACCTGCAAAGAAGAAAGGAAAGGTATTCATTACCAAAGCACCTAAGCCTCCCACTACTGTATTTACAAGGAGAAGTGCAAGGGGTAAGGCAGACAAGGAAGACAAAGATATAATATTCAAAAGGCCTCCTCTAACCCTTTAAGAGAAGATCAAACTTTTGAGAGAAGGATCAGGATCTGGAATAAGTAATATAAAATCTTTAAAATATGAAACAAGATCAGAAATAGAACAAAAGGAGATTGAAGATGCTGTCATTGAAAAGATGGGACAGTGGAAATACTCTCCTGATGAAATAGCCCCATAGATTCCAGCAGCTTTATTAGATCCAATAAAAATGAGATGGACCAATGCAAAGCAAACTGTAAAAGACATATTTGATCAAACATTGAGACAGTTAATGCCGAGCTTGAAAAATGATGAAATAAAGAAGGCATTGAAGGAGAATGAAAATAAGATGACACTGAAGTGCAATACTTGTTTAATTCTGATTAACAATATTGAATCAGTTTTGAAGGCTGAAAATGCCACATGGAAGAACATATACCATCTTCACCAACCGAGTACTGAAATAGTTATAATAAAAGACATTGAAGATGATAGTGATGAATAGGAAGAAGCCACTGAGGTAGATGATACTATGAGGATAGCGGTAGAAGTCATTGCATCACTTCCTACCTCTCCAGCAAAAGTTACTACATCTAGCCCGGAGACACCTTCAAGCATGGTTGTGACAACTTCAACATTTGTCCAATCACCTATAGCAACAACAGAAGTAACTACCATTTCTTCTACCGAGTTGCAGTCTCCTATTTCATCAAGTTTTCTAGCAGTAAGTATTCCAGTTTTTGATTCTACAAGTGTAAATATTTTAAGTTCTCCAATAGACAGTATACCATTCTCTATAGCCAGTCCTACTATGTCTACTATCACTACTACTAAGGCATTAAGTATAGATAAGCCTAAGGCTCAACCGAGTATAAGATTTTTGGGCAAGAATATAGTAGAGGATATAGACCTAGATGAGGAAATAGAGATTCCAACATTGGATTTTGAAAATCTATCAGCAGATCAAATGCAAAATATAGGTGAAATCCTCCAAAGGAAAGCGAAGCAAAGAAACTTAAAGAGGAGAGAGACAAGGAATATAAAATCATTAAGGATGCTAAGGACATTTTGTTAGAAGCATTAGGTATTGAAGTAGACTCTTCTCAACATGTTTTGTTACAATTAGCAGAAGCAGTAAATAAGTACAATGAGGATTCATCTAGGATAGACAAGTTAGTTGAAAAAGCTGAGAAGAAATTCAACAATAAAGTGCTTGAGCACATTGCTCAGCACATAGCTATTAATCAAGCAGAATTGTCTTCAGTTTTGACAAACATTGAATCTTCCTATTCGAATGTTACCTCTCTTTTGGTCAGACTATGTAATGTTGCTGAGTTCACCAAGGATGTCAAGGACAAAATGAATAAAATTGATGAGGATTTGAAGATTAGCATACAAAAGCTGCAACTTGAACCAAGTTCAAACTCTGCTCATCACATGAAAATCTCATTCCTATCAAATATGCAGTCAGAACTACTGAAAGAAGACACAAGGATCAGGTCCACATTGCTAGACATTCAGAACATGATCCTTCCCATCATGAATACAATGTATAAGCACATTGAACATTCCAAAACATTAATTCATGACAATCAGTTCTCAATAGCAGATCACATGATTACACTCTCTGCAGAAGTCCAAATTGCAATCCAAACATGCAAGATTCTGCAAGAAAATTGGGACAGAACCCTGACACTGATAATGAAGGTACATTCTATTTTTCTATTAAATTTTGGATTCTCTCTGTAAAACACTTGTATATACATCTTTGGCATTATCGCCAAAAAGGGGGAGATATGTATAGGGGGAGATATGTATAGAAGAAAAGAAGAAAAAGTTAGTACATTGAAAGGGGGAGATAATTTATAAAGCCCTATGACAAAGACAAATTTTGAAAAATCAAAATAAATCTCAGCATGGTTCATGTATATAAATTTTGGGCAATAAGTGTTTTTGTCACTAATGCCAAAGGGGGAGATTGTTGGTATTAAGCAGGATTGCCACTAGTGACAACACTTATTTGTATTATGAGTGCAAACTGAGCAGAACAGTGCAAACCAAGCAGAACAATGCAAACTGAGCAAAATAGTGCAAACCGAGCAGAACAGTGCAAACCGAGTAGAATAGTGCAAACCGAGCAGAACAGTGCAAACCGAGCAGGACAGTGCAAACCGAGCATGACAATGCAAACCAAACAGGACAGTGTAAACCGAGTAACATTATGTCTACCGAGTCACCAGTATTTACCGATTTCAAAACCTACCGAGTGGTTAGTATGAACCGTGCCTTCACTTCTATCGAGTGCATGACAATGCCGAGTAATGCAGTGGACGCCGAGTATCAAAAAGTCACCAAGTTAGTTTGCAGGAACCATGTAACCATACTTGGGTCGACTTAGTAGCACTTATGTTTATTTGTCAAGCCAACTTTGTAATTGTAATTAATTGTTTAGACTTGTATATAAACAATGTTGTAAAAATACCAAGATGTATAAGTATGAGTATGAATATGAAAAAGAAAGAAAGGCAGAGATAAGTGAATTACAAAGGGCTACAATAGTATAAGGAGTAGCAAAGACAAATTCATCATAGAAGGTGATCAGTACATCAGTGAATCTCATTCAGAAATCTAGTTGCAAAGTAAGAGATCTACTGTTTCATCCTAACAGGTGAATCAGCTTGAAATCCTTTAACCAGGTAGACTTAACAGTCTTTGTAAAATCTCTTAACCGAGTGCATACCTCATTGTATGTTTGTAAAACCTCTAACAAGGTGGACCTAGCAGTCCTTATTGCTCCTAACAGGGCAGATCATCAGAAGTGATCAATGTAAACCTTAACCGGCCAACTTTATACTGCAGTACTAAAGCTTTGTGGGTTTCATCCCCACCCTAGTTTTACTTTCTTTTGGAAGGTTTCTGGATAACCAAATCTATGTGTCATTGTTGTGAATGCTTTCAAGTTTCATGCTTTCTATATGCAAAAGGATAAAGTGAACTATATGTTAATACATCTATTATTGAAAAAAATTTGGAGTTACTGATTCACCCCTCCCCTCTCAGTAACTTCGTTAATTCTTGAATATTTCCAACAATGATGCAGCAAGAGATAACAAAAATCTAATGGATATCAACTTTGCAACAGGAGAGAATATTTCACCATAATCTATTCCCTCTACCTATGAATACCCCTTTGCAAGCAATCTAGCTTTGTACCTTTCAACACTGCCATCTGCACAGAATTTCTTCTTGAACACCCATTTACAGCCAACAAATTTTCTCCCTTTAGGCAAAGGTATAAGGTCCCAAGTTTTTTTTTTGTCCAATGAAGCCATCTCATCATCCATAGCCTCAATCCAGGAACCTGCATCTTGCATGCCCAAAGCCTCTTTCACAGATCTAGGCTCATCAGTGTTAGTAATCAAAGCAAAGGCACAACTAGAATCTAACATAGAATAACCAAACCTTTCTGGTTGCTTTCTTTCTCTCATGGATGTCCTCAAGGGCTATGGTTGAGGTTTTTCTTCCTCTTCTTCTAAACTATCAGAGCTACTAGAGCTCTCCTCATCATTAGGCCCAACATGGTCTCTCTATTCAGTCTTCTCAGGGGTAGGAGGCAACTAAACAACATCTTTTTCCTTTTCTTTTTCATCTGGTTTTAGCACAATAGGAGAAGATGTTAGCTCTCTAAAAATAACATTTCTACTATACAACACCTTACTAGTCACAGGATCCCAAAGCTTGTATCCTTTCACACCAGCACTGTATCCGATGAAAATACATTTAATAGCTTTGTTTTCCAACTTAGATCTTTTCTCCTTTGGAACATGTGCATAAGCTTCACAACCAAAAACATGAAGATGTCTAATTGAAGGCTTCTTACCAGACCACACCTCCATGGGTGTCTTACCAACAAGGGCTAATGTAGGAGATCTATTAACTAGATAGCAAGCAGTGGCCACAGCTTCGGCCCAAAACCTTTGTTCTAAACTAGCTCCACTAAGCATACTCCTAGCCTTCTCCATCAGTGTCCTGTTCATTCTCTCTGCAACTCCATTTTGCTGTGGGGTATAAGGAGTTGTCTTATGCCTCTCAATACCTTATTCTTTATAGAACTATTCAAACTCTACTAAGCAAAACTCACCACCATTGTTAGCTCTCACACACTTAATCTTCTTACTAGTCTGATTCTCTACAAGAGCTTTAAATTCCTTGAATTGACTAAAGACTTGTGTCTTACTTTTAAGGAAATAAATCCACGTCCTTCTACTATAATCATCTATGAAAGATACAAAAAATACAGACTTGGAGATTGAAGGAACTTTTACAGGACCAAATACATCAGAATGAATAAGATCCAAAACATCAGAAGATTTGTGAGAACTAGAGTAAAACTGAACATGATTTTGTTTACCATAGACACAGTGTTCATAGAAGTCAAACTCAAGATTGCAATCATTTAACCCCTCAACGAGATTTTTATTTTTCAGGGTTTTGAGACCCTTTTCACCAATGTGGCCAAATCTCATATGCCACAACATTGTCTTTTTTGCAGGAAGTTTACCTTCCAAAGTGTTTGCACTACCATCGGAACCAATAGCCATAGACTTCTTCACTGCTTGTTCAGATGGTGAGAATGAAGAACTATTACATAGAGGAATACATGCATCTAGCTGAAATAAGGTACCTCTCCTAGTACCCCTTGCAAGCACTATCGATCCTCTCATCATCTTGCATCCTTCTTTTGAAAAAACAACTTGCACACCTACATCATTCAGCATACTTATAGATAATAGGTTTCATGCCAAACCTAGAATGTGCATAACTCTGTTGATTCCGTTTACTTGTCCATCAGGAAATTTGATAGTGACCCTTCTGTATCCAACTATCTTTAGGTGAGAATCATCACTCAAGTACACCTTTCCACCATCAAACTCTTCATATTTTGAGAACCAGTTTCAATGAGAGGTCATGTGAAAAGATGCACCTAAGTCAACCAACCACACATCATCAGATGCATAGGCTACCAAAGTTATGATGAATGCATTGCCATCTTCTTGAGATCTTTCTGAAGCTGAATCTGAACCTTTCTTCTTCTTCTTTGGTTCTTTACAGTCTTTACGGAAGTGCCCAAATTTATCATAGTTCCAAAATTTTTCCTTGGACTTATTGGAAGTCTTTAATTTCCCACAGGATTTGGATCTACCCTTATTGTCAGACTTATTGTCATTTTTCTTCCCTCTTTCAGTGGATTTCCCACGAACAGCAAGGGCTTCTTTTTTCGAAATGGAAGCCTTTCTTCGCATCTCCTCTGATAGTAACGAAGACACCACATCATCCATTTTGGAGGTGACTAACGTGCTTCCAAGAGCCATCACAAGATGGTCCCATGAATCTGGTAAAGAACACAAAAGTGTGTAGCAACGATCCTCCTCCTCTAACTTGACACCAGCTGATGTCAACTGTGCAGCCAGTAGATTAAATGCATTTAAATGATCCATTAAGGATCCACCTTCCTCCATTCATAGAGAGTACAACTTCTTCCTTAGGAAAAACTTGTTCACCAAAGATTTGGCCTGATACATGGCCACAAGTGTTTCCCACAAACTATTTGCGGTTTTCTCATCTAGAACATTCAAAAGAACTGCATCGGTTAAACAGAGTCTTATGAGACCCTTAGCTTTATGGTCTTTGATATCCCAATCTACTTGAGCTATAGTTTCTGGTCTTGTAGCACTTGAAGTCACTTCCCATAGGTCATGATCTTCCAACATGTCTTCCATCTTGAGTTTTCACAACTCGAAATTAGTGCCATTAAATTTCTCCACCTCCATTCTTCCATATGATGAACTTGTCATCTTAATCTGCAAATAAGATTCAGAATGCTCTACAAAAAACTCCCACTCAAACTTGAGATCAGCTCAAAAAACCCTACCCAACAACTAGGATCAAAATTTGATCAAGCTCTGATACCACTTGTAAGGAAACTCAAGTGCGGAAACAGCTTCCTATGCTAATCTCTATAAGAGAGTATTGTGAAAATTCTTATAAATCCTTACAATTTTAGATTCATTAACTACTTTAACAAAGATATTGCAACCACATACCATGCATACAGAAAAATAGAGAATGAAAAAATGATATACCCTGGGGAAACCTTTCGGTAAAAACCCCAGAACTCCAAAACCTGCACAATGTATTGATCAAAACTATTACAGCTTACAATACACTTGCAATGCAAGTTCTTTTAGAAGATTTCAAAACCCTTGAAGACAAATCATGGCAGCATAAAACATTTCAAAAATACACTCGCATCACCTCTCTTCGCAACCCTAAAAAAGCTTATATCATACGCTTCACTTTTTAGGGCTACTCCCAAAGGTAAACGTATTAGGGTTTTACCATTCTCCCAGAAAATAGGAACCCCAAATTTTTTTGGGGAAGAGTGTACAGTACTCAAATTTATTAGTTGCCACATGTCTTCACCTATCATTGAATCTTCCTGACATAGCTCTTATGTGTCATAGGAATCCGTCATAACCGTTTTAGCCATGATCTCCTTACACACAATTCAAGATGTCGACACATCAACATTATTTGCAAGAAATACATTTTACAAAACAAATAATAAGAATAGGAATTATCCAAGGTTGAGACACCTTATTCCTAACAGAAATTTTATAACTGTACATATATTTTATGAGTATAACTATACAATAGAAAGAAAAAAAGAAAAATAAAGTGTCATTTGTAATTTTTGTGAATTCAAAGAGCTGCCACGAAGAGGGCATTTGAGTTTGGCATGTACGAAGAGGCTGACATTTTGTGGGAAGAGGGCACTATCACTTGAGGTAGGCATTTGAGATTTATCTTCTCATTAATGCAATTTTATTTTGATGGAATTTGTTGATTTAATGACACAATATGAATGTTAATAGTGGCATTGTTTACGTCTTAGCATTTGGAATGATCAATGACCTATGAGCTTTGTGAGGTAGGGCATCATTTCTATTACCTTCAAGCCATTGTGTGAAGTGTTTTATCTCTCTTTATTTGTTTTGTTGTTGATATTCACTATGTGGTACTCCCTGTTTATGATCATTTCATGAGGAAATGTCTTGATGGCTCATGGGTTGCAAGCTAGGACATCATGCATTATTTATGAGCTCACTATTTGAGCACTGACCAATCAAATAGGGACATGAGGTGCGTAAATAGTGAGCTCATAAACAATGCATGATGCCCTAGCTTACAGCTCGGGAGCCATCAAGAAATTTCCTCATGAAATGATCATAAACGGGGAGTACCACATAGTGAATATCAAAATCAAAACAAATAAAGAGAGATCAAACACTTCACACACTATATATTGTTTTATAAGATTAAACTGGTGAGTTTTTATACTTTCTCCATTTTAAACTAACCTATGACTTCAAAGGAAGAATTATGAAATATAGTTGTAGGTAGTTATCAATTCTATAATAATGGAGGAGTGAAAGGTAACGATCAATGAGGTTGTTGCTATTAGATGATACATTAATACACTTACTATTTTGAATTTGAGCTCAGGCATCATGCAATGTTATTGTTGTCATTGCATGCGTGATGCTATTGTGCACCATATATTGTTTTATTCACTATTTATTTCATTGAGATCGTGAGCTTGGCATTTGTAATGTATTTTCTATTATTGGATCAATGCTACCATGTTGTTGAGGCTATAGATGCATTGAATCAACACTGTCATTCTATTTTGATAGCAGTAATATAACAAATAGAGCACTGGCTAATATAATAGTGCTCTTGGGTACTTTCCTTGGTCTTTAGGCTTGGGCATCCTATAGGGGTTGAACCAAAATTACGAAGGCAATAAGGACACATAGAACAATAGGTTTGGTGACTTAGACTTATGTTCAATCCTTAGTAATGGTTTGGGGAACTAATTACTAGATGAGTGACTACAGTACCCTAGTTTGCATTATTAGATGATCTTGTTTAATTTTTGTTCATTTCATGCAAAGATACATGTAAAGGAAAAAAAAAATTGCATCTAAAGATTACATGTATATATGTGAAAAATAACTTGTATATACTATACAAGGAAAATAAATTTCAGAAGAAAATGCAAGAGTACAGGCATACATAAAAAGATGAACATAAATAATAAGGGTGCCAGACATTTCCTGAAGTGATGAATTTTTGACCCGAGTATGAATCTAGTGTGCCCTTGTGTGATCCAGAACCTGCAAAGAAAAGAGAGATAGGGGTTAGATAAAAAAATATCTAAGCAATGAATGGCATCCTATTACTAATCCTCATCTACAATTATGCATGTTCATAGTCAAGCCATACACTTCTAAAAGAAAAACCATGCTACAGGACATGTGCACTCAAAAGAATGTTGCAGAAAGTAAATAGCTATATTTATGTCTGCATGAACACCTGGTGAGTCACTATTGTGACTACATCATTCAAATAGTGCAACAACAACACTAGATGTTGTTGCTTCATCTGGTGTTGCTGTGACATCATTTCCAAAGGATGCACCCACAACAGTCACACACCATGCCCATTAGCACAAGGCAGTCATGAGCAAGCATGAGTAAGAAATGGAAGGGGCATAGATCATGATCAAATCAGAGGAGAAAAGTATCAAATCTGCATATTAAGGAAGGAGTACATCTTGGATTTCAAGTAAGATCATAAAGGTACAGATCTAATAAAGTAATGAAGCTACCCACATTCTATGTACTTTGAGACAATGAAATTTTTATCATCATGATGAAGTAATAATGCATTAAATGTCTTACTGATGTCCCTATTTGATTGGATGGTGTTTTATTTGTTATATTTCTTCTATCAAAATATAATAGTAGTGGTGATTCAATGCATCTACAGCCTCAACAACATGGCGACATCGATCCAATAACAAAAAATACATTACAAATGCCAAGCTCACAGTCTCAATGAAATAAACAATGTATATAAAACAATATATGGTGCACAACAACAACAACCATGCAATGACAACAATAACATTGCATGATGCCTAAGCTCAAATTCAAAATAGTAAGTGTATTAATGTATGATCTAATAGCAGCAACCTCATTGATCATTACCTTTCACTCCTCCATCATTATATAAGAGATAACTACCTACAACTATATTTCATAATTCATCCTTTGAAGTCATAGGTTAGTCAAGTATAATTATGAGTTTACATCATATATTTAGTCTTAATAAAATCTTAATAAAAAAATATATTTAGTCTTAATAAAATTTTATAAAACAACATACATTGTGTGAAGTGTTTCATCTCTCTTTATTTGTTTTGGTGTTGATATTCACTATGTGGTACTCCCCATTTATGATCATTTCAAGAGGAAATGTCTTGATGGCTCACGGGCTGCAAGCTAGGGCATCATGTATTATTTATGAGCTCACTATTTGATTACCAGCCAATCAAATAGGGACATGAGGTGCTCAAACAGTGAGCTCATAAACAATGCATGATGTCCTAGCTTGCAGCCCGCAAGCCATCAAGACATTTCCTCATGAAATGATCATAAATGGGGAGTACCACATAGTTAATATCAACAAAAAAACAAATAAAGAGATATCATGAAACACTTCACACAATGCCTTGAAGGTAATAGAAATGATGCCCTAGCTCTCAAAGCTCGTGGGTCATCAAGCATTCGAAATGAAAAGATGTAAACAATGTTAGTATTAAATAGAGAGCTCATGAACAATGTATGATGCCCTAGCTTGTAGCCTATGAGCCATCAAGATATTTCCTCATGAAATGATCATAAATGGGGAGTACCACATAGTGAATATCAACACCAAAACAAATAAAGAGAGATCAAACACTTCACACAATATATGTTGTTTTATAAGATTTTATTAAGACTAAATATATTGTTTTATGAGCTCATTGTTTGAGCACCTCATGTCCCTATTTGATTGGTCAGTGCTCTATTTTTTATATTGATGCTATTAGATCAAATAGGGACATCAGTAATAAAATAGGCCAATCAAATAGGGACATTAGGTGCTCAAACTATGAGCTCATAAACAATGCATGATGCCCTAGCTTGCAGCTTGCGAGCCATCAAGACATTTCCTCATGAAATGATGATAAATGGGAGTACCACATAGTGAATATCAATAGAAAATAAAATAAAGAGAGATCAGACACTTCACACAATGCCTTGAAGGTAATAGCAACGATGCCCTAGCTCTCAAAGCTTGCGGGTCATCGAGCATTCCAAATGCAAAGATGTAAACAATGTTATTATTAACATTCATATTTTTCCATTAAATCAACAAATGCCATCAAAATGAAATTGAGTTAATGAGAAGACAAACCTTGAATGCCTACCTTAATTCATGGCTTCCATATAAAGATCAAATGCTAAGGAACTATGTTATAAAATTTCATGCCAAATTTCGAGGTATGAAATTTTATAACTGTACATATATTTTCTTCAACTCCCCCACATTGTAAACTCAATGCTAAGGAGAAAAAAGTATGACATCAAAAATTATAAAATTTCATGCCTTGAAATTTTATAACATAGTTCCTTAGCAGCTGCCATATGAAGAGCAATGCAAGGTGGCAACTTTCCCATTTTACCATAGTTAGGGCCTTCTTTTACCATGCTTTATGAGCTTTATGTTTTTTTTAAAGTGAAGACAAAGGTTATCTTAATTTTTTATCTTTAAATTTTATTCATTTTATGATTTTAAAAATTGAAATAAAAAATATAAACTTTTAAGAAAATTTTACATCTTTTCATCAAATGACCCAAAAACATCAAGAATGGTAATATATGGTCGCTAATAGCCAACTTTCAGAAGAATATGAATGAATGCAAACATACATAAGTGGATGAACATAAATAATGAAGGTACTAGACATTGCCTAAAGTAATGAAGTGTTGACCTGAGGTTCAATCTAGTATGCTCTTGTATAATCCAAAACCTAGAAGGAAGGAAAAAATGGAATTAAATCCAAAGGATCTAAGCAATGCATGGCACCCTATTATAGATCCTCATCTACAATTATGCATGTGCATAGTCAAGCCATACACTTCTAAAATGAACTATGCTACAGAATATGTGCACTCAAGAAACATGTGCATGGAGTGAGTAAATCAAGACCAAAATGGAGAAAAAGGTATGATGTCAAATGTGTTATCAAGCAACACCTCATTGGTTGTGAGTCAACATGGTATATATGTTATTTATATAAGATCAGTAAGAGGAAATCTACAGCCTCAACAACATGGCAAAATTGATCTAATAACAGAAAATACATTACAAATGTCAAGCTCATGGTCTTAATGAAATAAATAGTGTATAAAATAATATATGGTGCACACTAGTAGCAAGCATGAAATGACAACAATAACATTGGATGATGCCCGAGCTCAAATACAAACTCACCAATTTAATCCCAAAACATCATATAACTAGAATTAATCACATCTCACAAATGTATAGATTATACTACATACCATTGTATTATATATATCAAGTATAATTATGAGTTTACATCATATATGTAGTCTTAATAAAATCTTATAAAACAACATAAAACTATCCCAAAATACTTTCTCTTAATAAAATCTTAATAAAAAAATATATTTGGTCTTAATAAAATCTTATAAAAGAGCATATATTGTGTGAAGTGTTTGATCTCTCTTTATTTGTTTTGCTATTGATATTCACTATGTGGTACTCCCCGTTTATGATCATTTCATGAGGAAATATCTTGATGGCTTGCAGGCTGCAAGCTAGAGCATCATGCATTATTTATGAGCTCACTATTTGAGCACCTCATGTCCCTCATAATCAAATAGGGACATGAGGTTCTCAAATAGTGAGCTCATAAACAATGCATGATGCCCTAGCTTGCAGCCAGCGACCCATCAAGACATTTCCTCATGAAATGATCATAAATGGGGAGTACCACATAACTAGTAAATATCAACACTAAAACAAATAAAGAGAGATCAAATACTTCACACAATGCCTTGAACGTAATAGAAATGATGCTCTAGCTCTCAAAGCTCATGGGTCATCAAGCATTTGAAATGAAAAGATGTAAACAATGTCAGTATTAAATAGTGATCTCATGAACAATGTATGATGCCCTAGCTTGCATCCCATGAGCCATCAAGACATTTCCTCATGAAATGATCACAAACAGGGAGTACCACATAGTGAATATCAACAAAAAAAAAATAAAGAGATATCAAACACTTCACACAATGCCTTGAAGGTAATAGAAACGATGCTCTATCTCTCAAAGCTCACAGGTCATCAAGCATTCAAAATGAAAAGATGTAAACAATGCCAATATTAAACAGTGAGCTCATGAACAATGTATGATGCCCTATCTTGCATCCCGCAAGCCATCAAGGCATTTCCTCATGAAATGATCATAAATGGGGAGTACCACATAGTGAATAGCAATAGAAAAACAAATAAAGAGAGATCAAACACTTCACACAATGCCTTGAAGGTAATAGCAATGATTCCCTAGCTCTCAAACCTCATGGGTCATCAAGCATTCCAAATGAAAAGATGTAAACAATGCCAATATTCAATAGTGAGCTCATAAACAATGTATGATGCCCTAGCTTGCAGCCCGCGAGCCATCAAGACATTTCCTCATGAAATAATCATAAACAGGGAGTACCACATAGTGGATATCAACAACAAAACAAATAAAGAGAGATCAAACACTTCACACAATGCCTTGAAGCTAATAGAAACAACGCCCTAGCTCTCAAAGCTCACGGGTCATCAAGCATTCCAAATGCTAAAATGTAAACAATGCCACTATTAACATTCATATTGTGCCATTAAATCAATAAATGCCATCAAAATGAAATTGAGTTAATGAGAAAACAAATCTTGAATGCCTACCTCAAGTGCCAATGCCCTCTTTCCACATAGTGTCAGCCTCTTCGTGCACACCAAACTTGAATGCCCTCTTTGTGCCACGTAAAAGTGCAGTATCACCTTCGCAACAGCTCTTCGAGTTCACAAAAATTACAAATGACACTTTCTTTTTCTTTTTGTTTATAACCATGCAGGTGTCACAATTATGATGTCATCATCACTATTATGACACCATCAGGGGTACTTGCAAAAAAAATATAAAAAACAATCACAAATGGTAGTGGCATCGCAAATTGGTGTTGAAATTTGACCCCAAATGTTGTAGTGTTATCCTTTCTACAGGAGAAAAGATAGTCTTCTTCCTTTTACCTGGTCCACTATCCATCTCTTTTACTCTTTTAGTTGGTGTCATGGAGGTGGATCTAGTAGATTTTTTTGTTGCTACAGTTGGCGGCTTGTCCAGTGACATACTCAACTCACTAGGCTTAGTGACATCTTAACCAATATTTTTAATATATGGAACATGGATTTCTTTAGATGCCAAAGGTAGAACTTTCAACACTTCCTTTTGTCCAATATCTCTTATTGCTACTATAGTCTACTTCTTAATGCTGAATTCATGTTCAGTCATACCTGTATATTTAAATATGTTTTTAATTGTATTGTCAACCCTTTTCTTAGCTAACTTTTGCACCTATGATTATTGTGTTGTACTGAAAATTTCCTCAAGTGTTCTAAATCTAGGACTTTTGGAATCTAGTGTACATTTCAGAATTATTCTTACATATCCTTTAGTCTCATCTTTAGATACTTCATATTATAGAGGGTCTATGAATTCAGTTCTTGGTTCTACTGCTCCAATGTATGTGAAATTCATATCAACAAAAAAACATATCTTATTTTTGTACTTCTCAACTATTGAAGGTGGAATTATTTATCTTTTCTTCATATCATTATAAAAGGTTTTAATTACAAGTGTAAAACTTTCATTTACTTTATCAATTGGGTGTCTAAGATACACCTTGTTTATTCTCTCCATTGAACCACTCTCATCATTCCAATCAGTTCCTATACTGTAAGGAAATCTTCTTAAAAGATGGGAAAACTTATTGGTGATTAGGGATGAGAATCTGAATTGGGAATTCTTTGTTTTCTTAATCTTCTCAATATTTTCAATCAATTGGATTCTCATAATTTCACTCATGTCAACATCAACCTTATCAACACACATAAGATAAGCTACTTGCACCATACCCGTTTCCATATCATCTTCCCTAGAGCTGGAACATAACTTGGTAGTCATTATTTTTCTCACATACCTCACATCATTTTGCTCAATCTTACTAATTACAATACCTCTTCCATTATATGAAGATTTAGTGTCATCTAAAATTGTTTTCTTCACATTCTTCTCATTTAGTGGAATTGCACCTTTGTTAGATAATCTTGTTACTTCATGTATCAAATCAGCTGTAATGTCTATCACTCTATCATCCAACCAAAATTTCCATTATGAATTCTACTTAAAATAATATGTTCGTTCATCATTCTGGAATTTGTAGTGAAACATGTATTTGATAATATCCAGTTGACCTAAATGTTCATAACCTTCTTATATGTCATATCTTGGTTGTATATTTTGTCATACTCCTCTTTCATACTACTATCTCCTACAGTCTCAAATTTACACTTCAGATATCCTTTCATATCTTCCAAATGCAAGACACCAATTGGTATAGCCAATAATGCTAAACTAGGGTCTTCTTCTGATGGTTCTATTGATTCCCTTCTCACCTTAGGTCTAGGTGTGTCCTTAATGTTATGAACTAGGGATACATCCATGATTTCACTAAAAATTAATTGTTCTAACAATAAACACTTAGTGAAATACCTTGGAATCAAGATTTAGGGCTTCCACGTAGATCTAGCAAAAATTTCTCCAAATCTTTCAAACTACTTTCAATTTGCACTGGCTAGCTCTCTAAGACTCTTGCAAATTATTGAATGATCAAATCGTGTCAATAATCCACTTGTATCTATCAAATTCTTCAAGACATTATCTTCGTATTAATTGCATTAGTGTATATATGCCAAAAAGTTGTTCTTGGTTACTTGCAAAACTTCTTTCTCTTCGTGTGATTGCATACATACTTAGAAATTCATGCACTCTTAACCATAGGATCCTTATATCACTTACTAACTTATATTAACTTCACAAGGCTTGATTTAGTTTTTGCTAAACTCTATGCTATTCTGATGCTTAATATAATGCATAATTCATGAAATTTGATGCTTAATAAGTTTGAGATGGGTTTATAATTGATTCCAACTAATTACTCTCAAACACTTCACCTTGATGACTTCCTAATATTGCAGATGTACTTTCTTGATTTTTAGCTTTGACAAATATAACTTCTTTCATGTTACTTCTATTTTCCTTTAGACTATTGTTGGTATCCATATTACTTCTGGTGTAGTTTACATTTCTTCTAGGATTAGGATTCCTCATGTTATTCATTCTGCAATATCTCATTGTGCGACCCATGTTATTACAAATCTAACAAACTATAACATTGTTTCCACATCTCAGTCCTGAATGACTAATTTGTGATCTACAATTTCTAGCAATATGTCCAAAATTATTGCATCTATAACACACAACTCCATTTATTATATTGTTTGTTGTTCCAATAGGTCTTTTATCTATAGGGTTAGTCTTTCTAAACATTCTACTATTTTTTTTATCATTAGATCTAGGTTTCTTACAATTAATAGCTCTATGACCAAAACCATGACAATTATAATAATAACCTAAGATAGCTTTGAATTTATTACCTATACAATCTCTTTTCATGTGTCCAAATGAATTTCATAAAAAACATCTACCTTTCAATTCACTTTGCATTTCTTTAGGTGATCCATCTTGCTTAGGTTTCTTAGGTACATCTTTAGATTGGTTAGACTCATCTTTGTTCTATTTTTCTTCTTCCTTATTCTTAGGTTGTTGAATTTCTGGATCTGGTTCTTTACATTCTTCAATCTTCTTTGAGAAATTTTCTTTGAAAAATCCAAGACCAATTTTATCATAAGAAGGTTTCTTATAAGAAATATGTTCATCAATTTTTTTAGTGCTGGAATATAGTTTCTCAAGATGTTTCTTGGATTGAGTTAGTTCTCCTTTCACAATAGTATTGTATTTATCGAGTTCAGCATACTGCAACTTTGTAGTCTCAAATTCAGATGTCACTTTTTTAATTTTAGATCTTATATTTGTATTTTCAAACTTTAGATTTGATTCAACTTTGTTGTTATCATCTTTTAGGCTTAACTTTAGATCTACAATCTTTAGTTCATGCTTTAAGATCTCATTCTCCTTTTTTAGTTTTGAAACTTCATCACTATCCTTGATTTGATTTGTAGGTTCTTCCTTTGATTTAAAATCTTCTATCTTGTCTTTTAGTTTCTCAATGTAGTCTTTTGTACTATAATATTTATTCTTCAGAGTATCTCTTTCTTCAGTAAGAATATCAATCTGTTCAGGAGCTTCATCTAAGTTTTTTCTACAACTGATCCATATCCATAGATATCTTACTCAAGTTGTTACACCTTCTCTAAGTAACTATGCTTTGATACCAATTGTTAGAAATAGGAAATACTGAGAGGGGGGTGAATCAGTATTTCACAAACTTTTACTTTTTCCTAGTTATGCATATATGAAATTAACTTGTAACTTGCATAAGAAACTAAATTGAATAAATTGAATGATAAACACAACCATAAAATAAAGGAACTCATAACACCATGTTTTTTCTTGAGGAAACCCTAGCCAAGGTAAAACCCTGGTGGGGATGATACCCATAAATGATCCACTAATCAAAAGTATCTGGTTAGAGATATTGACCCTACTAGGAGTCTATTACATCTGTATAGTGTCTATGTCCTTGTTAGAGGACTTTAGGCCTTGTTAGAAGCCTAAAACCTATTAGAATTTGGTACTAAAAATATGAATGGATGCAAGATGAGCTCACTACCCAAACATGCAATAGACATTGATAATCTTTAATACAAAACATAGAATACAAAAACATTTTTGCTATTGCTGAATATCTTCAATATTCTGATATAGCTTGTAGGCTCTTCACAAAACTTGTTATCAACTCACATTGATCTGATCATATATCATATTTCTCATAATACATCAATACAAAATATCTTTACAACTTTGCATGCATCATTCATTACTCATTACAACTTCGAATAACATTATATTCCTCTTTATACTAGCTATCTTAATTATAGCTTATCAATCGGCTTCCATATTATCAAAACATAATATTAAATCTTGTTGCCTTGGGGTTAACATCTAGGATGTCATCCCTAATTATTCAACTCATTATTTTGATAAACAAAATAATCTTTTAACTCAAAATAATCAATTACTAGTCGTTGCTCTATTCTGGTTAGCTTAACACTATTTTTGTAAAACATTGATATCTCTTTTCATACATGTCATACAATCTTGCGCTCTTAGATACAACTTCAATATACCTTGTATAATTTGTGTTCAAGTGCACATGCACTGAAAGTAATTTTTTGAACTTCAGCAATCAAAATGGTCTCTATGTAGATAGATAAACACTATTATACTTCAAAAAATTTCATAGGTACTCCTCTAGAACTTCCTCCTTAGATCATGTTGACTTAACACTGAATATATGTTTCCATAATGACAACACCATGATATCCTTCTTAGCCAAATTTCCAAAAAAACATTGCCTATCTTTCAATCCGTTAATCATGGGAATGATTCATCTACTCCATTAGCTCCGATTGGCCAGTTAAATGCTAGTGACAACTTCATCTCGCACATAGAAACCCTCGAATGTTTGTGAGCACACTAGACCGAAGTATCCCTAAGGGTCACTAAGAAACATTTGGAAGCGATCTTTCTTGGGGAATATCTCAGAGCTCGTGAGAGGTATCTACTAATCATCAGGTGCTACTGGACCATTTTATGGAGGTCTATATTTACCTATCTCAGTTTTTGGATATTCCCCTTCATTTTAATTTGACATCCCTATCTCAGTTTATGTCAAAATTTACAATGCTACTCAATTGAAATGAGAAACATTGGCTATCTTTCGGTCTGTTCTATGTGAGATCAAATCGTATCTTTCATTAGCTCCAGTTAGCTGAGTAAATACTAGTGACATCCCCATATTGCATGTGGAGTCCCTCAAATGTTCATGAGCACACCTGATCAAAGTGTCCCTAAGGGTCACTAAGCAACATTGGGTCGTGATCTTTCTTGGGGCATATATCAAAGATCATGCGAGGTATCGACAAATTTTCAGGTATTACAAGACCATGCTATGGAGTTCTACAATTATCTATCTCATTTTTGGGAGATTCCCATTCATTTTAATTTGGCATCCCTATATTAGTTTATGTCAAAAGTTTCAATGTTGTTCAATTGAAATGAGCAACATTGGCTATATTTCAATCCATTCATCATGGGATCAAATCATCTACTTAATTAGCTCTAGTTGGCAAGGTAAATGCTAGTGACAACCCTGTCTTACACAGGAAGTCCCTTGAACATTTGTGAGCACACTAGACCAAAGTGTCCCTAAGGATCACTAAGCAACATTGGGAAATGATATTTAATGGGGAATATCTCAGAGCTTGTGTGAGGTATCTATGAGTCATAAGGTGCTACAAGACCATTTTATGGAGGCCTACATTTACCTATCTCAGTTTTGGGAGATTCCCCTTCATTTTAATTTTATATCCCTATCTCATTTTATGTCAAAAGTTGCAATGTTGCTCAATTCAAATGAGCAATGTTGGCTATATTTCAATCCATTCTCTGTGGGATCAAATTGTCTTCTCCATTAGCTCTGATTGGCCAGGTAAATACTAGTGAAAATTCCATCTGACACATGAATTCCCTCCAACATTTGCGAGCACACCAGACTAGAGTGTCCCTAAGGGTCACTAAGCAACATTGGGCAGTGATATTTCTTGGGGAATATCTCAGAGCTTGTGCAAGGTATCAATGAATCATCAAGTGTTATAGGACCATGCTATGGAGGCCTACGTTAACCTATCTCAGTTTTGGGGGATTCCTCTTTATTTTAATTTAACCTCCCTATCTTGCCTACATTTACCTCATCTCACCCACAGAGTCCGTCAAATATTTGTGAGCACACTAGACCAGAGTGTCCCTAAGGGTCACAAAGAAATATTCATAAAATTGGGTATTTCACACTTTTCTCCAACTTGTTCTAAAACACAATCCACAAGAAATAGAAATTGGTGCAGGAGCACCTAAGACTTGGAAGGCTACCAGGGGGTCACATGGATGACCTTAAGCATTTGAAGAATATAAGGACCTAAAAGGTCTAGAAAAAATTTAATTGCGCCATTAGTGCCTATGAAATGTAATGAGATGAAATAAAGTAAGATGTATTGGCAAATGTCATGATGATCCTGGTAAGGACCATAGGACCCAATTCATGTAATAGGGTAACATGATGCCTAGATTGGTCATTTGGGAGTTTAGGGAGGTTTATGATGTAATAAGGCCAAATAATGAGCCTTTGAACTAGTTTTAGGATCTCAAAAGTTAAATTATTCAAGTTAGCAAATTTGAATATTTAAATCCTAATGGCTAGTTAGGAATGAGTGAGTATTTGATGGTTGGAGTTAGTTTGGGTATTTCTTATCATACTTTTCATTATAAAATGATTGGAATAAAATTTTAATGCGTATTTAAGGCTAGGGAAATCATGATAAAGAGAGAGGATGTAACTGGTTCAATTTGGTAATAATGAAAGTTCTGATTTCTTGTAAAATATGTGTCATTTATCCTTGTTTTGGACATTTGTAGTGTCAAAACCTACATTTTAATCCATTGGGGAGTAATGTAGATTGGTCGGGAAAGTTTCTTATGTAGTTTTGAATTAATTTGGGGGTATGTGCAGGATCATGGTATGCTAAACTAGGCCCTTAAGTCACAATGAAAATTCAGAAAATCGGGTTTAGGAAAATTGACATAAAATTTATAACAAGTTATAAATATAATATCAAAAATATGTAAGAAGATAATCTGTATAAAATTGAATTTAGTTTCTAAGATACTAGGCCTTTTTTGAAAACCAATTATTAGATATGTTGAAAATTTCAAATTTCAATATAGTAGTACAAAAATTTCAGGAAAAAAATAAGAAGTGGGTGTATGTCTGACCACCTTAAACACAATCAAATGATAATTTTTTTTACAAGAACTTAGATATAAGTATTAGACACATGTCCGGATGTGACACATACTTTTTTGCAATTTTTTCCAAGTAAGTAATTAATTATGATTTTTCTTATACAACTTTTCTAGAATACAAAAACTCTCATGTCTGACTACGTTAACTTATTCTAAATTTTATCAAATTGAAAACCTTTTTTATTTTTATTGTAGTAGGAAAATCATAGAATGTGACACATGTTTTATATTTCAAAAATGTTATACATTTTGAAAGTTATAGCTATTTTTCAATAAGTCTATCAATTAGGACTAGAAAGATAACAAGTAGGTGTATGTCTGACCACACTAAACAAAATCAAATGATAATATTTTTTTATAAGATTATAGATAAAAGTAGTAGAATCATGTCCGGATGTGATGTATATTTTTTTGTATTTTTTTTCTAATTAAATAATTAATTATGATTTTTCTATTACAAATTTTCCTGAATATAAAAACTCTCGTGTGTGACCACCTTAGCTTAGTCTAAAATTCATCAAATTGAAAGAATTGTTTATTATTATTGTATTAAGTGAATCATAGAATGTGATGTATATTTCAGATTTAAAAAATGTTATATTGTTTGAAAGTTATAGTTGTTTTTCAAAGAGTCTATCAATCAGGACTTCTTTTTCACATCACCACTTTTTGGCATGCCATGATCCTGCACATACCCTTGGGGTTTTAATTAATCCATCTCTTCATAATTATGTTGATTGTCCTGGACATGACTGGATTTTGTGTTGATTAGCAATATGGATTGAATGATCCATCCCATTTTTGTATTTACTGTCACTTGGGAATAGATCCACATTTGTAATATATCATTTTCACATGAATAATGTAGGAAAGAAGACCACTTGCAGAGTATTGTCATTGGTGATTTGAAGATGGGTAATTAAGGGTAATGAAGTTGAGGTATAGGTATTGTAGAAAAGTATCTAGCCAAATGAGGGTACCTTTTTAAGGTTGAAACAATTAGTATATGTTTGGAATATGGTGATCCAACCTTTTCTTGATTGAGAATGGGTCTAGAAGGCGTACACTAAGTAGGCCCTAGTTTTTGGAGGGATTATAGGACAATTTGGGGAGTTTGTCCGTAGGAATCCTATAGAACCAAATTGATGGAAATTTCCTCTAATTGGAGCCATAATATAACTTTTTAAAAGAATCCATGGTCAGGGATTAAGTCTTTGATATAGTTCCTTTGTAAAAGTGGAGGTTTTGGGGCTTAAAATAGTGCCAAGTGTGTGACTAGCAGGGTATGCTCAAAAAAAATAGTATCCAAGTTTATGATATGCTATGTAACTTCCAAATGGGTGTCCAAAAGTGTAATTATTTTGGAAATTTATTTGTAAACTCTTGAGGAAATCCTAGATTACCCACTAGACAGGGCTACTAGGATTAGGCTTAGTGTATGCTTGGGTAAGGGAGTATGAATACACCATAGAAATGGGTGTGTATGGGTAGGTGTTTCAAGTTGGATAGGGAATGTTAAGACCATAGAAGGTATCATATCAGTTGGTTGGAGTTGGGAACCCATTTTGAGCATTTGGGTGGAGCAAATGAAGGAACAAGGTCTAGTGTACCTTGAAGGAGAAGTAGTATTTTCCTTGATGTAAGTTAGATTTGGGTCATGGGATGGTACAATAGATGCAATAAGGATCCAATGTTGAGTCCCTTGAGTGCCTAAATTCTTTAAGTGGAGCTCCATTATTGATCCTTCTGCATCATAAACCACATAAACCACCCATTAATATAGATCTTCCTATGACCCTTATTTGGTCAATTAGGACACTTTGACACAATAGACAAAATCATTACATATTTTAGCTTTTCATGTCTTATTACATCAAATAAAGTCATATATGATTTTGATTACATTATAAATGATTTATAAATGGTATTTAATACTTTTTATAAAAGGGTGGCTGGAAGAATTTGAATCCCACTTTTGGGCAAAAAGTGGAATTGTTTTCCCTATTTTTCAAATTTTCTATCAATTGATGTCAGAATTTTAAACACTTAAGATTGAATCTCAAAAAACTTGAGTAATAGAAAATGTAGTGCTCAGAGTCTAATTTTCAAATATGCAATTTATTTTAATACTCACATGGTAGAAATTTTATTTTAGTAGGCATGTAAATAAAAACCACTTTTCAAAATGCATATTTTAAGACCATACCACACACGTGTATGACCACCCTTTTTTTAAGTAAATAAATGAATTTTTGTGAATCCTTCTAGGGAAAGGTACCTAAAATAATAAAGATTGATGAGAATATTTTTTATTTTCTTTATTGAATATATTTTTTAAATTAATTTTTAAAATTGACTATAAATTACATTTTCCAAACCTCTAGTGTAGGACCACCATAATTTGATGATAACTTCACTTTTTTCAATTTTTTTTTATCTTGAAGGAAATTCTATTTATGTTGATGTCATATAATTCATTTTTCAAAAAGTATAAAATCAAAAAGTTATTAAAATTTTAGTTAACCTTAGTATTTCAAGTTTAGGTACCATATTGACTTAATAAATATTGTAAAAATACTAAAATTACTTGTATAACTATGAAATTTATATTTTTAGAATCTGTACAATAAGAACTAAAATGGATTTTTGTTTCGTAAAAAAATTCATTCAGGAAGGCCTGCAAAAAATTATGATAAGGCAAAAAATTTATATTCCAATGCCTTAGCCATATTTTTGCATGTCCAAGCATAGGCTTGGTCCCACCAAGTCTGTCCCAAACCAAAAACCAAGGTGGCAGTAGAGTACCCGTTTGTAGTTTTAAAAAATGGGCACCCATTTTTTAAAATTAAAAAAATGGGTGCTTGTTTCTATTTGGACTATTGAAATGGAAACAGACACCTAATTTATAAATGGACACCTATTTCATTTAAATAATAGGTGCGTGTTTCTTAAAGATTTGTTGTAGACAAAAAATAGAACTATGGGCTTGATCTCAATGATTAATGATTATTCAATCATTTTTTGACTAATCCATGTTGCGGAAAGAATAATTTGAATCAACATTCTCTTTTTTGTCTTGTTTTGGATCTCACATGAAGAGTATCCTTTGAATTCAAATTTTGGTGCAAAAATAAGATCAAAGCAATTCATAAAGAGGAAAAGGAAGGTTCTAACAGTTGAGGAGGTTGTAGCAAATAAATAGAAAAATGCAAAACAACAAGAAGAAAGAATTCAAAAACTAAATAATGTTGGAGCATTGAGTTCAACAATTATTTTAGAAAAGGGGAACATTGAAGACACCATGTGATGGATGCAGAGGTTGAAGAAGAAAATACAATAGAATAAAATTCAGGTGCATCTTCTAATCGAGTATTGGATACATGTATGTCTTCACAACCAAATGTAACTTATTATGATAAAGAACTTGATCATTTGGTAGAAGCAGGTTACAATTTAAATGATTTAGATTTTATTCCTAAAAATAGTAATAGATTTTGTTGCATGTCAAACTCCACAAATTAGTAATTTTAATCATAATGAGAAATGAACTAAAAGTCAAACCCTAATTGAAAGTGAAATTCAAAACCCAATTTAAATTGAAATCAACAATGTGGATGTAGACAAAGAAGCACCAACTGAGAAATAAGATCCTTTGAATGATAATGAAATGAATGAAAATTTTCAAATTAAAAATTATGTGCAAGACAATCTGTGTGGTTTGGTTTCATGGAGACAGATTAGGACACATGAAACTAGATTGTTTAGATAATTTTTTTATCATAAGAAATTTGGGTTTCAATGTCAATTAATGTTACAACTAATTAAAATGACTAAAATATGAAAAGTGATGAAGAGGTTAGGAATTTATGTGAAATCCAAGAAGGACATGAATCTTTAAAATAGTTTGTATCAATTGTTGCTAGTGTCTTTGACACAATCGAAAAGAAAAGTTTTTCAAAAGATAGTAATGCACCACGATGAGCAATAGCAACAACTTTAGTATTTACAAAACTACGACTAATAAAAGAATGATAACAAAAATAAGTGGATATCTTAATAGTTATCATAAAAATTTAGCAAGAGATGTAAAGAAAAGAGTTAACTTTGAAAGTGATTTGGAAAACCATTTATGGACCTTTAGTGGAAAACTCTCGAGGTTTGACATGAAACCTACTAACTAGGCACAATAATACAAGAGTATCACTTAATTCTAGAGATGTTCTTAAATTAAGAGTCAATTCAAAAATTCATGATCCATATCCAAAACACCTTTTGGATATGACTCAAACTAAATTATATAAAAAAATTGTGGATGATAAGGTGTTAACTAGTATTATTAGTCAAATATATTTTTTAAAATGTAAACCATGGTATGTAAGGATTAATAAGAAAAGAGTCACTTGTTGCAAAAATCATGTTCAATTTCATTATCATTATGATATTTTTGGATCTATACATTCTACCATGCATACTAATGAAATGTTGCAGGAATGTGGTATAAATATACCACCTCAAACTATAAAGGAGTTTATATCAGGTTTGTTTTGTAACCCACCTAATGAGAAATTTTATCTTTTGAATGCATGTGTCTCTGGTTTATGTGATGTATGTGGAAATCTTGCATTATTAGATGAATGTTTGCATGAAAATATTTCAATTGATTTCGGACAACAATTAGTTGATGTGCAAAGATTTAAAACTATTGAGTATCCTTTGAAGGATGGAAAGGTTGGAAAATGTTGTGATCTATTTACTGAAAAATTTAGTGTTCATGCATTTATGAATGAATTCAAGAGTAAGGTCATACTTAAATATGTGAAACACTCTCAAAATGATAGATGGCTTGATGGAAAATTTCGCATATGCAAGAATACATTTCCAATTGGTAGTATAATTTTAGTTGTTGACTTTGTAGAGACCTATACACTTGCACCACAAGATGAGATCCAACCACAATATTATAATTCAATGCAAGTAACAATTTTTGTTCATGTTGTCTATAGGCATAGACCTGATGGTACATAAGAGGATCATTTTTTTTTGAGAGAGTACCATTTCTATATGAGTGATAATAAATTACACTCATCAAATTTTGTCTAGCATTTCTTCAAGTCCTATTATGAGAATTTAAGGGAGAGATAAATTCATATAACACAACATCTAATATGGTAAGATAATTGCAGAGGATAATTCAAGAATGCTAGAATATTTTATTGGTTGAGTAGGACACATAAGAAAATTGATATCCAACATATCTGGAGCTTTTTTGAGGTTGGAAAGAGGAAAGGAGAACATGATGATGTTGGTACATGTGTTAAGAAATCCATTTGTAGAGAGAAACTCAAATTTGAGGAAAAATAAAATTTAAAGGTGCACATGCAATTGTTGAATGGTGTAAAACAAGTTTTTCTATACGATCAAGTCAAAACTCTACAATCAGACGTTTCTTCTAGCTAGTTGAAGAGAAGAATATCCTTTCAAGATATTCAATCGTGATACAATCAGTGGATTAGCTAAATGGAATTTATTTAGCATTTCTAATTCTAACACTTCGACTATATGGACTAGGGAGCTCGCATGTATTTATCAATTTTGTGTTGTAGGTGACTGGGAAGAATGCAAGAATACAGAATGGGTCAAAGAAGGGAAACATAAATCCTTAACACCTAGTGCGACACAAGATAAAGATGATATAATAAATGAAGACCTAGATCATGCATTTTCATTAGAAGATTATGATTGTGTTTAATACCTCATACAATCTGGTAATTTAATTTGATTTTTTGTAAAACAGTAAATTATATTACTTATGTATTTCATATAATTTATGATTGTATTTGATTTAAAAATCTAACAAACCTTGTTTTATTTGTACATGTGCTTAATTTTTTTTACAGGACATGTGTATGTTGTTATTGCACCTAAGGATAATGAAGAGTAGACTGAGTATTCACTAGCTTGATGTATAGAACCTAAAAATGGGTTGATATGTCATCAAGTAGATGATGATGGTTTCAAATATCCAATTGGGTTTGTTGTGGTAGTTGGTACATGGCTACACAAATACCTAACAAGAAGGAACAATTTACCATCTTTTGAAGACTACCAATTCGAAAAGAACATTATACACTATTCCCATTTGGTAGTGGAAAAAAATATCAAATTGGAAAGATATAGAGGGAGACCTTATAATAAAATATTATGGACACTTTCAATTGCAGAGCATGAGACAATCATAGACGCATTGTAGAAAGGAGAGGAATCTAATGGTACATTAGGCTGAATCAAATTTATACATGCAAATTTTTCTTATTTGTCTTATTTTTATACATTGTTCTATATGTTGATGCATTCTTTCAAGTCTCATATGTAGAGCTAATTACTTTGGTTTTCAGGTGTCAAGTATAACTTGACAACATAGATGGCAGTCAGCTTGTGCATTTTACAACTTTTCCAAAATCAAAGTTGTAATACTAGGTAAGTGCAATTCATTTATTTAAATTTTGTATCTAATATTAAATTTTTAAATAAATGAAAATTGACTTTAAATGAACTTTACATTTAAATACATATTTTCTAACATTTCAACATTCATTTTTATGATAAAAGAATGGCGACAACGGGTGAGTGGGAGGAAGTTTGAATTTGAATTTGGATGCAAGCGGGATTCTAGGGTTGTAGGCTAGATGTGCTACAAGTAATAGTGTCCTCACAGATCAGGGAGAGGAGAACTCAGAGAACAAGGAGGGGAACCCAAGGGTTAAGTAGAAAGACCCTGGTAAGGATGTTGGGGTGGGAGAAGGAAACCCCTCCTCTTCCCCCTCGGCCTCGAAGACTCAGACAAGGGATATGGGTGACAAAGCCATTTATCATTGGTGGTCAACTCTTTTTGGAATCCAACCTATAGGAAAGTCTTCCTTCCCTTCTATTAAGGATATTTTTGATAAAGAGAAGGGCAGCTTTATCTTAGAAATTATTGATGAGTTGGTGGATAACAATATCACCTCAATGGACCATACTCTTGTAGGAAAATTTGTGGGGTCTAGACCCAACATAGATATAGTGAGAATATTTGCAAAAAATAAATGGGAGCTCAAGGGGCAAGTCCTAGTCATAGCCATGGCTAAGGGATTTCTTTCCTTTGAGTTTTCCTACAAAGAAGACCTAGATAGAATCCTCTGTGAGGGTACTTGGTCTCTAGGCAAGGAAATCTTGTGCTGTAGAAATGGACTCCAAAGCTTGATCTCAATGACTATTTCTTTGTCCAAGCCCCAATGTGGGTCAGGCTCCCAGAACTCACTTTGGAATTCTAGGTTGAAGACATCTTTGATGGTATTGCCAGATCCTTTGGTACTCTGCTTTTGATAGACCCAGTGATTGTGGCTAAAAGTTGCCTCACCTATGCCAGGATCTATATTGGGGTGGAAGAGGGTCAGGACATGTCGAAAATCATTGTTCTCCAATCCAAATTGGGAAAACACTTGCAAAAGTTAGACTATGAAAGTGTCCCTTTTTCTTGTTTCCACTATAAGAAAGTGGGACATAAAGCTAGATCATGTCCAGTGTGCATGAATTTGGAAAAAGAAAGGAAAGCTTTAGCTGTGAAAAAGATCAACTTAGGAAAAGAAAAGGAATGTCTCCCAAGGAAGATAGAAAACCCACAATCTGACCTAGAAGTCTTGAATCACAGAGTGTGGAAAAAAAAGGATATACTAGAGGAAACTCTGGTGACTCCCAACTCACCAAAATTCAAGCAAAACCCTCATGCTAGGGAAAAAAAGGATAAAACCAAACTAGGTCAAGAGACTTTGGCTCTTAGTGAGGAGTCTCCCCAGTCTGAAGGCATAGACTTGGAAGTCAATATCCTACAAGAACCCATTAAAGATTCTAGTGACAATGGTCAGGGGGAGGGAGGTGACTCATGCCCTGGCTCTACCTTTGTCTCCTTCATCCCAGATTCCTTTGAATCCCCATTGGAAGAAATATTTTCAAGCCCAGCTAGGGGTACACCTGGTGGTCAACCAGACTCTTGCCACTGCCCAGATACACAGGGTACTAACAAAATCCAACAAATGGAATTCCTTTTGGAAACTATTTCTCCCAAAGAACTCACCAAGATGGAGGAGCTCTTTGCTAAATATAAAGAAGAAAAAGAGGGTTGGACTAAGGTTCAAAGGAAAAAGAGAATCAAAAGAAAAGATCCCTCTCTGGTATCTCCAACAGCTACAAGGAGCAGAAACAAAGTTGATGTTGGGGGAAAACTCAAATCCCCAGGCAAAAGCGAGCTAGTCAGATTAGGAAAGAGGAAGCCATTAGAAATATTGTGGATGGAACCCAAAAAACCATCCAGGCTGCCTGTACTCCCAGTAAGAAATGCTAGTTAATTCACAAGACCCCAGTGAGCTCTTTAGCTCACACAAGCTGATTGTCAGACATATACCTCTTATCTCACTTTTATGTTCTATAGTAACAAAAAATATATCAAAATCCATGATTGATACTCAATGGGACAATAATTAATGGCTATCTGTCGACTAGTATCACAGATGTGGCTTCAGTCTCAGATTAGTCATCCCTTTTTTTGCCACTTGGATCTATCTCCCTAAGGCTGACCTTTCTCTTCACATGCTCATATATGTTGCCAAATGGGATGCTGATTGGATCACCTTACAAGATGCCAACAAAGAGGCTTATGAAATAAGGATCTATGAGGATACTTTCCATCAAGTTGAGCTGGATTCTCTGGATGGAGACGATCTTCAAAGTACCAGTGCATTAACCAATAATAATTATAATTGCAAGAAGCTTGTTTAGAGAAGTAATTTAACTCATGTCAAGTTGAGGTGGATTTTTATGAGTCTCTATTACACATCACCTCCACATGCCTTAAGGGCCCCCTTCCCCATATCTTGTAATCATTTCAAAAAACCTACTTTTAAAAAGAGCCTTGTTGAAGTTAGAAAGAAGGCAAGCAAAAAATTTCGGCCAGACTAGAGGCTTATCAGAGCTGTAATGAAAGCCATGGTTAGGGAAAGGTTAAGAAGGGAACCAAAGAGAGACAATGAGAAATGGAAGAAGGGAACAAAAATATAGAACACTTTACAAAAAGGGTATGTTACCACTTTTATTGAATGAATCCATGGTTGTAGGAAGGATATCACCAAAATCTTTTTCGATACCTAGAAAGATGGGAAGGTGGAGATGATGGAAAATCATTCATCATCATGGAGGAGGTTATATAAATGGTCACTAGTATCACTATTGCCAAGAAAAAATTCTACAGAGACCAAAAAATTTCTAACATTGCAGTCAAATAGTTTGCAAGGGATGACAAGGAGATGAATTCCATTGTCAAAGTGGGCACCTACTACCTCCCCAAGAGCTTGAAGACACTTTGGTAGTATGTTCTTAGGGCCCTTATCTTCTATATCACCCTGGATACTAGGTTTGATAGAATTCAAACCTATCATTTCATCTTGCTTAATCATTTTAGGCATGGTTTTAAGATTTCCATTCCGTATTACCTCTTCTCTTCAATGAATAAGAATATCACTAGTTTTAGAGATAAGAAAATTGCTAATCCCACCCTGCATGAAGGCTTAATCCTTCTGTCATATGAATTCTTTAAAACCCAAACCGTGGGAAAGGAAATTGGAGATAGCAAGGCTATCAATGAGGACTCTAGTTTGGATTATGTTCCTTCTGGAAATTCTGTGAGCATTCCCTTAGATGACAGTGAGGAAGTTGATTTCAAGAAATAGAACAAGGGCTCCCCATCCAAGAAATGGCCCCTGAAAGATGTCAAAATTGAAATACCTGCTAAAAAAAGGATAGGAAGAAGGTTAACTCAGACAAAGAGTATAATGAGAAGGATGAAGATATGGACTTGGAAGAAGATGTGGGAATCCTCATTTTGGGTTCTGCTGTTATGCAAGAATCGGACATGGTGAATAACCCCAAACCATTGCAGGACCTCTCTAGCAGCTTGTCAATTGATCTTACTATCAGTGAGGAAAAAACCCTTCCTCCTCAATCCCCTATAGGCACTAACGCAAATTATCAAGCCCCAGTGAATGAAGACAAAGAGGAGGGTATGTGCAGGATCATGGTATGCCAAAAAGTGGTGATGTGAAAAAGAAGCTCTGATCGATAAACTCTTTGAAAAATAACTATAACTTTCAAAAAATATAACATTTTTGAAATCTAAAATATACATCACATTCTATGCTTCACCTAATACAATAATAATAAACAATTATGTCAATTTGATGAAGTTTTGACTAAGTTAAGGTGGTCAGACACAAGATTTTTTATATTCAGGAAAATTTGTAGTAGAAAAATTATAATTAATTATTTACTTGGAAAAAAATACAAAAAAATATACATCACAACTAGACATGATTCTACAACTTTTATCTAGAATCTTATAAAAAAAAATTGTCATTTGATTTTGTTTAATGTGGTTAGATATACACCTACTTGTTATCTTTCTAGTCTTGATTGATAGACTTATTAAAATATAGCTATAACTTTCAAACTGTATAACATTTTTGAAATCCAAAATATGTGTCACATTCTATGATTTTCCTACTACAAGAAAAATAAAAAAAGTTTTAATTTGATAAAGTTTAGACTATGTTAATGTGGTCAAACACAATAGTTTTTGTATTCTAGAAAATTTGTAGAAGAAAATCATAATTAATTATTTACTTGGAAAAAAATTACAAAAAAATATGTGTCACATCTGGACATGAGTCCACTGCTTATATCTAGAATCTTGTAAAAAAAATTTATCATTTGATTGTGTTTAAGGTGGTCAGATATACACCTACTTCTTATTTTTTTCCTGAAATTTTTCTACTACTACATTGAAATTTGAAATTTTCAACATATAGAATAATTGTTTTTCAAAATAGGCCTAGTGTCTTCATAACTAAATTCAATTTTCTACAAATTCTCTTCTTACATATTTTTGATATAATATGTATAACTTGTTCAAATTTTTATGTCAACTTGCCTAAACTTGATTTTTTGAATTTTCATTGCCACTTAAGGGCCTAGTTTGGCATATCATGATCCTCCACATACCTAGGAGCAGGGCACTAACCAGTCACCAATAAGGATTGATGAAATTAAGGAAGCCTCTGGGGGGAGTGTAACATTTAGGATACCAAGAGAAGAAAAAATATTTGGAGAAATTTCAATATCAACACAGTGCGAATGGGAATAATTAGGGAGGCTGTCTATGCCCAGATTCAAGAGGAAAATGATGGTAAAGTCCATAAGGAAGAATTTTTTGAGCCAACACTGGTTGTACTTAGTGATAAAGCCATGGAAATGGACTTGAATTTCCTCAACAACACTAAAAATAAATGTTGGATCAGTTTCAATCCTTCAAATGGCTCTACCACGAGATTGAGGACCTCAAGGAAAAAGTTATGGGCTCGAACTACAAGGATAAGACCACATAGAAAAAGATAAGCCTGGAAACCAGGGTCTTGCACACGGAATCCAAAATGTTAAGCCTAGAAAAAACCCTTAAGGGTGTGGTAGAGCAAAATTTTAAAATTCTAAAAATGTCTAACGAGAACCTGAAGCTGCTGATTAAAAAGATGGAAGAAAAATTGGATTCCAAAACTGAGGAGAGCACTATGAAGGAGGACAAGGAGCCAAATGAAGGACCATGTAAAAGAACCAGGGCTAGAACCAGGAAGAACAGAGAGAAAATTGACCCCCAAGGATCTCAAGTACAGAACGTCAAAGACACTGTCCAACTGATGGAGGGCCTTCAAAATAATGTTGATGTCATGCTCAGGAGAATGACATAACTAGTCATGGTGCTCTTCCTTTTGGCTTTGCTTTAGTTTAATTTGTTTTTTCATGTTTGACCCTATTATGGCCTGTTCCTAGCTACTTTGTACTGCTTTTCTTTGCTTGGTTTTCTTGTCTATCTTTCGACTTAATACTATTTTGGGTTTCAAGATCCCTATAAATCTTTTTTTACTTAATCAAAAACATTCATTTTTATGATGTGGGACCTCTAGAAGAACATAGACATGAACTATTCATGAAGTTCAATGCACACTTGTATTCATCCAATTTTGGTTTTATAAATAACATGAGTTCACTTTTATTCATCCAATTTTATTTTAAATATAAGTTAAATTCATCATCTAATTTTGTTCTTGATGAAGGGTGCTCCCCTTAATACCACAAACACATAACAGAAATAAAGAAACAAAAACAATATGCAAGAACAAAAAATGGGCTTCTTATTATCTCGACAAATGTGGAATTACAAATTTTTAGAATTACAATATGCAAAGCCACATGGGCATTCCCTTACAATATTTTGTAGGACAAAGCCTCGAATCAATACCCAGATCTACTACCTTGAAGTATCCCAAACTATTTTTAACTGCCTAAGACAACACTACAACCTTCCTTATATAGGCAATTTTCCACCACCTGGGAAGGTTCCATAATTTTAGCCAATAAGGCCAACCAAAATTAGAATTATTTTATTTTTCATTTTATTACATCAAAGTCGACTCAAAATAACTTTTGAAACCCAAACAAAAATTTTGAAGGAAATTTACTTTTCACCATTTCAGGTGACCCAACTTTCGGAGACCATAAGTCATCACCCATTGACCCGATTGACTATTATGACCCCATTTCAAAAAGGGCATGAAGCGCTCTACAACATATCAATTAAGCAAGCTTCATTTAGCTGAAGTTTCAACCTCATCCAAGGCCTCTAAAGCCTTCAAAATTGAGCTCAAAGTTTGTGTACCCTATTTTCAATACCAAAAATTTTCAATATCTTCAAGACTAGACTTGATTAGGCAATGAAACTTTACTGGCAGGCTAATATGACCAAAATGAACCTCCACCTGTGAAATCAAAACATTTCAAGATCGTATGGAAAACTTACTAAAAATAGTAAATCTCCAAAAATAGCAGCTCTGCACAAGATAGCCCTTATTGAAAAAAAATAAGAAATATTTTTGGGTGATGCAAGATTGCTCTTACGCCTAGGATGCTCTTGCATTAGACACCTGAGGTAATTTGAGAAGTGACCCTATAATGACTCAGATGTGAAGAGGGAAACCAAGATGGTTAACCTCCTCCTTTGTTCACCATGATGAATCTTCAATAGGTCATCCTTTCCATTTGACCAAATATTCTTCATATGTCTTGTTCTTTGTGCTTTTGCCAACATGACTAGCCAGTATGTCCTCAATCTCCTTGATATCTGAAATGGTTGCTGGAATACTCCACTATGATGCTCTAACCTCATCTTCAACTCCTCCCTCATGATATTCTATCAAATCTAAAATGTTAAACACTGGTGAAATATTCAGCTCACTAGGCAACTCAACCTCATATGCATTTCCTGAACCATGCTTCTTCAGTATCTTACATGGTCCAAACTTTTTCATTTTCAATTTGTTATATATACCAACTAGAAATCGCTCCTTCCACAAATGAACCATGATGTCATCTCCAACCTGAAATTCCTTATGCCTTCTTTTCTCATCTTCCTTAGCCTTATACTACACATTTACCTTGGTAATGTGCTTCCTCACCTCCTCATGGATGTTCTTCAAATGTTCTACAAAATCCTCAGCTTCAGAACTACTTATTTCTCCTTTGTCTATCTTCCTCAACTTAGATGCATTTCTGGGACTACTTCCATAGACAATCTGTGGATGATGCGATGAACTAAACTTCAAATCTTCACTTTCTGCTAGTGTCATTCTGTCTGCTGTATTATTTGGCAAACTAGCTCCTAGAATCAAATCCATCTGATGACTGATCTTTCTTACTAGTGGTAATCCATTAGGCACATTATCAGATACAATATCCTGAAACTCATTCAATAATTCTGCAACTTCTACAGGTACATCTTCTACTTCCTCTTTCCTAGCCTTTGGAATTAAGGTGAAACACATATGCTCATACTGCATACCATCTGAGAAATTTCCTCTATCAACAAAAGTTATTCTTGCATTACCACATACCTTTTCTTCAGTCTCCTTCAATGGCTTTAGCTTATGTCACACTCCATCCTTTGTCAAGGAATAGGTATTCGCACGACCATCATGTACAACACATCTGTCAAACTGCCAAGGTCTACCCAACAACATATGACATGCATCCATAGGTATGATATCACATAGTACCTCATCATGGTACCCACCAATCTTGAACTTTAATAGGCATTGTTCACTAACCATGACCTTGTGGTCATCCTGCACCCAGGCAACCGGATATGGATGTAGATGTTTCTACCTCTTGAGCTTCAACTTTGTCACCATCTCTTCTGACACCAAATTATCAGTACTACCACTATCAATAATCACATCACAATACTTACCCTCACACTTGCACCTGGTGTGAAACAGGCTCCTTCTTTGCTCAGGTTCATTCTCACCACTCAGCAGGACTCTTCTGTTAATCAACATTTCTCCTCTTTTAGCACCTTTAGATTTTGATGATCTGGCATCTTCATCTACATGTGCAACTGTCGCCAGGCCTTCATTCCTCCTATCTATCCTTCCTTGGCATTGAGGACATTCAAATGCCCTATGACCTTCTTCTCCATAGTGAAAACATGTTCCATGGAAGCCTCCTCTTCCAAATCCTTGTCATCTTCCTCTTCCTCTCTGATCTCTATTATTCTGATCATGGAAATGATTGAAATTATCTCCTGTCTGATTCTGACTATTACTAGCCTCATCTTTATTTTTTAGATCTTCATTTTGATCTCTATATGATTGTCCACCAGATCTTCCATCACGACCTCTTTTGCTTTGTCTTCTCTCAAACTTCTTGTTCAACTTTTCCTCTACTTTTAGGGAAAGCTGGTATGCCTCTTCAATACTATTCATTCAAACCAGATTCAACTCCTCCTAAATGCTCAGCCTCAACCCATTAAGGTAACGGGCAACTTTCTCCTTATCAGCTTCTGCATGGCCGACTATGATGGGGATTCAATAGAACTCCTCTGTATAATCCTGAACAGATCTTTCTAGTTGCTTCAAACTCTACATTTTCTTCAGTAGGTCAAGCTCATAATCAATAGGAATGAACTTTCGCTTCAATTTATCCACCATCCGATCCCATCTTGTGATTTTATCCTTTCCTCTTTTATTTCACTCCAATTGAATCTCTTGCCACCAGATCTTCGCATGACCCTTCAGTCTGGCCTTCACAAACTTGACCCGATCAGGATCCTCAATATCTTCATACTCAAAATATTCTTCACACTCATTGATCCAGTCGATCAATTCTTATGGATTAAGATTTCCAAAAATGTCAAAACCTCAACCTTAGGTCTTTTCCCAATCTTGAAAATGGCTCGGAAAAGTCGTTCTTCTTCTTGATTCAAAACTTTGACTTCCCCTTCCTGATCAGAATTTCCTTCTCCTTCGACTTCATCCTCACTTTCATCTCTAAAATTAAGATTCATTCCTCTCCAAATCTCCTCTTGCAATGCTCGCACTTGTCTCTGTAGTTCCCTAACCTCAGGTGTTACAACACCAGCTCTTCCACCACATTCCCTTCGTGGAGGCATTTTGGCCCTACTTTCTGAAACCCTAAACATAGTCCTGGTGCAAACTACCTCACAGTCAGTGATCTGTTTACATAGAAACCCTAACCAAGGTCCTGGTGCAAACTGCCTCATAGTCGGGAATCTATTTACACGGAAACCCTAACCCACGGTCCTGGCGCAAATTGTCTCATAGTTGACGATCTGTTTACATACTCAGGAACTCCTGCTCTGATACCACTTGATGAAGGGTGCTCCCCTTAATACCACAAACACATAACAGAAACAAAGAAACAATAACAATATGCAAGAACAAAAAATAGGCTTCTTATTATCTCCACAAATGTGGAATTACAAACTTTCAGAATTACAATATGCAAAGCCACATGAGCATTCACTTACAATATTTTGTAGGACAAAGCCTCAAATCAATACCCAGATCTACTACCCTGAACTATCCCAAACTATTCTGAACTGCCTAAGGCAACACTACAACCTTCCTTATATAGGCAATTTTCCACCACCTGCGAAGGTTCTAGAATTTTAGCCAATAAGGCCGACCAAACTTAGAATTATTTTATTTTTCATTTTATTACATCAAAGTCAGCTCAAAATAACTTTTGAAACCTGAACAAAAATTTTGAAGGAAATTTATTTTCCACCATTTCAAGTGACCCAACTTTTGGAGACCATAAGTCATGACCCATTGACCCGATCGACTATTATAACCGCATTTCGGAAAGGGCATGAAGTGCTCTACAACACTTGAATAAGAAAGCTTCATTCAACCAAAGTTTTGACCTCATCCGGGGCCTCTAAAGCCTTCAAAATTGAGCTTGAAGTTTATGTACCCTGTTTTCAATACCAAAATTTTTCAATATCTTCAAGACTAGACTTGATCCGACAATGAAACTTTATTAGCAAGCTAATACGACCAAAACGAACCTCCACCTATGAAATCAGAACATTTTGAGATCGTATGAAAAACTTACTAAAAATAGTAAATTTCCAAAAATAGCAGCTCTGCACAAGATAGCCCTTATTGGAAAAAAAATAGGAATATTTTTGGGTGATACAAGATTGCTCTTACGCCCAGGATGCTCTTGCATCAGTTCTAAATATAGTAAACTATGTACATTGGTCCTATTTTTACTAATAGATAATGATAGAGTTATTTTTACATGCATATTCATAGTTTTAATTAATAGGTCTCATTGTTAGATATATGTTTTTTTAATAGTTAATCAAAGTCAATATTACTTACATCTATATTGTTTCATGTCAATTAGATACTAAGTTAGTTGATTAATGATAGTTTTAAAATCAATTATTCTTGTAAATTACATGAAGAAATAACTACTATTAAATATAAAATTATGTAATTAATATTTAATTATAAATGATATTAAATGATCATATTGCATAAGCTCATATATCTAGATTCAAACCACTATTTAAAAAAACCATGAAATAGGATAAAAAATCCATCAATAAGATAAATTACATAACAAACCCTAGAATAATATGTATCCTAATGTCCATCATATCAACTCATGATATATATAATAACACAAAAAATTCCTTCTCTAACAAAAAGTCCAATTAATTTGATAAGAATTCTTGATAATGCAAGTCCTACTCTAACAACAAGTCAAAATAATATGACAAGAATTCATGATAATACAAGTCCAAATAACATGATAACAAGTCTCGATGACTTATATAATAGGTGCCATCATAAAATGTCCATCATATAAAAAGTGGTAATAATGTATGTGATAGGTATAATCTAACTCTTCTCATAAAGTTGATCTGCAGTCCTCTTCACTCCATGTGAAGGTGACTGACATGCACCATCATCACGTGTGTTCTCATGAGTACCCTCGTCCCCTTGTACATTTTTAAAAGATCATATCAGAAGACTATGTGTGTTTAATTCAAATGACTGGCATAATTCACTTAAAAAATAATTAATATTAATTTGAACATTTTGAAAATTTTCCATGCATCCATTCTTAGTAATTCCCTCAATGGGACATGGAGGTCCTCTCCCAGCTACATCAAAGGTGGATGCAGTCAAGTCCTATAAAATCAAACAGTACAAAATTTTGATAATCCACCTGTATAAAAGATAGGTACATAGTAGACATTGAAAAATTAATTTTAATCATGATCACAAAGGACAATGTTGATGGCTTCATTTAGCTTAATCTTTTAGCCATGCTAAGAGTCATGGTGGTGTCAGCCTGAACAACATATATAAAGCATGAAACAAACATAGAGTATATACATTAATTTTAAAGTATATATAACTTGACTATACATTTATGGAACAAAAGCATGTACATTAGGTTTGTGACACATAGCTATTGTCCCTGATGGGTTAAGACATAAATGTGATGTAGCATGCGACAATTCAAAAGCCTAAAATTGTAAAAAAATAAGTATGATTCAAAGTTGTACATAAATTAGTAAGCATATAAACACTTAAAATTAATGTTCATGGAAAACATACTATGGGTATATGGAAAGGAGTCTCGGTGACCGATGGTGGAGAGCATGAAGCATTTCCAATCTTAGTGTTACATGAACCACCACAAAAAAATGCAAAAAATACATGTCAAACACGTTAGTAATTCATTTTTTAATTGTTTAAAGTTTAAATGTACTTCAATGTATCTAGATCAAAGTGCATACCATGAAGGGGGCACCGAGATCTCAAGGTGTGGATGTCATATGATGATGTTCAATGAATGAAGTAGTGTCAACTCTCTTCTTCTCACCAAAAAATTGACATGTTATGGTTGATATTTGTATAAATATGAATTTAATATTGCACTATAAATTATAATTAAATTTACCTCTGCAGGATGAGAGAGATGATTTTCCATAAGATTTTGAAGAGAGTGGAAGAGTGTCCACTTGATATTATCCCATACTAGTAGGTATGACAAGTATTATTTTCCCATGATTTAATAGAGGTGCTTTCTCCTTTGCTTCTATTTTTTTAGGAGGTGATCCTTCTTTGTTATGAGGAACCATTCATCTACTTGTTTAGGATTTCTATAGATGTATGCTAAGTCTACGGGAATAGTAATGTCAATTCCATTATGAGGAAATTTAATGCATTAGTGATATGTAGAAGGAACTACTTGCATTGCATGGATCCAAGGATGACCCAAAAGTGTGTTGTATGCCTAAGGAATATCCAAAACTTGACAAATGATGTCCCACTGAACATGACCTATCCAAATAGGAAAGAATGCCATGACTTTAGAAGAATTTTCCTCTTCATTGTATGCTATTCTTTGATTTTTATTTTACATCGATGATCAACAACTAGCTTTGATAAACCTAGAACTTTAACCAAACTGAAAGGTTAGATGTTCAAATCTATGCCTCTATCTATTAGAATGTGCTTAACTCTATACCGATGGATAGTGACTTCAATATGGAGGGGCTTATTGTGAGGATGGATGACAAATGTGTTATCTTTTAAAAAAATAAATAGATAATGTGGTGAAGTGAGGTTCCCGACCATGGACTGGAACTTATCAACATCTATCTCCTTAGATACGTTAGTTGCAAGAAGTGCTTGATCAAGGATCTCTCTATGAAAAATAAATATTTCAAGTACCTTAAGTATTGAGATCTATGCTAAAGTGTGTTGAAGTTATAAGTCAACTAGATTAGGATCCTGTGTAGTTGACAAGGTAGTTATTTTAGTTGTTGAGGTTGATGCTTTCTTAGAAGTAGAGGAGGAAGACAAAACTTCTCTTGGAGGAGTGATTTTTTCTTGAGAGAAGATTACTGTATTAGATGATTCATCTTTATCTTTTCCCTTAATGTTGATAGTATTGATGGTATGATTGGAGAAGTCAAGCATGTTGATAACATTATCATTGTTAGAATAGGTGTAGGAAACCTTGTTATCCTTTTCCTTAGAAGATTGCCCTTTCTCAAATTTAGGAAAAGGCTCTTTGAAAGCCTTATGATCATTGTTCACTTGTGGGAATCAACCAAAATAGTCTCATTATCAATTAAATCCTAGATAAGATTCTTAAGCTTCATGCATTCATTAGTCTTGTGATCTATGTTGCAATGATAATCACAACAATGGTTGTTGTTCCACCATTTAGGATTTATCTCAGGATCATAAGGTCATGATTTATCAGGAAAGGTAATGATCTTATTAGCTAAGAGCATCCTCAAAGCATTCTCAAGTCACTCTACAAGAGGAGGAAAATTTATCTTAGGCTTTGAGGCCCAAGGCCTATCAGTTTTAGATCCTATTGAATCATTCTTGTTATCTTTCACAATGGTAGATAAATTGAAAGTTGGGTATTTAGTAGTGGTAGACACTAAAGTTGCACCCACGATTTTGTCATTGACAATATCTTTGGTCTTGTTCCAGACTTTATTTTTATCTTTTTTATGTTGGTTGTTAGAAGAGGATTTATGCTCTTTAGATTGAAGAGTGATATCACCCTTAAGTAAAAGAAAATCCTCTATGTGAATAGATGATTCAACTAGTTTATCAAATGATGCTTGAATTTGAATTTGTAATGCATAATTCATTTCAAGAACCAAAGCATTGATGAATATATCAATATTTTCAGTCTTAGGAATCTAATGAGGATAGTGTGAGTATATCTTTCTCCATCGTTGGAGGAAAACTAAAATGGATTTACCTTGATGTGGTTTTATATTGTATAGGTCAAGCATAGTGATATCATGTTGGATGTTATAGGAGTATTGTTGAATGAATCTTTGCACTAGCTGGTCAAATGATTTGAGAGGAGGAGGTAGTTTAGTGAGCCACTCCATAGCTTGATCACTAAGAATCCTAGGAAAGAGTCTCATAAGATGATTTGATTCACGGAAGAGCTCCATGCTTAGTGCAAAAAATTCCCTAATATGATCATGAGGATATCTGCTACCATCATACTTTTCATACTTAGGAAACTCAAAATTTTTAAGGAAAAGGAGCCATGTATAGATCTTTTTCAAAAGAAAATGAGAAAATAGCCTCAAGAGAAAAGGATGTTCTTGGTTTTTCTTTTTCCTTTTCTAAGTGTAGCATTTGTTTCATCATCTCTTCCATATGATTCTTCATGATTTCCATTTCAGATGGTTTCTCTTTCTTAATTAGATTGTCAATGTCAAAGTTGTGAGGTAGGTTAACTCCCTGCAAAGCCAAGTGAAATAAATATTGGTCTTTGTTTTGACTTATGGTCAACTTCATAAGTCTTTGTAAGCATTCATCTTGTTGGAGAACTAAGATGTCTTCCTCAGTTATTTTTGTTATCTGAATCACCACCTTGTGAACCATGTGATCCATGTTTAGTATGTTGAGAGCTATGTTGTGAGCCATGTCTAGAGTTGGGACTCTCTTGGTTGTTTTGTCCAAATTTGTTGTCACCCAATTATTTTAGGAATTCCTCAATCCTCTTGTTTCGTTCTTCCATATGATTGGAGTGTAAGAAACACTATGTGCCAATCTAGGAGAGGATAAGGTAGATTCACTAGAGATGTTAGAAAAAGGTTTAAAACCCTAGGGTATAGGATCCTCTTTAGATGATTTTTCAAAGGTAGCTTTGATTTTCTTTCCTTCTTAGATTTGAGATCTAGTTGTGACTGACATAAAAGAAGATTGTCAAAATCTAAATAGGATGACTTAGGACATGACTTGATGTTAAAGCTAGGTAAGTAAAAGTGTTCACTTGTCCAAGGTGTAAGAGTGTAAAAGAGATATAGAAAAGATAACTTTCCACAAAATGTCCAAGTTGCAAGTAGGTCCTTATGTATGACACTTGTAAACAAGCAAGAGATAGGATAGAGCATCCAAGAGATCTGATCAAAGAGATGGTGGACAAGTGAACATTCTACTAGTCAAGAATGTAGTCAAAAGACCAAAGTTATCTTTTCTAGCAATAGGAAATTACTAACATGTTGGAATGTACCAAATAATAAGATGAGATAAGGATCACAATATAAAATAAATGTTGACAAAATTTTGATTCGAAGGATTGCAAAGTTGATTGACAATTTTGGAGAATTTCCTAGACAAGGTTTGTTTTGAAAGCAAGTAGTGTGAACAAGCAATAGTCTTCAAACAATCCAACAAGGGAAAACAAACCTTGTGGATACAATCAAATATGAGGTCTTGCAAGGTATATCAATGTGTCAAGTTTATCAAGTGAATGTTTCACAAATGTTTTAATGAGTCTTAGCACATTAAAGAACATCAAGAAACAACTACCTAAGGTCAAGAAGGAAGTGTTTCAACCTTTTCCCAAAATTTGGTACTCCTTCACCTCACACAAAGTGATGTTGTCTTTGTCATAGATTTTCATCCAAGGAAGTACATATGGTGAGTATCTTTGGGTGATCCAAGTAAATTTCACTTGGATCAATCCTTACACAAAGGAAGGCATGTGACCTAAAAGGATAGCCTCTAAGTCCTAAGGTGTTTCATAAAGATCCTTGTTCATGACTACCCCTTTTAGTTTCAAAAGTGAAATTAAGGCCTATAGCCCTAATAACCCAAGATGCATAGTCTCACAAGTAATATTTAGACCTCTTAACCCTAAACAAAGTGAATGTACTCCTCTTGTATTCTTCTAAACAAGATTTAGATGAAGAAGGCACTGCAAGTGCCCAATCAAGTGTAGTCTTTCTTAGCAAGATTTAGGCAACAAGGCCCTACACATGAAGAAGAATTAGGAATAAAAAATAGACAATTATTCCCTCTATTTAGATGAAGGAAGCATTTGATTATAGTGGGGTGGAGTTACCTAGCTTTTGTTGTTCTCCACTTCGGTCGTTCCCAAATCATTACTCTCTTGGTAGGCCTTCTAAAGGTAAATGTAAGAAAATAAATAGATAGCTAGTGGAGGTTTAGATTTCTGATTTTCATGAGGAAAAGAGCATACTCTCCTACTCCATAGTGTCTTCCAAAAACATCAAGCACGTGTTCATTTACCCAAGACTATAATTGCAAGTGATTAACTAAGTAGGTCAAGGTTTATGATTTTACAAAAGGAAAAGAGCATACTCTCCTATTACCCAACCAACCACAAAAACAAGAAGCCTTCTAGTTAAGCTAGGTTCCTAGAAATTAAATGTAAGAAAACACAATGTTGATTTTTATCTCCAAGGCAACCTATAAGACAAATAGCATTAGTAGTTTCAAGATTGAGTATTTGACAAGCGTCCTACATCACAAAATATTAGTAGGTATGAAGATATTGATCTCTTTTGACAAGAAACTCTTACAAAACCATAAGGTAGGGCACAAAAGTATGCAAATGGAAGCAATAACTCTAGAAGATCACTTGTTAGTTGTTGTTAGAAGATTAGAGAATCTAAAAATGCAAGAAAAATCAAGCAACCTCAACTAGAACTCGGACTATGAAAGAAATTAAATCTAGGTGATAGTTAATCAGTCTGTTAGAAAATTGTACGATAGACCATAAAGAAGTCAGACAACATTTCAAGTCTAGACAATATACCTTAGAGTACCAGAATGATACTTCTCTGTAAATAAGGTGATATTTCAGAGAAAGATAGAATGATATTCCAAAAAATGGGAAGTTTCGCTTGGCAGTATGCTGGAATGTCGCCTAGGTATAGAATGAAGTATTGTATAATTATTTAGCCTACCAAATCAAAGTGATGAACCTACAATAGAAAAGGATGGAAAATATAAGAAATGGAGCTAAATTTTAGAAATGAGCCCCACGGTGGGCACCAAAGATGTGTGATCAAAAGTGTGACACACTTCTATGAACCATTACACTTGAGGGGATCCATGGAAGAGGAGATCTCAAGAAGTGGTTCTTAGCTTCCTAGTTGAAGAGAGTTTAATCATTCTCATGATGCTCATCAAATTGGCATAGAGGATGAGTGACTTGACTACTCCAAAATGGAAGATTCAAATATGCAAAGCTAGAGATGAAGTTAAGAATGCGAGAATGCAAGCTAGAATGAGAGAATAAGATAAGAATGGACGCAAGAAACTAGTAATCTAGAATGAAAATGCAAGAGCTATTCTATTGAAGCAATGCAAGAAAAGAAACTAGATTAACAATGCAATATTTAAGCTAGAAATGAAGCTAAGCTTTCAAATGAAATGAAAAGTTTATTCTAAGAATGCAAGAGAATTAGAATGCAAGATACAAAGTCTAAGATGATCTAGATAGAAATCAAGATTTGGACTTAGAATATGAAAGATTACAAAAATTAGGGACCCTTGAGCAAAGAGAAGATCTTCCTTTTAAAGGAATTGCCTCAAGAATGGAGGTGGAGATTAAGAGGCAATATAATAAGTAGTTGACATGAAGAGACAAAAGGAGATGCAAGGTTAGGTAGAAATGAGTGGTGATGATTAAGAGACAAAAATAGATGTTAGGTAGAATAGGATAAAATAACACTTTTGAAAGAACAAATCCATTTTAATTGATAATTAATCAAGATTAAGTATGTGTACACATGTGAATATGTTCTTTAATAAAAGTGTAGGAACTTTATATTAAAAGAAAGATTACAGCAATTAAATAAATATCCAAGCTCTAGAAATTAGGCCATAGTATAAACTTGATATATGATTTTTTGATTTAATTATGCAAAGGGGATTTTAAGGGTTACCCTACACAATTATGTCTAGTAAAGAGACAATTTAATCGAAAGGGGATTCAAGTTCTACTAGACCAATTTTAGGTGATTACGGCATGAAGCAGTGAATAATCATAGCTAAAGATAAGATTTTCTAACAAGTGCCCCATTGAATAAAATAATATCAACTAAGTGTCTCACTCAATAAGATAAATGAAAAAATGAAAGGATACATGAAACAATGAATAATCATAGATAAACATAAGATTTTCTAATAAGTGCCCCACTGAATAAAATAATTTATACTAAGTGCCCCACTTAATAACATAATATATACTAAGTGCTCCACTGAATAAAATAATATCAACTAAGTGCCCCACTCGATAAGATAAATGACAAATGAAAGACTACATGTAGTGAGTAATCATAGGTAAAGATAAGATTTTCTAATGAGTACCCCACTGAAGAAAATAATATCAACTAAGTGGTCCACTGAATAAGATAAATGACAAATGAAAGGTTGCATAAAGAAATGTGTAATCATAAATAAAGATAAGATTTTTTAATAAGTACCCACTGAATAAAATAATATCAACTAAGTGTCTCACTCAATAAGATAAATGACAAATGAAAGGCTACATGAAGTGAGTAATTATAGGTAAAGATAAGATTTTCTACTAAGTACTACACTGAATAAAATAATATATTCTAAGTGTCCCACTGAATAAAATAATATCAACTAAGTGTCCCACTGAATAAGATAAATGACAAATGAAAGACTCTCAAGAAATAGTGAGCAATCATAGGTAAAAGATAAGATTTTATAATAAGTGCCCACACTGAATAAAATAAACGATAAATGAAAAACTGCATTAAACTAGTGAAGAATCATAGGTAAAGATATGATTTGCTAGTAAGTGGGCCACTTCATAATACTAACCACAAACTAACAAATGGCATATGCTTATCGCATTGCAAAGTAATGCCATATTCTTATCGCATTGCAAATAATATCAAATAGGTGTCTCACTCAATAAGATAAATGACAAATGAAAGGCTACATGAAGTGAGTAATCATAAGTAAAGATAATATTTTCTACTAAGTACTACACTGAATAAAATAATATATTCTAAGTGTCCCACTGAATAAAATAATATCAATTCAATGTCCCACTGAATAAGAAAAATGACAAATGAAAGACTCTTAAGAAACAGTGAGCAATCATAGGTAAAAGATAAGATTTTATAATAAGTGCCCCACTGAATAAAATAAAGGACAAATGAAAAACTGCATTAAACCAGTGAAGAATCATAGATAAAGATATGATTTGATAGTAAGTGGGCCACTTCATAATACTAACCACAAACTAACAAACGGGTAACAGTTAACTGGTTCTATCTATAAACGAGACAAGCTTGCAGCAAAAGATATACGTTGGTCATGCATAACTGAGAATAGCGCCAATGTCGTTTGCTTTGTTCTTTAATTAGGGGTTTTCCAATAATAATCAGAGTCCATCAAGTAGGTTCCAGTCGAAAGTAAGGTTCTGTGCAATCATGGCTGCACTGAGCATTTTGAGCTTAGTCCTAATCACAATCCTCTTATACTCCCTTTCCATTAACTGTTGCGATGGAGGAAGGGTGGCCAGTTATTACAGAGTGGAATTGATCCCGCGAGAGTCTGCTCTGTCTCCACTGATGAAAGCCCACAACTTGACAAAGCTTCAGCGAGTGCAGTTATCACTAGAGAGGAGCAAAAGACGGATGGAAAGGCTGCAAGCCATGGCAAGAGGATGCAACATTAACATCCCAGTAAATGCTGTAGCAGTGGATGGCGGATTCCAACATTAACATTAGCCATGGAAGGAGGGACCCCTTAACATTAACATTAACATTAGCCATGGCAAGAGGGACCCCTTGGAAGAGGTGTCCTTTCGCACCCGTCTCAGCTTGTATCCGCGGAGGATCACGGACGTCACTTGCTGTGCTTGGCATATTCTAGTGCAGGGCCTGAAGGTGAAATGTCCATATTTGGAAATACTCAGCACGATAATTTCAATATGATTTATGATTTGGGCAAGAACAAACTCTCATTTTCTCCTGCCATCTGTGACAATCTGTGATCTCTTCCTTTAAAATTGCAGTCTTGAGGTCGATATGTAATAAGGCGATGTGTAGACACATCTCTAGGTCAATATGTAATAAGTCGATGTGTAGACATTTAATAAGTTGATTTCTATTATGGATATCGATATTTTAGGCATTGTCTATAGTCTTGATAAGGAATTTGTGATTCCATCGACATCATAGGTTCCATCTATCTATCTATTTATCTATCTATCCATCTATTTAGAATTTGTAGAAAAATTCACAAAATTGCTAGTTTACATCATCTTCACATGTATAATAGTTTAACTATGATGATATGGTAAAACTGTTGATTTTATGGTCCTAATTTGACAAAAAAGTGGGACTCTTTATTATATCATGACATTAGACCACATTACCATTGGAATTTACCATATGAAAATACCTCTTTAATTGAGATTAAGTTATTTTATAAGATATCTAAAAGAATGGGGTAGATATTTGAGAAGGGAGAAATGATAGGGGGGATTTAGGCACACCAGTGTGCAATGCAATAGATTTCATCTACTTTCAATTATATCTAACATCACAGCATGAAAACAACTAAGGAAAGTCACTAAAATAAGGTAGTTGTCTAGAGAGGATGAGTTACAATTCATACCAAAAATTATATTGTAAGGACGGACTTCAAAATATACATTTGAGAATATAATAACATAACATAATATGAATGAAGACTATAGATTGTAATCTATTTTTGTTGGATGTTATCATCCATTCAAAAACTAGTATACAAATCAAGAAAAGACATTAAGAAAATAAATTTGAACATGGCATATGAGAAATTTTCTAAAAATTATTCATTCCAAGATCCAAAAATACAAATAAATATTATTCACAAGTTTTCATACTGCTTGGGACCCCTTGACGACGACACCAGCATTAGCTCCCTCATTCTAGGCATTGCTCGTCTTCCTGGCAACTTCCAATCTACTCCTTTCACTCGAGTGAATGGACCCAATTACGATGCAAGTTTCTACTATCTTGACTTGCATGGGATCAGCGTTGGCAGAACGATGATTAAATACCTGGCTTCAATGTTCTGAAATGGTGGGCTGATAATCGATTCAGGAAGTACGCTTACTAGCCTGGTGGATCCTCCGTACAAGCCCTTCCTGATGGATCGTCTATACAACTCCTACAAGGAATCCATGATTCCATCGACATCATGGGTTCTATTTATCTATCTATCGATCTATATACCTATCTACCTAATTATCTATCTATTTGGAATTTGCTAAAAAACTCACAAAATCACTAGTTTGCATCATTTTTTAACTTGTTATAGTTTAATTGCTAAATGTGTCCAAGATTTATGATCTAGCGAAAAATGTTGATTTTATTGCCCTAATATGACCAAAAAAGTGGGACTCTTTATTATGTCATGATACTATACAACATTACCATGGAAATTTACCATATTAAAATACCTTATTACTTGAGATTAAGTTACTTTATAAGACATCTAAAAGAATGGGGTAAATATTTAAAAGGAAGAAATGATATGGGAAACTTAGGCACGCTAGTATGTGTGTGATAGATTTTGTGTAGTCTTAGTTATGCTTGACATTACAATATGGAAGCAACTAAGAAACTCATTAAAATAAGGTATTTGTCTAGAGAGAGTGAGTTATAGTTCGTACCAAAAAATAAATTGCAAGGATGGACTTCAAAATATATATTTGAGAATAGAATAACACTAAAGTAATATGAAGAAAAATTACAGGTACACTTGAGAATAGAATAACTCTCTCTCTCTCTCTCTCTCTCTCTCTCTCTCTCTCTCTCTAACACTAGACGCATTAAATATGTTTTATCGACATGCATACTAGATATAACATTTTATGAGAAATCTAATTATTACTCACCTTCAATCCTCAATCACATCAAAAAAATTATCAACACATCTTTAATATAAACTTAGTTAAGTAGGTTGACATGTAATCCATTAGAAATATATACATATATTCTCAATGTATGTACATGTATATACATAAATTAAATAACATCTATCAGTAGACTAAGCTACCTTACTACATTATAATTAGTTTAAATTGAGAATCCATTAATGAAGACATTATGTCCCATAATTTATGTTGTCAATATTAGTAAAGATGACTATAAATCTACTTGATATTGCATTCTTTTCTAAGGGAGATGTTACAAAAGCCAAGAAAATATCTTGTCTTTAAATAATATTTTAATGCTAAAGAAACATAGCTAGCACAATTCTATTTATTCATATTTCTAATCTTGATAGTATTATGAGACTTTATATCAAATAATATTATTAGTCGCTGTAATTTCTAAGTCTCTATGTATGGGTACTTTTCAAATTAATAACATTATTGTGGATATTGGCTAAAGCCTATGATAGAGTGGATTGGAAGTATCTAAGGAAAGTGTTGTAGAAATTTGGTTTTAGGCCTAAAATAATTCAAATGATAGAAAAACTTATCTCCACAACTTCATTTGTCACTACTACATAAGGGGTGGTTTTAAGACAATTTTTGAGACAATTTTTAAGTAAATTGTCTAAACTTGAGACAAAACATATTGTCTTGAATATTGTCTTTAATTGAGCATCTTAAATTATTGTCTTAAAAATTTGTCTTTGTAAGACAATAAAAAATAATAGTCTTGTTGTCTCTTGAGAGAATTTCAATTGTCTCTATAGAGGTGATATGTCTTTGATTTCAATTGTCTCTAAAGACAATATTCTCATTAGAGACAATATCACTTTTGTCTATTTATAGATGTGATATAAAATAATGGATTTTAAAAAAACCCACTATTCAAAAAAATCAATATTCTTAAATGTAAATTACAATATAATTGACTAATTTATGTTAGGACATTATGGAATTGAACCACCAACCTCCTCCATGAGCAGGTGCTCTTCCATTGAGCTAGAACCCTTTAAAAAATAAAAATATCTTTTAGAATATCAGGAATATTGTTGTCTAACATATTTTTTGCAATGACCATTATATCTACTTTGGTTTCATGGTCATGCCATTTTTTTATGCATCAGGCTCCTTATAACACTTGTAGATTCTGAAAATTAGCTCTCCTCCAAACCATTTGATTGTAAAAATTCAACAGCATAGAAAAACATAAATAACCACAATAAAATAACACAATTCACTTAACTTATCAATCATGAAAAATGAAATTGCAAGAAATGTTTTATTTTGAATCCGGGCTATTTTATTGCAGAAAATACTATTTTATTGACAAATTCAGCATAAAAAAGGGGATTTACTATGATAGATACACTATTGTGGTCTTACTCACTCTTTTTTTCTTTACCAAGCCTATGAAATTTTCATGCCCGATGTTTCAACAAAAAACATCAATCCAACAAATTTGGGTAGAAATCCTTCTTTGTGAGTGGTGATTCCACTAGCTACAATTTCCTTTGACTTCTATACAGATTTCCAAAAATCACCTCTCTTCAAACTTGGATTGCAGTAGATCTCTTTTATTAGTTGGGTCTCTTCTTGAGAATCAGTGGCTTTAATTTCTAATTTTTTAAACTACAACAACCTCTTCATTCTTTTCCTTGCAGATTTATTTTCACTTGCTGACATTCTTTCTGATCACATATTGTTACCTCCATTTCATGCAAGTGAATTTAACAATTAAACTGACTCTAGTGAATAATGTGATCTCTGTCTTACTTGGTTATAAGCTCACAGGAGAAACAACCAACTATGGTAATGAGAAATGTGGCTCTTGCAATCTTTCTATAGATTTAACGATTTAACCTAGATAATTTCTCAAACAAGGCTTTGGTTTCATAGTCTAGCCATTTTTCTATGCATTAGACTTCATCATCATCTATAATATAGTTATCATCAGAAGGTTTCTTCCAATTTAATCATTTTCCAAGTGTTGTGGAAGAAAAATTCCAATCACATGTTGATTAGATGAATGTTCCAAGTCTACCAAGTGTTTTTCTGGAGAGAGGCATCATGCAGTGACTACTTACCAGAAATTGTAATAACCCCTTTTTCATGCACATACATGTGAAGAATTCAATGCCAAGTCAAGTAGGCTATATTTTGGAAGAAAGTTTCATGAAAATCTTGTAGTAAATAACCATATTAAAAACTTATAGATCCCTGATAGCTTCTATATCTCTAGATGTATAATATTCAAAAGTGTTATAATTTTCTATATAGAGAAAATCTAATGACTTAATGTAAAATTTAGTGCATATTAGATATATATACAAGAAAATCAAGTTTAAAATTTAGGAATCAAAGTTTTCAATATTAATATACATTACCACATCCATAGTGAACTAAAGTCTCATCCACTTTCTGCAGCTGTAGCAATATCATAATAGAGAAGCTCCTTTTCTCTTTCTATCAACCTAGTTGCTATTTCCATGACCTGCACATAAGAAAAAATTGTCTTTAGCTTGATTCTAAAAATCTTTCAAATTTTTAAAAGCTATTTTGTTATATCATCATGAAACATTAATATACTTTACAAGAAATGAGTCAACTATTATACGTTGTCCTTTTTTAATGATCAGAAATTTATTTGGAAGTATGTCTTAAAATTTTTACAAATTCTAGTCTAGAGTATCTCATCTTGCATTTCATCTTCTTAAAGATTGTTTAGCACCAGGAAAATCTCATACCATTATTTTATAGAAGATTACTTCAAACAAAGAAAATTCATAACCTCAAAATATACTAAGGTTGCACAAGATACTAAAAGGACTTTAAAAATTCATACAAAATTAGAATCCATTTTCAGAAGCCTTTGTATCCACTCATGATTGGCATAGATTGTATAATTTCTATTAAGTTTGATAATGATGTATGAAAATGAAATTTAATCAAACATTGGAAAACATATATTAAATGATTGTAATCTATATGGGTTCTCATACACTATTCCAACATGCTAATACAAATTCATTGGTTGATATTTAGACTATCTAAGTTCCAAAAGCCATGTTCCTATAGAAAACATGAGAATTCCTTCTTTATAAGATAAATATCCCCTATTTTCATGTAAATGGCCTATACCATGACACTTAGGAGATCGGGTTGACTACAATACGAACATCAAGCATATGTAATGATGTCACTAAGAATGTAAACTACTAGTCATAGGATTTGTACATGAGAAAACTACTATGTAGCATTGACAATAAAAATAAAACCAACTTTGATGCCTATTGAGGCATTATATGTCTTAAAGAGGCTGATCATAAATATTACATAGAATAATATATACTTCTTATTGAGAATATAAGAGATAAAAAAATTAAAGAAAAACACATGATGAAAAATTAAGAAACACAATAAAAAGGTTGAGCTCTTTCAAATTTAAAATAAAATGTAGTGGACAAACTACCTTGATGTGCATTGGTGAAAGAAGTACCGGCCTATTAGTAAATCACATTAATCCTTCAAACACTAGTTTTTCAAGTACATAATGATATACCTAGGAGGAAAAATTAAAACAAGACTGCATAAAGTTAGCTATAACAATAATTTGTGCAAACTATAAGCTATCAACGAAATGGTTGATCATGATGTTTTGAAGTATTAATTTGCCAAGATTCTTTTCACTAGGTTTTGAGCTGAATTTGTTTGTTTCTGCACTACTTCCTATTCTTGGAGAGAACCTCTCTTTGAAACATTTTGATGATGATAAGAAAATGCAAATTGTTATTGTGCTCAATCTAGTTCATTGTTGTTGATTTCCTATTAAAATCCAAGTTTAAGACAACCTTCTATGATGACCCATTGCCCATTAGTTAATAACTTAGGCAGAAGTTGGAATTGATACTTCTCAAATAAGATTTAGCTATGATGGTACAATTCAAGTGTTATAGTTAAGACATCAAATCATTCCCTCTAAGGAAGTTTATACATATGCTTCTTGATCAATATAGGAAAACATAACAGCCATGCAATAGCCACACAATTTTCTTAAAAGGCAATTAATTTATTGGTGAAGCTTTAAATAATTAATACTAGACTATAGATGTTAATGATGATTTCTATATATTCAATGGTAAAAATTACATCAAGAACATTAACTGTAAGACCAAGACTACATGAATAATTTATGTGACTTCTATCCAAAACTTAGGTTTTTCAATCCTAAACATCTTAAAGTTCTCAAGAATCATAGTAACCTAAAACAATTCATCCCCTCCAAATTGAAAATATACAACTTTTGGTGAAAAAATCCTATTGTTATGTGTCTATCAATAGGAAGAAACAAATATGTAAGGTAAAGTGAAGTAAAGCTTCACTGCCAAAACAGCTTCCTAAGACACCACCCAAAACAATATTAAACAAATATAAGATAACCATACACTCAAACACAAAGTTGAATGCTCAAAACTTGTCGGTTACCTGGGTGAAAAATAGAGGATTCTCAAGTAAAACCACTAATGGAATCATTGACTGTAATCCAAATGTAGTAATCAGCACTGCAAGAGTTAAAATATTAGCATAGTGGTGCAAGCGAAATGTTAGATTTTCTTAATCAGCATTGCAAGAGTTAAATTATTAGCACATTGGTGCAAGAGGAATGCCAGATTTTCTTATCAATGACAGGTGCATGAAGAACCTCCTCTCCAAGATCATGAATCTATCTCCACCCAATGCCATATACACTTTTTTGGTATTAAGAGAAAATATGGATAGATTGCACATGGAACCAGGGAACCATGCACCAAACTTAATCACTCATAATCAGTAGCTGTGATTGAATCAAAGGCCTACAAATCAAACTGATAAGTCAATTAAATCATAATATTTATACCCTTTGTACAAAACTCCTAATTTCTCTATATCTCCCAAGAAATTATAAAGTTTTATAAAATGATCTTATTCTTAAGATTTTTTAATTACTGGGTTTGTACTTATTTACAACTTAAGTAAAAAAAATGGACATATAACCTTACCTTGCAGGTCCCATCTCTAGTCTAAAAATCTCAACCATACATTTAGAAATTATCAAACATGGAAAACTATGTGCAATCCTCACTTAGGAAAGAGACTTTATCAACCTCTAAATAAAAATTACACCATCAAAATAAATACACACAGCTCAGTAACCCAATATCCAAGTGTAGTTCTCCTCCACCTTGTAATAAAAGATTTAAAGTAAAAATGGCTCATGACTAGACATTTATGTAACATCTTCAACAGTGAAAAGCAAAGGAATTTTGCAATCCTGGTTAAGAGGACTACAAAAAAAAATGCACCAACATATATCAATGGATAGATACCTGTTGATTGGTAGATGTATGGAAAAGAAAATTTTGTCCTTCATCATTGCCATACTCAGTAGTTTCACAACTTTCTTAGTATCATAGAAAACTGTACATCAGATTGATGGCTTCATCATAATTGACAGTGAATATTCATTCCCTGATGTACATAATCAACAATGTATAAATAATTCACTTGGATTTTTATGGTACACAGTTATGGGCATGCATCAAGTCTAGACTCTACGGGAAATCCCACTAATTGGAAATGTCTCTTCCTAGGAAAAAATGGATCAGATGAAAGTCATTTCCATGTATTCTTGCAAATATCATGAAAAAGGACATGAGTTTTTCTATAGGTAGTGATGTATATTTGATTTCCTAGGCCCAAGTAAACAAATGAGACATAAAATACAAGTGGTGCTGAGAAAACCCTGCAAATTTCAATGGGTGTTGTCCTGCCTTCCACCCATTCATTTCTAGCAAGAGCAAGCTCCCATATAATAATCCTTGTGGTGGAGTCTTCTATTTTAGCTTGTTCCATAATTCTTCCAATCATTAGAATCCTATCATAAGATTCAACCAAGCAGGGTGATGTTAATGAAGAAAGCATTTGTACTATCAACTCAGACCAATTTTCAGTAACCAGGTCAAAAACCACAACACCATAGGGGAGATATGTAATGTAATATAAGAGGTTAGTACACCATACTCCTAGATAAGACCCAAACTTGGCTTCTACCAATGGCTTACCACATATATATTCCATGATTTTTTTTATGAATCATAAACCTATGTCAAGAGCTCATATGTGTAAGGAATCATGTCTGGAAACCATTGTTCCATAATTATTCCAATCATTAGAATCTCATCACGGGATTCAACCAAGCAGGGCGATGTTAATGAAGAAGGCATCTGTACTATCAACTCACACCAATTTTTAGTAACCAGGTCAAAAACCACAACACCATAGGGGAGATATGTAATGTAATAGAAGAGGTTAGTACACCATACTCCTAGATAAGACCCAAACTTGGCTTCTACCAATGGCTTATCACATATATTCCATGAATTTTTTTATGAATCATAAACCTACGTCAAGAGCTCATATGTGTAAGGAATCATGGCTGGAAACCAATTTTCTCCAGAGACCATGATCCTGTAGCAATTATTTGAGGAATCCATTATCATGTTGACCTTGTGGATAAGGCTGAGTTGTAGCATTCTAGGTAGATGCCATAAGGTTTTGGTGATGGGATTGCAGATTGAAAGGACTCTCCATTCTGCAACTTGATTACCTAGGCAGAGGAGGCTCCCTGATACTGTTAAAATGGACGGACAACATGATATTTTCACTGATCCATTTTCTAGCTTTATACTATTCTTGGAAAGCCTTATGATGGTGTGCCATTTGTTCATTGATGGATCATAGTAATATGATGCTCTTTCAATTGTGTAGAGGATGAACCATGGCTTTGGAGTACAAACTCTTGATAGAGAAAAGTCGAATTTTTTTGATTGAACAAGAAAGTTCCATCTCCTGCAAACACAACGAAGATGAAGTATGCTTGTGAGGGCTAAATATGAGGAAATTGTATGTTAAATCCTCTGGTAGAGTACTCCAAATATTAGAAAGAGGCATGAACTTAAAAGGCTATGTTTCCTCCCCATGTGAGTATAAGTGGGGAAGGACACAAAAAGATAGGGGCATCCTTCGGTCTAAGCAGCTTGCTATCAAATTGAAATGAAAAGCTCCCTGATTTACAGTGACAGATAAATTGTGATCTTGACCACTGAATGCATTTTTTGGAGATATTAAAAATCTTTGATGAATTGGAAACAAGGTATCGATGTCAAGTTAATCACCCAATAAATAATTGCTACAGTCGAGTGTTTGATCTAATAATTAGAGGCATACAACAATACCTCACAACAGCATCGAGCATCATCAAGGGACATACATTAGTCCATAGAAAATTATAATATCTGGGAACCATCTAATATATTTGCATGAAGGAGTGGACAATCACCGTATGTCAGAGGATAGTTATTCTGAGAAATGTTGAAGGGAATTCATTTAGATGGACATGTGAGTAGAGTGCATTAATATTAGGAACACATTTCAGAAATTATCAATGATGAAGGAAACATGGTTAATACTATAGGAATCACGTCGTTGTTAAAGAATTATAAGAACCAACTATATCAGATGGACAAACAATGATGATAAAGTTTATATCTATGTGGGGTTAAATAGTTCATTGACTATCCTGTAACGACAATTATTAGTTAGTTGAAACTTTAAATATATTAAATATTCATGGAGCTGCAGAAGAGAATCAATATCTTAGCATTAGTCGGTATTGACTAATGTTATCCAAATCATATTTCAAATATGGCATTTAGCGTAAATGGTTCTAGTATGGATTGTTTATGTTGATAAATGGAGACTTGCGCATGAAGGATTTCACCTTCTGTTTATGGCTATTTACGATAGATTGAGAGCACAATACAATTCTTATTGTTGTTGTCTACATAAATAATATTCAAACTAAATTGAATGAATGTTCAGTCAATGTAAATAGCTAATAGTGAGGAGTGATAATTAACAGTAAATCAAAGGATTGACTATATTTTTCAAGTAGCTATAATCAATAAGATGACTTGTTAGATATAGCAAGAGGTGCAATAAGAGTCACAACTGTCAATGGAAAGGAAACTTTATCATATTCCTTAGGGCCATATCAGAGACATCTATCAAAAACCTTGAGAAGATTCATAGTATATCTTATCAATATATTAGGAACAATTTCTAATAGTTGGGAGGAAGCTCATTGCATGATTTATATTGTTCCTAAAAAATAGCAGAAGATACTATTTAGGTTTAGAATTACCACCCCAACTCAGGAGTTAGGGCTACATAGTATTTCTATCCTAAGAATGGAAACCTCCTCGAGTTGTGGGTGGACTCTGATTAAGGAGGAGTCTCTGGATTCTAGGTCAGTTCCTATTTGATATGGAATATCACCACTTGATTGGTAACTTAGCGAGAAAAGGGAAGAAGGAAACTTTAAAACTGAAAATAAATAGGGGTGATACACCAAAATGGATTCATACTTTGATTGAGAAATAAGACTACAATTCCAACTTATATATCAAAGGTTTGACACTTTAAATCTCTATTCAACATATAGGCTGAAAGATCTCATTACTAGGGTTGAACCACAAATAGCTTAACTAGTCAACAAACATATTTTTTCCAAATAAGGTTTGAATTAATGCTCACCCTGAGAAGGAATATTGATTCATTCACTTCTCTTGGATAACAACAAAATAGAAACTTGCAAAGAAAGATGAAATCAGGATTTTGAAATCAAAACTCAAAAATATGGGCCAATGATATCATATGCTTTATATTCCTCAAAATTTGACAAAGTGGTTACAATAATGATCTCCAAGGCATCGAGGAACAATAAGTTCACTTTGAGCCCTCTTCTCCAAAACTTGCAACCACTAAACTAATAAAGAAAACCAGTTTGATACAAGCCAAAAGCCTCAAATTAAAAAATGTAAGCCTCCTTTATCTATCCTAATTCAGCCAAAGATTATGCCCAGAACTTAGCCTATGAAGACTACTACTACAAATGCCTTAAATGTTAGCTTATAAAGGATAAAAATCCTTTTTACATTGTATTACCAACATTTACCTTATTTAAATTTTGAATAAAATTCAAAATTAACAAAACCTACACTACCCTAACTTAAGAAATAAATCCCTAAGTCTAAAAAATGCTAAGTGGAAGAGGGTCGACATGACTACTCTTCCCACTTTCATACTATGTGAATATGAGGTAATGAGGTGGCACTATTAAAATCTTGATGCCTACCAAGATGTGGACATCTACATTATTGATATTCAATGTTTCTTGCTACAGACTCCAAAATCTCAAACTCAGTGACATTATTCAGCTTCCTTGAGAAGAAATAGGAAGAAACCCTAGTTTGATAGTGAATCTCTATGAACAACAAGGCATTCGGCTTGAGTTTTACTTGGTATCCTCATGTTTAGTGTATTGAAGAACTCCCTAGCATTGACGGTAGTTTCATCTTTGAGCTTTGCGTGAATGGAGCCATAACTGGTGCTTTCTTTTTGGTTTCGAGCTATGAATTTGGTCTGAGTTTAAGCAACTCTCGGCCTCAACTGGTAAGTGATCTTGTGCTCCTCATTTAGACTATGGTTGAAACTTTGAGTCTATTTTTGTTTATGAGGGCCGAGATTGATGCCTTACTTATGGCTCCCCTTTTGGCTTGCAATTATGAATGAACAGCTCATGACATGTCACGGCTTGACATATTGGAGTCACACCTAAAATGTAACTCGGCTTTGATCTCCTCTATCATTAGTCACAACTTGTAACTATAGCTTTCAATCTTCACTTTATGTGTGTGGTCGAGACTGTTGCTTGATTTTTGGCTTGTGGGTTAATTCTTGGGCTAACCTTCATGGTTTAGAGTTTAAACAGTGAGTTACAAGCATGAACTCAGCTTTGAGTTCACTCTTCTTCAGTCTTGGCTTGACTGTTTAGCTCTTTGTTTTTACTTTATGTGTGTGGCTGAGACTCTAAACTTGAGCTCACTATGACTTCTCTTAGCTTGACTAGTAAGCCTCGACCTCTTCAAACTGGTAAAGTTTGGGCATGAAATTCATTCATTATTACCTTTTCCTATTGTGGGTCTTCGCATCTTGACAACTCCATGAATTGTGGGTTATCTCTAGTCAGCCTGACATATCCTAAGTTGTGACTCAGATATACGAAAATGTAACTCGACACTAGCTAACGCATCTTTGAGTCACAGCTTAAGACTCATAACGAGCTGTATGGAACTTGATGTCGAGCTTGGACAAGGAACACAAGCTATTACTACAAAAAGATGCAGATAAGTTTACTGTAATCTTCATTTATTTTGAAATCATGTCAACAGCCTACACCTCTCTACATTACTATTTTCTTCTTTCTCATTATATATAATATGGCTTAAGTAAGACCCAAAAATCGACTTTGAACCAGTGTAAAAAGATTTGGTAGCAAGCAAAACCCATTTTCATACACAACTCATGAATAATGTGTTGTTGCCCTGTCAGTTTAATAGAAACCAAAACAAACCATTTACTTTGAATACATTCATTTGGCTTTTTCGATTATGACTCCAATGAAAACTCTTGTAGTTTGTTCCTTAGTGCATTTGTAACCCTCATATGGTTCGGCTGCAGATGTTTGTTGAAGATGAAAAGTTATAGAAAAAATAATGATACTCACAGCTCGATAGATGAATTCATGGATTTTAAGGCCCAACTATATATGTTTATTATGTCATGCCTTGCAAGGGAATCGGGGAAGAGAACATAGATTCTCTTTGTAAAAGAAAACCTAAGTAATGAATTATGAAAAAAATTGAACTTTTAAAAGAACTATAAAAACAAAACATAGATTAACTTAGATTCCTCCAAGGTTCCCTTCTAATTAATGCTCAATTCATTTAAGTCCATTTAGTGTACAACAACTTGATTTACTTCTTAAGAAACTACGTCACAATATTTTTAGGTTCATTATAAAGAAATACAAAGTACTTTCAATTTAATTTTCCATTTAAATCCATCTATATTCCTAAGTATCCTTTTCTTTTTCAACATACATCATATGCATAAATTTCATGCTTTCCCTTTTCCTTTTTCCTAAGTCTACCCATTCCAAATACACCATTTTGAAATACATTAATGATTACATTACATTCATCTCCTCTCAGGAGGTAACAATAATTTTACATCATGAAAAATAAATACAAGTCTTCATTCTTTAAAAGTTGGAACATAAGTAAGCACAAATCTTTAAGCACTTCATCCGCAAAAGGTACCTCGATAAAATATTTAGCACCCAACCACATTGATACCAAAAGGCCCATTCCCCCCTACTAGGAGACAAACACCAAGGTCCATAAATAAAGAATAGCTAGGCCATACCTAGGGTTGGGTAACCTTTCCCAAATAACAAATGAAAAGAAGATCAAAGTATAAATCTTTTCCCCAAAGGTTCTAAGGCTTGGTAGAAAACTCTAAGCAACAACCTAAGTGAGTATCATCACATAGCCCTCACTCCTTGGGTTGTCTTGGTACTAGCCACTCCAGGCCCTGGCCCCCAAGTAGGCACATGCGAAACTAAATTCCTTTCGTACAGACAAGCACCATTCGATCATACCTACATATAGGTACCTTCTCCCACTCTCATCCATAGCCTTTACTTGCACTAATGGCATGGGCAAGGCACATATTAATATTTTTAGTGTTTGAACCCATTCCCATAAGTTTTAATTAAATTATCACTTGTTAAAATAACTCTTCAGTCGGTTATCCTCGTACTAGCCACTTAGGGCCCCGACCCCGCACTGAGAGCCGCTCACTTAGTGTTCTTATGTTTCTACCCTTAACCCACACATAGAAATACATCATACATGAAATAAAACACATCATAAACACTTTCGAGAACTTACATCAAATAATAGAAAAGAATAGGATAGTTTAGGCATGTTTAGGAAGAATTAGGAGCGGTTTAGGGAGATCTAGGATGGTCCTAATCTACCAGACAATCCTAAACCCTAACCCTAATTCCTACACACATCCTAACCCTATTAAGGCATCTAATGCACCATACAACTTTCATCAATAAGGAATGATCATATGTAAAGTTTACACAAGATTCCATATAGTTTATACAAAATTCCATATGCCTGAAATTTAAGTAAGTCTGAATTTTTAAGAAATCTCAAAATTAGAAGTTGCCTCTTAACTCCTATGAAGATGAAACCTATCTCAATCATCCTAGAAGGTACCTATTTCCTTTATACAAGTATAACTTAAAGTATAAGAAATTATTAGACTTATACTTAAATGTTATACTTGTATAAAGCCTATTTTTCCTCGGTTTGCCCTGACTGCTCGGTTTACACTAACAGTGGTCTACCTCAGTTGACAAAGCATTGGTCTTCCTCAGTTGACATAGGACTAGTCTTCCTTAGTTGATATAGCACAGGTCTTCCTCAGTTGATACAACACCAATCTTCCTCTTTTGACACTACGTTGGGCTGCCTTGGTTGACACTAACACCGGTCTGCCTCGGTTGACACAACACTTGGCTACCTCGCTTAACACTATCACTAGTCTACCTCGGTTGACATAGATACTAGTTGCTAGAAACTATAGAAATGATCGTCAGGTCTGAGTTATGGTTAAAATTGGGAGTTATGGAAGCTATGGTTTCCTAATCTGGGCACAACCCATTTGAGATATCCCGGTTTCCCTTTAGAAATGACCATCAACCCATCCTATCTATCCAACAAATATTTCCTAGATCTGGATGAAGAAAGGTGGTGCTCAAATAGATATGGAACCGTAGGGTTGAAACAAGAGTTCTATAGTCTGGAAGCACTCATGGATATTTTGAAACAAAAGGAGATAACAAGGAGAATACTAAGGAGTCTACAGACTCTTACAAATGCAGAACTATATACATACAATATGGGAAATAATTCCATTTAAGCATACTCCTAATCTCCAAAACACTAACACAGGCACATTGACATATATACATAAACATTTTGCAATCTATATCAACAACAAACACACAGAGAAACATCCATCTAGACTTTCATCATTTCATAATACAAAGGAGAGAGTTAACTCTCAGGATGAGTTCCAACCTGGAGTGCTGCGAAGATTCAGTTGATGAAGAAAGCTTTGATCCTCTCTAACTCTTCCAGCACTCCAAATACTTCTAGATGAAATCTCCAGCCTCTACCTGGAACAACCAAATGCTAATCTCAGAGAATAATGAATCCTCCCCTCACTAATATAATTTCCTACAACTAAAATGCTCAACCATACAATATTTCTTCTTGAACCCAAATTTCATATCCAACCCCCTCTCACATAGGAGATCTCTCTATATATAGATTGGGGAGTAGTTGCACAGGTATTCCAACTGATGCAACTATCCACCAGTTATTCATTAATAATATAGTTTGTAAAACTATTCCTGTGAAGTGATAAACAAATATTATTTAATAAGATTATAGTCTTTGTCTCCTAAATTTAAGGGTGACAAAATAGATAATATTATTTTTAGGAATAGTTTACTAATAACCATTACCAAATACATTTCCATTAAATGAAAGTAACATAGGTTTATTATCATCTAATAATAATAATTCCTTTCACACAATCAATTAACAATAATACATGTTTATATGTTTATATATATATATATATATATATAGACACACACACACACACACACACACACATTGCACCCATATTCTTATGTGTACATATACCATAAGTAAGGCACAATATTATTAATATTAAAATTATTTAAATATTATGAAACATATTATTTATTTATACACTAATCCACACTCTTTACAAAATACATTAGATATATATATATATATAAGGTAGCTACTAACATAAGTTAGAATTTACCACTATCATTAAAACATCTATTATTAATATTTCCATAGACATCTTATCATTATAAAACATTATTAATACCATATTGATATTAAAATCACATCAATAATATACTAACAAAATTGAACATATCATGGAGACAATTAGAGATACCACACTCAAAACCTCATTCTCAATGAATGAAAAAGACAAGAAACCATCTTCAAGGTCCACAAAGCCAACAAACTAGGAGAACACATAAATACATCATCCACATAAGGGAGTGACTCAGGAAATCCCCACCTAAAGGTAAAAGGATCAGAGGTAGAGTTCCTTCCTATGGAATCCTAGTGATATCTCCATAACAACAACAATGATCGAGGATTTTGAGGGATCGCTAAGACCTGTGAAGCTAGGTGTAGATGATACCCGATACCTGCAATCCTGCATCACCAGAAGAGATACATGTATACATATGGATATACAAATCAGATATATATGAAAACATATGACCAGGATCGATACATTGTGTGGACCTCAACTGAGTGAGTAACTATGACTTCGTCCTGAGTCATGAAAACACATCAGACACATATCCATAAAACATCATGATCTAATGGTTAGATTCAAATCCTTGGGTTCTTACCATAAAACATATAAAGATAGATGGATTTCTAATTTCATAAACATATAAATGATAACCATAAATGAGTATATCTGATAAAAGTATCATCATCCACAAAACATAAATGTAAATGTATAGTTCTAACCATCATAATAGAATGTCCAAATCAGAAAGTCCAAGTATCACCATAGGAGAGGGTATTAAATCCTCCCTTACTAGAGTTAGGCTTACTCCTGGAAGCCTATAAATAGGTATGGATAAGCATCTCTAAGTCTAGAAGCATCTTCCCATGTGGTGGAAGAATCATCATTGGGGTCCCATTGGACCATTGCCTGGTCTATGGTGCGACCCCTGAGGGTCAGTGTCCGCTACTGCAAAATGCGTACCATCTCTAAAGCCAATTTCCCATCCGCTACCTGTAATGAATTCCAATCCAAAACATGAGTCACATTAGGAATGTATTTTCTAAGAACTGAAACATGAAATGCATCATGAATACGAGCAAGGCTGTGCAACAAGGCAAGCTGATAAGCTATTGGTCCTATCCTCTCTAGGACCTCAAAAGGGCCAACAAATTAGGGTGCCAACTTGGAGCCTTTTCCATAACGGATCAGACTCTTTCATGGATGCACCCTCAAAAAGAATCTATCACCAAGAGCAAAGTGTACATCAGTCCTGTGAGCATGTGCATACTTCTTCTGCCTATCCTGAGCAGTCAAAATATGCTCTCTAATATGCTTGACCTACTGCTCCATATCCTATAACATCTCAGGGCCTAGAAGTACCTTTTCCTCCAATCGGTCCTAAGTTAAGGGAGTGCGGCATGGACAGCCATACAAAGCCTAAAAATGGGACATACCTATGGAACTATGATAACTATTATTATAAGAAAACTCCACCAAATATAGATACTCTTCCCAATGGGTCTGTCTATACATAACATACATTCTGAGCATGTCCTCAAGAACCTGATTAACTCACTTTGTCTATCCATCTGTCTCGGGGGGATAGGCTGAACTGAAGTTGAGCTGAGTCCCTAAAGTGTGCTGAAGTGAAGTCCAAAGAGCCAATGTGAATACTAGATCACGATTAGATATGCTTTTCTTGGGAATACCATGGAGTCTCAAAATGTCCTTCATGAATACTTTGGCTACAAAAGCTCCTGAGTAGGAGGAATGCATGGGAGAAAAATGGGCTACCTTGGTGATTCTATCAACGGTTACCATGATAGCGTCATGTCTCCTAGGTGTAACTAGAAGTCCCACAATGAAATCCATGGAAATAATGTCCCATTTCCATTCTGGCACTAGGTGAGGTTGCAATAGACCAGTGGGGTGTTGGTGCTCTGCCTTCACTCTCTGACATTCCAAACATCTAGCCATGTAGTCTGCAATATCTCTCTTCATTCCTGACCAATAATACAACTGGTGTAGGTCAATGTACATTTTCTTCACCCCGAGATGTTCCAAATAGGGAGCCTTGTGGCTTTATGAAAGGATAAGTGCATGAAGATCTCCTTCCATGGGCACATAGATTCTATTTTGTTGACGCAACAACCCAAGGGTATCTAAGGAATATCTCAAGAAGTGACCTTTCAAAGGTTTTCTTGACTCTATTTCTCTCTTAACTTCCTAAAACCAAGAGTCAGAAGTGAGACCCTTCCTAATTCTTTCCTCCAAATCTGTGCTTAATGATAGTGCTAATAAAACATGTCTGCACCTGCTCAATGCATCTGCCACCACATTTGTCTTCCCTTGGATGTACTTAACCTCAAAATCAAATTCACATAAGAATTCCATCCACCTGTGCTACCTAGCATTGAGGTTAGGTTGAGAGAAGATGTACTAAAGGCTTCGATGATCTATTTGGAGTTCAAAGTTGTGACCCAACAAAAAGTGTCTCCACTTTACTAAGGCATGAACTACTGCTGCAAGTTCTAGATCATGGGTGGGGTAGTTGAGCTCATTATCATTAAGCTTCCTAGACTCATAAGAAACAACTTGTCCTTCTTGCATAAGAACTACCCAAATCCCTTCTAGTGAGGCATCTACGCAAACTACAAAGTTTCCTGATGGTTTGGGAACTACCAAGATTAGAGCACTAGTTAATCTTTCCTTCAAACATTCAAAAGTGGCCTCACATTTTTTTGACCAAAAAAACTTCTTACCTTTCCTTTGCAAGGAAGTAATGGGATGTGCTATCTGAGAGAACTCTCTGAAAAATCATCTATAATACGTAGCTAGTCCCATAAAGCTGTGAAATTTGGGGATGTTAGTCGGAGTTGGCCACTCCACTATGGCTTGAATTTTCACTGGATCAACAACGATGCCATTTCCTGATATGACGTGTCCCAAATACTTAACCTCTATCTGAAATAATTCACACTTTCCTACATTGGCATAAAGTTGATTTTCCCTAAGGCACTGCAATACTTGGCAAAGATGAACCTCATGTTCTTCAAGAGTTTTAGAGAACACTAAGATATCATCTAAGAATACTATCACAAATTTATCCAAGTAGGTTCTGAAAAACCCATTCATTAAGCTCATGAATATGGAAGGGGTGTTCGATAACCCAAATGGTACCACAATGAACTCATAGTGACCATACCTTGTACGGAAAGTTGTTCGATGAATATCGGCTTCCTAAATTCTAAGTTGATGGTATCCTGACTTGAGGTCAATCTTTGAAAATATTTTTGCCCCTTTCATTTGATCAAATAGATTGTTAATGCATGGTAAAGGATACCGATTCTTGATTGTCACCTTGTTGAGTTGATGATAGTCAATGCACAATCGAAGAGAGCCATCTTTCTTCTTCACAAATATTACTGGTGCACCCCATGGTGACACACTAGGTCTGATAAATCCTTTTTCCAAAAGGCCTTCCAACTGAAGCTTGAGTTCCCCAAGTTCTTGTGTGGTCATATGGTATGGAGCTTTGGAGATTGGTTCTACTCCTAGAACCAACTCAATTTCGAAGTCACTGTCCCTCTTGGGAGGCATTCCTAGAATTTCTTTGGGAAAAACATCTAAGTACTCCTATAATAGGGAATGATCTAATGATACCTCCCTACTTTCCCCTTGGTCCAATTCCTCTACTAAGACTACAAATAGTCGGCATCCTTTGTGCATGCACTTTTTGAGCTACATCGCAGAAATCATGTGAAGAGAGATGGGTCGTTGCACCCCAACAATCTTCTTAGGTTCTCTTAAGTCATCTAAACACTTAATGCTTTTGTTTTGACAATCCAAAGTGGCTTTGTGAGTATCCAACCAATCCATACCCAAAGCTACTCCATATGAGCCTAGAGGAATTACTCAAAGATCTACTCAGGTGGAAAAAGGTCCAAGCTCTAACTTGCAACTCTGGACACAAGATTCAGAGGTTATTCATGCCCTGGAGGCTAGCTCAACCTAAGTTTCTCTTTCTCTATTTCCCACCAAGTGGGTGCAAAGTCTCTAAGGTGAATGACTGCAAAGTGGGCTTTGGTATTGTTGCTGTAAGGATGCATGGAGAAAAGCCTTTCTAAGTCTAGCAGCCAAGTTTTAGTAGTAGATACACCTTGGGTTCCCTTAAAGGGGTTAGTCTTAGTCCTAAGGAGGTCTCACATGTGAGAAGCATGGAAATAATTTTCTTCCCCTGCCTGATCTCTCCTCCTAGGACTCCTTTCCCTTTCCTCATGGTGAGTGTTAGTCTCCCCATGGTGACCTCTATCCTGCCCTGCCTCTAACCTGTGCAAAATCTGTTGTAGGAGTTCTTGTACTTGAGCCCCCTAAAAATCTCCTGAGTGATTATTAGATTGATCCCCTCTTCCCTCATATTGTTCTTCTTCTTGAGCAATTTCATGTTGAGATCTAGGAAGGGTATTTTGGGTGCCTCCATTTCTACCATGGGTTATATGAGGCATCCTGCCATAGGTAATAAGAAGAATAAGTTTGAAGGGTCCTAGTTTGATTTCAGTTTTAAGTTTCCCTAAGATGAATAAAAATTTTAAGAAGCTTGGGCCCTAGGCCCCAGTGTAGCAACTTAGTGCTTTGATACCAAATATATCATGCCCCGCAAGGGAACCAGGGAAGAGAACATAGATTTTCTTTGTCAAAGAAAACCTAAGAAATGAATTATGAAATTTTTTGAACTTTTAAAAGAATTATAAAAACAAAACATAGATTAACTTAGATTCCTCCAAGGTTCCCTTCTAATTAATTGTCAATTCATTTAAGTTCATTTAGTGTACAACAACTTGATTTACTTCTTAAGAAACTACATCACAATATTTGTAGGTTCTTTATAAAGAAATACAAAGTACTTTCAATTCAATTTTCCATTTAAATCCATCTATATTGCTAAGTATCCTCTTCTTTTTCAACATACATCATATGCATAAAGTCCATGCTTTCCCTTTTACTTTTTCCTAAGTCTACCCATTCTGAATATACCATTTTGAAATACATTAATGATTACATTACATTCATCTCCTCTCGGGAGGTAACAATAATTTTACATCATGAAAAATAAATACAAGTCTTCATTCTTCAAAAGCTGGAACATAAGTAAGCACAAATCTTTAAGCACTGCATCCAAAAAAGGTACCTCGATAAAAGATTTACCACCCAACCACGTGGATACCAAAAGGCCCACTCCCCCATGCTAGGAGATAAACACCAAGGTCCACAAATAAGCAATAGCTAGGCCATACCTAGGGTTGGGTAACCTTTCCCAAATAACAAATGAAAAGAAGATCAAAGTATAAATCTTTTCCCCAAAGGTTCTAAGGCTTGGTAGAAATATATAAGCAACAACCTAAGTGAGTGTCATCACATAGCCCTCACCCCTTGGGTTGTCTTGGTACTAGCCACTCCGGGCCCCGGCCCCCAAGTAGGCACATGTGGAACTGAATGCCTTTTGTAGAGATAAGCGCCATTCGATCATACCTACATATAGGTACCTTCTCCCACTCCCATCCATAGACTTTACTAGCACTAATGACATGGGCGAGGCACATATTAATCTTTTGAGTGTTTGAACCCATTCCCATAAGTTTTAATTAAATTATCACTTGTTAAAATAAATCTTCAATCGGTTATCCTCATACTAGCCACTTAGGGCCCTAGCCCCGCACTGAGAGCCACTCACTTAGTGTTCTTAGGTTTCTACCCTTAACCCACACATATAAATACATCATACATGAAATAAAACACATCATAAACACTTTCAAGAACTTACATCAAAGAATAGTAAAGAATAGGATAGTTTAGGGATGTTCACGAAGAATTAGGAGTAGTTTAGGGAGACCTAGGATAGTCCTGATCTACTAGACAATCCTAAACCCTAACCCTACTTCCTACATATATCCTAACCCTATTAAGGAATCTAATGCACCATACAACTTTCATCAACAAGGAATGATCATATGTAAAGTTTAGACAAAATTCCTTATAGTTTATACAAAATTCCATATGCATGAAATTTAACTAAGTATGAAATTTTAAGAAATCTCAAAATTAGAAGTTGCATCTTAACTCCTATGAAACTGAAACCTATCTCAATCATCCTGAAAGGTACCTAATTCCTTTATACAATTATAACTTAAATTATAAGAAATTATTAGACTTATACATAAATGTTATACTTGTATAAAGCCTGTATTTCCTCTGTTTTCCCTAACTGCTCAGTTTACACTAACACGAGTCTACCTCGGTTGACACAACACTGATCTTCCTCAATTGATATAGCACCAGTCTTCCTCGGTTGATACAACATCGGTCTTCCTTAGTTGATACAACAATAGTCTTCCTTGGTTGACACTATGTCAGGCTGCCTTAGTTGACGCTAACACTGGTCTGCCTCGGTTGACACAGCACTGGGCTACCTCGGTTAACACTATCACTTGTCTACCTCGGTTGACATAGATACTAGTTGCCAAAAACTATAGAAATGACCGCCAGGTCTGAGTTGCAATTAAAATTGGGAGTTATGGAATCCATAGTTGCCTAATCTAGGCACAACGCATTTGAGATAGCCTGGTTTCTCTTAAAAAATGGCCATTAACCCATCCTATCTATCCAAAAAATCTTTCCTAGATCTGGATGAAGAAAGGTGGTGCAAAAACAAATATGGAACCGTAGAGTTGAAACAATAGTTCTATAGTCTAGAAGCACTCATGGATATTCTGAAACAAAAGGAGATAACAAGGAGAATACTCAGGAGTCTATCGACTCTTACAAATGTAGAACTATATACATACAATACGAGAACTAATTCCATTTAAGCATACTCCTAATCTCCAAAACACTAACACATGCACAATGACATATATACATAAACATTATACAATCTATATCAACAACAAACATACAGATAAACATCCAACCAGACTTTCATCATTTCATAATGCAAAGGAGAGAGTTAACTCTCAGGATGAATTCCAACCTGGAGTCCACAAAGATTCGATTGATGAAGAAAGTTCTAATCCTCTCCAACTCTTCTAGCACTCCTCCAAATCCTTCTGGATGAAATCTCCAGCCTCTACCCAGAACAACCAAATGCTAATCTCAAAGAATAATGAATCCTCCCCTCACCAATATAATTTCCTACAACTAAAATGCTCAACCATACAATATTTCTTCTTGAACTCAAATTTCAAATCCAACCCCCTCTCACATAGGAGATCTCTCTGTATATAGATTGGGGAGTAGTTGCATAGGTATTCCAACTGATGCAACTATCCACCAATTATTTGTTAATAATATGGTTTGTAAAACCATTCCCATGAAGGGGTAGACAGATATTAGTTAATAAGATTATAGTCTTTGTCTCCTAAATTTAAAGGTGACAAAATAGATAATATTATTTTGAGGAATAGTTTACTAATAACCATTACCAAATACATTTCCTTTAAATGAAAGTAACATAGGTTTATTATCATGTAAAAATAATAATTCATTTCACACAATCAATTAACAATAATATATATATATATATATATATATATATATATATATATATATATATATATATATATATATATATATATATATATATATATATATATATATATATATATATATATATATATATATATATATATATATATATATATATATATATATATATATATATATATATATAGGTAGCTACTAACATAATTTAGAATTTACCACTATCATTAAAACATCTATTATTAATACCATATTGATATTAAAATCACAACAATAATCTAGTAACAAAATTGAACATACCATGAAGACAATTAGAGCTACAACAGTCAAAACCTCATTCTCAACAAATGAAAAAGACAAGAAACCATCTTTAGGGTCCACAAAGCCAACAAACTAGGAGAACACATAAATACATCATCCACACAAGGGACTGACTCAGGAACTCCCCACCTAAAGGTAAAAGGATCAGAGGTAGAGTTCCTTCCTGTGGAGTCTTGGTGATATCTCCATAACAATAACAACGATCGAGGATTTTGAGGGATTGCTCACCCATGTGAAGCCAAGTGGAGATAATACCTAGTACCTGCAATCCTACATCACCAGAAGAGATACATGTATACATATGGATATACAAATCAGATATATATGCAAACATATCACCAGGATCGATACATCATGTGGACTTCAACTGAGTGAGTAACTACGACTTCATTGTGAGTCATGAAAACGCATCAGACACATATCCATAAAACATCATGATAATGGTTAGATTCAAATCCTTGGGTTAGCTCCATAAAACATATAAAGATAGATGGCTTTCTAATTTCATAAACATATAAATGATAACCATAAATGAGTATATCTGACAAACATATCATCATCCACAAAACATAAATGTAAATGTATAGTTCTAACCATCATAATAGAATGTCCAAATCAAAAAGTCCAAGTATCACCATAGGAGAGGGTATTACATATTAAACTTTCCAATTTGACTGTACTGGATATATTTTCTCATTGTTGTCATACTCACTGTTAATATTCTCAGTTACTGTGAAAGACTTTGAACACCAGTGCACCAATCATTTCATTTTTTCTTTCCATATAACTCAATTGATAAAAGGTCGTAGACTTCTCTAGATGAACATGTTCTTTTATAGTTTGTTCTTGAGAAAAATAAACTTCATAGCTTGGTTGTAAATGTTTATTCAAGAAGACAGCATGCTCATAGTTTAAATATTTCAAAAATATTGCATATGCTTGTTCACCTTTTGAATCCCCATGCTTACTATTGTAATGCTTTTCATTTATTTTCTATTATCATTGGTCACTAGTACACTAGTCAAATGGTTCAGCTTAATAGAATGTACCATAAAAATTCATGCCTTAGAGCTCATATAGCATAGTCATTGTTTAGTGCCCTCTTGATGACACAGTCACTACTACTGTTATGCACCAGTCATTTTATTCTTCTTCAAAACCACTCATGAATAAGAATAGTCATTTTGAATTGAATTCAATACTAAAAACAAAGAACATCTTAAGACTTACTGGTACATATTACTAGGCTTGAACATAGATCTCTTTTTTATGTTGAATTTGAACTTTAATAAGAAATGCCAAAAGATGAAAAATGTTTGTTTATTGTCCAAGGAGTTCGATCACGGGCTCGTGACATCCGAAGGCATCAAAATGCAATTGAATTAAGTTCAAGCACAAGCTCATGACATCCACTAAATACAAACTGAAAACATTTTTTATGACTTTAAAGCTTCAATTCTATAGAATTTCTCTTTTTTACCAGCAACAACAAGAATTTGATTGAATTTATACCTTCGATTCAGCAAAGATATGCAATACTAGTGATTATGTAACTGTAACTTGGCATTTGATTATGACTATTTTCAAACACTTTTGGCAGTTTGTTGTAGCATCTTGCTCTGCATCTTTTCCTCTATGTCTGTAATGTGAAAACCAGTCAGCTTGAAACACTACAAAATATTCTGTTAAGCTCTTCAAACAATGACATTATAAACTTGTTAGATTATTGAACATAATAAATAATTTAGTTTATGAAAATGCCAAAAATGACACTTGTGAATCAACATTCAGACCATTATGTTCACTAATCTACCAAGGTCTTACAAGTTCTGAAAAAGGTTTCTCAGCTAGAAACACTAAGTCCCTTTCATTCATATATCTAATTAATAAAAAGGACAACATACATCAGGATGACCATTAGTAGTAAAAGGTTTCATGTTTAGAAAACAGGTCCCTTTAATACTACCTTTTAGTTAATGTGGATGCACATTTCCTTATTCCATTGAATTTACTAGATAGATATGCAACATTGAAAATTTGATTGTCACTGTATTTTGTTTTTGTTTCATGCATTGCTTAAATCCAATAGGGTCTAACACCACTTCTTTCCCTCATGTAGGTGAAAACCCTAAAAACCCTAATGCAGATAAAGACTTGGACTTGAGGACCTAGGACCTGATAGACAACCAACAATGAACAAACAAAGAGGCAATGCATGGTACCCCTACTCCATACTTCTATCATGTTTTCTATTCTGAAAATGTACTCTATTATTGACATGAAATATGAAATATGAAAAGACACTTGTATACTACATTTAGTTTGAATGCACAATATAATGATCAGTTATGAATTTTGAAATTTGAAATATGATCAATACTTAGAGTACAATATTGAAATCTGATAATGAATGCAATAATTAAATGTTAATTAATAAATACTTGAAAGGTAGTATTAATTGGACCCCTAAAGATGCAATCTTTTCCTATTTATGTTTATTCTATTGCATGCTGTAATTTTGAGTAACAGATACTACAAGGGACATTACGAAGATATTTAAGTCCCAAATTCCATAAGACTAGACAGGGGGCATTGCAATCATCAACAATGGAACTTGAATCCGTGTTACACTAATTATTTCTGAAACTAGCTACATGATCCCTCATAGGCCAGCAAACTAGGGTAATTTTATCACACTCTGCAAACATTGAGATGAAGTTGTCACAAAAAAAACCCTCCTCTCCTTTTTCTTGAGATTGAAAAATGGAAACTGGTGAATAAGTTGGCTAATAAAGCCCCCTCCTTGTTAGCATGAGTCAGTGTAAAAGACAAACTAGCTTGCAATTACCCATAATTTGAATCCCAGGTAGAGCTTCTGATAAATTATCTTGCAATTAGTGATAGCCTGAAGGACTTTGTTTACTCTTGGAATAGAACTCTAGGCAATACTTTCAAATTAATAAGAATAACAACACGCAAGAAATGTTACCTCAATGTAGAGATGGATGAGAGAACCATGCTTTGTATTCTTTAATGCCTCTTGAAAGTAACCAAGCATAAATAAAAATGAACCTTTAAAAACCCAAAAATTCAATTTCTAACTCAGAGAGAGAAAGGTATCAATCAAAATGTTTTTTTTTAATGCTAAATTCTCATCAATGATACCAAACAGAAATTCATGATGAAATTGATTTGAATCCCCTGCTAACAAAGTGATACTTTACTCTACAAATTTTTGTGATCCTCATCTCTCTGCAGTAAGCCCCCATTTCTTGGAAAATAAACCATTGACTATAAAAAGGGCACAAAACAACCATGTGCTATGAGTTTATTCTCTCTATGGTGTCATCACCCTAACAATATCAAGTCAAAATTTCTCATCCAGATAGAGAGTTAGACTCTAATAATTAACTCTTGCCAGTAGAAAAATCAATTCCTCATCTCAATACTGAAAATTATAGTCATTAAAAGTAAAATAAACACTATTCAAGCTTCAATCTCTGCAATTTTCATATTAGGTATGTTTTTTACTAAAATATGGCCAAAACTAAATCTCATATGTAATCTTACACTCGTAGGAAGTAACATGCTACAAGCGGGGGATTTGTGTTAGGAATAGTCCCAAGATATAACTAAGAGGGGGGGTGAATCATTTATCTACAAGATTCAATTCTTTATCCAATTAAGTATACTTAAACATAAAGCATAAACACAATGAAATAACATATGAACACAACACCAATATTTTGGTTACGGGGATACCCAAATAGGTAAAAACCCCAATGGGAATTGACACCCACTAATATTTTGTACTAGTGTATTATGATCCTTTCTAGAAGATCCTTTACCCTATTAGGAGTCTTTTACAATTGTCCCTATTAGGGGAGAGGACACACTGTCCAAGAGCTCACTGCTCAAAAGGGCGAAGGCTACAACCTTTTGAATAACAGATACACACTATATCTAGATCTTGGTGAACTGTGCTTAGACCTTCTTCTATGGATCAGTTCTAATGTATAGCACAAGTACTCTACTTGGTCACATAGACCTTCTTCTGATGGTTCCACACTTCACACACTCTACTCTTCTCTTCTTCATCAACCATGAACCACACTTCAATAATCACAAATGACTACATATAAATATCTTTCCTCTAAATGATATAATTAGGTTGGCCTATTAGAACCACCATGAAATCATATTAGAGAAACCATAGAAAACTTATACAAACATTATGTCAGCTCTACTATGCACGCAACACATTCTAGGACTTGTCTAATTAAGATAATTATAGACACACACTACACACTGTCGGCTCTACCAAAAATACTAGATCTTTCTCCTTAAGCTAAATAAACTCATGCTCTCTTAACCAAACATCAATAACTCTTCTCCAAGTTTAACTCCAAGGGTGCATACCCTAAACATAGGTGCAAGTCCAGAACTAATAAAATCTCTGTTGGCTCTTCTGAATAAACACAAGAAACTGCTACTAGTGAATAACGACTACATAACTTCACTTGCCTTCATCATTAGACTATGCATCCATAACTAAAACATCACTATCATGTCTTCATCATATATCCAAGGGTGCATAGCTCCATGATAACTGTATGAACAATTGTACACAGAACACTGCCTATAACTCTGTCAGGAACACTACTGACACAAGCTGCTATATAACTGTATGTACTAACAGTTAACCTCTACGCCCATGATATCTTGATATCATGTCCATACTACATATAATTAAATCTTACTGCATAAGACTTCCATGCATGCTACTTTTCATATGTTGTCATCAATGACAAACATACAGTCAGTACTGGCTTGCTGGTAAATCTCCAACAATCTTTCCCATTGGCATTGATGGCAACATGTGGAATGAAAAACCACCAGCAACCCAAATGAATCATTTCTTTTATAAAATTCTCCATTTCCTCTTCAAAACTCCCCCAAGGATGAATCCTCCATTTGCTGCAATATTTTCTAACATTCTCCATTTCCTCAATTGAACTACTGTCATAACTGAATACTGCTCCCCCTTAGTATATCACTCCTTTTTCTTTTGTTTTTCATGATTCTATACTACTTCCCCTTTGACATCAATGGCAAAAGGTGCCATTCATTTTAAGCACCGGTACTACTCTTGAAGTAGAGTAGTCCACCTTCCATCAATCCTGAAGGACTAATGCCTTTCTTTCTTTCTTCTAAGCAAAATCAAGGAAGGGAATTACTCCCAACTTCTCCCTGAGATAATCAAAAGTATCTTTTGGCAAGGGCTTTGTGAAAATGTCTGTCAATTGATCTTTAGTACTCACATAGTCTAGCTTGACTTCTTTCTCTACAACTTTCTCTCTAAGGAAGTGATACTTGATCTCAATGTGCTTTGTCTTTGCATGCGTCATAGGGTTCTTTGACATATTAATAGTGCTAGTGTTATCCCAATAAATAACAATGGGATAATCAATTTGAATTCCAAAATCCTTTATCATTTTCTTGATCCAAACAATTGTAGAACAATTTAGGGCTGCTGCAACATATTCCACTTCTTCTGTTGACTAAGAAATACAATTTTGTTTCTTTCTTGTCCAAGTGACAAGTCTATTACCAAGAAACACTACTCCACCTGATGTACTTTTTATGTCATCAACGCATCCTGCCCAATCTCCATCTGTTTACACATGAAGCTCAACATTATCCAAATTGGGATACCATAGTCCATAGTCTATAGTGCTTTGCAAATATCTAAATATTCATTTTACTGCCATGAAGTGACTTTGTTTAGGCTCTGCTACAAATCTTCCAACTATTCCAACTGCATTGGAAATATTAGGTCTGGTTTGAGTAAGATAAATAAGTTTGCAAATCATAGACATATACAAAGTTATATCAACTATTGGTGAGTCATCTTCCTTTGTAAGCTTGCATCCAGTAATCATAGGAGTTCCTATTGGCTTGCAATCATCCATCTTGAATCTCTTTAATATTTCTTTCACATACTTGGACTGATTAATGAAGATACCTTTCTCTGTCTGCTGCACATTCAATCCCAAAAAGTACTTGATAGGGCCAATCATACTCATCTCAAATTCATTTTGCATCTCCTTAGAAAATTTAGCACTAAGTTTTTCATTACCTCCAAAGATAATGTCATCAACAAATATAGCTACAAGTAGTAAAACTTCAGATGTCTCTCCAATGAATAGATTGCAATCTTTTGCTCATTTCTTGAATCCAATATTTGTTAAGTATCCATCTAGTCTTTCATACCATGCTCTAGGGGCTTGCTTAAGTCCATAGAGGGCCTTCTTCAATCTGCATACCATATCAGGTCTATCTGATAAGATGAATCCTTCTGGTTGCTCAATGTATACTTCTTTCAAATCTCCATTTAGGAATGCTGACTTTACATCCATTTGATACACTTTGAAGTTTTTAACTGTAACATAGGCTTGAAAAAAATTAATAGCTTCTAATATAATCACAGGTACAAATGTGTCTAAATAATCAATGCCTTCTCTTTGTGCATATCCTTTACATACTAACCTTGCTTTGTTTCTTACTATTGTGCAATCTTCATTCATCTTGTTTTTGAATATCCACTTTGGTCCAATCACATTTTTATCACTAGGTCTTGGGACCAGTTCCCAAGTGTCATTTTTTATAATCTGATCAGGTTCTTCTTTTGTAGCATCATGCCAATCTGAATCATTACAAGTATCTTCAACACTTAAGGGCTCAATCTGAGATAGTAAACATACCACATCATCATTAGCTAATTTCTTTGCTTGTAATCTTGTTAGGAATTTTGTGCTCTGATCTCCAATGATATCTTTCTTGGAATGGTTTCTAGATGTAGACTTTGGAACCTTGGTTGACTTTGAATCATCAGCCTTAGGAGTTTCTTCTTCACTTGTCTCAGGGTCATTAAACAACACATCAATGATGTCAAACATTTCGTCAATGACTATCTCACTAGTAGAGGGTCTAGGTTCATCTTCAATCATGGGTGAGTAATCATGATATCTTTCTTGAATCATGAGCTTCTCATCAATCTTAACATGAGAACTTTCAATGATCTTTTTCAATCTTAAATTGAAACATCTATAAGCTTTACTTTTAGTAGAGTAACCAAGGAAAATACCTTCATCACTTCTTGCATCAAACTTGCCTACTGCTTCATCCCTCTTGATGTAGCACTTGCTTCCAAATATTCTGAAGTATTTTACTATGGGAACATTACCAAACCAAAGATCATATGGTGTTTTGTCAGCGCCTGGTCTCAATTGAATTCTATTGATGGTATAGACTGTTATATTGACTGCATCTCTCCAATAGGTGTGTGCCACTTTTCCTTCAATCATGATGGTGTGTATTGTATCAAGGATGATCCTATTCCTTCTTTTTGCAATCCCATTCTGCTGAGGGGTTCTAGGTGAACTTAACTATCTATTTATGCCATGTTCTTCATAGTACTCATAGAATCTATCAGAGGTGAATTCTCCTCCTCTATCCAATCTCAAACATTTTATCTTAACTCTAGATTCATTCTCAACCTTAGCTTTGAATATTTTGAACTTTTCAAATGCTTTTGACTTATCTTTCCAGAATGCAACCCACATCATCCTAGTATAATCATCAACAAATAAAATGAAATACCTTTCACCATAGTATGACCTTGTTTGAGTTAGACCACATAGGTCTATATGAATCAGATCCAACTTGTTCTCTGCTGACTTTTTCTTGCTCCTGAATGAATTTCTCACATGCTTTCCCATCACACATTCCCTGCATATAGTATCAACTGGATTTGCTATGCTAGGTAGATCTCTTACTGCCATAACATTGTTTATCTTTACTATGTTATCAAAATTGATATGACATAGTCTTTTATGCCATAACCAACTATCATCAACCTTAGCAAAAAAACAACTTTCCTCTGAATTGAGTTGAAAATCATTACCTCTTGTCTTTGAACCCGATGCAATCATAACACCATCTTTGTTGTTAATGATGCATTTGTCATCTTTGAACTCCAACTGATAGCCTTTTCCAAGTAACTGTCCAACACTGAGAAGGTTATGTTTCAAACCATCAACATAGAGAACATCATCAGTACTATTCTTTCCATCCAAAGTGATGGCTTCTTTAACAATTATAGGTTTCGGAGTGTTGTCTCTGAATCTAACCATACCACCATTGTATTTGTCTAGATGAACAAATCTGCCTTTACCACCTATCATGTGATGTGAGCAACCACTGTCTATAATCCAGTATGTCCTAATGTCTTCTTGGGAGATTAATGCTAGCTCTTGTTCCTCTTTCTCATCTTTGTGATTTGTCTTATCAAGCATTTTGTCTACCATAGAAATGAATCCTATTTCTTCTTCTCCTAATTCATCATCAGAAACTCCATCTCCAGCATAGTAACATTCCTTAGTGTACTTAGGTTTTTAATCCTTTTTGAGCTTTGTAGCTCTAGTGGGACACTTAGATGCAAAGTGACCTATCTTATTACATGAAAAACACTTGAATGGTAAAAGACCTTCATATTTTCCTTTCCCTTTCTTTTCTCTTTTGGAAATCATCACAATAAAATCATGTAAAGTTTTCTCTTCATCATCATCATCAAAATTACCAGAAGTGTTTGCAGATTTCTTACCATGAACTGTTGCTTTGAGGGCTATCTCACTTTTTGGTTCTTTCTTCAATCTTGAAATTGCAAAAGCTAACATCTTACTGATCAAGGTCTCTCTCTTGAAATTAGATGTAAGCTTCATGGTCTCATCAAAAATGTTGATCTTGTTTTCATATTCTGGAGTAAGGGTAGTCATCAACTTGTCCATGATGTCTTCCTCTGAGATCTCTCCACCATTGTTCTTGATTCCAGCAACTGCTTCATTGATCCTTTGATTGTAAGATCCGATGTTTTCTTTAGGTAGCATCTCTAATGCATTGTATCTTTTCTTCCATGTTTTTTTATGCACATCCTTTGCTTGCTTGTCACCTTCAAACATGTCTTCTAGGTGCTTCCATATTTCATGGGTGGTGTCAACTTTCTTTAACTCTGAAAATTCACTATCAGATAGGGCACTGATAAGGGATTCTTTTGCTATAGCATTGTGATGAAATAATTCCTTTTTTGTTTTAGTAGCATCATCCTTTCCAAGATCTTCTAGGGTAGAAATCTTGGTTTCTTTGATAGTTACATTAAAAACTTCCAAAGCAATGCACTGCAAATGAGTCACCATCTTGTTCTTCCAATCAAGATAATTCTCTCCATCAAACTTAGGACTTTCTTTTCTAAATAATGCCATTTGATCAACCTCAAGCTGTTAAACTTTCTCTCCAAGGCACTTGGCTCTAATACCAATTGTTAGGAATAGTCCCAAGAGATAACTGAGAGGGGGGGTGAATCAGTTATCTACAAGATTCAATTCTTTATCCAATTAAGTATACTTAAACATAAAGAATAAACACAATGAAAGAACATATGAACACAACACCAATATTTTGGTTATGGGGAAAACTAAATAGGTAAAAACCCCAGTGGGAATTGACACCCACTAATATTCTGTACTAGTGTATTATGATTCTTGCTAGAAGATCCTTTACACTGTTAGAAGTAGCTTTACAATATATTAAGTACAATAGACTTGGTCAAGGGTCAGACCCTATTATGAGTCTTTTACAATTGTCCTTGTTAGGGGAGAGGTTACACAGTCCAAGAGCTCACTGCTCAAAGATGCGAAGGCTACAACCTTCTAAATAACAAATACACACTATATCTAGATCTTGGTGAACTGCGCGTATACTTTCTTGTTTGGATCAGCTCCAATGTATAGGAAAAGTACTCTACTTGGTCACATAGACCTTCTTCTGATGGTTCCACACTTTGCACACTCTGCTCTTCTCTTCTTCATCAACCATGAACCACACTTTAGCAATCACAAATGACTGCATATAAATATATTTCCTCTAAATGATATAATCAGGTCAGCCTATTAGAACCCCCATGAAATCATATTAGAGAAACCATAGAAAACTTATACAAACATCCTATCAGCTCTACTATGGACACAACACATTCTGGGACCTATCTAATTAAGATAATTGTAGACGCATGCTACACATTGTCGGCTCTTCCAAAACAACTGGATCTTTCTCCTTGAGCTGAATTAAATCATGCACTCTTAACTAAACATCAATAGCTCTTCTCCAAGCTTAACTCCAAGGGTGCATACCCTAAACATAGGTGCAACTCTGGAACTAATAAAATCTTTGTTGCCTCTTCTGAATAAACACATGAAACTGCTGCTGGCGAATAGTGACTACATAACTTCACTTGTATTCATCATCAGACTATGTGTCCATAACTAAAACATCACTATCATGTCTTCATCATATATCCAAGGGTGCAGAGCTCCATGATAACTGTATGAACAACTGTACACAGAACACTGCCTGTAACTCTGTCAAGAACATTGCTGACACAAGCTGCTATATAACTGTCTATACTAATAGTTAACCTTTATGCCCATGATATCATGTTGATATCATGTCCATACTACATATATTGAAATCTTACTGCATAAGACTTCCACACATGCTACTTTCCATATGTTGTCATCAGTGACAAACATACAGTTAGTACTGGCCTGCTGGAAAATCTCCAACACTTTGTTGCTTCCTTCAGATGTTTAGACACATAACCTAGATGCAACCAGCCTAATGAAAATATATTGGCCAACAAATGAATCATGTATTCTAAGCCATTCTCCAAACCATTGTTTGTAGATGGGTTGATCAGAAGTAGCAAGAGAGAAAGTTGTACATGAGCAGTTTGCAACCTTGCTGTGTTGGCTCATTATTGATTAAGAAAACTCCTCCTTTGGGAAAGTGTCTATTCTTTCCTCAAAGAATTCATTGGTGGCACCCTTTGTGGAAGAGCAGTGAAGAGGTGTCTGTCATTTGTAGCCACTTGACTACCAAACATGAAACTCGTTGGACTTTGGGAAGCCCTGGACACAACCACACACTTCATTGGGATAACATGCTCCATAAGCCATGTAGATATTAGAAAATCAATTAAATAATAAAATCTATAGCCTTTGTACTAAAACTTTAATTTCTCTGTGTTCATGGAAAAGGAAAACCCTAATTGCTCTCAATGCCCAAAGAAATTACAAAGTTATATAAAATTATCTTATTCTTCATATTATTTAATTATTGGTTTTTTACTTGTTTATAGCTTAAGTTAAAAAAAAAACATGACATCTTGAAACAAAAAAACTTACCAAAAATCACACTCTTTCTACAAGACAGAGGACAAAAAATACAAAGCAGGGCTAGGCTAGGTTTTTCTATGATGACATGGAGATGGATCCTTTATGGTTTATATAAAATTGATATCTACAAGGGGAAGCAGTGTCTACAGAGCTACATTTTCTAGAATATGTGGCAATATTCTCCTTTATGTCATTAAACAAATAGCAATGGGCAAAAGTGAAGAAACCATATGGAAGCACTCTTCTAAAAATATGTTCTGACAAGGCTCTGTAATAGTGTATGGCTTCTTTCATCTTCAAACACAATGAGGATGAGAGAAGATGATATTATGAGAATCCTTGCAAGTAGGGATCAAGAAATCACCATAACCTATGTCCATGTCCTTTTCCCTGTCACCATCGAGATCAATTTTGAGAGGAAAACCCTATATTCTTGAGATTTTTACTAAGAGGGAAGAACTGAGAAAATGACTTAAGAAAATGTAATTTGTTTAAATTTGTTTCAACTTTCATCCAAGACAGAGTGTGTTTTGACATTTTTTCTTAAACTAGAATTATTTCACAATCGTGATTTAAGAACAGAGAAAATGACTTAAGAAACTGCTATAATTTTCAATCCACACTGAAAGTTTAGGTGTCAATAATAGAAGAAATGAATAGTGCATATCTAAATAGTGCAATCTATTTTGTAAAAGGTTAAACAGAAAAGTGCAGATAAACATACTTCAACTTTCCTAGAAGTGCCCACGTTCCCCTACGGTACAAAGATATCCAGAGGCGAAGACAAATGCCATTTGCAACCTGGAAAACCTTCTCTTGTTTGCTATTTCACCCTTATCTTTAGGAAAAATCTCTTTCGAATGAAATCCCTTTTTGCCGCTCTTTGCCCCAAAATGAAAAATTATTTGCCACTTATTCAAATAAAAAATGCATGTTTACTTTTGTCTTAATTTAAGACAATAAAAATAGTTTTAATCATTAATTTAAAATATTTAAATAGCAATTTAAATATTTAAGACAAAATATTGATTTGTCTTAAAAAATTGTCTTAAGTTACCCTCTTATGTAATAGTGTGTTGTCCTTATAAATGGTTCCTCTTATCCCTTCTTCAACAATTCTAGGGGCTTAAAGCGGGGTGATCCTATCTCCCCTTTACTATTTACTATAATAGCAGGAAGTATAGGAAGGTATATCCAACAATTAATTTGTGAAGGCATTCTAAAAGGGCTACATCCTTCCTCAATTAATTTAATATGCATGAGAAGTTTGTTGATGACACTATAGCTATGGGAAAAGCTTTTTTTCATGATGCCAGAAACTTGAAAGGGGTTCTCAAATCTTACACTAGGGCCTCTGTTAGAAAGTAAATTCCACCAACATAACTGAGAGGGGGGGCGGGGGGGGGGGGGGGGTGAATTAGTTATCAGATAATTATAACTTTTATCATCTTCAACAACATTTGACCAAGTAAGCAATGCAATTACTAACCATACAAAGATATTCATACACAATGACACAATAACACAAGATATGTTGACTAGGGAACCTCTTGATCAAAGAGTAAACCCCACTGGGAATGATGCCAAAAAAAGATGCACTAATATAAATATTCCTTGTGAGAGGATGGACTCTGTTAGGAGTCTTATGAAATACATTCAGTACATATAAATCCCTCTTAGGAGATTTTGAATCCCTGTTAAAAGATTCTAACCCTGTTAAGAGCTATGGAAGATAGAAGGACCCACTGCCCAAACAGCTTTAGGGTAAGATCAGTAAACACACTATCAAAATAACCTTAATATTATTCAGCAGAATAATATGAAATATGTTACCTCCTTACTATGCCAAACCACACTCACTGTTACATCAAATGTCAATTCCAGATCTTTGTACTTCGCATGTCTTCCTTCACAATTTCACTTTCACAACCTCTTCGACTCTTTTCTTCACTTCATGCTTACATTTGCATGCAACCAAAACCATGCTCACACTTCTTTCATATTAAAACTCCATACAATAAGGAAAAACATTCCTTCCTTTATACCACACTCAAATAATTACAAATGAGTCGGCACACAATTACAAAATAAAAGTTTCCAAATGCTACATCAAAATTACACAAAATTGTCAGCTTCTAGATGCAATAACTCTTCACTTGTGTGACCTCAAAGTTTGCACTATGAAACACATCACCATCAATGTGTCTCAAACTTCCCTTTAACTGTGCAAAACTAGATTCCATCCTGATTAGGAGATATCATTCGATTTCCACAAACCGCTACTTAGGAACACTGCCTGAATACTGCTTTTACCAAAATACTCATAACTTTCATGAATCAATGAATTAATATATGTGCTCTTAACCATAGACAAATAACATATCAAAGAGTATAACATCAAAATCACATAGCTCCAACTGCAATATCCCACGTGCGCTAATCAAAACACTGTCTGCTTCTCTACTAATCTCCAGAAGATCACTGTGTTGACATCAATAACAATCATAGTCATGAATGCAACAACAACTACTACAGAATGGCTGCCAACATCCAACATTCATTCCTAACAATCTCCCCAATTAGCATTGATGGCAACATAGATGAAAAACATCCAATGTTCCAAAAATCCAATACTGCTGCACTGATACTCTGAAAGTTCTTCAAATCTTGCTTCATTATCCTATTACACAGGGTTTTTCATGTACACTTCTCCCCCATTGACATCAATGACAAAAATTTCATCACTATGTCAACAAAAACTCAATGTCAAAAGACATTGTTTCAGAAAATACATTCACAAGAGTCCTCATGACTTAGCTAAGATACACACACTCCCCCATAGAGGAAGTACCAACATCCAATCTAGAAAAAGATAGGGATCATATACCACTGGACAGATGCAACCAATTATATCATTACTTAAAAGTAGGCTGGGGCATAACCCCAAGCATACCTCTCACATACTTAAATGTATCCTTAGGAAAAGGCTTTGTAAATATGTCTGCTATCTATTCCTTTGTGTTTATGTATTCCAGTCTAACTTCTTTCTCAACTACTTTCTCTCTTACAACATGATACTTGATCTCTATATGCTTAGTCTTAGAATGTAAAACATTATTCTTAGACATACTGACTATGATGGTGTTGTCACAATGTATGACAACAAGCTCAACAAATTTAATTCTAATATCCTTCAGCATCTGCTTCATCCAAATTATCTGGTTACAATTGTTTGCTGCTGCTACATATTTTGCTTCTGCTATACTTTGTGAAATACAATTCTACTTCTTTCTCAACCAAGAAATTAATCTTCCTCAAAGAAAAAAGGCTCCACCACTGGTGCTTTTCTTATCATCAACACTACCTCCCCAATCAGCATCTATATATGCACATAGGGTGAAATCATCAAATTTTTCATACCATAATCCATAGTCCATTGTGCCTCTTAAATATCTCAATATCCTCTTTACTACTGCATAATGTGACTCTCTAGGTTCAGCTTGAAATCTTGCTACCATTCCAACTGAATGTTGTGTATCTGGTCTAGTGTGTGTTAAGTACTGCAATCCTCCAATCATGGATCTGTATTTCTTCTGCTCAACTGCCGGTGTTTCATCTTTGCTTGATAGTTTGTGTCCTATAACCATAGGTGCTCCAACTGGTTTACAGTTCTCCATTCCAAATCTTTTTAGCAAATCATTCAAGTACTTTGTCTGAATAACAAAGATACCATCATTTTTCTATGTTATCTATAATCCCAAAAAGTATTTCATCTCACTAATCATGCTCATTTCAAATTTAGTCTTCATTTCATCAGCAAATTTGTCACTAGCTTCATCTTCTCCTCCAAAGATAATGTCATCAACAAAAATACCTATAACTAACATTCCATTTTCAATTTCTTTTTTGTATAGATTACTATCTGTTGTTCCTTTAGTAAATCCCAATTTCAACAAATACTTATCCAATCTAGCATACCAAGTTGTAGGTGCTTGCTTTAGTCCATATAATGCTTTCTTCAGTTTACATACCATATCTCCTTCTTGAGTCAAAGGAAAACCTTCAGGTTGCTCAATGTAGACTTCTCTTCCAATTCACCATTCAGAAATGCAGACTTCACATCCATCTGATACACTTTGAATTTCTTAAAAGCTGCATAAGCCAAAAATATTCTTACTGCTTCAAGTCTTGCTACTGGTGCAAAGGTTTCTTCATAGTCAATTCCTTCTTGCTGTGAGTACCCTTACATACTAATCTTGCTTTGTTTCTTACTACTTCTCATTGTTCATTCATCTTTTTTCTGAATACCCATTTAGTTCCAATCACATTCTTGTCTTTAGGTCTAGGAACCAATTCCCATGTCTTGTTCTTTTCAATTTGATCTAGTTCTTCTTTCATAGCATTAATCTAATGTTCATCTTTACAAGCTTCATTAGTAGATTTAGGTTCAATTTGAGAAATCAAACATAAATGTACCTTATTTCTAGTCATAACACCTCTATCCAAACTTCCAATAACTTGTTCAACAATATTTTTAGTTCTCTTATTGTAACATCTATATGCTTTGCTTTTCAAAGAATATCCAAGAAAAATACCTTCATCACTTCTAGAGTCAAACTTTCCAATATCATCATCTCTCTTTACATAACATTTGCTTCCAAAAATTCTAAAATACTTAACTGAGGGTGCATGTCCAAACCATAATTCATAAGGTGTCTTATATGTGTCTGCTCTGATTTGTACTCTGTTCATTGTACATACTGTTGTATTCACTGCTTCTCTCCAAAATGTCTTCGCCAAGTCATTCTCAAATAACATAGCTCTTGCTGCTTCTGTTACTGACCTATTTCTTCTTTCTGCAATACCATTTTGTTCAGGTGTTCCAGGGGCTGAAAATTGTCTCTTAATACCATTCACTTCACAAAAAGTGTTAAATTCTCTAGAAGTAAATTCTCCACCTCTATCAGATCTCAAACATTTAATCTTCATTCCAGATTCATTCTCAACTTTATTCTTAATGATCTTAAACTTATCAAATGCTTCAGATTTTTCTTTCAAAAATGCAATCCACATCATTCTTGTAAAATCATCAACAAGAATCATAAAATACCTTTCTCCATAGAATCCTCTAGTCCTGGTAGGACCACTCAAGTTTGTATGAACAATATCCAACTTTTATGCCGTTGTGAACTTCTTACTAGAAAATGAACTTATCTTCTACTTAGCCATCACACATTCTTTGCAAATCATGTTAGTAGGCTTCATAATTTTAGGCAAATCCCTTACTGCAAGTGTAGTACTCACTTTCACAATATTATCAAAGTTTATATGACAAAACCTTCTATGCCATAACCAACTGTCATCAATTTTAGTAATCAAGCATGTCATCTCAGTAGGATTCAACTGAAATACATTACCTCTAGTTCTAGATCCAATTCCAATTAGATTTCCATCTTTATCCTTTATCACACAAGTTTTCTCAGTAAACCAAACTTGATATCCGTTATCCACTAACTATCCAACACTCAAAAGATTATGTTTCAATCCATCAACAAAGTAAACATCATCAGTATTAGTCTTTCCATCAAGAGTAATAGATCCTATACCTTTAATCAAACAAGGTGCATTGTTACCAACTCTAATAATTCCTTCATCATAATTGTTAAACTTTATGAACTTCTTCACATCTCCAGTCATATGATGTGAACAACCACTGTCTATAATCCAATCAGCTTTCTTTTCAACTTGGGCAACTAATGCTTTTTCTTCTTTAACATCAGATTATTGGATACAATTATCTAAAGGACATTGTTGGATTAGCTATGTGCTGTCTTTGATGTCACACAAATGTCATATCAATTATCATTCTCAGTGTCTATCGAGTTCATTCAGTCAGCTAAGTGGTTCTCAGTGTCTACCGAGCTCAGTCGGTCAGCTAGGCGGTTTTTAGTGTCTACCAAGTTCTCTCAGGTGTCTAAAGGAAACATGATAGGGTAGCAGTGTTAACCGAGCCTCATTGGTTCTCAAAGCAAAATTACTAGTTACCGAGCTCTCTTGGTCTCCAAAGGATGTTGCGAAATTCACTGTGGTTACCGAGTTCACTCGGTCACTGAAGGAAATCTTTTCAGGATTAATGTTTACCGAGCATGGTCGGCCCTTTCAAAAGATTTTGTTATTACAGTTTGTTTATCTAAGCTGACTGTTATAATAATTATTAGTGCCGACTTGACAAATCTAAATGTTAATTAGAATGGCATATATATAGAAGGTCAAGTGGTGAATAAAAAAGATATAGCATGCAAAAATCATTTTGAAGAAGGGTATGTGCGAATTTTGAAGGATGGTCAAATATCCTTGAGGAGTAGCAAAGATTTATTTGATCAGTAAGGATCTAGTGAAGCAGAACAAAGATCTATATTCAGCAATTCAGTTGCAGGTCATTTCATTGTTACTCTCTTACAATTGTAGCAGTGATATCAAAATCTCTTAACCGAGTTGGTTTAACAACCATTTTGTAAATCCTCTAACAAGGTGACAATTCTATTCAATTGTTTCAAGACCTCTTACAAGGCCACTCCTAGCAAGGTGATTAAATCCTCTAACAAGGTCACACCTACCAGTGTGTTTTGTAACCTTTTACCTGGTTGGCTTCTAACCGGGCATCACTTTAAAAGAGTGAAAAATAGTAACTAGTTACATTGGTGGTTTTTCCCATATTGGGTTTCCACGGTAAATCTGGTGTCTCTTGTGTTCATGTTATTTTATTTATTCATGTAAGTTAATCAGTGATGAATGCTTAAGAACAGTTTAATTATTACACACTTCAAGGATCAATTTTTAGCATTTCTTTGTATATTTACCGAATGGCAGAGTAAATAATTTGTTAAGATATTTAAGGGATCAGTGGTAATATTTTTTTGGTTAACTGATTCACCACCCCCCCCCTCTCAGTTACTGCATCTATATTTCCAACAATTGGTATCAGAGCTTTTGGTGCTTGCAGGAAGGGTTTCAAGGACCTAAGCTAAAGATCAAGATGTCTTACAAAAGAGAAATTCCAAGGCTTAACAGAAATAAATTTTCAGCATGGCAAGGTTTCATGAGACTACATCTGGCTTCCATTGGTGATTCAGGATGCAAATATATTGATCAAGAATATACAATTCCTACTGGCACATTAACTGTTGAAGACATTGCAGAGAAGAAGAACCATAACACTATGATGATAGACATTACATCAGCTCTTAGTTATGAATAATTTGATGAAATCAAAGACTGCACAACTGCTCGTGAAATGTGGAACAAGCTGAAGAAAATCTATGGCGGTGATGACAATGTGAAGAGAGCCAAAGTAGAGAGCCTAAGAGGATAGTTTGATTAGATGAAAATGAGAGAAGAAGAAAACATTGCAAAATATGTTGAAAGGATCAAGACAAGTGTTAGTGCAATCAGAGCCTCTAGAGGAAAAATTGATGATGAAACTATTATAAGTAAGGTTCTTAGAACATTACTTCCTATTTATGCAATAAGAGTTTTTACTATTCAAGAAAGAAGATGTGAAGAAAATCACAATATAACTTTGGATGCCTTAGTTGGAAGATTGATAGCTTTTGAATTGGATAACTATGACAACTATGTTCCAACTTCTAAAAATATTGAATCAGCTTTTGAGGCCAAACTTTCACTCAAGAAAGGGAAGAAAATCCAATCAGAAAGTGAAGAAGAATCATAGGAAAGTTTTGATAGCGATCTTGAAGTTATTGAAGCATTACTTGCAAAGAAGTATTCAAGAGGCAGATGAAAATACAGAGGTGAAACTCCCTTAATCTATTTTTCATGTGAAGAAATTGGTCATATTGCAGCTAGGTGTCCAAACAAGCAAAGCAAAGATGAGAAGAAAAATTACAAGTACAATGGCAAGAAAAATTTCAAATCATTCAAGGATAAAGGTAAGAAAACATGTTTTCAGTGAAAGATTCGGATGATAGTGAAGAAGAAATTGTTTTCATTGCTGTAAAAGATGAATCTGATAATGATGAAGATGAGATGGCACTTATCTCTCATATAAGCAAGAATGATACATGGATTATAGACAGTGGATGTTCACATCATATGACTAGTGACAAGACTAAGTTTGAACACTTTGAAAACTTTGATGGTGGTAATGTAAGGTTTGGAAACAATGAACCTTGCTGTATAAAAGGAAAGGGATGAATTTCATTAACCAAAGAACTTATATGTGATAATGCATATTGGGTTGAAGGACTAAAGCATAATCTTCTAAGTGTAGCATAGCTAATTAACATTGGATTCAAGGTTGAATTCATGAATGGCAAAGCAAGACTGTTGGATGACAAAGGAAAACTGATAGGATCAGGCAAACAAACCAAAGGTAACCTATTTTATCTTGATCTTGGTGATTACTCATGTTTTATTGCTCAAATTGAAGAAAGTTGGTTATGGCACAAAATGTTACGTCATGTAAATTTTGACAACATGATGAAAATAAGCAAATTCAAGAAAGTAAGAGGTATTCCTACTTTGAAGAAACCTGATGTTGGTCTATGCAAGAATTGTCAAATTGGTAAAATGGGAAAGTCTAGTTTTAAAAGTAAAAACTATCAGTCTAAAGATATTTTGGAAATTGTGCATACTGATTTATGTGGACCTATTGGAATTGAGAGCTATACTGGAGAAAAATTATTTATTATCTTTGTTGATGATTACTCTAGAATGATGACTGTTATGTATTTAAGAGAAAAGTCAGAAGCATTTGAGAAATTCAAATGGTATTTAGCAAGAGTAGAAAAGGAAATAGGAAAAAGAATAAAATTCTTGAGATCAGACAGAGGTGGTGAATTCATCTCCCATGAATTCAATAATTTATGCATTGAAAGAGGAATCAAAAGACAGGTATCAGCCCCGAGAACTCCTGAGCAGAATGGAATAGCTGAAAGAAGGAATAGATCTATCATGGACTGTGCAAGGACTCTAATGATTGAAAAGAACATTGCTATGAAATACTGGAAGGAAGCTATCAGCACTGCAGTTCATACCTTGAACCGAGTACAGCTGAGAAAAGACACATTCAAGACTCTATATGAGCTATGGTATGGCTACAAACCAAATGTAAGTTACCTAAAAGTATTTGGTAGTAAATGTTACATCTTAAAAGAATCTAGAAAAGAAAAATTTGATGTAAAAAGTGATGAAGGAATATTTTTGGGATATTCTTGCAAAAGTAAGGCATATAGATGTCTAAATTTGTCTACTCACAAAATCATAGAAAGTGCACATGTGAGAATTGATGAGTTTGCAGAAAAGACTGAAGAAGAAAGCAAAAAGGAACCAGAGGATTACAAAAAATTTGTTTACATTGAACCTGATACATTGCCAGACACATATAAGGAAACTACATCTATCAAGCCCAGTACAGTAACCGAGTCACAAGAAGAAGTTCAAACCGAGTCACAAGAAGAAGTTCAGACCGAGTCACAAAGTACCAAGTCTCAGTCTGAAGCTACCGAGAAAGTATCTACCGAGCCCGAGCAACCTGAACCTAAAGATGAAGAAGATGACAATGTAACACATTCAGGAAGCAAGGAACCTGTATTGGCCAAGTATATCATAAAGCATCATAAACCAAATCAGATTATTGGAAACAAATTAGATGGTACTATGACAAGAAGTAAACTAAAAGGTACATGTTTGTTTGCTGATTTTGAACCTAAAAATGTCAAAGATGCATTGGAAAATGAAAGTTGGATTGAGGCTATGAATGAAGAAATAGAGAAAATAGAGAAAAATAAGACATGGACTCTTGTACCTAGGCCTAAAGATAAAAATGTAATTGGGACAAAATGGGTATTCAAAAATAAGTTGAATGAAGATGGTCAAGTATTAAGAAACAAAGCAAGATTGGTATGTAAAGGATATTCTCAAGAAGGAATAGATTATGGAGATACTTTTACTCCTGTTGCAAGATTAGAAGGTGTGAGGACTTTACTTGCATATGAAGCACATAAAGGATTTAAGGTATATCAGATGGATATAAAATCTGCATTTCTCAATGGTATTTTTGAGGAAGAAGTCTACATTGAGCAACCTGAAGGTTTTATTGATCTAGACAAAAGGGATATGATCTGCAAATTACACAAAGCATTGTATGGTCTGAAACAAGCTCCTAGAGCATGGTATGAAAGATTACATAACTATCTTACTCAGATTGATTTCAAAAGAGCTAATGATAACAGTAATTTATACATCAAAGAAGGATTAGATAATAAAATTGTTTTGGCAGAAATATTTGTGGATGATACTGTGTTTACAGGAAATGATGATCAGTGCAAAGAATTTTCAGAGCATATGAACAAAGAATTTGAAATGTCTATGTTTGGTCTGATAAAAAATTTTGTTGGACTTTAGATTCAGCAGAACAAAAATGGTATCTACATCACTCAGTCTAAATATATCAAGGAAATACTTAAGAAATTTGGTATGGAAGATTCAAAACCAGTTGGTACACCCATGTGTACTGGACTGAAGCTTACCAAAGATGATGATTCAAAAGAAGTAGATTAGACCTTCTATAGATCAATGATTGGAAAATTACAGTATGTAGTACACACAAGGCCTGATATTGCCTTAGCAGTTGGTATAGTGGCAAGATTCTTGGCTAAACCCAGAGAAAATCACATGATGGCAATCAAAAGAATCTTGAGGTATTTAAGGGGAACTAAAGATTATGGCTTGTGGTATAAATTTGGAGGCAATATGGATTTAAAAGTGTTCACTGATGCTGATTGGGTAGCAAACATTGATGACAAAAGAAGTACAAGTGGTGGAGCATTCTTTCTTGGCAAGAGGTTAGTATCTTGGACTAGTAAAAAGCAAAACTGCACATCCCAATCCACAGCAAAAGTAGAATATGTTGCTGCAGCAGTAAACTGCTCTAATATTGTATGGTTTAAATAGCTTTTGGAAGGCATGGATGTTGAGATCAAAGAACTAGTTGTTATGTTTTGTGATAATACAAGTGCAATAAATATTTCAAAGAATCTAGTAATGCATTCCAAAACCAAGCACATTGCAATTAAATATCACTTTGTTAGAGAATTGGTGTAGGACAAGGAAATCAGATTAGATTATATTCATACAAAAGAACAAATTGCAGATATCTTCACCAAGCCACTACCTAAGGATGCATTCTTGTATCTAAGAGGCAAGTTAGGGGTCACTCCCCTATCCGAGGTTCACTAAATAAAGTTTTAGTAATGCATCAATCAAAACATGTTGAAGATCAATCAATTGATGTAGCATAGTTAGGGAATCATTGCATATGAATCAGTACATAAGGTACATTGATATTTACCGAAACTATGTAAGTTGTCTTTGGCATGTGTTGTCAAAGAGGGAGAGTTTGTTGTCATTTCAAGAAATTTCTAAGGAGAATAATTTGAGAAGTTAAGAGGGAGAGTTCTCAGTCAGAAAGAAGTTTGAAGATGATAAGAATCAGAATGAAGCTAAGGATATGTTTCTTACTCTAGGTTTCTCTGTGAAATTTCATTGTGCTATGACATGTTGTGTTGCCATCAATGCCAAAGAGGGAGATTTTTGGATGCAATTTTCTGAAGGACATTGTTGGATTAGCTATGTGTTGTCTTTGATGTCACACAAATGTCATATCAATTATCATTCTCAGTGTATACCGAGTTCAGTCGGTCAGCTAAGCAGTTCTCAGTGTCTACCAAGCTCAGTCAGTCAGCTAGGTGGTTTTTAGTGTCTACCAAGTTCTCTTGGGTGTCTAAAGGAAACATGACAAGGTAATAGTGTTAACTGAGCCTCCTCGATTATCGAAGGAAAAGTAGTGGTTACCGAGCTCTCTCGGTCTCTGAAGGATGTTGCAAAATTTGCTGTGGTTACCGAGTTCACTCAGTCACCAAAGGAAATCTTTTCAGGATTAATGTTTACCGAGCATGGTCGGCCCTTTCAAAAGATTTTGTTATTACAGTTTGTTTATTTAAGCTGACTGTTATAATAATTATTAGTGCCGACTTGACAAATCTAAATGTTAATTAGAATGGCATATATATAGAAGGTCAAGTGGTGAATAAAAAGGATACAGCATGCAGAAATCATTTTGAAGAAGGGTATGTGCAAATTTTGAAGGATGGTCAGATATCCTTGAGGAGCAGAAAAGATTCATTTGATCAGTAAGGATCTAGTGAAGCAGAACAGAGATCTATATTCAACAATTCAGTTGCAGGTCATTTCATTGTTACTCTCTTAAAATTGTAGCAGTGATATCAAAATCTCTTAACCGAGTTGGTTTAACAACCATTTTGTAAATCCTCTAACAAGGTGATAGTTCTATTGAATTGTTTCAAGACCTCTTACAAGGCCACTCCTAGCAGGGTGATTAAATCCTCTAACAAGGTCACACCTAACAGTGTGTTTTGTAACCTTTTACCGGGTTGGCTTCTAACTGGGCATCACTTCAGAAGAGTGAAAAATAGTAACTAGTTACATTGGTGGTTTTTCCCATATTGGGTTTCGATGATAAATCTAGTGTCTCTTGTGTTCATGTTATTTTCTTTATTCATGTAAGTTAATAAGTGATGAATGCTTAAGAACAGTTTAATTATTACACACTTCAAGGATCAAGTTTTAGCATTTCTTTGTATATTTACTGAATGGCACAGTAAATAATTTGTTAAGATATTTAAGGGATCAGTGGTAATATTTTTGTGGTTAACTGATTCACCCCCCCCTCTCAGTTACTGCATCTATATTTCCAACACAGATTCAGAATTTTCTTCTTTAATTGCTACAAATCCTATTTCATCATTATTCTCAGTATCACTTTCACTCAAAGCTCTTTCTATACTAGCTTCAAGATCCTCATCATTAGCATAATAACATTCCTTAGATCTTCTAGGCTTGAAATTATTTCTGTACTTCTTAACTCCCTTATGACATTTAGATGCAAAATGACCATATTCTTGACAAGTCCAACATTTTAAAATTTTCTTACCGTCTGGTTCTCTTTTCACAAGAAAGGTAATACCTTCTTCAATCTTCTTATCTTCTTCATTTCTATATTTGTTGTTGCTGGCATAATCTCCACTCACACTGGTACTTCTTGACAAAGTAGGGATAATACTAAGAGCACTGAATGTTGTCTCCATTCTAGGTAAGTCTCCTGATAACCTCAGGTTCATCTTTGCTGCTTCCAATCTTCCAAGAAGAGTCTCTCTTGTAAAGTTTGTAGTACAAGGTATAACTTCTTCAATCATTTGTGTTGTCTGCTTAAATACAGGAGTCAATGTCCTCAGAATTTTCCATATCACTTCATTCTCTATCTTTGATCCTACACAAGATTTTATCCCTGCAACAATTTCTGACATTCTACCAATATAGCTTCTAATAGATTCATCTTCCATCATTCTAATATCTTCAAATGCACATATCCAATTATGTAATCTAGCTCTTTTTGCATGTTCATCACCTTCAAAAGTAGAGTGTAAATCTTTCCAAATTTCATTAGATTTCTTAGAACATTTTACCTGACTGTATTCATTTTCAAGAAGTTCTATCAAGAGTGCTTCTCTTGCAAGTATGTTACACATGAATAGATCTATCTCATCTTTAGTACTTGTTTCATGATTGTCTTCTTCAATTATAGTCATTTCATTCTTTGTAATCAACCAATAGCCTGGTCCTAAACACAATAGATGTGTCTTCATCTTTTCCTTCCAGCTATCAAAATTTAATCCATCAAACTTAGGGCTTTCTTTCCTGAAATTCACCATGGATCTCATTAAGCTGTCAAACTTTCCTTTCAAGGACCTCCCACTCTGATACCAATTGTTAGAAAGTAAAGTCCACCAAGATAACTGAGAGGGGGGGGGGGTGAATCAGTTATCAGATAATTATAAATTTTATCATCTTCAATAGAATTTAACCAAGTAAGTAATGAAATTACTAACCATACAAAGATATTCATACACAATGACACAATAACACAAGATATGTTGACTAGGGAACCTCTTGATCAAAGAGTAAACCCTGGTGGGAATGATGCCCACAAAAGATGCACTAATATAAATATTCCTTGTGAGAGGATGGACTCTGTTAGGAGTCTTATGAAATACATTCAGTACATATAAATCCCTATTAGGAGATTTTGAATCCATGTTAAAAGATTCTAACCCTGTTAAGAGTTATGGAAGACAGAAGGACCCACTACCCAAACAGCTTCAGGATAAGATCACTGAATACACTATCCAAATAACCTTAATATTATTTAGTAGAATAATATGAAATATGTTACCTCCTTACTATGCCAAACCACACTCACTGCTACATCAGATCTCAATTCCAGATCTCTGTACTTCGCATGTCTTCCTTCACAATTTTGCTTTCACAACCTCTCAGACTCTTTTCTTCACTTCATGCTTACATTCGCATGCAACCAAAACCATGCTCACACTTATTTCATATTAAAACTCCATACAATAAGGAAAAACATTCCTTCCTTTATACCACACTCAAATAATTACAAATGAGTTGGCACACAATTACAAAATAAAAGTTTGCACACGCTACATCAAAATTACGCAAAACTGTCAGCTTCTAGATGCAATAACTCTTCACTCATGCGGCCTCAAAGTTTGCACTATGAACCATGTCACCATCAATGTGTCTCAAACTTCCCTTTAACTATGCAAAAGTAGATTCCATCCCGATTAGGAGATATCATCCGATTTCCACAAACCGCTACTTAGGAACACTGCCTGAATACAGCTTTTACCAAAATACTCATAACTTTCATGAATCAATGAATTACTATCTGCACTCTTAACCATAGAAAAATAACATATCAAAGACTATAACATCAACATTGCATAGCTCCAACTACAATATCCCACATGTGCTAATCAAAACACTGTCTGCTTCTCTGCTAGTCTCTAGAAGATCACTGTGTTGACATTAATGACAATCATAGTCATGAATGCAACAACAACTACTACAGAATGACCGCCAACTTCTAGCATTCATTCCTAATAGCCTCTGGTCAGTGAATAAATTGGAAGAAGAGCTCTATATTTTTTATAAATACTCTGGAGGAGAGATAGAAGAAAATTGCTTCTATCCTAGAGTGTAACACTGTTGCCTTCCCTTCAGTCTCTTTGGGTCTTCCTCTGGAGGAGAAGCTGCTAGATTCCTTCTGGTTGGACTTAATGGATAAGTTCAACAAAAAACTTGTGGGATGGAAATGCATCTATCTTTCTAAGGTAGGTAAAATCACTCTGCTTAAATCATATTTATAAATTTTGGTAATTTATGCTCTTAGCCTATTTAAAATTCCTTCTAAGTTTTTTGAAAAGATGGAAAGCATTCAAAAACACTTTTTGTGGTCTCGAATTGAAGAAAGAAAATGTATCGATCTGCTTTCTTAGGACAAGGTCTATAGACCTAATAATATTGGAGGTTTAGGTATCATATCTATTAAACAAATGAATAAGGCACTCCTGGCTAATCAGTTATGGAGAATGTATGGAGAGGAGAAAGAATGGAACACTATCTGGAAAAATAAATATGTTACTTTAATCTATCTCTTGACCAAGTTACCTAGGAAGTTTTCAAGATTGGAGGTTCTCAAATTTTGAATAATGTGCTAAAAGAAAGAAAGGTGGCTACAAAAGGGGGAATATGGAAGATTGGGGATGGTAGGAAGATTAAATTTTGGGAGCACTCTCAAATTTTTGACAAACCCCTTTTTAGGTTTCCTGAATATCAGGATCTGATGAATAGATATAAAATATCTTTTGGAGGGAAGGTTAGAGATTATTGGGGAGGTAACAGCTGGGTGAATCTACATGAAAACATCAATAATACCCTCCATGTGTAGTGAATAACTAATAATAAGGAGAATACCTTCATATGGAGGCTTGAGTCATCTGGAAAATTCTATATGGAAACTGCTTACATGACTCAAATTCAACATCAACCTATTGATTAGGTTCGTAGTGAAAGCCTAGAATAATTGTCTTATACCTAAAGTTGAGATTTTTTTCTTACTCTTCCTCTAGAATAAAATTCTAATGATAGACAATTTGGTGAAAAGGGGGTTCTATCTCCCTAATATATGTTGTATGTGTTGTGAGGACTGTGATTCAACTTCATGTCTCCTTCTAAGCTACTCATATTCCTTAGAGATTTGGAAAGTTTTGTTACAGAGATGGAATATATGTTGGTTTTTTCTAAGAACTATCCAAGATTTTTTCCAGCAATGGAATTGCCCTAGTTTGAATAAGAGAGTCATATTAGTTTGGCTTCTTGTTGTTCCTCACCTAATTTGGAATATCTGGAAAGAATGTAATAATAGAATTTTAAGGGACGCCCAGAGAAACCCCACAGTGTTGGCTAACACTATTTTCAAAAGCATTCAAGAGAATTATTCTCTACAGGCAAAAAAACTTGGTGAGTCAGGTGTGGAAATTGATTTCTAGAATATCAATTTGATAAATGAAAATAAAAAAGATAGAGAAAATTGTTATTGGTTGTCTCCTCCTTAGGGTTGGGTTAAAGTCAACTTTAATGGAACAATGAAAGGGTACCGTGGCAAAGCTAGTTGTGGGGGGATCACCAGGGATAGTCAAGATAACTTCATCATTGTTGTTGTTATTTCTCTTGATTCTCAAATGAATCATATTAGTAAGGCCCTCAGAGCCTATTACTCTTTAAGACTGGCTAAATAATTTAATGTTGAAAAGATGTGGTTATAAGGAGACTCTCTAAACATTATAAATAGCATAAAAGGGATCTCTAAAGTTTCATGGTCGATATCCAATACTTTAGACATGGTTGTAAATATTTTGGGATCTTTTAAAAACTCCTATGTTTCTCATTTCTTTTGGGAATCTAATACAATTACTAATGTGTTTTCCAACAAAGGGGTCAGTCTTGGCTCCCTTATGACATGGAATAATGTGAAGGACCTGGATACATAAACTATCAGTCTTATTAAATTTTATGATAAGACAAGTAGTAAGGTGGCAAGATTTATCAGAAATGATGGAGGGGTCATGGCTAGCTCAAAATGTTATAGAGACATAATTACTATTTCTTTTCACATGCTTTCTAGATGCTTGGGTTCAACATCTTTACTATTTTGTTCTAGGTCTCTTTGTCTCATTGTCTGAAAGTTAAGTTGGATTGGAAGATGACAATGGGGGTGATTTGAATAGAGAGGAACTTGTAAATTTCCTGGAACTCAGGAAGAACCCTAAAATATGGAGGAAATTGGTGAAGGGTCAGATCATGCCCTATCTAGATAATTTGCATGGTTATGACAAGTGAATAACCCAAAAATTCATCACAAGATGGAAGAATAATTTTGTTATGATTGATAAAAGGAAAGTCATCCTCAATGTGGAGCTTATTGCACAGGTAATCGGCTTACGCATGTCTGGTCTGAAATTCTATAGAAATAGTAAATTTTCAAAATGGATGCTAATAAGTTCTCCAAAAATGTAAAAGAAAGGGATTTCATTGTTAAAAAGAGGGTTTTATGTGGATAAGGACCTCAAAAATAAGGAGGAACAACATAAAGTGTGGAGATGCCTGAAAACATGGATAAGGACATAGAACTTGAGAAAGAAACTAAGAAAAAACTCATGAAGGATACCAAGGATGAGGGCCACTTGGATGAGGGTAACCACAATGGTGAGGGAAAGCTAGAAGGGGAGGATTACAACATCTTGTACAATACTGAGATGCTTGCTAATACTAGTAAAAATGGTAAGGATTTTAGTCAGGATGCTGCTAAGAGAGAGGATTTTGTGTCCATGATAATGGAGGATCCCACTGATAATGTGGAATTGACTTTCAGCTTCTTACACACTACCAAAGCTAGAGCCCTCTTTTATTTTATAAATGACAAGTGGTGCTATTATGAGATTGAGAAGATTAGGATATAGAATACTGACCTATAAGCCAAGTATCATAATTTGTTGGATAGAGTTAATAACAAGGGTAAAGACTACAACTAATCTCAGGATTTTTGTGCCCCTGTTAGATTACTGGCTAGAATTGAATGTGTGGAAAAAATATTGGAAAACCTGCTTGAGCATTCTATGGAGGTTATGAAGTCCTCTACCAATAAACTTCATTAGCTAGTTTACATGTTGGAGAAGGAGTGGGATGTTGTGAAAAATCCTAATACAAAGGGGAAAGGCCCTAGGACTAGAACTAGAGTGAAGCTGAGCCAAAACACCTCATCCAACAAGAGATTATGGGACTCAAGGAGAGCCTAAAAAAAATGATAGAGCTAGAGAAAAATGGAAGACTCCATCCATATTTTGAAAGGGTGGCAGTAGCTATTAGGAATAGTCCCAAGAGATAACTAAGAGGGGGACGAGGTGAATTAGTTATCTACAAGTTTCAACTCATTATCCAATTAAGTATACTTAAACATTAATCATAAACACAATGAAAGAACACTTGAACACAACACCAATTTTTTGGTTACGGGGAAACCCAAATAGGTAAAAACCCCAGTGGGAATTAACACCCACTAATAAACTGCACTAGTGTATAATGATCCTTGTTAGATGATCTTACAACCCTGTTAGGAGTTGATATTTATAATGAAATAAGTACAGTGACCTAATGAAAGGTTGGACCCTTTTAGGATTCTTTTATGATTGACCCTATTAGGGGTGAGGATGCACTATTCAAGAGCTCACTGCTCAAAGCGGTGAAGGCCGCAACCTTCTGAATAATAGATACACACTATATCTGGATCTTGGTGAACTATAAGGTAGACTTGATGTCTTGATCAGTTCCAATGAATAGCACACTCTATCTTCTTTGTTCCATAGACCTTTTCTTGATGACACAATACTTTGCACTCTCTTCTCTCCTCTACTCTTCTATTTTCATGCCATGCTCCTAGCGATGACAAATGACCGTCTATAAGTATCTTTCCTCTAAATGATATAATCAAGTCAACCTATTAGAACCACCTTGAAATCATATTAGAGAAATAATACCACTCTCCAACAATATCTCTGTTGGCTCTACTAAGCACGCAACACAAACTGGGACCTATCCAAATCAATAAGTGTAGACACACGCAACACACTATCGCCTCTACCAAATTAACTGATACTTTCTCCTCAAGCTAAATTACATCATGTTCTATTAATGAAACATTATTAACTCTTCTCTAATCATTAATCCAAGCATGCATACCAAAATGATAGGCGCAACTCCCGTACCATTATAATCTCTATCGACTCTTCTTGATAAACACATGAAACTGCAACTGGTGAATAGCGACTACATAACTTCACTTCTATTGCACATCAGACTCTACGTCCATGAATGTAACATCACTAACATGTCTCCATCACATATGCAAGAGTGCAAGGCTCCATGATAGCTGTACAAACAATCACTCACAGAACACTACATGTAACTCAGTCAGGAACACTACTGACACAAGCTACTGCATAACTGTCTATACTTGTATGCACCCTAAAATGGTCGCCTAGACTTTGGGCCCCATTTATTCAATTTGTCAAATATCAATTTTTTGAATCAATGCTTTAAAATATATTCAAATCAATTTCCTTGATCAAATCATAACTATTTCAATCATTTCAATAATCTCCTACGGTTTAATCATGTCATCAATTATTTTATTTAATTAAAAGAAATAATCCCTTTTAAATAAATAAAATAACTTTATTTAATTGAAAGTAATATCTCTTAAGTAAAATAAATTTATTTAATTAAAACCCTTTTTAATTAAATGATTTTATTTTTTTTAATTAATATTCATCTTTTAATTAAATAACCTTATTTTATTTAATTAAAAGAGAATTATTCTTTTAAAATAAATAAAATCCTCTCAAAAGATCTTTTGTGATGAAAAAGGAAATAAGTGAAATAAAAAATAAATAAAATAAAGAGGTTTCCTTGTTCTCTCCACACTTTCTAAAAATGATTTTTCTTTCCTCTTTTTGCATTAATCCCACATTGATCTTGGAGATGCATTCTTTTCATCAGTTTCTTATATAAGGAGCCCCCTCCTTCTCAATTAGGAATCCTAAATTTTCATACTATTGTTATGCTGCAGGTTTTCTTAGAGACTTTGGAGCTTTGGAGATCACATAGCATTTAGCTTGCATATTTACATATAGATTAACATTCATAACATTTTAGTTTAATTTATTTCATTGTTTTAGCTTAATCTCCATTTCAATAAAGTAGTTTATTTTCTTGCATTGCAATCATATAGATTAATTTCATTTGCATGCAAGAACTTGATGATTCAATGGAGATTAGCATTCTTGCTTCTCATCCTTGAATCTCTCATTCTGTGGTGTACTTGCATGGGTTTAACTCAGTCAATATGAGGGCCTCATAAACAATCCATGCACTCCACAGATAGAGAGCTATGAATCGATATTCAAGAGCTCATTATTGAGTATCCTTGAATGCAAGGATTCACAGAAGTGGTCACTTTTACACCACACATTTTGGCACCCACCGTGCTCTGTTCTCTGTTATTCAGAATACTAGCATAAACTCTTTGATTTCCAAACTTTAGATTTGATATCGAATTGAATTGATAAGCTTGCACTTTAGAATCTTTTATGCATTGAGGCACCTTATAAATCATTGTTTTCTATTTGGTCACTGCTACTTTGAATAGGAGAATCGAATTTTCTGTTTAGATCTTCGGTTCTTCAACACTTGTGAGTCTCTGTTTTGATTTGATATCTGGTTATTGGTATCGACTATATGGAAGGAGTGTGGAAGTTTATTGAAATTGATTTTGGGTTCCTTAACAAAAATCGATAATCAAAACTATTTGGGATTTATGGATCCGAATTTTATGTTGGAAAGATCTCTATTTTGATAGGGTATGATCTAATTCCTTGTCTCAGATTTTTAAGGGGAAGTTTAACGTTATTTGTGTATTGGTTTTATGGAAGAAATTTCAATTGTTTATTGAAAACGGTTATGATAGTAAAAATTGAGTATCAAACTTTTGGATAAACATTAATTTTATAACGGTTTGTTTCAAGAACCGTGACACAAAATTCATGCTGGTTTCGATTCAAAGTAGAATAGTTTACTTTCAGCATTTGGTTTTTACTCAATGCAACCGGATTTGGTTATTTTGGAGAATATTTAAATTCTTGAGAGCATGCAATGTTGTGGAAATGGTTTGCTATGATAAATAAATGATTAAAAAATAGTGAGTTCATTATTAATTGCATTAAAATCATAACAGTTTTTAAAGAAACTATTAAATGCAATTAGATTGGTTTTACGAAATTGTATAAGTTGCAAAGAGCCTGAGAAACTTGTGTTGGGATAGTTACATTGACAGAACACATAGATCATTTGCAGAGTTATTCGGGTGATGCAAATGAATTCAAAGAAGATTTCTAAGTCACAGACATTGTGTCTAGACTTTGTAAAATCTAATTGCTAGTACTCGAAAAGTTTATAGTGGAAGTGTAAAGGTCAATCTTAGTGATAAAATCATGTGGTTATCAAGTATTGAAGCGATGAATGATTGATTCAAAGTGCAATATAAAATATAGTTGGTATTATTTAGAAGACATTATCATCATCGGTATATTATAAGTTTTTGTGTACAAAGAAGAACTCATGCAGATTTTCAAAATATTTTAATGATGATCTAAGAAAGTTTTTTAAAAGATATGCAGATTGAGTGTTCATCTCTAATCTCTCTGCATCTGGTGGATATTCATTTCTATTTTGATTGAACTGGTTTCATTGAAGTTTATTATTTATATAGTTTGAGAAGAGTTACTAAACTGTTAATGTCATATGGGATTCAAAAGTTAAATCTTTTGCATTTTATTGCAAATTTATATTGCTTGCAACTCAATTATTATTCTAATTTTGATTGGGCTTAATCACTTAATCATTATTATTCTGTCGATGTCATTAATTGGGATTTTGATTTCTAACACTTACGGTTTGCCATTGATTTGTCTTGATTCTGTACTTTTGAATGTGTGCTAAATTCTGGATTGCAGATCTTTGGACCTAAGGTGGGTTACTACAATCTCTATAACACTTGGTTTGGACATAAAATTAATCTCTTATGTGTTTGGCTTGAGTGTTTACATGCTTTCATAAAACACATTTCAATTAATGCTCTTAATGGGAAATGAATGAACATAGATTTTCTTTAATACAAGTTTGTGTTTAAGTGAATGCTTGTGTTTAAACATTAAGTAATTCTTGGTTCTAATATCAAAAAATCTCATTGAGTAATTTAGGGCATGGATTCATTCTTTGTTTACATGAAGAGTTAAATGCACCACTTTGTGGACTCACTTCATGTTTACTTGGAAAGTTAAATACTCCATGATTCAAACCCTCTTGTACTTATGAGTAGTATTGATAAGCAATCTTAGAGTACTTTTGATTGATCTTGTTAGCTAAATTGGGTTGTTGGACTTGCTTTCTTTAATCACCCATCATTCAACCCTTTGGATGCAATCTTAGCACCATATTCAGGGGATGGGTCTACCTAAAGAAGCGTTGAGTGTTCCACAAAGTTTTTCCCATTTTGTGCTTTCTTGATCTCATTAGTGTTCTAAGGTGTGGACTCACTTTGAGTTTGTGTGAGGAGTTAAATGCACCACTTTGTGGACTCACCTCACATTTACTTGAAGGGTTAAATGTACCACCTTTAGTGCTTTCCAATACTTTTGATAGTGAATTACTTACTTTTTTATTTTTAGAAGGCCTTCTTGGGGATTTCATTACCTCAAGGGATGACCTTAACTCCCGTGTTACAGTGGAGTATAAATATCGGGAGGTGAATCCAAAGAAACCTCTATTGGGAATGAGTTATATTTCACTCTTGGCTAAGCCTCAAAGAACTTTATACCTTTGAGAAGTGAAGGAGGAGATTTGGGTTACCGTCTCCCCCCAGCTGTGTGATTTCAGATTCTTCTCATCTACGGATTTGTGCCTCACATACCTTGCATATATCGAGGACTCATTTTAGAAAAGCCATGTATATCCCTATAGATAGCTTGATAGGATGTTGTTGTGTTCTAAGTGCCTCCTAAAACATTTTCAAGAACATACACAAGTAGAATCTTTAAGGAGTAACAGACTAAGTCACTATTCTTGTTCATGTGCAAGGTTGCTTTTCCCCTTGCTCATTGTTTGAAGACAATTGTTTTCTTGAACTCCTTGATTGCTGTCTTATGTGCTTGATCAATGATAAAAATATGTTGATGTACTTACTTGATCTTTGAAAATGAACAAGAAACTGAAATCTTGAGTTTTTCGATTAGGTGACTTGTCCCAATCAGATTAGGTGATTTGTCCCAGTTTTAGAGACCTGTTCCTGTATTTAGGATTCTTGTGTTTTTTACCTTTTGAGTTAGTGATCCTTGATCCCATAAGAGATTTTTCTTGAGAGTGACAAATTAGGAATTGTTCCTGTCAAATAGATAAATTTTTTGACTCTTTGATAACACACTTGGAGAGTGCTAGTAATCTCTTTGTCCACCCATTTTCATAAAATTCAAATTCAATATAATTTGTGTAAGTCATCCTCCTGATCCATATGTGCTAGGGTATTCACCAAAAAAAAATTGAGCACCTCTGTGGTAGTGTTGGTTTGCACCTATTTGCAATAGTTCTATTTCACTATCTCTCTCGGACAAGAGAAAACTGTTACTATCCTAGTCTGGTATTGACGTTTCTTAGAATTGTCTTTTTTTCCCTGAACTCTCCCTTTCATGTCAGTAACAACAAGATATCAAGTGAGCCAAGGAAAGTGACCTCAAATAGTCTTCAACCAACTACCCCCAGTTCAGACTCATCAAAAGAGAAAGGAAAAGGAACCAATATTTCACCAGTCACCTAGGAGTAAGTCTAAAACTTGGTTTGACCCGAAGAGCCATTTTAGAGAGTTGAGTATCCCCTCAGCACCTTACCACTCAGGTATGGATATGAGTTACACCGTGACTCAGTAGGAGAGGGAAACCATGGATCAAACTCTTGATGACATCTATGAACGACATAGAAACAACATTATATTTGGGAATTCTTCTGATGATGATCAACCTAGTTCACCCCTCATTAATGCTAGATATTTGGATACTCATCAAAGGGATGAAAGGCATAAGAGATCAGCTCACCAAGAACAATGGTCACAACATGAAGACCAAGATAATGAACCTAGTGGTGCTCATGTCAATGCAACATATACCAATGACTTGTTCAAGAAATCTAGACCAAGTTTGCCACTTTAAAATACCTCAAGGTATACAAGTGAGAGGCTAAAAAGAATTGAGCGGGAAAAATAGGCTGCAAAAAATGAATGAGCTACAAAAGAAGAAAAACTTAGGCTTCTAGAAGAGGAACAATGAGCCTTGTTGGACATAGAGAGAAAATCATTCCAAGAGGAGCAAGATAGGCTGTTAGCCCAACAATTAAACACTCAATTCAACAATAGGGGTGCTAATAGTGGAAATAATTCTCCTCCCTCCACCCCTTCCAAAACACCAAGAAGTAGAAGGTGGTCAAGAACCCCTTCTAGATCTCCTAGTCCTAGAGGAAGAAGGGCCTCTCAGTATGCTCACTATAGGAGGTAAACTCCTCCCAGAAACTCAAGACCACACTCCCAACATGTACATCATGGTTCCCAACATGGAGGTGGTAGCTCACATTATGACCTTGATACTTGAGACTTTATGCGAATGCAACAAGAGCCTACTTCCAACAGTATGTGGATAGGTATTTGGAACAAAAAAAAGATAAATTCTTGGAAAGTCTAATCAACAAGGGCGCCAGAGTCCCTTATAATTTTGATGTGGACAACAAAATACAAAAGCAAAATCCCTCTCAAGAGGAAGAAATCCACCAAATGAAGCAAATGATGGAGAAAATGATGCAACCTAAGAGCTCATTCTCACTAGATTTGATTTGTCCTAATCCATTTGATAAGAGTGTGAGTATGAAGGATTTTCCAAGGAGGGTGGAATTCCCTCAATATGATAAATATGATGGCAGTGGTGATCCACATGACCATGTGTGCTAGTTCTATACTATGAGCTTTGAATTTCATCAGGATGACTCCTATTTGATGAGGTTATTCCCTGGAAGTCTTAAAGGACAAGAAATGGAATGGTTTACCAATATCACTCCCCCCATCAAGACTTTTAGAGAACTTGTTCATAGATTCATTCAACACTTCACATATAATCTACCAAGATCTGTTACTATATTGGACCTATGCAACTTGAAACAAAATCAAGGGGAACCCTTTGTTACCTTCTTACAGAGGTGGAGGAGATAGTGCTCTCAGTATCCTAGGATGATCCATGAGGATGAAAATATTGACATACTTGTCAGTAGCTTGGTGCCTAAAATGAGATATGAGATTAAAAAGACAGTCTTCAATTCCTTTGATACCATGGTTGAGACTGCATGTCGAATTGAAGATGTCCTAAAAGAACAAGGCATTTTCACCAGACATAGCAACAATGGCAACAATGGTCAACACAACAACAAGGATAAAGAGAAGAAAAATAGTTGGAACAAGAAAAAATAGGTTTTCAATGAAAGAGTTGTGGAATCTTCCCAATCAAGAGATCAAGGTGTTCTTAATTTGACTAGTGTTGTGCAAGCCATGAAGCTTAATGCACCTCCACATCAAGAAAGTAAACCAAGATATCAGGAGAGGCCTGAAAAGGAGAAGCAACAATTTACCAAATTGGGTGACTCATATGAGGATGTTCTCAAAACTCTCATTGCTAACAACTTGGCACATCCTCGGGATCTTCCAAAATTTCACATTCCTGAACCCAAGCCACATTGGTGGGACAACGAGGCATTCTGTAAATTTCACAATGGCGCTGGCCATACTGTTGAAAACTGTTGGAGATTAAAGCATATCGTCCAAGATCTCATAGAAAGTGGAAAGCTTTGAGTTGATGGTTTGAATACCAATGCTGATCATAAGGTTTTTAAGGAACCTTTGCCTAATTATGAAAAGGGGGAAACCTCTAAATCAAATAACAGCAAAGCTGCGATCAACTACACCTACACAGCTGTGAAAAATGTTGTCAACATGCTTGAAGTTGTGGAGGAAAGTGTCAGCGTGATGAGGAAAAAGGATCCATCTGGCTATGACTCCTATGAAAACTCTCCCCCTATCTTTGATGAAGAACCTGTTGTGGTGTTGAGGGGTCCTCACTCTAGGATGACATCCCAGGCTCTTAATGTTGTCACAAGGAGTCAAGGCCCTGTTGTCATTAGGGGGCCCAGTTCAGGTTAGCCCAATAAACCAAAGCTAGTGGTATCCAAGAATGCCACCATAAAACCAACTTTCAACCCCAAGCTAAATTATAACCTTGTTGATCAGTTACAAAGAACACCAGCTTAGATTTCAATCTTGGAGCTTTTAGAGTTGTCCCCAAGACACAAACAGGTCCTTGAGGATGCTTTGCGCATAGCCAATGTTCCCAACAATTTAGATGTCGACCAATTCCAAGGCATGGTTAATCATATTACCAGTCCTCACTACCTTACATTCTTAGAAGATGATGACAAATCCTTGGACCACCTGCATAATCTTGTCCTTCACATCGAAGTCATGATCCATAAAACCTATGTCAAGCGTGTGTTGATAGATGGGGGTGTTGGGCTCAATATCTGTTCTTTGAGTCTGTTAAAGACTTTGAGTTATTCTAAGGAAGTGATCGATACTAGAAAGAAGATCACTATAAAAGCCTATGATGAGGTAGAAAGGAGTTCCAAGGGGTTGGTTGTTCCTCCTGTCAGGATTGGCCCCGTTGAGAAAGACATTTTGTTCCAAATTGTTGATGCTGGTCCTCTAGCATACAATATCTTGCTTGGTAGGCCATGGATCCATGAGATGCAAGTAGTGCCATCCACCTACCACTAGTGTGTTAAGCTCCCCTACAATGGAGTAGAAATTTGCATACTAGGGGATAACACCTTATCAGTCAATTCAATCTCAGCTAATGTTCATGTCCCTCTTAATTGAGAAGTAGAGGATTATCAAGCAACTTTAGCAGACTATCAATACAAGTTTAAATCATTAGACCTTGGCATGGGGGGGTATCAACTTGACTCTTTTGCAAAGATGCCTGTTTCCCCTAGGACCTATGGAAAGCCTTCACAGGAGATCAAACTGTCTTCTTCAGAAATGACACTATTTGACATGTTTGTTGAATCCTCAGTACCAATACAAGATGAAAAAGATGAAAAAGAGGAAGTAGCTATTCAAGATTGGATATACAAAGAGAAGTACTAGCACAATGAAAATTTCTCCCCCTCTCCTAAGTCCTATGGGAGAGGATATACTTTTGTCAAGAAGATGGGTTATCTAGGATATGGCCCTCTTAGTCACAGGTTAGATGCTAGAGCCGAACCACTCAATCATGATCTTTTTGGATGTAAGTCTAAGAAACCAGTTGGCCTAGGCTTTATGAACAATAATAAGTGCACTGTCCCCATTCATGATAGGTGGGATAGTAAAGATGACATAGAATATGTACCAGATTTGACAAATCAATAAGACATGATAGATGATTGGGTACCTTCAACAAATCTCCTCTGGGGAGATTCAAGAGATTTAACAATTGACAATCCTCCTATCCCGGCTATGACAAATAGTGACTATATGAATGCTAGATTGACTATGGATAGTGTCTCCATCCCAGCTATGACAGATGGTGATAATTCAAATAATTTTGTGATTGAGCAAATTGTTAGAGGAGGGGAAACTCTTCCAAACCTTGAGGCTTTCCCCAACAATAATTCAGAAATAGACTCTCATGAGTTTGAATGGGATTCACTCTCAAATGCAATAGTTGACTTGGATATGGATGTTTTCCAAGCTTATAGTTCTCAACCTGACGTAGCTGATGAGTCATGTGTCAGATTAGAAGATTGGAACCCATGTGTCGCATTAGTAGATGATTCTTCCCTTGATAGGATAAATCTTGATTTAGGCACCTTAGAGGGATACTTGACAGACTCCAATTTTGTGATCACCAGAGATGACATCATCTATATCCTTAATATTGAACCAGTCATTAACCTACCCCTTATTGACCCCAACCTTATTGACTGGTCTCAACATTATCAAGAGCCTCAACTCTTGACATTTCACAATGACTATGAGATCACCTGCTATCTAAATGCCATTGAACCTGTAGTCTCTTCCACTAGTGAACTAGCTACCAGTATGACAGAACCTAACATCAAGTACCTTAGTCATAAGATAAAAAGAAAAGAAAAAAAGAATAAGAGTTATGATGGCGAAAACCACTGTGTGGCGGTGTTAGAACCAAAAAAAGTAAAAATAAAAGATGTATCCAAGGGTGAAACCTCTCTGAGGTGCCTACAGATGAGGTACTTGATAGTCTCCCAAGCTATTTTTAGGACAGATCATCAGTATTGGTTGAACCTATAGAAGCTATTAATTTGGGCACAGAAGAGGCTCCAAAAATTGTACACTTGGCTAAATCTTTATGACCTCAAGAAAAGAAAGCCTACACTGAGTTCCTCCAAAAGAAGAAAAATAATTTTGCATGGACATATTCAAACATGCCAGGGTTGGACACTAATCTCATTATGCATCATTTGTCCATAGCTCCAGGTGTGAAACCAATCAAACAAAAGTTGATAAGAATGCACCCTCGTATAACTCTTTTAGTGAAAGCTGAATTAGAAAAGCTCCTTGGTGCAGGATTCATTAGAGTCATAGACTATGCTGACTAAATTTCCAACATTGTACCTATTTCTAAACATGATAAATCCATCTGAATCTACATAGATTTTAGAGATCTTAACAGAGCATGCCCAAAGGATAATTTTCCACTTCCTAACATAGACATGATAGTGGACATGATGGTGGGCTATGAGATCTATTCCTTGATGGATGGTTTTTCTGGGTATAATCAGATCAAGATTGCTCTTGAGGATTAGGAAAAGACTTCACTCACATGCGCATGGGGTACTTATTGTTGGAACATCATGCCCTTTGGATTGAAAAATGCAGGAGCTACTTATCAAAGAGCTATGACAACCATCTTCCATGACATGATGCATAAGAATATGTAAGATTATGTGGATGACACCCTCACTAAGTCTAAGAAAAGAGGAACACATCTGGCTGATTTAGAAGTAATTTTGGATCACATGGAACAATTTCAACTAAGATTAAACCCAAAAAAGTGAGCATTTGGTGTTACTTTTGGCAAATTATTGGGATTCATCATTTCAACCAAAGGGATAGAAGTGGACCTTGAAAAGGTCCAAGCCATTATAGACATGCCACCTCCAAAAAATATCAGTCAAATGAGGAGTCTTCAAGGATGCCTTCAATCCATAAGGAGGTTTATTTCACAATTGGCAGATAGAGTGCAACCCTTTAACAAAAACTTTCATAAAGGTGTTCAATGTGTTTGGAATGAGGATTTCCAGAAGAGCATGGATCAAATTAAGGAATACTTGGCAAGTCCTCCCATTCTAGGAAAACCCCTCATTTTGTATGTCTCAGCTACTAAATCTTCACTGGGGGCATTGTTGGCTCAATTAGATGAACAAGGGAAAGAAAGGGCCATATATTATATTAGCCGCACTCTTGTTGCTTATGAGGTCAATTATACTAGTATTGAAAAAGCTTTCCTTGCAGTAGTGTTTGCCTCTCAAAATTTGTGACACTATATGCTTGCGCACACCATACACCTCATAGCAAAAATTGATCCTCTCAAATACTTGCTTGGTAAAGCTGCTCTCACGGGTAGACTCGCTAAATGGATGATGATTCTTTTTGAATTTGAAATAGAGTATATTGAGCGCAAGGCAATCAAAGGCCAAGCTATTGCAGATCAACTGGCTAATTTCCTAATTCAAGATAATATGCCCATTCAAGTCAATTTCCCAAATGAGCATCTTATGTACATGACTGAGAGATCCTGGAAATTTTTCTTTGATGGTTCCTACATGCAAAACGGTTCTGGAGCTAGTGTGTTGTTTGTCTCTCCACATGGGTACACTATTCCCAAATCTTACAAGTTACTCTTTCCATGCACAAACAACATAGCTAAATATGAGGCTTTAACAAATGGACTAAAAATGGCTATAGAGTGGAATATCACAGAACTACATATCTATGGGGATTCTCAGCTGATCATCAATCAAGTCAATGAGCAATACCAAAAAAAATATGACAAGTTGATACCTTACAAAAAAATGGTTGATTCATTAAGATGGTAATTTACTTTTGTCACCTTTCAGCAAATCCCTAGGGCTGAGAATAAAGTAGCTAATGCTATGGCCACCCTTGCTTCACTTCTTCAGTTAGAGGAACATGAGTCCAAATATGAATTCCTAGTGGAAGAGCTACGTTATCCCATTTATGACTCTTAAGAAAGCCACATCATTTGTACCCTTGTCAATCATGAATCCTCCTGCTATGGTGCTATTTAATCATATCTCTGTGATGGCATCATCCTCGACACATTTAACTGATCTGAAAGAAGAAACCTTGTCTGTAATGCCTCTCATCATTCCCTCATCTCTGTTGATTTGTATAGGAGGGGTCTAGATGGGACACTTCTTAGGTGCTTAGAAAATGAGGAATCTGATCAAGCACTAGTTGACATCCATGAGGGCATATGTGGGGGACATTCTAATGGTCTTTCCATGGCTCAAAGGTTGCTTAGGGTGGGGTACTATTGGCCTATGATGCAGATAGATTCGGTAGCTTTTGCCAAGTCTTGTGAAAAATGTCAAAAACATGGACACCTAATACATGCTCCAGGTAGGGAGCTAATTCCTTCTATATCTCACTGGCTATTTCAGCGATGGGCCTTTGACCTTGTTGGGTAGATTCATCCCAACTCATCAGGTTGACATAAGTTCATTATCACTGCTACTGACTACTTCAAAAAATGGGTAGAGGTTGTTCCACTTTCTATTGCCTCAAGCAAGATCGTGTCTTTATTCATTTTAAACCATATCATCTGTCAATATGGAGTGCCATCTGAGATCATCATTGATAATGGAGGTTAGTTAAAAAACAAGGACCTTACACAACTCTGCCAAAGATTTAAGATAAAGAAACATTGGTCCTCCATTTACTTCCCGCAAGGAAATGGTTAGGCAGAGGCTTCAAATAAAACCATTCTCAAGATTTTACACAGAACAGTTCATAAGAATGGTAGAGACTAGCACCTACAGATAAATCCAGCCTTGTGGGCCTATAGAAGGAGTATTCATACTCCAACTGGGGCTACTCCTTTTGCCCTCACATATGGCGCTGAAGCAGTGTTACCTTTAGAGATTGAGATTCTGACACTTAGAGTCTCTCTCAAAGGTCTAGTTATAGATGAAGATTATCACGCCATGAGATTACAAGAATTGGAAATTCTGGATGAAAAGCATAAAGCATCATTTGACCATATGAGGGTCTACCAGAAGTAGATGTCCAAAGCATTCAACAAAAAGGTTCGCCCTAGAGAATTCCAAGTAGGATATCTTGTCCTACGAGAGAATCCTAAGAACCAACAAAATAGAGAACAAAAGGGAAAATTCAAACCTAATTGGCTTGGACCCTACATTATCACAACAACTTTTGGTACAGGTGCTTATTTACTATCTACGGAAGAGGGGGAGCAGCTCCCTGAGCCTATCAATGTTTTGCACCTGAAGAAGTTCTATCCTTGATGCTCATTCTATCTAGGGGCATCCTTTGTATATACCTTATTGATCCTGAAAAAATTCCAAAAAAAAATCATATATGATGCTGAAAAAATACAAAAAATACAAAAAAATAAAAAATTCAAAAAAAATAGAAAAAGTGCCTTGGTGAAAACTTGGAAATAGGCACCTTGGTAGCAAAAAAGTACAAAAAAATTATAAAAAGTCTTGAAAAAATTCTTCCAAGTGGTGAAAACCTGGAAACGGGTGCTACTTGAGGCCTTTGTACCCCTATTTCTTAGCATGCATCCTCGACACTTAGCCTTTCTCCATCATGCCTTGTCCTTGTCGCCTTGGTTTGCAATTGGTCTTTGTCTTTGTCTAGGGGGCATCACTATGTTAGCTTTGGTCTCTTGGATATGCTTGTCTTTAGGACACCTCACAAATGGTGTTTTTCAACACCAACCCAACTGTGTTTTTCAACACAACTCCTGACATCTAATGTTTTTCAACACTTATCAGTTTGGTCTTATCTAGTTTGGTCATGTGATCTTACCTGCTTGCAAGCATTTGATCCTTATCCTCAAAACTCAGTATCAGTTTACACACTTAAATTTTTAAATGCAACATTTAATGCTTGAGATATGTCATGAATTTTTTTTTTCTATGTGCTGACTGTTATTGATTTTCGTTGAGTGTCCCTATCTGATAAGTCTCTCCATGATGCATAGATAGAAGACTTGGGGCATGGGGCATGTTTTTATTTTCTTTTTGCTTGTGGGTGTCATCTTGAACCTCTTCAATGTCTCTTGTTGTCTCCTTAACACACTTAGGAGATTTAAGGCATCATCCTTGACAGTTTTTGCACAACCATTCTTATGGTCATCCTGGCATTTATGCCTTGATGCGAGTGTGGTTTTGCTACATTAAATTGGGTAAGCTAACATTGTAGTCATCTTGACCTTTATGTCCTTGATGCTCATGATAGAATCTTTCGACATTCCAATCTGATATAAATCACATTCATATCTTCATAGTTACATTTGTGACTAGTGATGATTGTGTGATCATCCGATGTCTGATAATAATGGCCCTATGATGAAAATAAGTTCTCTTACATTCTCTAATGAATGATGAACACAAAAATCCTATGTTACCCTATTCCAAGTACACCTTTGCATTTCCATGTAGCTTGCATTATTTAGACTTCATGTTAAATTTGCACTTTTAGGCTGCATTATGAGTTTGAGAGGGTTTCCTTCATCTTTCTTGTGGACTTTTAGTCAACTATGGTGACATTTTGATCTTCATTTCCTTACCTTCTTTCATGATCTCAATCAAAATTCCCTATCTTAAACAGTTGATTGATTTTGGGGCATCTTCTTTCTAGAGGCAAATTCTCTTTCTTCTCTCCATTTCTTTCCATTTCTTCCAAACTTCTATCTTCCATTCGCTTTCACCCCACTTCCTTTTCTTCTAATTCAACCTTGGGGCATAATCTTTCTTGGTAAGCTACCTTAGTTCTTTGATTCTTATATCTTTCATCTTACATCAAGAACTTTATATTTAGTTTGATCTGATCAAATTTATCAATTTACTGTTTCTCCTCTATCTCATTTTGATTTCGATCACGAGGGGGCAATACCTACCAAACTTCAATGCTTGATTCAGCTTTATCAAATTTATCAATTACTTCTCTTGGGGAAACCTTGCTTAAGATTCTTATCTCTTATTTGAGACTTGACAATTACCTATTCACAGGTGTTGGCCTTGTCTTTTTCAGTCTACTTATCTATGTCCTGATGTGTTCCCATCTGTCGAACACACATTTGGTTTGTTTTGTGATCCCAAATCGATCTAACACTTCAATTCCATTCTTTGACCACATGTGGTCCCGAGTCAACCTCACATTAGTCAAAGAGGGGCAAATGTATGCACCCTGAAATGGTCGCCTAGACTTTGGGCCCCATTTATTCAATTTGTCAAATATCAATTTTCTGAATCAATGCTTTACAATATATTCAAATCAATTTCCTTGATCAAATCATAACTATTTCAATCATTTCAATAATCTCCTAAGGTTTAATCATGTCATCAATAATTTTATTTAATTAAAATAAATAATCCCTTTTAAATAAATAAAATAACTTTATTTAATTGAAAGTAATATCTCTTAAGTAAAATAAATTTATTTAATTAAAACCTTTTTTAGTTAAATGATTTTATTTTATTTAATTAATATTCATCTTTTAATTAAATAACCTTATTTTATTTAATTAAAAGAGAATTATTCTTTTAAAATAAATAAAATCCTCTCAAAAGATCTTTTGTGATGAAAATGGAAATAAGTGAAATAAAAAATAAATAAAATAAAGAGATTTCCTTTTTCTCTCCACACTTTCTAAAAATGATTTTTCTTTCCTCTTTTTGCATTAATCCCACATTGATCTTGGAGATGCATTATTTTCATCAGTTTCTTATATAAGGAGCCCTCTCCTTCTCAATTAGGAATCCTGAATTTTCATACTATTGTTATGCTGCAAGTTTTCTTACAGACTTTGGAGCTTTGGAGATCACATAGCATTTCGCTTGCATATTTACATATAGATTAACATTCATAACATTTTAGTTTAATTTATTTCATTGTTTTAGCTTAATATCCATTTCAATAAAGTAGTTTATTTTCTTGCATTGCAATCATATAGATTAATTTCATTTGCATGCAAGAACTTGATGATTCAATGGAGATTAGCATTCTTGCTTCTCATCCTTGAATCTCTCGTTCTATGGTGTACTTGCATGGGTTTAACTCAGTCAATCTGAGAGCCTCATAAACAATCCATGCACTCCACAGATAGAGAGCTGTGAATCGATATTCAAGAGCTCATTATTGAGTATCCTTGAATGCAAGGATTCACAGAAGTGGTCACTTTTACACCACACAATACTAATTGTATCATCTTAAAATGGAAGCACTTCCATGATAAGAGCATTTATCCCTCTGAGTAAGTGGTTTTGGGTCATGTTAAGCACCTTGATCAGGTCTTTGCATGTATTTGGCTTTTCTCCCCGCTTTCCACTTCTTCCCTGCACTTGATTTCTTCATTCTAGGTGAAATTAGGGTTAGGATCTCAAGGATTCTGCTTAATTTCCCTCTTTCATGGCTCTACTTTCTAGGTAGGATTCATAAATAAGTCCTCCTAGCCTTCATCATAGTAAGCATAGGACTTTATGTCTATCTCTGGCATTTTGTCCTGTTCTGGCATCATTTCTAGGTTTCTAGGCATCCCCGGGACCTCTTAACTTGATTCTGAGCATATCTGGGACCAGGGTCAGATTCAAGGTCGAACCTAACTAGGTCAGGATCAAGCTCAAACCTAACTAGGTCAAGATCAAGCTTTAACCTGACTAGGTGAGGTCCAACCTTGATTTTTCGCCCCTCATTCAAATTTCCAATTTTCATGATTTACAAGCATCGGGCTTTCGGGATATTTATTTTCTCACCTCCGGGTCAGCCATTTCAGGTTTTGGGATGGTAAATCCTTTAATTGCATTTAATCTAGGTATATTTTCTAAAGGTTAGGACCCAATTTGGATTTAATTCTCCAAGGTGGACCCTCTAGAGGATTGTTCCCTAGTTCACTATAAAAGGAGGCCTTCCTCTCTCATTTTCTTATCCATTATTCACATCCACTTTCATGATCAAGCTCTCAAGTGAAAGCAAGTGAATTCAAGCATTCAAGCAAGCCTTCAAGCATTCAATTGTTTAAACATTCATCCATCAAGGAGATCCATTGTTAGCCATTGAAGGATTCAATCTCTTTGGAGGCCCCTTGAAGATCCATCCTTCTCCATTCATTCAAGCCTTCTCATATGAAAATATCAAGTCAAGATTGGTGTTGAAGATCAAATTCCATTGATTGGAGACATCCTACATTCATCCTACATCCATTGAAGCATTCCTACTTGTGGATCTGAGGATTCGAATCCTCTACAAGGACTTCAACATAAGCGAGGTGATTTGTTTCAATTACTTTGTTTATGCACAATATATTTCAATTCAATTTCAAGGTTAATTCCTAAATTGGGGCTTGACCAAGGAAAACCCCCCGTACAACAAAAACCCCCATTTTCTTGCAGGTATAGGTGTAGAATTTTAGATCTGAGAGTGAATTTGGATACTCTTTTTGGCAAACTTCTGAGATCTGCAAATAGAATTAGAATTAGACTTCAAATAAAGAATGTAGTATTTGACCTTTTATGAGGGTCAAACTTGACCTGAGATCATTTCAGAAAGGATTTCTAGGTTTTCTCTATCTTGGCATTTCCAGTCTGGAGCAAGTTGCAGAATTTCTGGAAAGTATACACAAACATCAAAATTTGACATTTTCCAGATCTTCCCTAATTTGATGTTAGTAGTTGTATTTCAATTATCCCCTAGCTTTCAAACATCATATCCTTCATAGGGAAATATTGAATTTTCTCTCTCTCTTCCATATTCTTCATAAATTGATTCTATTGTGTATTAACCTCTTGGTTGATCAAATTAGATCTCTTCTTTGGGAATTTGGGTTTGAGAATAGATCTCATATTTCCCCCTTTATATCCAAATAGAGGTGAATTCATTTTACCCCTATTCATTTTGGTGAACTCGACATACTTACTCTCTTTTCTTTTGTGGAATTGGATGCTTTATTGTGCTTTCATTTTATCTTGTTGGTATTAGAATTTTCCTTGGTGTTAGATCTTGTATGCTAATTAGATTTCAAAAATACAACCATATTCATGCTTTATGTGTTCTTAGTTTAGTTCATTTGCATTACACTGGTTTATGAGCTTTACTACCACTAGTCTTACTTATAAAATTCTAGTTAGATGAAGTTGTAGACTCATGGGTCCCTTTGATCCTGAATCTTCTTCTCCCTTCCTTAGGATCCCAGATGATAACTTGATTCTTCATGATTCAAATCCTACTATGGAGCACAACTCTTCTCACTCATGTCATGATGAGGATGACACTTTAAGACTTTCTCCTGAACAAGTCCAAAAAATTTCCACTAAACTTGATAAAATGGGTAATTGGCTTCTTCAAGAAAACCATAATCAAGATTCCATTCAAGCTATCGAGGCTCTTAAGAAATTTCTCTATGATAGTGATCAAGGTGTTAACATCTTGTGTGGTATTACTCACCTTGTGCATTCAAATGTTAAACCTTTAGCTCAAGAAGCTCAAGATTTAGGGTTGATTCCTCCTATCACTAGTGTTGAACCTCCTTCTAATCCTTTACCTAGTATTCCTATCTATACTCCTTCTTTGGTAATTGTGACGATTCCCTCTATTCCTATGAGTTTTCCTCTCGTGTCTCTTCCTCCATCACAACCTTCATATCATAATGTTCCTTTTACTTATTCCAATCCGCTTCCAACTGTAGTTCCTAGTGTTCCTCTAGTTGTGCCTTCTATTCCTACAGCTTCATACACTTTACCTAGTGTGTCTAATGTTGCTACTCCTCCCATTTCCTCTAATCATTCAAAAATCATGAGTTTGGCTCAAACTATATCATCTTTACAACACCAACTTGCTTCCTTAACTCAAAATAAGTTTAGTATTCCTACATGTGACATGGGAAGTCCCTTGCCTCAAGACATCATTCATACTCCTATTCCTCAGCAATGTGACATGCCTCATCTTGAGAATTATAATGGAAAAGGAGATCCTATTCATCATGTTAAAACATTCCAAATCCTTTTTAGTGATTATGCTCATGACCATAGGATTTTAGCCAAAAAAATTTCTAGAACCTTCTGTGACAAGGCCTTACAATGGTATTGTTCCTTGCCTCCTTATTCTATCGATTCCTTTCCACAACTTGTTAATGCCTTTATTCAACAATTTCAAAACAATATTGGCCCACAAGTATCTTTGACTGATTTAATGCATTGTAAACAAAGTGCTAAGGAAAAATTGACTGAATTTATTGGTAGATTTAAGAATTTACATGCTCAGATTTCCTATCATGTTCCTAATATTGATATTCAACATATGTTTATTTCAAATTTGCAAAAGGATATTAGAGATAAGATTTTGCTTACTGAATTTACCTCTTTTCAACAACTTTGTGTAGCGCTTCATCATTATCAATTACAAGTGAGTCAATTTGAGAGCAACACTCCAATGGCTCCTGTTCCAGTTGATAAGATTGATGCTGCTCCTAATCCAAATAAGTTTTAAAAATTCAACCACTATGTCAATATAAACAAATAAGAGAATGCAGTTGCTGATCAAGTTATTGTTGCATCTCATAATGCCACTTCTGCATCCACTGCTTTTCAATTAAATCATATGTTTACTCCTCTTTCTGAATGTTTGCATGCTATTATGAATAGGTTGTTAGCTGCTAATATGAATACTTTACCTCCTATTCGACCTATTTTACCTACTACGATTGCATCTAAATATTTTGATCAAAATGCTTTTTGTCAATATCATCATCAGAATGGTCATGATATTGAGAAATGTTATTATTTAAAACATAAGGTTCAAGATCTAATTGATTCTAAGGCTTTATATGTTGATAATCTGGATAGTAGTGGGAATAAATCTATCTCTCCTCCTAATCAGAACCTTCAAATCTATACAAACCCTTTACCTATGCATAATACTAATACTATTGCTCAACCATCTATTATGGAAATTGTGTATGATTCAAAGATGGATGATATCATTCATGTTGTTAATCAAGTGGAGTATGTTGATCAGTCTGTATCTCCACCTCAGATTCAATTTCAAGTTCAAACTCAACCTCCACCAAAACCTAAACCTAAAATGAAAACTCAACCTAAACCTTGACAAAAATTTAAGAATAAAAGACCTCAGAAACTTTTGATTACCTTTGATGACTCCAAGACTATTAAAGCTCCTGATGGTCCCCTTTACATTGCTGCTAGGGCCTACTCATGGTTGTCTTGTTGATCCTACATCTTTAGTCAATATTATCACTGAAGAAAATATTTTTATGAAAAGCTTACAATGTGAATTTTATGATACATCAGATGTGTGGAGTCAAACTTGCAATGGTTTTCTTTATCCATCATTTGGTTCTATTACTTTACCGATTGAACTTTGTGGAAAAATTGTGAACACTACCTTTGTTGTGGTTCCTACTTCTGATCAGTTTCAAGTTAAGCTAGGTTTTCCTTGGTTGACTGCCATGCATGTCGTTGCTTCACCTATCCATAAGTGTCTTAAGTTCATTCATGATGAACAAGTGAAGAAGAGTAATCATAGTCTATATCAACCTTCTAGGCCTAGAGATTGTGCTGCTGTTGATTTCTTTTGGCCTTCATTACCTAATTCATGTCTTCCTCGACCTGATAATATTTTTTGATCATATCAAGCTTATAAACATTGTAAAATTATTGAATTAAGTTCACCTCCTAGGGATCTTAATCATGGTCTTTTACCTACACCATCGATACCTCCTTTAACTTTGGCTTCTAGTTTTGTTAATCAAGTTCCTTATACCAAACCTATCAAAGATCTTGTGATTGTTCCTCCTATGGATAATAATCCTACTGATCTTCCTAAAGAACCTATGAAGGATCCTATGATTTTTCCTCCTTGTTCTCAACCAATTTCAAATAAATCAAAATGAAAATGATCTACTAATGAACATCGTAAAAAGCATCGTGCTCATGCTAAAGCTCAAAGATCTTTACTTTCTATAGATAAACCTATGCATAATGTGTTAGAAGAAATTAATACTAATAATGATGATCACATGCATGATTATGATGATTCTATTCATATCTTAGATCCTATTTTGATTAATTTGGATGAAGACAATACTATTGATGATACTGATGATGTTAATGATGAATATGAGACTATTGACATTGACATTGATTTACCTAATATGCTTTCATCACACTTAACTCTTACACCTAGTTTCGAACATAGTGATTCTCAAGAGGATCCTTGTTTGGAACTGGCTATCATTCCTACTATATTGGATATAGTCCCTCTTGTGAGTTACCCACCTTCCCTAAATGATATACAATGAGATGGGGAAAGTAGGTGGCATGCTTGATCGGCTTGTGCTTCGTGGTAGCTTTGTTGTGTGTTTTCCTGCTATACTGTGCTTCTCCCGTAATGTGTTTGCTAAATGTTGTTAGATTCTTTTATATGATCTTTGTTACTCAGTTGGTATAAGGTGATGAAGGAATCAAAACTGCTGTTCAAATTCTTCTATATCTATCTCTATTCTTCTATGCATTGTTCAATGTTATGTTGTAATTGTGCTATTGTTCGTAAATGTTTCCTTGTAATCTACTTGGATTCAAGATATGGTAGCACTAATTATTTTTGGTCTCCATGTCATGGTCTGAAAAGATTCTCCTTTGTATATCTTATGTGATCTTTCCTCCTTTGTGATTGTAGTTCTACTTTCTTTGGGGAATGATGTCAATTCATTTGCAATAATATCATACATATATTATCTTATGATCATACTAACCCCACGATAGGTAGATCCCTTATGTTTTCTATGTATGTTTATGTGATATTTCCCTTTATTTGTCTTCATCTGGGGGCATCTCAATGTGGAAATGTAATCAGTGGAGTTGTTTATGTTTCCGTTAAAGCCATTGCTCCTGTAAAGTGTCAACAATGACTTTAACGTGGGGGCATATGCTCTGCTCACCTGTTGCACACATGCACTTTCCAATATGCACATATTATTTTTCAAGGTACTTTTTCCCTTTTTGGATTAGTAATTGATCCTTAAAGCATGGATTTATATTTTAGGATCTCTTGATCCCTTCAATTTCAAATACACATATTTTGATCCCTTAAGGTCGGAAGTGTCCTTAACACGGGATCTCTTTTGTTTTTTTTGGTTTTATTCTTATGGAATAGAATATTCCTAAGGTTAAATCCTTGATGGGTTGACTAGTGAGTAGCCACATTCACTAGGTGGTTCAATTCCATCTTTCTAGCTGCGCCGTGTGGTTCACAATGGAGCATAAGTTCTCATTGGGTGAGGTAATCACACTTTCTTTCTCTCTAGAGATGTTTCTCTTATTGTGATATAGGAGTTGACAAAGACTTGAGTCCCTAAGGGCTTAATGTTTCTCTTTGTCCCTTGGATTATGATAAGATTATCTTTTCATTCTGATCTCCTTTACCAAGAGTTTGCATCGAGTACATACTCTTGCTAAACTGGGGGCTTAATGTATCATCTTAAAATGGAAGCACTTCCATGATAAGAGAATTTAGCCCTCCGAGTAAGTGGTTTGGGGTCATGTTAAGTGCCTTGATTGGGTCTTTTCATCTATTTGGCTTTTCTCCCCGCTTTCCAATACTTCCAAGGGCTTGATTTCTTCATTCTAGGTGAAATTAGGGTTAGGATCTCGAGGATTCTCCTTAATTTCCCTCTTCCATGGCTTTACTTTCTAGGTAGGATTCAAAAATAATTCCTCCTAGCCTTCATCATAGTAATCATAGGACTTTATGTCTATCTCTGGCATTTTGTCTTGTTCTGGCATCATTTCTAGGTTTCTGGGCATCCTCGAGACCTCCTAATTTGGTTCTGAGAAAATTTGGGACTAGGGTCAGATTCGAGGTCGAACCTGACTAGGTCAAGATTGAGCTTGAACCTGACTAGGTCAGGATCGAGCTCAAACCTAACTAGGTCAGGTCCAACCTCAATTTTGCCCTCCTCATTCAAATTTCCAATTTTCATGATTTCTGGGCATCGGGCTTTCGGGATATTTGTTTTCCCGCCTCCGGGTTAGCCATTTCAGGTTTCAAGATTGGAAATCCTTTAATTTCATTTAATCTAGGTATAGTTTCTAAAGGTTATGACCTAATTGGGATTTAATTCTCCAAGGTGGTCCCTCTATAGGATTGTGCCCTAGTTCACTATAAAAGGAGGCCTTCCTCTCTCATTTTCTTATCCATTATTCACATCCACTTTCATGATCAAGCTCTCAAGTGCAAGCAAGTGAATTCAAGAATTCAAGCAAGCCTTCAAGAATTCAAGTGTTCAAGCATTCATCCATCAAGGAGATCCATTGTTAGCCATTGAAGGATTCAATCTCTTTGGAGCCCCCTTGAAGATCCATCCTTCTCCATTCATTCAAGCCTTCTCATATGCAAAGATCAAGTCAAGATTGGTGTTGAAGATCAAATGGAATTAATTGGAGACATCCTACATTCATCCTACATCCATTGAAGCATTCCTACTTATGGATTTGAGGATTCAAATCCTCTACAAGGACTTCAGCATAAGCCAAGTGATTTGTTTCAATTACTTTGTTTATGCACAAAATATTTCAATTCAATTTCAAGGTTAATTCCTAAATTGGGGTTTGACCAAGGCAAACCCTCCATACAACAAAAACCCCCATTTTCTTGTAGGTACAGGTGCAAAATTTCATATCTGAGAGTGAATTTGGATACCCTTTTCGGCAAACTTCCGAGATCTATGAACAGAATCAGAATCAGAATTCAAATAAAGAATGTAGTATTTGACCTTTTATGAGAGTCAAACCCAACCTGAGCTCATTTTGAAAAAGATTTATGGGTTTTCTCTGTCTTGGCATTTCTAGTCCGGATTAGGTTACAAAATTTCCCAAAATTATACACAGACATCAGAATTTGACATTTTCCAAATCTTCCCTAATTTGAGGTTAGTATTTGTATTTCAATTATCCCCTAGCTTTCAAACATCATATCCTTCATAGGGAAATATTGTATTTTCTCTCTCTCTTCCATATTCTTCATAAATTGATTCGATTGTGTATTAACCTCTTGGTTGATCAAATTGGATCTCTTCTTTGGGAATTTGGGTTTGAGAATAGATCTCATATTTCCCCCTTTACATCCAAATAGAGGTGAATTCATTTTACCCCCATTCACTAACAATTAACCTCTGCATCCATGATATCATGCTGTTAAAATGTCCATGCTACATATACTCAAAGCTTACTGCATAAGGCTTCCACTCATGCTACTTACCATATGTTGTCATCAATGACAAACATATAGTTAGCACTGGCTTGCTAGCAAATCTCCAACAATCTCCCCCTTTGGCATTGATGGAAAAATATGGAATGAAATACACCACCAATCCAAATGAATAGTTATTTTATAACATTCTCCATTTCCTCCTAAAAACTCCCCCAAGGATGAAACCTTCATTTGCTGCAATATTCTTCAATATTCTCCATTTTCTCAACTGAACTACTTCCATGACATCAATGGCAAAGGGTGCCAAACATTTAAGAACTGGTACTACTCCTGAAGTAGATTAGTCAACCATCCGTCAGTCATTGAGGATTGATGCTCTTTCCTCTTTCTCTATATAGAATCAGGGAAGGGAATTACTCCCAGCTTCTCCATGAGATACTCAAAAGTATCCTTTGGTAAAGGCTTTGTGAATATGTCTGCTAATTGATCTTTAGTACTCACAAAATCCAACTTGAATTCTTTTTCTACTACTTTCTCTCTTAGGAAGTGATACTTAATCTCTATGTGTTTTGTCTTTACATGCATCATAGGATTCTTTGACATGTTGATAGTGTTAGTGTTATCACAATGAATAACAATAGGATAATCAATCCGAATTCCAAAATCCTTTATCATCTTCTTGATCCAAACAATTGTAGAACAATTCAAAGCTACTACAACATACTCTACTTCTATTGTTGACTGAGAAATACAATTCTGCTTCTTTCTTGTCCAAGTGACTAGTCAATCACCAAGAAATACTACTCCTCCTGATGTACTCTTTCTATCATCAATGCATCATGCCCAATTTGCATCTATATATACATGAAGCTCAACATTCTCTAAATTAGGATACCATAGACCATAATCTACAGTGCCTTGCAAATATCTAAATATTATCTTTACTGCCATCAGGTGATTTTTTTAGGCTCTATTGCAAATCTTCCAACTATGCCAACTGCATTAGAAATATTAGGTCTATTTTGAGTAAGATATATGAGTTTACCAATTATAGACTTGTAAAATGGTATATCTGCTATTACATAATCATCTTATTTTGTGATCTTGCATCCTGTTATCATAGGTGTACCCACTGGCTTGCAATCATACATCTTGAACTTCTTCAATATCTCTTTCACATACTTAGACTGATTAATGAAAATACATTTTTCTGTCTACTGCACATTTAATCCCAAAAAGTATTTGATAGGTCCAATCATGCTCATCTCAAATTTTTTGTACATCTCCTTAGCAAATTTTGCACTAAGTTTTTCATTACCCCAAAGATAATGTCATCAAAAAATATAGCTACAAGAAGTAAACGTTTAGATGTCTCTCTTATGAATAGATTACAATCTGCTACTCCCTTTTTGAATCCAATTTTTGTGAGATATCCATGAAGTCTCTCATACCAAGCTCTAGGGGCTTGCTTAAGTCCATAGAGGGCTTTCTTTAATCTGCATACCATATCAGGTCTATTTGATAGGGTGAATCCTTCTAGCTTCTTAATGTATACTTCTTCCTTTAACTCTCCATTCAAGAATGTTGACTTAACATCCATTTGATAAACTTTGAAGTTTTTGAATGTTGCATAATCTAGAAACAATGTAATGTCTTCTAATCTTCTTACAGGTGCAAATGTGTCTAAATAATCAATACCTTCTCTTTGCACATATCCCTTACATACTAACCTTAATTTATTCCTTACTATTGTACCATCTTCATTCATCTTGTTTCTGAATATCCACTTTGTTCCAATCACATTCTTATCACTGGGTCTTGGGACTAGTTCCCAAGTATCATTCTTAATAATCTGATCTATTTCTTCTTTCATAAAATCATGCCAAACTGAATCATTACATGTATCTTCAACACATAAAGGTTCAATCTGAGATAGTAAACATATCACTTCATTGCCTGCTGAACTCTTTTCTTTTGATCTTGTTGTGACTTTGCCACTCTAATCTCCAATCATGTCATCCTTAGAGTGATATCTAGATGTAAACTTTGGAACTTTAGGTGATACTGTCTCATCTACCTTCTGAGTTTCTTCTTTACTTATTTCAGGGTCATTGAATAATACATCAATACTGTCAAACATTTCTTCAACAATTGTCTCACTAGTGGAAGGACTGGGTTCTTCTTCAATCATAGGTGCATAATCATGATATCTTTCTTGAACCATAAAATTTTCATCAATATTAACATGAACACTTTCAATGATCTTCTTCAATCTCAAATTAAAACATCTATAAGCTTTTCTTTTAGTAGAGTAACCAAGGAAAATACCTTCATTGCTTCTTACATCAAACTTTCATGTTGCTTCATCCCTCTTGATGTAGCACTTGCTTCGAAATATTTTGAAGTATTTTACTGGAACATTACCAAACCATAGCTCATAAGGTTTCTTGTCCGCGGCAGACCTTACTTGTATTCTATTGATGGTAAAAACTACTTTATTGACCGCATCTCTCCAATAGGTGTGTGAAACTTTTCCTTCAATCATGATGGTGCACACTATATCAAGGATGATCCTATTCCTTCTCTCTACAATCCCATTCTACTGAGGGGTTCTAGGTGCACTCAACTATCTCTTTATGTCATGTTCTTTGCAGTACTCATAGAATCTGTCAGAGGTGAATTCTCCTCCTCTATCCAATCTTAGACACTTTATCTTTAGTCCAGATTCATTCTCAACCTTAGCTTTGAATATTTTGAACTTCTCAAATGCTTCTGACTTATCTTTCAAGAATCCAACCCACATCATTCTAGAATAGTCATCAACAAACAAAATTAAATACCTTTCACCATAGTATGATCTAGTTTGAGTTGGTCCACATAGGTCTGTGTGAATCAGATCCAACTTGTTCTCTATTGAATTATGCTTTCTTCTAAATAAATTCCTCACATTCTTTCCCATCACACATTCCCTACAAATAGTATCAACTGGCTTGCTATGCTAGGTAGATCTCTTACTACCTTTAAATTGCTTATCTTTACTATGTTATCAAAATTGATATGACATAGTCTTTTATGCCATAGCCAACTGTCATCAACTTTAGCAACAAAACAACTTACTTCTGAATTAAGGTGAAAAACATTAACTTTAGTCTTTGATCCTAATGCAATCATAACACCATCCTTGTTGTTAATGATGCATTTGTTATCTTTGAACTCCAACTGATAGCCTTTTTCAAGCAACTGCCCAACACTAAGAAGGTTATGTTGCAAACCATCTACATAAAGAACATCATCAGTGTTGTTCTTTCCATCCAATGTGATAGATCCTCTACCAATGATAGGTTTAGGAGTGTTATCTCCAAATCTAACCATTCCACCTTTGTATCTATCTAGACATGAGCAAATCTATCTTTATCACTTGTCATGTGATGTGAACAACTTCTATCTATAATCTAATCTATCCTTATGTCTACTTGTGAGATCAATGCTAGCTCTTGTTCCTTTTTCTCATCTTCATGATCCATCTCATCATATATCTTCTCCATAATAGCAATGAATCCAATTTCATCTTCAACTGAATCATCATCAGAAACTCCAACACCATCATAGTAACATTCTTTTGTATACTTAGTCTTGTAGTTAGTTCTGAATTTCTTAACTCTTGTAGGACACTTAGATGCAAAGTGACCAATATTATTACATGAGAAACACTTGAATGGTAGCTGACCTTCATACTTTCCTTTTCCTTTTCTTTCTTTCTTAGCAATCATGGAAATAATATCATTTATCTCTTTATCTTCATCTTCATCATCAAAATTACCAGAAGTGTTTAAGGGTTTCTTACCATGGACTGATGCTTTGAAGGTTGTCTCACTTTTAGGCTTTGACTTCAATCTTGAAATGTCAAAAGCTGAAATTTTTCTGATCAAAGTCTCTCTCTTGAAATTTTTTGTAAGCTGCATGGTCTCATCAAGGATGTCGATCTTGTTTTCATACTCTTCAGTAAGATTATTCATCAAATTATCCATAATGTCTTCCTCTGAGATCTCTCCACCATTTTTCCTGATTCCAGCAACTGCTTCATTAATCCTTTGGTTGTAAGCTCTAATGTCTTCTTCAAGTAGCATCACTAATGCATTGTATCTTTTCTTCCATGTCTTTTTGTGTGCATTATTTTCTTATGTATCTCCTTCAAACATGTTTTGTAGGTGCTTCCATATCTTGTAGGCTATGTCTACTTTCTTTATCTCTGAAAACTTACTATCAGATAAGGCATTGATAAGGGCTTCTTTGGCTATTTCATTCTGATGGAACAAATCCTTTTTCTTTCTAGTAGCATCATCCTTTGCAAGATCTTCTAGAGAGGGGATCTTGACTTCTTTGGTAGCCACTTCAAAAACTTCAAAAGCAATGCACTACAAATGTGTCACCATTTTGTAATTCCAATCAGGATAGTTCTCTCCATCAAACTTAGGACTATCTTTTCTAAAGAATTCCATTTGATGAACCTCAAGATATTAAAATTTCTCTCTGAGGCACTTGAATCTAATACCAATTGTTAGGAATAGTCCCAAGAGATAACTGAGAGGGGGGGTCAATTAGTTATCTACAAGTTTCAATTCTTTATCCAATTATCTATACTTAAACATTAAGCATAAACACAATGAAAGAACACTTGAACACAACACCAATATTTATGTTATGGGGAAACCCAAATAGGTAAAAACCCCTATGGGAATTAACACCCACTAATAAATTTCACTAGTGTATAATGATCCTTGTTAGAAGATCTTACAACCCTGTTAGGAGGTGATCTTTATAATACAATAAGTATAGTGACCTAGTCAAAGGTTAGACCCTATTAGGAGTCTTTTATGATTGACCCTGTTAGGGGTGAGGACACACTATCTGAGAGCTCACTACTCAAAGGGGTGAAGGCTGCAACATTCTGAATAACAGATAGACACTATATCTAGATCTTGGTGAACTGCGAGGTATACCTACTATATTGATCAATTCCAATGAATAGCACACTCTATCTTCTCTATCACATAGACCTCTTCTTCATGACACAATACTTCACACTCTCTTTTTGTTTCTTGTCTTGTTGGTTGTTGTTCATTTGGGGTGTTTTCACTCCCCCTTTTGTTTCCTTTGGATCCTCTTTTCTATTGATCTTATTGTCTAATATATATCTCTAACTCTTTGGGTTTCGGGTTCCTATAAACCTATTTTTATTTTATTTTCAAAATATTATTGTGGATAAGGAAATATAAAATATTTATTGTGGATAAATTCATCGATAATATTATTAAATGAATATTTAAAATAAGAATTCCACTAAAACTTATATTAATAATATTGAATATCTATTACATTAAAGTTTATCAAATATATTAAACAAAGAATAATAATGTTTTCTAGTATCAAATGGATTAGTCAAATATTAAGCACAAGATTATAGGATAATTATTACGTGAATTAGGGAATTCACATGTTACTTGGGAGAGATAAATGTATCATGTCAAAATAGATACAAATCTATCTTTTAATCTATTATAATTACTTATTATTGAGATTGTAATATCATACTCTAATATCTAATTCAAATCTCAATAATTCATATTTAATTTATTATTCAGACATACATCTTTATCTATCCCTATAATTTGTAATTAATATTAATATCAATTGATAACTCAAAATTTTGGTTTTGATGTCGAAGATGTCAGGTACCAAACTATGTAATTCCTTTAATAATATTATCTCTAATTTTTTGGCTACTAGATCTCAATCTCTCTTACCAAGGATCATTTCTAGTTAGCAAAATGACTTTGTCTAGGGACTTCACAATCTAGAATTTATTATTACTATCCATGAAAATATCTATTCTTTATGTGTGAAAAAGAAGCAGGATGTCTCATTGAAGTTGGATCTTAGGAAAGCCTACAAAAAAGTTAATAGGAATTTGCTAATAGAAGTTCTTGGGGCCTTCAATTTTGGAGCCAAATTTCTTCAATTAATTTAAGAGATGGTTTGAATTTAATTAGAATCTATTTTATTTTCAATGGGTCCCCTTCTTATTTTTTCTGATGCCCTCGTTGAATCTAGCAAGAATATTCTATATCCCCTTTGCTATTTATGATCATGGTTAATAGTTTGGGAAGGCTTCTCCAACATATAGTCATTAGAGGATTTTTGAAGGGCCTCAAACCTTCTTCAAATAATATGGTTTGTTCCCATCAAAAATTCATTAATGATGGGTGACCCCACAATAGTGGGTTACACTTTTTTAGACATGTTATTTTTTGCTGAAATAACACATTTTTAGTCAAATATAATTATTTAAACCTTGAGAGGTTCCATTTGAATGAATTAATTACAAATGGTTAGCTCAAAGCCTCTTAGATTAGAAAAACATTGATATAACATCTATACTCCTTATTCATACCTACAATGGAGTCTCCTTCACACCTATTAAAATGCTACCAAAAAATCACTTTGACTTTATCTTTTTGAAAATCAAATGAATCCATTTGACAAACCTATCTATGTAGTAAGGTACTACTAAGAAAAATATTTCCAATGATTATAATGTTAATATATATATTAAGTTTATTATGACTTTGTATTTTTAGTTTTACTAAATATAGATATTTCACCGTATGTCTACCTCTATGTTTTACACTTATGGAAAAATAGTAAATGAGAGAAAAAAATTCTAAAAAATATCTATTTCCTAGGTATTGAATTTATCCTTCTATCAAAAAAAATAAAACATGAAATTGGACAAATACATGACAAGTTGTAAGCTATGTAGTCAAGGTATGTCAAAATTATGGTTTAGTAAACTTAAAACTTTAATAAAATATGCAACAATCATGATAATCTCATCAAACTAATTGCATGTCCTCCATATGGATGTTACAAAACTAAATTTGAAACAAGAAAAATGATATCTATTTTAGTGATGCAGTCAAGGATGGTGAATCCAATTAAGGATAGTCCAAACCTTGCAGCCAACAGAACAACACAATAGAATACTCAACAATGCAATACAAGTAATTGTTAAAACTCATATTTTCATTAACATGCCCAGCTATAAGGCCTTCCAGGTTAGGGCCAATTACAATCAAAAAATAATTATGCAAGATCCACAATAGATCCAATACAAACTCTAGCTAGTTTAGCTCTGAAGACAAGCAGAGACTGATGGAAACCCTAAGGCAGATCTAAACTTGAGCTCGCAAGCCTTGAAGAAATCTCCTTATTCCCAAGTATGCAACCACTAGCTCTACTATTATAAACTATCTAATAAGAATCAAATCTGCTTGAGATTATGGAAGATCTTTTCCACAACTTTGCCAACTTCAACTTTAGTAGCGCCTCTAAACTGATACCACTATCCACTGCCTAAACATCTACCCCAAGCACCCCTTAAATACTAATCATCAACCACAAGTTGGCAAGATGAAATCCTAAACTCTTCCTAACAAATATTAAATGCCATACAAGTCAGATTACAAAATGTATACAAACATTTAATTCAGCATGTCAGCCTATAAACAATAGATACCAACAATAAATGTAGCAAGTTGGCCCAACAAATCACACAGAACTCCAGTCAGAAAGCCAAAACTACCAAGTAATACTAAAATAACTAAGCACGCTAAGCATTGCCAAGCACCAATGTCGACTGAGCACCGCAAGAATGACCGAGTAACACTTTCACCAAGTGCCATAGACTACCGAGTTCCTTCAGTGACTGAGCTTCCTTTAATGACCGAGGCCATTGGTCAAGGCTATAATCGAGCAAAACTGGCCAAAACATAAACAATCCATGCAGTTTCATTGAGGGCACAAAATGTCCCTACCTTAACCTTGGATTCCCCTACATTAGACACCCCAAGTTCCAAAAGATGTTCATATGTGAGAAGAACATCTCCCAGGATTCAACACGTAAATCCCAAACTGGTTATTCACATACAAGTCCTCCATCTTCTCTACTTGCATATTCTTCCATTTTAGTTTCCTCTGCCTCTTCAAGTCCACTCTAGACAATGCACAGGTCGGTTCTCCATACGTATCATTCATTTTCTCTGATTCACAATCTCAACTCAGGAATCGATACTCAGGCTTCTCCTACCGAGTGTTGTATCCATCAAAGGCATTAGTGAAAACTTTATGTGATCCTTCTCAATAGTAAAGAAATCCTTCACACAATCATAAATAGCTCTGCAATCATATTGCCAAGGTCTACTGAGCAATATATCACAACTATTCATATCAACGATGTCACAAAGCACAAGATCCTTATACTGGCCAATCTGAACATCAATGAAGCATTGTTTTCTTACTTCCAAAGTATGAACATCTTGTAACCAACCAATCCTATAAGGACATGGATGTTTCATTCTATTCAAACCAAGTTCCTAAACCATGTCCTCAGCAACAAGGTTATCAGTACTACCACTATCAACAATAACATCACAGAGTTTACCTCCAGACTTGCATTGATTTTTAAACAAATTACTCCTGTGACAAGGTTCATCCTTTGTACTGAGCAATGTTCATCAAAGCAACAAGTTCTCAGATTCAGGTTCATTCTGAATGTTCTCATTCACCATAGCATTTCATTAGTCAACCTTCTTCTGTGTACACTCAAAAAAATGGTGTCCTTCCTCTCCATAGTTATAGCAAGTACCCTTAAAGATAACTCTACCTATCTTCTTCTTAGGTTCCACAAGTTTCTGTTCATCTTCTGCATCAATCGGTTTATCCTTTGCTGAGTGATCAACTTTCTCATTCCCTCGGGAGTTACTATGTTGTTTTCTCTTCAACTTATCTTCTGCCTTCAGAGAATACTGATAAGCATCTTCACCATAATCAATCTTCAACATACCAAGCTCATCCTGAACATTGAATCTTAGACCATTCACATACCGAGCTATTTTTTCCTTACCAATCTCTCGATGTCCAGACCGAATAGTAAGTTTGTAGAACTCCTCAGTATAATCTTCAACAGACATATCCTTCTACTTCAGATTCTACAACTTCATAAACAAGTCAAGCTCATAGTCAACCGGTATGAACTTAGCTTTCAGTTTTGTCACCATCAACCTCCACCAATTGATCTTCATTTCACCTCCATCTTCCCTATCTCTTTGTGATTCCTTCCACCAAAGAGTAGCATGTCCTTTCAACTTAGTTTGTACTAATCTCACTTGAAGAGGATCTTCAATTTCTTCCAGCTCAAAGAAATCTTCAAGTTCATCAATCCAATTAATTAGATTGTTGGGTTTCAAAGTACCAGAGAAAGTAGAAAATTCTATTTGGTAACTACTAAATCAAGTAGTAGATCTAGGTAACCGAATAGTTTTGTCTTCACCAGATATGTCCCTCCAGTCATCACCACTAGATCTAGCAGGTTCAAAGTCTTTGACATCTTCTTCATAGCCATCCTCAGTACCAACATTCTAAGGAATATCAGTAACAGCTCTCATGATCTCGGTGACCATGTCATTCTTCATCAATTCCATCTCAGATCTGAAATCTAATTTCACCTCTTCTGTAATCCTAGATTCCATAGTATCACAGAGGTCTTGAATAACTCTAGGGTCTAATCTTCTCGGAGGCATACTTAAAGATATGAAAAATAAACCCTCTACAACAAACCCTCACTGATCACCTTGTGACAATTTCCAAGTTGTATACAAGTCAAATCTCAACCTGCAATCTTGCAAATAACTAGGGCACAATTCCACAAGTTCAGTGCTAGGGATCTGCAATCAAGATCATACGAGTTTTCACCAACAAGATCAACTTCGCAGGATCAGCCTTGCTAGGTTATCTTTCTGCTCCACAAGATCAACATTCGCTTCAACAAGAACAAAAATTTTCTCTGATACCACCTGACACAATCAAGGATGGTGGATCCAATTAAGGACACTCCAAAGTTTGTAGCCAATAGAACAACATAGCGGAATACTCAACAATGCAATAAAATTCTGCAAGATCCATAATAGATCCAATATAAACTCTAGCTAGTTCAGCTCTGAAGACAATCAGATAATGATGGAAACCCTAAGGTAGATCTAAGCTTGAGCTTGCAAGCCTCCAAGTAATCTCCTTGTTCCCAAGTATGCAACCACTAGCTCTGCTATTACAAACTATCTAATAAGAATCAGATCTGGAAGATTATGGAAGATCTTTTCCACAACTTTGCAAACTTTAGCTTCATTAGTGCCTCTAAACTGATACCACTATCCACTGCCTAAACATCTACCTCAAGCACCCCTTAAATACTAATCATCAGCCACAAGTTGGCAAGATGAAATCCTAAACTCTTCCTAACAAATATTAAATGCCATACAAGTCGGCTTACAAAATATATACAAATATTTAATTCAGCATGTCAGCCTATAAATAACAGCTACTAATAATAAATGCACCAAGTCAGCCCAACAAATCACATAGAACTCCAGTCGGTAAGCCAGAACTACTGAGAAACAGTGAAATAACTGAGCACACTAAGCATCATCGAGCACTAGTGTCAACTGAGCACCGCAGGCATGACCACATAACACTTTCACCGAGTGCCAGAGACTACCAAATTCCTTCAGTGACCGAGCTTCCTTTAATGACCGAGGCCGTTGGTCAAGGCTATAACCGAGCAAAACTGACCAAAACACAAACACTCCATGCAGTTTCACTGAGGGCATAGAATGTCCCTACCTTAACCTTGGATGCCACTACATCATTTAGAAAAAAATTTATGCTCTATGAAAACAATGTAACTCTTTGAAAATGACGTTTTCAACAACATACCAATTTTTGTGGGAGAAAGAAAAAACTATTCAAATCAACTCAAAAATACAAAGGGAAAAAAACCCGAGATTGGTAAAGTTAAGGAGAAGGAAGTAGTTCTTGAACTTCAAGTGGCCCTCTCCCCTATTGCTAGTGGTACTCATTTTCCACAGTTTACCTCTCATAGTGGTGATGGATCTATGTCTCCAATGGAGCTTAAAGTTGACTCCCACCATATCAAGCTAGATCATGAAGATTATTTTGATATTTGAGGCATCAAAAGAGATAGTTTAATTGATTCCTTCTCACTATTTAAATGGATGTTTCATCAAATTAAGGAATTATAGATAAAGAAAAGATCTCTTGTAAGAAAAATAGAAGTTCTAGAACCCTCGATAGCTAGTAAAACATAAGATAAAACCATAGGGGATGGTTTTGGGGCAGATATTACCATGGGGTAGAATCTATGGATGGAAGATGAGGATAACTCTATAGTGGATTGCCTCACTAATACCATTAAAGCCTTTGAGAAAATGAAAAAGGAACATGAGAATAAAATATTTTAGCTAGAGGAAAATATCAACAGTGTAAAGAACATCCTTGAGACTACCATGAATCAGAGCCACAAGACCCTAAAAAACCCAGTAGAAACTATGAATAGGCTAGTGGAGACTCTAGATAAGGTACATCAAGAGAAATTGATTGTTGAGCTGTATCTATACAAAGATCAAGATACTTCTGGAGCTAGAAAGAGGCCTAGGGGTAATCTTAAAAGGAAAGCTAAGAATTCCCCTTTCGAGCTAAATGACCTAAAAAAGGCGATGCTAGATATGACTAAGCTAGAGGAAGAGTTTACTAAGGTTGTTGAGTTGTATCTATACAACGATCAAGATACTTTTGGAGCTAGCAAGAGGCCTAGGGGTAATCTTAAAAGGAAAGCTAAGAATTCCCCTTTCGAGCTAAATGACCTAAAAAGGGCTATGCTAGATATGACTAAGCTAGAGGAAGATGTTACTAAGGTTCTCAAGAACCTGACTTAATCTATTCCCTTTTGTCCTTGTTTTTTCTATTCTATTTTATTTAGGCTATCTATTTGTTGGCTTTTGGCTACTAATTTACCATCCTTTCCTCAGGGTAGCTTTTTTGGGTTGTGGCATG